>CM071594.1:151755000-152955000 GCA_036435485.1 Saposhnikovia divaricata
TCTTCTTTCCATCTCACTGTGCTATTTATGACAATGAGTGGAATTTGATTCTTAAGTGTCCACGGAATAAGAATGTTTATTCGTGTGACTTAAATGATTACGAGAACGTTTGTTTACTATCCATGAATGAGGATCCATGGTTATGGCACCATAGATTGGGTCATATTAACATGAAACTCATTAAGAACATTTGTTCGAAAGAACATGTTCGAGGATTACCTAAACTAAGTTTCGTAAAAGATCATGTATGTGAAGCTTGTGAAATTGGCGAACAAATTTGTTCATCTCATAAAGCCAAATTCATGGTGTCTACTACTAGACCACTCGAGCTCTTACATATGGATCTAATAGGACCGGTTCCCGTACAAAGCCTAGGAGGGTGTTCTTACGCTCATGTAGTAGTTGATGACTACTCTCGCTTTATGTTGACGGAATTCCAAAAAGCAAAAAGCGATGCCTTTGAATCGTTTATTACACTTTGCAAAAGAATACAAAATCAACAAAATAACACGATCGTCTATATAAGGATCGATATGGTAGAGAATTTTACAATTCGGATTTTGTTAACTTTTGTGAAGAATGTGGTATTACTCATAACTTCTCTGCTCCGTATACACCTCAATCTAACGGGGTTGTCGAGAGAAAGAATAGAACGTTACAAGAAATGGCAAATACGATGTTGAATGAATAACGTAGACCAAAGTATTTTTGGGCCGAAGCTATGTCTACGGCTTGCTAAGTTCTAAATAGAGTTTTACTACGTCCAATCAAAATGAAGACTCCATATGAACTTTATTTTGGTAAAACTCCTAAGATTAGCTACTTCAAGGTTTTTGGAAGTAAATGCTATATTTTGAATTCAAAAGACTACCTAACGAAATTCGACCCCAAGTCGTGTGAGGGTGTATTTCTTGGTTATTCGAACACTAGCAAAGCTTATCGAGTATTTAATCTTGGAACTTTGGAAGAAACATTGAATGTTGTATTTGATGAGTCAAAACCACTTGCTAAGTTTAAAGATTTGGTTGAAGAGGATGATGATTCTAATGATCCTAAAAATGGTTCTAATGCCGAAGTTGAGAATATTATTCGTCAAATGGGAACCATGGATCTAGGAACTAAAATTCCTACTAATCTTCTCGAAACAATTGAGACCGAAGTTCGATTGCCTCCGGAGATTCCATTGATTAAGAATCATCCTATAGATAATGTCTTAGGTGAAGTAAGTAAAGACGTTCAAACTCGAGATCAAGTTTAAAACATAGTGAGTAATATAGCATTTTTATCACAAATCGATCCCAAATCGGCTAAAGAAGCTTTATTAGATGAGGATTGGATTGATGCCATGCAAGATGAGCTAAATCAATTTACTCGAAATAAAGTTTGGGAACTCGTTCCTCCACCACCCGATACTTCCATTATTTGAACAAGATGGGTCTTTCGTAATAAACTTGACGAAGGTGGAGAAGTGGTAAGAAATAAATCAAGATTAGTTGCTCAAGGCTATACTCAAATTAAAGGTATAGATTTTGATGAAACTTATGCTCCCGTAGCTAGAATCGAGTCTATTCGGATGTTTTTAGCCTACGCCTGCTATAGAGGTTTCAAAGTCTATCAAATGAATGTTAAATCGGCATTCCTAAATGGTGTCTGAGAAGAAGAAGTTTATGTAAGACAACCACCGGGATTCGAAGATCATAAGCATCCTAATTATGTGTACAAATTGTACAAAGCCTTATACGGATTAAAACAAGCTCTGAGAGCTTGGTATGAGCGGTTAAGTAAATTCCTAACCGATAATGGTTTTAAAATTGGAATTGCGGATACTACTCTATTTACGAAGTATGAAGGTGATGATATATTGCTCGTTCAAATTTACGTGGATGATATTATTTTTGGTGCAACCAAAGAATCAATATGTAACGAATTCTCGGAAAAGATGAGTAAAGAATTCGAAATGAGCATGATGGGAGAATTAAATTTCTTCCTAGGTTAGCAAATTAAACAATCTCGAGATGGTATTCACATGTCACAATCGAAGTATTGTAAGGAAATGTTAAAGAAATTCGAGATGGAAAATGCAAAGCCTATTAGTACTCCTATGTCTATCTCCGATAAGTTATATATAGATAAAGACGGTGTTTCCGTAGATATTAAGAAATATCGAGGGATGATAGGAAGTTTACTCTATATCACGGCTAGTAGACCGGATATTCAATTTAGCGTTGGTAAATGCGCTCGCTTTCAAGCAGATCCGAAAGAATCTCATTTGTCCGCGGTTAAACGGATATTTAGATATCTTAAAGGTACTACGGATTTAGGTCTTTGGTATCCTAAAGGACATCCATTTGACTTAGTGTGTTTTTCTGATTCGGATTATGCGGGGCATCTAATCGATAGAAAAAGCACTAGTGGTACTTGTCAATTCCTCGGTGGATGTTTAGTTTCTTGGTTTTCGAAGAAACAAAACTCTGTTTCTATTTCTACCACCAGAGCAGAATATATAGCGGCCGCGAAATGTTGTGCTCAAATCTTGTGGATGAATCAAACATTAGCTGACTATGTTATTAAATTTGATGTGGTATCTATCTTGTGTGATAATACGAGTGCAATTGATTTGAGTAAAAATCCGGTATTGCATTCAAGATCTAAACACATAGATATTCGACATCATTTTCTTCGTGATCATGTTAATAAAGGTGATATTAAATTGGTTCATATCGATACCGAAATTAATATCGCGGATATTTTCACGAAACCTTTAAGCTCCGATAGATTCTCTAAATTGCGGTTTGATTTAGGAATGATGGAGTGCCCGAATTAATTTGTCAAATTTTATTCAAAGTATATATTACTTCATTTTAATTATTTTACAACTTAGAGCATTGTTTAAGCGGATTTTCTAGCGGGACTTGAATGTTCAGATTTCTTCGACAATGTTGTGAGCTGTAAATAATTAAACCAAAAGTAGTATGTGGTTTGTTTAATTTTTGCAAATTAATTTGAATAAGTTCCATATTACTTTTATTAGCTAAAATTTATTTATTTTCGAAAATTTGGAACTTTGTGCATTTTATTATTCTAAAAATAAAATAGCTATTTTTCTGGTGGCGCAGAAATTTTTGGAGGATTTTTCTGATTTATTTACTATTTTATATGATTTTTCGAAAACAGTTTTTTAAAACTAAATAAAATCATGTAAAATTCAAAAATAAATCACAGGAGCTGATACGTGTACATGAGATGCGTGTTTGGGGATTAGCAGTCAACAGTCAGCCTGATAAGTGCATATTTTTGCATATTTTTATTACCTATTTATTGCTTGAACTCGTATTTTAATAATATATTTTGTTGCATTTCAAGAGATTCGTGAATAAATAAATAAATGGCAAAATAAAGAAATAAAGAGCAAGAAATGGAAAAAGAGGAAGAAAAAGGACTTAAATGAAAAAAGGAAAAAGAATTAGGAGCTTGGTGGAAAAGGAATCTTTGAAGACATGTGGAAGGTGGAGATCATCCCAACACACTAAATAAGTGTATGGCCAAGATTCATTCATCAAAGCTTAAGGGGGAAGGAAACAAATAGATGGCTAGGATTTCACCACCACACCACAAATGTATGGTGGGGATTTACCCAACACCCCCCTTAACCCTAATTCTTGTCCTATAAATACCCCCTCACCCCCTTGTAATTATCATCTTAGATTTTGGGTAGCTTTAATTTCTTGTTTTTTTTAGTTTCAAATCTTGTAATCACTCTTTTTAATTTTAATGCAATTCCGTTTCCTTTAATTTCTCGTCTTGTTCTTTCGTTTTTGTTGCATAGCTTTCGTTATTTTCGTAAATCTGTTTAGTGGACAAAGTAGCGAAATGTTAACCACTATGGGTTGAAAATAACGATTTTTATTTTCTTGCTCGTAGTTTTAATTTTAGTTTTAATTCGTAGTTTTGCCCCTTTAAATCTCAATTTTATTGTGGGTTTTATAATTATTAATTGTATATCTAAATTTTATATTTTATGTGTTAGTGTAATTAATTTTAAAAAAAAATTAGTTTCGTTAAATTTCATTTTTATTTTCCTGTCTTTAACTTATTTTAATTCGAAGCACAAGTTTTTTTTCCTGTTTTCCCTAAATTCGAAGCATTGTAGACATAAATTGCCCTATTTTTTTTCTTTTCTTTCTCAGTCAAATAACTCATCTCCTTCCTTCTTCTTCTTCTTCGAGTTACAAACACCGCAACTCCTGTTTTGATTTTCTATTTTTATTTTCGAACCCCCTTCGTCTTTCTCCTGTTCAAATCGAAACCCATCCCCTGTTTCTTTTTCTTTTTCTTCTCTAGTTTAAACGCCCCTTTCCCCTATTTTGGTTGAACCAGTTTCACCGAGTCGATTCGGCCTCTTTCCCATTTTTCTGTTTTTAACGAATCTGTGTTATTGTGTTCATTCGACTAGTCAAGTCTTTTAGTTGAAAGTAGAAAAATAATTGTGTGGGGAGGAAGTTTGGTGTTGTGCATGATTTCCATGGTGACTACTAGCTTTTGACACTTCACCTTGTTTTGGCCTTACATGACATACCCTATCCCAAGCCCCATTACAACCAAAATAAAGACCTTTTGATTGTCATCATTAATGTATGTTGTGTTTAAGTTAGAATGATACCAAATGTCAAGCGTGCTTTTGATTTTGTTGGAATTGAGTGATACACTTACCCTTGTTCTTGAGTGAAAAGTTCTTTTGTGAGTGAAATGTGAGGTATTGCTTGTTTCTTTTGCATATGAGATCTCAAGTTTTGACTCTAAGGTGTGCTCTTGTAGACTTAGCATGGTTTCCAATAATTTTTGCACTTGACATGAACTTGTAATCATTCTTGCATGATTATTTAAGTAGACTACGTGAATCCTTGTACTTTCCACATCAAGACTTTGCAAATTCATTTTGATTCTTAAGTTGATGTATCATGAGAGGACATGTATGTGTGGTGTTGCATTGCCATGTAATCTTTTATACGAACTAGATGGATTTTGTGGGTACATTCACTATAGGCCCAAACGAGACCTCACTCGTCCACTAGGGCTGCCTAGGGGTTTCAAGGGCTTGTTGAATATGCCAAATGCAACCGTCACACCTATGAAAAGGAGTATAGGACTTTTTATCTAGATTTTTTTTTGTTTTACTCGAGGACGAGCAAATGATAGGTATGGGGGCATTTGATAAGTGCATATTTTTACATATTTTTATTACCTATTTATTGCTTGAACTCGTATTTTAATAATATATTTTGTTGCATTTCAGGAAATTCGTGAATAAATAAAGAAATGGCAAAATAAATAAATAAAGAGCAAGGAAGGGAAAAAGTGGAAGAAAAAGGACTTAACTGAAAAAAGGAAAAAGAATTAGAAGCTTGGTGGAAAAAGAATCTTTGAAGACATGTAGAAGGTGGAGATCATCCCAACACACTAAATAAGTGTATGGCCAAGATTCACTCATCAAAGCGTAAGGGGGAAGGAAACAAATAGATGGCTAGGATTTCACCACCACACACCACAAATGTATGGTGGGGATTTACCCAACACCCCCTTTAACCCTAATTCTTGTCCTATAAATACCCCCTCACCCCCTTGTAATGATCAACTTTGATTTTAGGGTAGCTTTAATTTCTTGTTTTTTTTTAGTTTCAAATCTTGTAAACACTCTTTTTAATTTTAATGCAATTCCGTTTCCTTTAATTTCTCGTCTTGTTCTTTCATTTTTGTTCCATAGCTTTCGTTATTTTCGTAAATCCGTTTAGTGGACAAAGTAGCGAAATGTTAACAAACTATGGGTTAAAAATAACGATTTTTATTTTCTTGCTCGTAGTTTTAATTTTAGTTTTAAATCTCAATTTTATTGTGGGTTTTATAATTGTTAATTGTAGATCTAAATTTTATATTTTATGTGTTAGTGTAATTAATTTAAAAAAAATATAGTTTCGTTAAATTTCATTTTAATTTTCCTGTCTTTAACTTATTTTAATTCGAAGCACAAGTTTTTTTTTCCTGTTTTCCCTAAATTCGAAGCATTGTAGACATAAATTGCCCTGTTTTTTTTCTTTTCTTTCTCAGTCAAATAACCCATCTCCTTCCTTCTTCTTCTTCGAGTTACAAACACCGCAACTCCTGTTTTGGTTTTCTGTTTTTATTTTCGAACCCCCTTCGTCTTTATCCTGTTCAAATCGAAACCCATCCCCTTTTTCTTTTTCTTTTTCTTCTCTAGTTTAAACGCCCCTTTCCCCTGTTTTAGTTGAACCAGTTTCACCGAGTCGACTCGGCCTCTCTCCCTTTTTTCTGTTTTTAACGAATCCGTGTTATTGTGTTCATTCGCTGTCTTTCGTTTAATGTTGGTTTAGTGTCGTTTGAATTGGGTCATTTAGTCGTTGTTCGTTGATGTTCTTGCTGCGAGTTCTGAGTAGTATCTGTGAATTGTAATGTACGGTATTCTGAGTTTGTGCTTGAGTTTTGATTTTGTAGAATTAGCTGAGTCTCTGAGTCGATTGGTTTCTTTCTCCTTTTTTGTGCTGCGATGTTATTTTTCTGAGTTGATTGATGTTGAGTTCTGAGTTTTGATGTTATTTTTTCTGAGTCTCTGTGTTTGTATTATTTTTCTTTTCTGTGTCAATTGTTTTTTTTTTGTAGGTTAATTGTCTGAGTTGTCTGTTAGATGCTTGAAATTGTCGAGTCGAATTTGTATTGCTTCTGCGTTATTGTTTCGAGTCAATCGCTGTTAGTTGATGTTTCTTGAAATCGCTGTTATTGTAACTCTGTTATTTTCTGAGTTTTTGTTTTAATTCAAGTTTTGCCAAGTTTTTTTCATCTGTTTCTAAATGCTGAACCAAGTGGATGTCTCATTTGTGCTGCGTTTCTGCGTTTCTCGTTGAGTCCAGTCCGGTTTCTGCATTTCTATTTTTTTTTCCTATGTTTGAGTTCTTAGTTTTCTTCCGGTTTTCTTCTGGTTTTCTGAGTTCTGTAGTACTGAGTCGACTATGTAGTTAGCCGAATCAATTAGTAAGTTTGCAGAATGGTTTTGTTGCTTATAAATTTAGTTTGCTAAAACTCTTGTGTTGTGAATATTTGGCTAGTTTGATTTACGAAGCTATCATGTCGAATATTTCATAAAATTTCCTGTTAATAAAATTTGTTTCTAATTCATTTTTGTTCTTCTTATTTTTAATTAATTAGTTTAAAATAATTTTCCATTTAGTAATTAAATAGTAAAAATTCGAATTTTTCAAAAAACCAACTTTGTAGTTTAATTTAAATTTCTACTTTTAATAATTGTTAGAATAATATTGCTAATTTTACTTTTTATTAATTAGTTTAGATTTATAATAAAATTTAGTAATTAGTATAAAATCCAAACCAAATTCTCTAAAATCAAACTTGTTCTAGTTCGATTAAATTGAAAATTAAGTTTGCGAAAATATTAGTCTCCGTGGATCGATACCTAAAATATTTCAACGATTGAATCGTACGCTTTCGATTCTAAATTGTCATTTATTTTAGCACAAAACAGCCGGTCAATACATCGAAAAGGCGCGAGATAATCCGGACCGTGCATTCAAAGGTCAGTTTTAATCACAGCCGTAGAAAGTTTTATTAAATAAATTTCTAAAAACAGAAATTTATCAAACTCTCTCGTCTCCCTCCTGTTTTGTTTACCAAATCAGTCGAAACCCTAGAACTCAAAATCCAAATTCCGGCCAAACCTGTCGTCGATTGCAAAATCCAACCCCAGATTCGTGTTCCTCGCATCGAAATACATACACCCTAGTATCAAACTCTCAAGTATCTATCCGATATTTATGTCCCCCAAATTTGATTTTGATATATGTTTAACAGAAAGCCTTCAAACAAATCGATTAATCGATTTGTTCGTGTTTATATGATCTCTTTAATCGGGTCAGTCGAGCGTGGCGCTTAGAAGATGTAATAGTTGCGAATGATTGATGTTTTTAAAGCGCCATGACTTGTCTGATCCGGTGAAATCGATCATATGGTAATCGTATGTATTTGTGTGAATATTCTACGTTTTCTCATCATTGTATTATAATTTCTATCCTGTGGACAGAGGTGATTGCTCTTGTGTTAGATAATCTCTGTGCACAGAGATAGAAATCACAGTGCTATGATGATATTTAGAGATTATGTGCTTAGATTTTGATATATCAATGTTCTTGTAAAGAGAGTTTATTGGCATGTGAGAAAACTCTCATTTGGTTGTGATTGATTGTTGAGATTTCTGGTGCACCAAGAGACATCTCTTTTATAACGCCCTAGAAATATCGTTATTATTATTATTATTATTATTATTATTATTATTATTATTATTATTATTATTATTATTATTATTATTATTTAAAATTAAATGTGGATTATATGAGGTAATTTTTTTTTTAGGATTGAATATATGTGACATCATGTTTACATTTGTATATGATAATTTATATGTGAAATGTGGGTCCGTGTAATTTCATCTGAATTTTTGACGATTTAAATCTATTTAAATCATGCATTATTGACCTTCTAAGATTTTTATAAAATCATTGGAGTATTTGAAAATCCCAAAATCTTTTGCAATATCATATTTATATATTTATTTAGTTTTTAAAATTATTGGGAGAATTATTTTGGGTGTTTAAGTATTTTAAAAATGATTTTAAGAGATATATTGCATTTAAAGAATCAAAACTTGTAAAATTCGTATTTAATTCATTTTTGGTGCTAAAAATATTTTAAAAATATGTGGGTGTTCATAATTTTGTACTCTTCATTTTAAAAATGAAAAGATTTAATTTTCATTAATTTTCTATTTAAATTCAATTTTTTATATAGTTAATTAATTTGATTTATATTTGTTTTCAGTATTATTGATTTACCACACACTTTAATCCTTTAAATCCCTAATAATTTCACTTTCCCAATTCAGTCATCAGCTGTGTGTGTATTCTTGTGACCTCTCTAGAAAACTCTCGACAAAATCTCTCCCTCTAAACATCTATCTCGCTATTTCTCCACCGTGTTCTTTCTTTCCCCTCACTTCCTCTCTTTTCTTCTTAAATTCGACCGTGTGTGCATCTATGTATAGGAGGTGTGTGTGTGTGTATAGCAGAGCATGTAGGTATGTTGTGTATGTATATATTTCGAGTAAAGCTAGTGTTGAGGTGGTTGTATGTCACTAATTTGTATGTGGATACTTCATTTTTAGTTAGTAGTTTGATGGGTGCTGATTTTAATATAGTATAAAGGATGTATGGTGGATTGTTTAGGGGTTATTTAGGGGTTGCTCGAGGGAAAACAGGGGAGAGATCGAGGTAGAGATTGTGATGGAAGAAGAAGGGCAGTGAACTGATTTGTGTGTGGGTTTGGTTATATACACAGTTGTGTGTCTGAGGCAAAGAAATGGGAAGTGTTGCGAGGTTGGGATTTTGTGTATAAACTGGTCATTCGTGTGTGAATATGGTGTACGGTGGTGTGTATAGGTGAGCTGTGTGTGCGTATACAGGTGGGTGTGGTGTCTGTGTAATGATTTGAAACTGGAAATGTTTCACCAGATTCCGCATATTTTGTTTGCCGAATTTTCTTCCGATTTGAGCTGTTATTTCTGTGTCTGGTTGTTCTAGGGGAGTTTTTATTGCTTTTGAGAATTGGGGAGACAGGGGAGGTTGTGAGAATAGTGTGTGGCCGTTTATGTGTTTAAATTATGCTCTGGGTTTTGTTGGTGAAGGATTTAAGAACCCAGGTTCTTGTTAGTGTTTGTCATTGAGTTATACTGGCTGTTTACCGAAAAATGCTATCGTAGTTATCTTTTAGTGTATTCAACGCCTATCTGGTATCAAATCCTATGTAAAACTATGTATTGGTCAAAGTTTAAGTGCTTTCAGTTCTTTCTCGGATTTCTTCCAGTCAAGTCTTGGCGGTTAAAATGTTGCTAATAGTTTTAGTAATTGTGATATGGGTACGTATAATAACCATTATGCCGAGGTGTTGTTTCAAAGGGGGTGAGAAAGTAGCCGAAGGATGGAGAAAGAAGTAGAGAAGATGAAAAAGAGAAATGGGTTGATATTGGTTGTGTTATAGGCAGAGTGAGTATGTAGGGTACAGGGCATGTACCGTTTGAAGTAAATTGTGGTGTGAGTTGGTACGGGTCTGTGTGTGAGTTATCTGAGTTGTAGGATAAATCAAGAAAAAAATGGAAAGGAGGGTAATTGTCTGCTTGTGTGTGCATGTGGCTCGATTTTATGGTACGAGTTAGAGGCCGGTTAAGAGCCCGTACGAGTATAAAAAGGGGAAATTGGAGAAGAAAGATAAGTATTGGGGTGGGCGAGTATGTTCATGGAAGCAAACAAATGATAAAAGAAGGGCGAATGTAAGATCGAGTAGAGGACAATGTATAAAGAAGTAGAGACTGATGTAGAGCGAGTAAAGAATCGATGTGATGGAAATGGAAACTACATGTATTGAGGTAAGTATACTATTTCTCACTTATTGTTCAAGTGATGTGAAACCTTTTGTATTATTTATTTGTTCTTTCGAAATCCCTTCTTGCAAACAATTATACTCTTCATATTTATTATGAATAATGTGAACCTGTTCTGTTAATTATATGATGTTTCTTTCAAATCATTTTGCTAGTGCCTAAACTCTTCATTTTATTACCGGTGACTTTCTTCTTCTATTATATTACAAACATTCATTCTCAAATTATTCTGTCATTATTTATGCCCCAACTATCGTTCAGGTGTTGAATATTTTAAAAATTATTTTATCTCTATATTCCTCATCTTTACTAATGTTCTTCAGAGAACGTTTTTCTTCAAATTATTGGAAACTAATTCGAGGTTTATATTGTCGTTGAGGCATGTGTTGCTCAGTGACGGTTAATACCGAGAATGAATTGACATCTTCTTAATTATTCAAACTCATTATTGTCATGCCGGTAGCTAAAGACTATGAGTGCTTAGCCGAGAGGATTGAGACCTTGGGTAATTGATAATTTCTTAAATCTTCATTTTAATCTATTCAAATCTATTATGTTTGTTCAAACTTTATAGCAAAATTTCATAAATTGATAATCCTTGAAATAAGTGGTTAGCCAGTACAGTAACTTAAATCTTCTGTTGAACTTCAAATTTTCTCTATTCCCTGCTTTCTTTATAACTAGAATCTATATAATTGCTCAGTTATTTAATTTATCATGTTACTTATTGATATATGATTCTGTTTTGCTGGACAATACCCTGCTTAGTTTAATCTTACTGTCTTGTTGTTTATAATTCCTTATATCGAATGCTTCACTGTCCCTAAATCTTTTATTGTTGCTCATTAAAATGGACTATTAATTAAAGATGTTTTTAAAATTCCTTATACTGGGTTGATCTGTTATCAGTGAGTATAAAGGACTTAAAAAGTGAAATGTTTTAAAGGTTTTAAAGATTTTATTGTGGGGGAATTCCGTTAAAATGTTTTCCACGGATTTCTTCAGATTGGAGGCGTAAGAGGCTGGGGGAGTGCCAAGTCCATCATTTTGTTTAGCTTAAGAGGCTGGGGGAGTGCCCAGTCCAACATTTGAAAGGCCAATGTATTGCCTAATTGGGAACCCAATTTTTAAGGTCCAGAGGGACTTCGTGTCCGGTATGGGGACTTTACGTGGCTGATCTCCCGTATTGTCCGGTGTCGTGGAAAAACTCCAATCAATTTAAATATTTTTAAAAGGTTTTTTGGAAAGTAAGTTTTAAATGATAGAACTGTTTTAAAGAAAGGAATGTTTGATGAAAAGTTATGATTTGAAGAAATGAAAGTTTAATTCTATGATGGAAATCGAATTATTTCCTTTGAGATAAATTGGTCATTGATATTTTTTCATCAATGAACCATTGAAATATTATTGTTTCACTATATTATTAACTTGTTGAGCGTTGTTGGCTCACTTTTGCTTTGTTTTACCTTCCCTTTTCAGTTAGGGTTAAGGAGTTGGATACCTACGCTTATAATTCAAGTGTGAGCGATGGTGCATTCTTTAAATATTAGATACAGAGCCAGGACGGGCATATGCTAAATGGGCTTGCGCTATGGTTTAGACGGTATAAAGGTTTGTAATTGGGATTTGAGATAGAAGTTGTAATAATTTGTATAGCATAGATTCTTGTTTCATACCATAACCTGGAATCGATCCTCGGTGAGGAATCATTGTTGTATTAAGTTTCATTTGTAATAGTTAATTGGAATTTGGTTTGGGTTGTAATACAGGTGGATAATCCTATTTACGAATACTTCATGCCGGAATTTTCTAAAATTCCCCTGTATCAAAGTCTATTTTATTATGAAAAAATATATTTTCAGTATTGGGAAGTCGGGGTGTTACAGGTTGGTATCAGAGCAACATGTTATGGTCACTGAAACAAGTTAGGATGATTAGGTGTAAGTATTTAGGTTAGACATTAGATGGAACGATATAGGATAAGGTACGCTTTAGGATATTAGGACAACTGTTGCGATGTTATTTGGTTTTATAACATATCGCGCGAGCAGAAATTCGATTCGTCCGGAGACTCAGTTTAGGACGAGGCAAATAGTTCAGAACAGCATATGCTAATTAGACGACTGAGGCAATTAGCATGGAAGACGCTACGTGCAGACCTTCGTGTACCTTCTAGAGTTTCTTTTGCGACTTTAGTTACCCCGCGAGCGATATAGAAAGTGCGAAAGGATTGTAAACAAGATGTGAAATGCGATTACTGGCATGGGTTGGAGGAATGATGTGGTTATTTGTTACTAGCCGTTGATTTCATCTATTGATTAAGGAGATTTAATCTTTCTTTCTGTTTCTTCTTATTTTGATAATACCCCATCACCTTTGATAGTTAACTATACTTCAATTGATGATGAGTTTTATACAACAGATTCACTTAAAACACATTCTTATTCATTCAAAGACACCTCTATTTTCCAGGGTCTACTTGATTCAACATAGTGCGTATAAATTATTGAGACCCTTGAATTCTTTCTATTTTTCCCAGAATATTTGCTATTTTTTTATTCAAACTGGGATGAACAACCCTATGTAAGTAAGGGATTCAGGGACATCTTATCTTTGTGATAGAAGTCTGGTGGGGCGCCACTGATTGTGTTTGTCATGAAAGTACCGAAGGCTGGCCACCTTTTCGTACTATGGCGGTTGACCTAAGTGATAAATGCAACCTGAAAACAGTTCAATGATCATTTTGATCTCTCGGTTACATTCTTTTACAAATTTCTATTAAACAAAAATTCAACAAACATTCATGCAAGCTACCACCTATCTATTTCAATAATTCCTTTTGTTATAAACCCTTATGATTCCTAAAGTTATCAGTGCTTGAAAGTAGTAAAGATGGAGATGATGACATTTTAATTGGTCCAAGCTACATTTACGTAGGCTAAAAAAAATAATTGGATGATCAGGTTTGAGAATTGATGTTATAGCAGGGATTGAATGTCAAGTTAGATAACTCATTGGATTGACAACACACGTACAAGATTTTATAATACCGAGAGTTGAATACAGATATAGAGTAGGTAACAAGGACACGAGATAATTGATGTTGTTAAAGTTAAAAGTAGAGTGATGATGGATGATTGGATTAGTAATTGAGGTACTTTCATACAGGGCATAGTCCATTATACGGATAGGTCATGCCCGATTTTTGGTAGAAAAGGGTCGTCACGTGCGAGTGATTAGTATCTAGAATTAACGAGACTTTCAAACCACAGGTTTAAGTTATGTTGGAATTTACGGGCTTACAAGACGAGCCTAGCGATCTATGAATGGATATAAAGAAATTCTAGAATGAAAGAAATGACTTGGAAATTGAAAGAGAAATGTTCAAGAATACCATCATATTTTCTTACTGTCGATTCTGAGGACAGAATCCTATTAAGGGGGGAAGGATATAACGCCCTAGAAATATCGTAATTATTATTATTATTATTATTTAATATTAAATGTGGATTATATGAGGTAAATTTTTTTTAGGATTGAATATATGTGACATCTTGTTTACATGTGTATATGATAATTTATATGTGAAATGTGGGTCCGTGTAATTTCATCTGAATTTTTGACGATTTAAATATATTTAAATCATGCATTATTGATCTTCTGAGATTTTTATAAAATCATCGGAGTATTTAAAAATCCTAAAATCTTTTGCAATATCATATTTATATATTTATTTAGTTTTCAAAATTATTGGGAGAATTATTTTGGGTGTTTAAGTATTTTTAAAATGATTTTAAGAGATATATTGCATTTAAAGGATCAAAACTTGTAAAATTCTGTATTTAATTCATTTTTGGTGTTAAAAATATTTTAAAAATATGTGGGTGTTCGTAATTTTGTACTCTTCATTTTAAAACTGAAAAGATTTAATTTTCATTAATTTTCTATTTAAATTCGATTTTTTTATATAGTTAATTAATAGATTCATATTTGTTTTCAGTATTATTGATTTACCACACCCTTTAATCCTTTAAATCCCTAATAATTTCACATTCCCAATTCAGTCATGAGCTGTGTGTGTATTCTTGTGACCTCTCTAGAAAACTCTCGACAAAATCTTGTTAGTGTAGGTGCCCTAGAGGCAATACATTGTTTCTTTTAATAAACCCTTATGTCATTTGATTATTCATTAAACGTATTTATTATGACTTTAATTACTGCGATATATTTGTTAGCATAATAAATGTCCTTAGAATCATGATACACATTGTATAGTTTAAGTACATGACTTGAACTTGAGATTATATAATATATCATATTCTTAAAAGTCCCTAGTCAAGTATTATTATTACAGGGCAATAATAATACGTAAATAGACTAGTATGTTGTTTGACAGATAACCACATCTCACTGGTTATAAGTATGGAGATACTTAAGTCAAAAACATAGGTACATGTAGGGGTACATGGTACTGGACAGACCCACAGTGAGATTCATCATGTTTAATAAAGTCATAAGAAAGACTCACAGTGATAATGGTGTAATGGTCCTTTGACTTGAGTCATTATATTTCTATACGAGGATTAATATACTTTGACTACATTAAAAGTTACCTTTGACCGGGTGATGATAAAAGTGGACATCGGGTATATCATGAGTAGTATGAGAAATATGAATGATAGATAAAGGATTTAACCCTCCTAGAATTAGGAGAGATATTATTGGCCTCTTGATTGAGTGAGACTATAAAATGCATGGCCGTGCTCAAATAATGATTTGTTTTAATAGTCTACTCATGGATCAAGTAAATCCGGATTAAATGTTGAAGAGGATGACTAAACACATGCCTCGAGTTTAATCTATAATATTTGGTTAAAGGGATTATATTACACAGAAACATTAATCACAAAAGGTTTAAATTGAATCACCGATTATTATTATTACTTGGGTAGCAATGATGTATTACTAGATACCGCTCATTGTTTATAATTTTATTAGATATTAAAATTATTGCCAACGTAATAATAACCTATAGGGTCACACACTTAGAACGTCTTAAAAGGAGTTTTAGTTTAAATTAAGAATTTAAATTAAATCATTATTAAATTGAGAATTGGCTATTTAATTAATTGGTCTGGTCCTAATTAATTATCTAAGCAAATTGGAATTTAATAAAGTAAGAACAGAATTGGATTTAAGGAAGTCCAATAATAAAATCAGAATAGAAATAGAATTGGGTTTAAGGAAGCCCAATTCGGTTTTTTGATTTTAGCCCATTATTTCTCTCGTATAAATACATAATGATGTATTACTTTAGGGTTAAGAGTCATTAAATCGTTTTTGACAAAACCTTAGCAGCTCCATCTTCGAGAGGCTAGAGAGAGAGAGAGGTTGTTCTTCGCGGGCTAGTACCTGGCTCCTCGGATCGTTGGACGGTCGGACGTTCGTGTGGATTACCTTAGAGACACGGATCTTGACGCAAGGACTGTGTGTGGTGATTACAAGCAAGGATCTCCGTTGAGTTCGTGAAACAAGATCTTAATAGGTATGATTCGTTATCTCCATAATCTGCCCGGAATTATACATGGATCCTGGTTTGGGTTTCGAAAATTTTGTTTTATTTACGTTTATCCGCTGCGTTTTATGCCTCGGAACCCAACAAATCTCTCCCTCTAAACATCTATCTCGCTATTTCTCCACCGTGTTCTTTCTTTCCCCTCACTTCCTCTCTTTTCTTCTCAAATTCGACCGTGTGTGCGTCTGTGTATAGGAGCGGTGTGTGTGTGTATAGCAGAGCATGTAGGTATGTTGTGTATGTATATATTTCGAATAAAGCTAGTCTTGAGGTGGTTGTATGTCACTAATTTGTATGTGGATACTTCATTTTTAGTTAGTAGTTTGATGGGTGCTGATTTTAAAAGAGTATAAAGGTTTGTAATTGGGATTTGAGATAGAAGTTGTAATAATTTGTATAGCATAGATTCTTGTTTCATACCATAACCTAGAATCGATCCTCGGTGAGGAATCATTGTTGTATTAAGTTTCATTTGTAATAGTTAATTGGAATTTGGTTTGGGTTGTAATACAGGTGGATAATCCTATTTACGAATACTTCATGCCGGAATTTTCTAAAATTCCCCTGTATCAAAGTCTATTTTATTATGAAAAAATATATTTTCAGTATTGGGAAGTCGGGGTGTTATAGGTTGGTATCAGAGCAACATGTTATGGTCACTGAAACAAGTTAGGATGATTAGGTGTAAGTATTTAGGTTAGACATTAGATGGAACGATATAGGATAAGGTGCTTTAGGATATTAGGACAACTGTTGCGATGTTATTTGGTTTTATAACATATCGCGCGAGCAGAAATTCGATTCGTCCGGAGACTCAGTTTAGGACGAGGCAAATAGTTCAGAACAGCATATGCTAATTAGACGACTGAGGCAATTAGCATGGAAGACGCTACGTGCAGACCTTCGTGTACCTTCTAGAGTTTCTTTTGCGACTTTAGTTACCCCGCGAGCGATATAGAAAGTGCAAAAGGATTGTAAACAAGATGTGAAATGCGATTACTGGCATGGGTTGGCATGGTTATTTTTTAATCTTTCTTTCTGTTTCTTCTTATTTTGATAATACCCCATCACCTTTGATAGTTAACTATACTTCAATTGATGATGAGTTTCATACAACAGATTCACTTAAAACACATTCTTATTCATTCAAAGACACCTCTATTTTCCAGGGTCTACTTGATTCAACATAGTGCGTATAAATTATTGAGACCCTTGAATTCTTTCTATTTTTCCCAGAATATTTGCTATTTTTTTATTCAAACTGGGATGAACAACCCTATGTAAGTAAGGGATTCAGGGACATCTTATCTTTGTGATAGAAGTCTGGTGGGGCGCCACTGATTGTGTTTGTCATGAAAGTACCGAAGGATGCCACCTTTTCGTACTATGGCGGTTGACCTAAGTGATAAATGCAACCTGAAAACAGTTCAATGATCATTTTGATCTCTCGGTTACATTTTTTACAAATTTCTATCAAACAAAAATTCAACAAACATTCATGCAAGCTACCACCTATCTATTTCAATAATTCCTTTTGTTATAAACCCTTATGATTCCTAAAGTTATCAGTGCTTGAAAGTAGTAAAGATGGAGATGATGATATTTTAAGTGGTCCAAGCTACATTTACGTAGGCTAAAAAAAAATAATTTGATGATCAGGTTTGAGAATTGATGTTAAAGCAGGGATTGAATGTCAAGTTAGATAACTCATTGGATTGACAACACACGTACAAGATTTTATAATACCGAGAGTTGAATACAAATATAGAGTAGGTAACAAGGACACGAGATAATTGATGTTGTTAAAGTTAAAAGTAGAGTGATGATGGATGATTGGATTAGTAATTGAGGTACTTTCATACAGGGCATAGTCCACTATACGGATAGGTC
This sequence comes from Saposhnikovia divaricata, assembly GCA_036435485.1. Lineage (NCBI taxonomy): Eukaryota > Viridiplantae > Streptophyta > Magnoliopsida > Apiales > Apiaceae > Saposhnikovia > Saposhnikovia divaricata. Next base: position 151,772,979 of record CM071594.1, read on the forward strand.
ATGCCCGATTTTTGGTAGAAAAGGGTCGTCATGTGCGAGTGATTAGTATCTAGAATTAACGAGACTTGCAAACCACAGGTTTAAGTTATGTTGGAATTTACGGGCTTACAAGACGAGCCTAGCGATCTATGAATGGATATAAAGAAATTCTAGAATGAAAGAAATGACTTGGAAATTGAAAGAGAAATGTTCAAGAATACCATCATATTTTCTTACGGTCGATTCTGAGGACAGAATCCTATTAAGGGGGGAAGGATATAACGCCCTAGAAATATCGTAATTATTATTATTATTATTATTATTATTATTATTATTATTATTATTATTATTATCATATAATATTAAATGTGGATTATATGAGGTAAATTTTTTTTAGGATTGAATATATGTGACATCTTGTTTACATGTGTATATGATAATTTATATGTGAAATGTGGGTCCGTGTAATTTCAACTGAATTTTTGACGATTTAAATATATTTAAATCATGCATTATTGATCTTCTGAGATTTTTATAAAATCATCGGAGTATTTAAAAATCCTAAAATCTTTTGCAATATCATATTTATATATTTATTTAGTTTTTAAAATTATTGGGAGAATTATTTTGGGTGTTTAAGTATTTTTAAAATGATTTTAAGAGATATATTGCATTTAAAGGATCAAAACTTGTAAAATTCTGTATTTAATTCATTTTTGGTGCTAAAAATATTTTAAAAATATGTGGGTGTTCGTAATTTTGTACTCTTCATTTTAAAACTGAAAAGATTTAATTTTCATTAATTTTCTATTTAAATTTGATTTTTTTATATAGTTAATTAATTGATTTATATTTGTTTTTGTTGGTAGTATTTTTGTGAATATAAGTTCGTTCGCAGGGAAGGAATTTTAATACAAGTCTAAGTTTAATTTCTTATAATCTAGAAGTATGAGAAATAAGTGGTGTGGTTTGTTATTAACTAGAGTAAAGCAATTAAAACTAAGATTTACTGATGAAGAAAAACAACCCGAGAACTAGGTTTCTTCAATTGGTTCAATAATGTTGATGTGATGCAATATAAATATTTCTCATATTTTTCTAAAAACAATTCTTCTCACCTTTATAATGTTCTCTCCCAAGATACAATATAATGCCTACGATTATACCTCAAAAGTCACTCCCATGATCAATTAAAATATAATTATAAACTATTAAAAACCAAGAATTATAAGTTTCATAGTTCTATTATTGATCTCCCGATTTAATAATTGAACTATGTCTATCAAATCATGAACAAGAATTATGACTCCTCTCCCAATTTGTCGTAATACCTGTGAATACAATTAAAGGTTAGCTACTCCCTTAATTGGGTTAAGCCCTCAATGATAGATTAGCAAAAGTAGAGAATTAGCATCACAATCAAACAATTATATCACCAATGAATACTACCTAATTCTCGGATTATAGAATTAGCTACGCATGCTCGATAAATAAAATAAGCATATATTAAGGGGTAGAATCATAATAAAAAGAGTGTAGAGTGAAGAAAATGCAACTTGAAGAATTTAATTCTTCCGAAATAGTAGCCACTAAAATGAAAGAGCCCTCCAAGTAATTCCCTTAAAATCTTCAACCGAAATAGAATTTTGCCGAAAATTAAACTGTATGAATTAAAACTAAATTTTACAAAGAAAAAGAGAGAGAGATTACAAGAGAGGAATTTGCTCTCTAAGAATTGGTGTGTTTTCAAGCTCAAGAACTACATCTATTTATAGCAAAAATTAGCACACCAATAATAATAAAAAAATAAAAAGAAAAGAAAAAGAAAATAAAAACAAAAGAAAAGAAATCTAATAAAAAAAACGAAAGCAGCCGAAAGCAGCTGCACTACTAATCTCATTTCTTTCTTTAATTAAAAAAAACAAACCCACTTGCTTTGCTTTGAACAAATCGGCCACCTTTGTTGTTTAATATACTGGGTTCCGTAGAAATGCTTTTTATCCCGCACAGCTTATAATATTTAATTAATAAATAATTAATTAAATCCAGAAATTATAAAAATAAATATCTAATATTATTAGATATTTATACATATAATTTTCTAAATAAATTAACTATTTATTAATTTAAATAAATTTTTTAGTCCTAAGCTGCGTTCTTTTGAGGGTCTGAAACCGGATTACTTTTGCTTAACAAAAAATATATTAATTCCAACCGGGATTCCTGCTTTAAGAATATATCACTTTCAATGTTTTTGTGACAATTCTAATTTCCTCATTGCTCGTCCAGGTTTAATCGACGGTCTCTTGATGATCTGAAACCAGGCTCCTTTTGCTTCCAAAATTATCCTATAAACATAAAAAATATCTTAGCATCAAATTCAAATTAAAATGCTACTAACAATGTTAATCAAGCACAAAATTAAGGATAAATGAGAGATAACATGCTATAAAATATATACAAAATTAGCATTATCAAATACCCCCCAACTTAACTTTTGCTCGTCCTCGAGTAAACCAAACTAACTACTTATTAATACCACTTCCGTAGGTGATCACAATTGCATTTGGCATATGCAACAAGCCCTTTAAACCCCTAGGTAGCCCTAGTGGACGAGTGAGGTCTCGTGAGGGTCTGTAGTGAATGTACCCACAAAATCCATCTAGCTCATGTAAAAGATCGAATGCCACTACAACACCACATATACAAGTTCTCTCATGCCATGTCAACTTAAGAATCAAAGTGAAGAATGCAATGCCTTGTGTCGAAGTTACAAGTTTCACTTAGTCTACTCAAAGAAGATGCATAAGTTCTCAACAGTCCATGTCAATGTAAGAATAAGTTGGTAATCATGCTAAGCCCACAAGAGTACATCTTTGAGTCAAAACTTGGGATCTCATATGCAAAATACAGGTAATAACTCATCTTTCACTCACAAAAGAATATTCACTCAAGAACAAGGGTAAGTGTATCACTCTATTCCAACAAAATCATAAACATGCTTGACATTTGGTATCAATCTAACTTTAACGCAACACACACCACTAATGATAATCAAAAGGTCTTTATTCGGGTTGTAATGGGGCTAGGGACAAGGTATGTCAAGTAAAGCCAAAACAGGTTAAATGTCAAAAGCTAGTACCCAACAACATAATTCATTCAACTCCACCCTATTATCTCCACACTTGAATCTTTTTATTCTCTTTTAACAAGTAACTTGACTAGTCGAATGAAAAAGGATCATAAAACATAAGTATGCTCTCATATAAATAATTTTTTTTTAAGAGAGCTAATTATAAACAAGAACAATGATCCATTGATATTATTACAAACTTTGACTAACAAGTAACAACCAATCCCAATATTTTCCCAAAAGTAATGATCATCAATAAACCCCCCTTTGCACACCTTTTTACTCCCTCAAACACTCTACTAGCCTTTGACAATTTGTGTTCAAGTTAAAGTAAGGCCAATAAAAGAAAAAGGTCTAGGCAAGTAATGTGGTGTGTCACCGAAAAAATATGATTAAGCTCAATGGGGTAACTAATTGATCATGTATAAATGGTGGTAATATAGGAAATATGAGGTTATCCCTAAATGCCTTTATCATGTTATCATCAAATAATGTCATGCATTTCAAGAAAGACCTCAAACAAGTGCTAGCAATGCAAACAACATGTGGACACTCAAGCAAACGAATATGAAATGCAAAAGGTATGCATATATGCTCAAAACTCACTTGGTGCGGCAAAGCATAATCAATCCCAGGTAAAAGTCTCTCTAATGCACCTACTTGTACTCAAAGCATGTAAACCAAATCATCTTGCACATATTCATGTCCTTTTAATCACTTACAACCTTCAAAAAGTCTACTAGTTTCAACTTGCTAGTGTATGTGATCTTTTTACAAGGCCAGAATTCTTTTTGTGATTTTTATATTTTTTTGATTTTTTTAGCACCAAATAACCCCAATAAGGTTCTATCTAAATGAACACTCACACCCCCCAACTTATCACGTTTCTTGTCCACAAGAAACAACACACAATGGACTAATATGTGAGGAAAAAGAGAGGACTCCCCTGAATCATGGTCGAGGTGGTAGTGTGCAACCATGAAATGCCATTGTGGCATCCATCTCGAAATGAAGATCCTCCTGCATAGTCCAAACATACAAAAATTTTATTCAAATCAACAAAATTCCTTGGGTTGCCTCCCAAATAGCGCTTGTTTAACGTCATTAGCTCGACGCCTCTCGTGATGAACTTAAGCTTGAGGATTGGAGAGAAGCCAATTGACTCCTCTTGGAATGTCATCACCAATCAAATATGGCTTGAGTCTTTGCCCATTCACTTTAAACACATCGGAACCATCTCGAGTGATGTCCACAGCACCATACGGATATACCTTGACAATTTTAAAAGGGCCAGACCATCTTGACTTCAATTTTCCGGGAAAGAGTTTTAGCCTTGAGTTGAACAGTAGAACTTGCTGGTCAACTTCAAACTCTTTCGGTCTAATATGCCTGTCATGCCACTTCTTTGTCTTCTCCTTGTATATTGCTGCATTTTCATAAGACCTAAGTCTCAACTCATCAAGTTCACTTAGTTGCATCAACCTGTTAAGTCCCGCAGCTTGTAATTCCATGTTCAAGAATCTTATCGCCCAAAGTGCCTTGTGCTCCACTTCCACAGGTAAATGACATGATTTTTCAAACACCAACCTATACGGAGACATACCGATAGGTGTCTTGAATGCCGTCCTATAAGCCCATAGAACATCATCAAGCTTCCTTGCCCAATCTTTTCTAGAGCTAGCCACTGTTTTCTCAAGAATTTGTTTCAGCTCTCGATTTGAAATCTCCACTTGCCCTCTAGTTTGAGGGTGATAAGGTGTAGCAACTTTCTGAGTCACTCCATACTTTCACAAAAGATCTTCAATTAATTTATTGCAAAAGTGAGACCCTCCATCATTGATGATGGCCCTAGGCACTCCAAAACGTGTGAAGATATGCTTCTATAAGAACTTTTTCACGACTCAAGCATCATTTGTAGGACTAACAATCGCCTCCACCCATTTATAGACGTAATCAACTCCCACCAAAATAAATTTGTTCCCATAAGACGATGGGAACGGGCCCATGAAATCTATGCCCCAAACATCAAAGAGCTCAACCTCAAGAATAGGTTGCAAAGGCATCTCATTCCGTCCTGAAATATTCCCTGTTCTTTGACATCGATCACAAGTTGCAACAAAGCTTCTTGCATCTTGATACATTGAAGGCCAATAAAATCCAGACTGCCAAATTTTTGCAACAGTTTTCGTGCTACTGTTGTGACCACCACACTCTAAAGCATGACAATGATTCAAGACATTAGAAATTTCCTCGTGTGGCACACACCTCCTCATGATACCATCAGCACATTCCTTGTAAAGAAGTGGTTCTTCCCAGAAGTAGTGTTTTACATCAAATAAGAATTTCTTCTTTTATTGATACGTCAGTCCACTTGGTACAATGCCACCCACAAGATAATTTACGAAGTCCGCATACCATGGTGTAGACAAAGATACTGCAAGAAGTGTTTCTTCTGGAAATGCATCATTGATAGGTATATTAACTCCTACCACTTCATCTCCCTGGTCCAACCTGGATAAATGATCAGCTACCAAGTTTTCAGAACCTTTCTTGTCTCGAATTTCAAGATCAAACTCCTGGAGTAAAAGAATCCAACGGATTAGACGAGGCTTGGCATCCTTCTTTTTCATTAAATAACGAATCGCAGCATGATCCGTATAAACAATCACCCTAGACCCAACAAGATAGGATCTAAATTTGTCAAAGGCAAAACCCACAGCAAGTAGCTCTTTTTCAGTGGTGGCATAATTGATTTGTGCATCATCAAGTGTCTTGCTTGCATAGTATATCACATGCATGCGTTTTTCCTTCTTTTGGCCCAGTACAGCACCCACAGCATAGTCACTAGCATCACACATGAGCTCAAAAGGTAAGCTCCAATCAGGGGCTGACATGATAGGTGCAGAAGTAAGCTCCTTCTTCAACCTATTAAAAGCAACAAGACAACTCTCGTTAAAATCAAAGACACTGTCTTTTTCAAGTAGAATACAAAGAGGACGAGAAATTTTAGAAAAATCTTTGATAAAACGACGGTAAAAACCGGCGTGTCCAAGAAAACTTCTAATCCCCTTCACAGATGAGGGTGGTGGTAATTTCTTGATCACTTCGATTTTTGCCCTGTCCACCTCGATGCCTTTACTAGAAATCTTGTGCCCAAGCACAATACCATCCTTTACCATAAAATGACACTTCTCCCAATTAAGAACAGGATTAGTGTCTTCACATCTCTGCAACACTTGAGACAAATTGGTTAAGCAAGAATCAAAGGAAGAACCATATACAGTAAAGTCATCCATGAAGACTTCCATGGTTTTTCCTAGAAAATCTGAGAATATAGCTGTCATAAGTCGTTGAAATGTAGATGGGCCATTACACAAACCAAAGGGTAGTCTACGATATGCAAAAGTACCATAAGGACAAGTAAAAGTTGTCTTTTCTTGATCCTCGGGAGCAATGGGAATCTGAAAGTATCCCGAGAATCCATCTAGAAAATTATAACACTCATTACCCGCAAGTCTTTCAAGCATTTGATCAATAAATGGTAAAGGAAAGTGATCTTTGCGAGTAGCGTTATTTAATTTCCTATAATCAATACAAACTCTCCAACCTGTTACAGTCCTAGTGGGGATTAATTCATTATTTTCATTATGCACGACAGTCATCCCACCCTTCTTAGGTACAACATGTATTGGACTAACCTAGTTACTATGTGGAACAGAGTATATAATGCCAGCATCTAACAACTTAGTTATCTCTTTCTTAACCACATCTTGCAAATTAGGATTCAATCTTCTTTGTCCCTCAATCACAGGTTTTGATTATCTTCTAAGGAAATCCTATGCATGCAAAGAGCAGGGCTAATTCCCTTGATATCTTTAATTGTCCAACCAATTGATGATTTAAATTGCCTAAGCACATTTAACAATTTATCAAGTTCATCATCATGGAGCAAAGCGGACACTATCACAGGATATGTATCATTAGGACCAAGAAATGCATACCTTAGATTAGAAGGAAGAGGTTTGAGTTCTACCTGAGGTGCCTCTGAAATTGAAAGTGCCACATCAATTTTCGGCGTACCTTTTTCTTGCATATCAAGTGCAAGTGCGTCTTCAACTTCTTTATCATCTAAGGTTTGTTCCACTTTTGCGAAGTCTGCATCTTCAAGACTTACGATCTCATCCACTATGTCAACATTGAAACATGTAGCATCAAATGAAGGCATCTTCATAGCTTTATTGAGATCAAACTCAACCTTTTCATCACTAACATTTAATGCCAATTTCCCAGCTTTGACATCAATTGTGGTTCCAGCAGTACCCAAAAATGGCATTCCCAAAATAATGGGCATCTGAACATCTTCATCCATCTCCAACACCACAAAATCACAAGGGATAAAGAATTTATCCACTTTGACAAGTACATCCTCAATGACTCCCAAAGGATACTTGATAGTACGATCAGCCAACTGAAGTGAGATTCTTGTCTTCTTGAGCTCTCCAAGACCAAGTCTTCCACAAATGGAATGTGGCATCAAACTCACACTAGCCCCTAAATCACACAAGGCTTTAATATTCTCCATTGCTCCAATAGTGCATGGTAAAGAGAAACTTCAAGGATCTTTTAACTTCTGCGGAATTGATTTTTGTATAACTGCACTACACTCCGCATTCAGAGTAATAGTTTCCACATCCTCAAGTTTCCGCTTTCTAGACAACATCTCCTTCAGAAATTTGGCATAGAGTGGCATTTGAGCCAAAGCGTCAGCAAATGGAATATTAATATGCAACTGCCTGAACATAGTCAAGAACTTCTCGTATTGCTTCTCTAACTGCCTGTTGTGAAGTCTCTGTGGAAATGGAATAGGAGGAACATAAGGTGGCGGAGGAACATACGGATTTTCTATTTTTTCTTCCTTCTTATCTTCATCCACGTTTTCTGACTTTTCTGCATAAATCTCTACTATCTCATTTTCTTTTTCCACATCCCTATCTTTAGACTCAAGAGCCTCAACCTCGGGCAACTCTCTTCCGCTCCTCAAAGTAATTGCTTTGCATTGTTCCTTACCATTCTGGTCGGGTTGACTTGGAAGAGAACCTTGCTCACGAACACCCATCTTGGAGGCAATTTGTCCAATCTTTGTTTCTAGCATCTTTTGAGATGATGCCATCTGATTTATTCTTGATTCCATATTAGCCAATGCCCCAGAGGTTCCTTGCATTATTTTATTTAGTGCAACCTCCCAATCAACAGGTTCTTTCTTTGGCGGTGGTTGATACTGCTGTTGTGCTTGATACGGTGGTCGTGACTGAAAACCAGGAGGTTGATTCTGCCTTGGAAATGAATAGGAAGGATTAGCCGTATGATTACTACTGTAAGAAAGATTGTTGTTTGGCCTTTGATTTGGATTGTAGTAGGAGTTATTCTGAACAGGCCACGGCTGTCTTCCCTGAATAAAAGATGCTTCTTCTGGAAATTGTTGCACATAAGAGTTCTGACTAGCACTATAATCATTATACCCTTCCATAGGTGAAGAAATAGCATTCACATTTGCCCTTTGTCCTCGCATCTCCTGAGTTAGAGTATCCAATTTGAGAGCCAGCATGTTGATCATCTCAGAATCTTGTGCTGCTTTTGCTGAGCTTGTCCCACTAGGTGCCCATGAATAATTATTAGATGCCAATTCCTCAAGGAGTGCTTTAGCCTGTGTAGTTGGTGCCTTCTTAAAATTTCCACCAGCAGCCACATCCAAACTCAAACGAATATCTGCATTCATGGCCCCATAAAAAGTACTAATGATCTGCCAATCTTGCAAACCATGATGTGGACACTTCCTCAATAATGCCTTAAATCTCTCCCATGCCTGATATAGACCTTCACCCGGTTGTGCTTTAAAACTCATAATCATAGTCCTCAATTGTTGCGTCTTGTCAGAAGGATAATATTTGGACAAGAATGCAGTAGAAAGACTCTCCCATGTAGCAACCGTGGTGTCTGGAAGTTGTTGAAACCATTCCAAAGCTCTTCCCTTAATAGAGTAGGGAAACATATGGAGACGAATCTTGTCACTCGTAACACCATTGATTCTGAATGAGCCACACATCTGCACGAAACGCTCTAGATGTCTGTGTGGGTCCTGTAGTTCAATATCTCCTTCAAAAGCTTGATTGCTGATCATCTGAATTAGGCTTGGATTAATGTTGAATTGGGCTGCCCCAATCTCTGGAGTTTTGTACATGCAATTAGCAGGATTTGGTGTCTCATGGTCCCAAATTGAAGTCTCATCAATAATAGCAACTTCACGATCTTCGTCAGCCATCTTAGATTTTTCTTTCCTTTGCTTTGCCTCTCGCCTTAAGATTCGAGCAATGCGTTCGATTTCCGGATCAAATTCTAGATTTCCAGCACTTACTGTACGTCGCATGCAAGAGTTTGTGCACCTGAAAAGACAACACCAATAAGATAGAGTTAAAACAAAAGAACTATATATAGTTTCTTTTTATTCTTATTATTATTATTTAATTTTTTTATTATTTCTTTATGTATTAACAAACACAAATAAAATTGAAAAGAACTAAAACTAAATTAATCTAAAAAAATCTAAGTTTGAATTAAAACTAAATTTAATTTTTTTTTAACTCTTTATTTTTTTTTATAGTTAAAATTTATTATTCTATTTCTAAAGTAATTAAAAATGAAAATAACAAAAACCAAATTATTTTAAAAATTATAAATTCGAACTAAAATTTTATTTTAAATTTTTTTTTTTGAATTAAATTTTATTTACAGAAATTTTTTATAACATAACTTGTTTATTAATATGACTAGCCAAAACACAATCAACAAAAGAAATTCGATCTCATAGAACTCAGGCAGGGAACTCGGTGAACTAAACCAGTGACTCAGCGAAACAACTCAGCAAACGCAAAACACTGGCAAAAACGAACCACACGACTCAATAAACCCAGCAAAGAAATTCCAACTCAACAATTGACTCGGCACTGTTCTGCTTAAACTGCTATTTGGCGGAAAGAAACCTGTGAGTATTTAAACTTTTTATGATAGCTTAGTGCATCCATTTTATTTGGAGATTTCTCATTTTGGTGGAACGTATAATTATGATCGGCAAAGGCAAAGGTCAGTGTGGAACCCATCTCCCCTGTTTCGTTAAAACTCTGACTCAAACAACGAGCAAACGCAAAACATGACTCGACTAACAGCGACAAACTCGGACAATACCAGGAAATTCGGAACCAATGAAAACTCTGAAAACACAAAACAGTAAACGCAAAACCCAGACAGCAGAACTTAGAAAATCAAACATCAAAACCAAAGGACTCGGCTGCACATTCGAAGGACTTCGGTAACTTGGAAACGCCTAAGCTAACAAATGAACTGACAAAATCGTAACTATAAAACCAAATACAAAACTCAAACTCGGACATTTAGAATTCAGCCATTGGAATCAGCAAAATTGCAGCATAATGCAAGGAAGAATCGAGTAGAATATGGATGAGACGACTCAGACATAAACCGAAAGCAACTCAATGAATTCCGCAAAGCAAAACTCGAAGCCACGAACCAGTATTTAAACAAAACGCAGAAGAGGTACAAACATAACTATTAGACTCGATAAGACAATAATCCGAGAAACACTAATTAGTAAGCAAAATCAACACACAGACTCGGTAAATTTACAAGCTCAGAACACTCGACTAAACAAACTCCCCAAACAAACTCAAATTCAACACCAAGATTCAACACGTGAACTCTTTACAAGCTCAACTACTTGACTTTGCTATACCCAAAGACAACGAATCGTCGATTCGTAACTCGGTATAGAGACTCACGAATTCAACGACGAAGCCCCTTCACTACAATTAATTCCGCGACTTACAAGTAGAACTCGGAAACAAATGTAACTCAACATCAACTACGCAGCAACGAGATCAAACCAAGTGAAACCGATGAATCATAAACTCAACAGCGAATTAAAAGATTCAAAAGAGAGAGGATATGGTGTTTGTGATTGTAGAGAGACAAAAAGGAGGAGGGGAGGTAGATAATTGTGGAGGAAGTTGTGGTGTGTGTGGAAGGAGATGGGTTGAGATGATTTTGTGGGTATTTCGAAATTGACAGGGGAGGAGGAGGGTTGAAACGATTTGATGGTCGGAGAAGGTAAGTGTGGTGCGGTGGTGGAAACGATGCGGTGAAAGGAGGAGGGAAGGGAATGGGTTTGTTTGTTGAAGAAGAAGAGTAGGCTGGGTTTGAGAGAAAACAGGGGAAAAACTAGTAATTGTTTCGAATTAATACTACGTACTGAAAATTTACACACTCGAATTATTGTGATATTTTTTTTTTACACTAAACTAAATAAAATTTAAAATATAAGAAATAATTAACCTAAACTTAATATTGATGCCTTCCCCGGCAGCGGTGCCAATTTGTTGGTAGTATTTTTGTGAATATAAGTTCGTTCGCAGGAAAGGAATTTTAATACAAGTCTAAGTTTAATTTCTTATAATCTAGAAGTACGAGAAATAAGTGGTGTGATTTGTTATTAACTAGAGTAAAGCAATTAAAACTAAGATTTACTGATGAAGAAAAACAACCCGAGAACTAGGTTTCTTCAATTGGTTCAATAATGTTGATGTGATGCAATATAAATATTTCTCATATTTTTCTAAAAACAATTCTTCTCACCTTTATAATGTTCTCTCCCAAGATACAATATAATGCCTACGATTATACCTCAAAAGTCACTCCCATGATCAATTAAAATATAATTATAAACTATTAAAAACCAAGAATTATAAGTTTCATAGTTCTATTATTAATCTCCCGATTTAATAATTGAACTATGTCTATCAAATCATGAACAAGAATTATGACTCCTCTCCCAATTTGTCGTAATACCTGTGAATACAATTAAAGGTTAGTTACTCCCTTAATTGGGTTAAGCCCTCAATGATAGATTAGCAAAAGTAGAGAATTAGCATCACAATCAAACAATTATATCACCAATGAATACTACCTAATTCTCGGATTATAGAATTAGCTACGCATGCTGGATAAATAAAATAAGCATATATTAAGGGGTAGAATCATAATAAAAAGAGTGTAGAGTGAAGAAAATGCAACTTGAAGAATTTAATTCTTCCGAAATAGTAGCCACTAAAATGAAAGAGCCCTCCAAGTAATTCCCTTAAAATCTTCAACCGAAATAGAATTTTGCCGAAAATTAAACTGTATGAATTAAAACTAAATTTTACAAAGAAAAAGAGAGAGAGATTACAAGAGAGGAATTTGCTCTCTAAGAATTGTTGTGTTTTCAAGCTCAAGAACTACATCTATTTATAGCAAAAATTAGCACACCAATAATAATAAAAAAATAAAAAGAAAAGAAAAAGAAAATAAAAACAAAAGAAAAGAAATCAAATAAAAAAAACGAAAGCAGCCGAAAGCAGCTGCACTACTAATCTCATTTCTTTCTTTAATTAAAAAAAACAAACCCACTTGCTTTGCTTTGAACAAATCGGCCACCTTTGTTGTTTAATATACTGGGTTCCGTAGAAATGCTTTTTATCCCGCACAGCTTATAATATTTAATTAATAAATAATTAATTAAATCCAGAAATTATAAAAATAAATATCTAATATTATTAGATATTTATAAATATAATTTTCTAAATAAATTAACTATTTATTAATTTTAATAAATTTTTTAGTCCTAAGCTGCGATCTTTTGAGGGTCTGAAACCGGATTACTTTTGCTTAACAAAAATTATATTAATTCCAACCGGGATTCCTGCTTTAAGAATATATCAGTTTCAATGTTTTTGTGACAATTCTAATTTCCTCATTGCTCGTCCAGGTTTAATCTACGGTCTCTTGATGATCTGAAACCAGGCTCCTTTTGCTTCCAAAATTATCCTATAAACATAAAAAATATCTTAGCATCAAATTCAAATTAAAATGCTACTAACAATGTTAATCAAGCACCAAATTAAGGATAAATGAGAGATAACATGCTATAAAATATATACAAAATTAGCATGTATCAGTTTTCAGTATTATTGATTTACCACACCCTTTAATCCTTTAAATCCCTAATAATTTCACATTCCCAATTCAGTCATGAGTTGTGTGTGTATTCTTGTGACCTCTCTAGAAAACTCTCGACAAAATCTTTTTAGTGTAGGTGCCCTAGAGGCAATACATTGTTTCTTTTAATAAACCCTTATGTCATTTGATTATTCATTAAACGTATTTATTATGACTTTAATTACTGCGATATATTTGTTAGCATAATAAATGTCCTTAGAATCATGATACACATTGTATAGTTTAAGTACATGACTTGAACTTGAGATTATATAATATATCATATTCTTAAAGGTCCCTAGTCGAGTATTATTATTACAGGGCAATAATAATACGTAAATAGACTAGTATGTTGTTTGACAGATAACCACATCTCATTGGTTATAAGTATGGAGATACTTAAGTAAAAAACATAGGTACATGTAGGGGTACATGGTACTGGACAGACCCACAGTGAAATTCTTCATGTTTAATAAAGTCATAAGAAAGACTCACAGTGATAATGGTGTAATGGTCCTTTGACTTGAGTCATTATATTTCTATACGAGGATTAGTATACTTTGACTACATTAAAAGTTACCTTTGACCGGGTGATGATAAAAGTGGACATCGGGTATATCATGAGTAGTATGAGAAATATGAATGATAGATAAAGGATTTAACCCTCCTAGAATTAGGAGGGATATTATTGGCCTCTTGATTGAGTGAGACTGTAAAATGCATGGTCGTGCTCAAATAATGATTTGTTTTAATAGTCTACTCATGGATCAAGTAAACCCGGATTAAATGTTGAAGAGGATGACTAAAAACATGCCTCGAGTTTAATCTATAATATTTGGTTAAAGGGATTATATTACACAGAAACATTAATCACAAAAGGTTTAAATTGAATCACCGATTATTATTATTACTTGGGTAGCAATGATGTATTACTAGATACCGCTCATTGTTTATAATTTTGTTAGATATTAAAATTATTGCCAACGTAATAATAACCTATAGGGTCACACACTTAGAACGTCTTAAAAGGAGTTTTAGTTTAAATTAAGAATTTAAATTAAATCATTATTAAATTGAGAATTGGCTATTTAATTAATTGGACTGGTCCTAATTAATTATCTAAGCAAATTCGATTTTAATAAAGTAAGAACAGAATTGGATTTAAGGAAGTCCAATAATAAAATCAGAATAGAAATAGAATTGGGTTTAAGGAAGCCCAATTCGGTTTTTTGATTTTAGCCCATTATTTCTCTCGTATAAATACATAATGATGTATTACTTTAGGGTTAAGAGTCATTAAATCGTTTTTGACAAAACCTTAGCAGCTCCATCTTCGAGAGGCTAGAGAGAGAGAGGTTGTTCTTCGCGGGCTAGTACCTGGCTCCTCGGATCGTTGGACGGTCGGACGTTCGTGTGGATTACCTTAGAGACACGGATCTTGACGCAAGGACTGTGTGTGGTGATTACAAGCAAGGATCTCCGTTGAGTTCGTGAAACAAGATCTTAATAGGTATGATTCGTTATCTCCATAATCTGCCCGGAATTATACATGGATCCTGGTTTGGGTTTCGAAAATTTTGTTTTATTTACGTTTATCCGCTGCGTTTTATGCCTCGGAACCCAACAAATCTCTCCCTCTAAACATCTATCTCGCTATTTCTCCACCGTGTTCTTTCTTTCCCCTCACTTCCTCTCTTTTCTTCTCAAATTCGACCGTGTGTGTGTCTGTGTATAGGAGCGGTGTGTGTGTGTATAGCAGAGCATGTAGGTATGTTGTGTATGTATATATTTCGAGTAAAGCTAGTCTTGAGGTGGTTGTATGTCACTAATTTGTATGTGGATACTTCATTTTTAGTTAGTAGTTTGATGGGTACTGATTTTAAAAGAGTATAAAGGTTTGTAATTGGGATTTGAGATAGAAGTTGTAATAATTTGTATAGCATAGATTCTTGTTTCATACCATAACCTGGAATCGATCCTCGGTGAGGAATCATTGTTGTATTAAGTTTCATTTGTAATAGTTAATTGGAATTTGGTTTGGGTCGTAATACAGGTGGATAATCCTATTTACGAATACTTCATGCCGCAATTTTCTAAAATTTCCCTGTATCAAAGTCTATTTTATTATGAAAAAATATATTTTTAGTATTGGGAAGTCGGGGTGTTACAGGTTGGTATCAGAGCAACATGTTATGGTCACTGAAACAAGTTAGGATGATTAGGTTTAAGTATTTAGGTTAGACATTAGATGGAACGATATAGGATAAGGTACGCTTTAGGATATTAGGACAACTGTTGCGATGTTATTTGGTTTTATAACATATCGCGCGAGCAGAAATTCGATTCGTCCGGAGACTCAGTTTAGGACGAGGCAAATAGTTCAGAACAGCATATGCTAATTAGACGACTGAGGCAATTAGCATGGAAGACGCTACGTGCAGACCTTCGTGTACCTTCTAGAGTTTCTTTTGCGACTTTAGTTACCCCGCGAGCGATATAGAAAGTGCAAAAGGATTGTAAACAAGATGTGAAATGCGATTACTGGCATGGGTTGGAGGAATGATGTGGTTATTTGTTACTAGCCGTTGATTTCATCTATTGATTAAGGAGATTTAATCTTTCTTTCTGTTTCTTCTTATTTTGATAATACCCCCTCACCTTTGATAGTTAACTATACTTCAATTGATGATGAGTTTTATACAACAGATTCACTTAAAACACATTCTTATTCATTCAAAGACACCTCTATTTTCCAGGGTCTACTTGATTCAACATAGTGCGTATAAATTATTGAGACCCTTGAATTCTTTCTATTTTTCCCAGAATATTTGCTATTTTTTTATTCAAACTGGGATGAACAACCCTATGTAAGTAAGGGATTCAGGGACATCTTATCTTTGTGATAGAAGTCTGGTGGGGCGCCACTGATTGTGTTTGTCATGAAAGTACCGAAGGCTGGCCACCTTTTCGTACTATGGCGGTTGACCTAAGTGATAAATGCAACCTGAAAACAGATCAATGATCATTTTGATCTCTCGGTTACATTCTTTTACAAATTTCTTTCAAACAAAAATTCAACAAACATTCATGCAAGCTACCACCTATCTATTTCAATAATTCCTTTTGTTATAAACCCTTATGATTCCTAAAGTTATCAGTGCTTGAAAGTAGTAAAGATGGAGATGATGACATTTTAAGTGGTCCAAGCTACATTTACGTAGGCTAAAAAAAAATAATTGGATGATCAGGTTTGAGAATTGATGTTAAAGCAGGGATTGAATGTCAAGTTAGATAACTCATTGGATTGACAACACACGTACAAGATTTTATAATACCGAGAGTTGAATACAGATATAGAGTAGGTAACAAGGACACGAGATAATTGATGTTGTTAAAGTTAAAAGTAGAGTGATGATGGATGATTGGATTAGTAATTGAGGTACTTTCATACAGGGCATAGTCCACTATACGGATAGGTCATGCCCGATTTTTGGTAGAAAAGGGTCGTCACGTGCGAGTGATTAGTATCTAGAATTAACGAGACTTGCAAACCACAGGTTTAAGTTATGTTGGAATTTACGGGCTTACTAGACGAGCCTAGCGATCTATGAATGGATATAAAGAAATTCTAGAATGAAAGAAATGACTTGGAAATTGAAAGAGAAATGTTCAAGAATACCATCATATTTTCTTACGGTCGATTCTGAGGACAGAATCCTATTAAGGGGGGAAGGATATAACGCCCTAGAAATATTATTATTATTATTATTATTATTATTATTATTATTATTATTATTATTATTATTATTATTATTATTATTTAATATTAAATGTGGATTATATGAGGTAAATTTTTTTTTTAGGATTGAATATATGTGACATCTTGTTTACATGTGTATATGATAATTTATATGTGAAATGTGGGTCCGTGTAATTTCAACTGAATTTTTGACGATTTAAATATATTTAAATCATGCATTATTGATCTTCTGAGATTTTTATAAAATCATCGTAGTATTTCAAAATCCTAAAATCTTTTGCAATATCATATTTATATATTTATTTAGTTTTTAAAATTATTGGGAGAATTATTTTGGGTGTTTAAGTATTTTTAAAATGATTTTAAGAGATATATTGCATTTAAAGGTTCAAAACTTGTAAAATTCTGTATTTAATTCATTTTTGGTGCTAAAAATATTTTAAAAATATGTGGGTGTTCGTAATTTTGTACTCTTCATTTTACAACTGAAAAGATTTAATTTTCATTAATTTTCTATTTAAATTCGATTTTTTTATATAGTTAATTAATTGATTTATATTTGTTTTTGTTGGTAGTATTTTTGTGAATATAAGTTCGTTCGCAGGGAAGGAATTTTAATACAAGTCTAAGTTTAATTTCTTATAATCTAGAAGTATGAGAAATAAGTGGTGTGATTTGTTATTAACTAGAGTAAAGCAATTAAAACTAAGATTTACTGATGAAGAAAAACAACCCGAGAACTAGGTTTCTTCAATTGGTTCAATAATGTTGATGTGATGCAATATAAATATTTCTCATATTTTTCTAAAAACAATTCTTCTCACCTTTATAATGTTCTCTCCCAAGATACAATATGTTAACGGAGGAATTTGGTGATAACAGATTTCGGAGGTTGTTGGAATAACGAAATTATGAAAATAGGGGGATTTGGGATTTGGATGTTTGGGGCTGGACTTGAGAGGTATCTCGATTTGCCTCGTGTATCGGATCCTTTTTCAAGATGCCTGCGTACCTTATATTTATAAGGATCAAGCCAACGCAGTTCTGTGAAATTGATTTGTGTCTATCCCTTAGAGACTTTAGGGATAAACTTCGTTAATCTGGGTAATTACTGATTTTATCTGATTTAATCTTATCGTTGTGATATCTTCCTGATTTGAAGGATATCGTTTGAAGATATTTTCCGTTATTAATTGATTGAGATTGATTATTTCCTCGTTTCAAGGAGAGGATAAAACTTAGCGATTAAGTTATAATTATTAATCTGAATTAATAATTAATAATATTGGAAATTTGGGAGATTATTAGAGGCAACCGAAAATATGGCGTAACAACTACCCCCCAGTTCTTCAGTGTAGCTTGCTGCAGTGGAGAACTAAGCATGCTTCGATCTTCCAAATTTCTTGAGTCACTGAAACAGCTAGGAGAGGAAGATTAATAAATAATATGGAGCACCAAGGTGCCCGTAATATACATGTAGATGTAAATAAGACAATATGCGATATGTAAATAATAAGTTTTGTACGTGTAAGATAATTTATTTTGGAGAGTCATCAAAGCATTATTCGCAGAGTCGTGCAAAGCAATTTGAGCAACATCCAGTCGAAAATGTCATATCTACCATGTCTTTTAGAGGGTATCCCCCTCAAAGGGGGTCATTTTCCTCAGAATTTTATAATACTCTCCTCAAAGGAGATCATTAGTACTCTCCTCAAAGGAGACCATTTTTGTCCAGAAATACCCTCCTCACAGGAGGTGGATTTTCCGAAGCTCGAACCCTGATGAGGCGCCCGAAGTACGGACATCCCCCCCGGAAGTACGGTTTTTGCAAGGATTTGGTAATTTGGGATACCCTCCTCAAAGGAGGTCGTTCCCCATTCCAGAAATATCCCTCCTCACAGGAGGTGGATTTCCCGAAGTTCGTGCCTTGATGAGGAGCCGGAAGTAAGGACATCCCCCCCGGAAGTACGGTTTTTGCAAGGATTTAGTAATTTGGGATACCCTCCTCAAAGGAGGTCGTTCCCCATTCCAGAAATATCCCTCCTCACAGGAGGTGGATTTCCCGAAGTTTATTCCATTAACTCTCCTCAAAGGAGACCATTTTTTTATATAAATTACGAAGACCCTCCTTAGAGGAGGTCGTCTAACACAAAAAATAAGGGAGACCCTTCTTAGAGGAGGTTATCTTCCCAAAGCAATATCACTATCCCAAGATTCTTCCAAAAAATATCAGCTACACTTCAAGGTCTTCTAAAAAATATCAGCAACACACAAAGGGTCTTCTAAAAAATATCAGCAACACACAAAAGGTCTTCTATAAAAAATATTCTCATCACAAAGGGTCTTCAAAAATAATCAACTCTTCGAATAAGAGCCTTCCAAAATATAAACTCTTCGAATAAAAGCCTTCCAAAATTATAAACTCTTCGAATAAGAGCCTTCCAAAATTATAAACTCTTCGAATAAGAGCCTTCCAAAATATTACCCCTACAAAGGAGGACCTTCCAAAATATTACCCACACAAGATGGCCTTCTAAAATAATAAAATCTTTAATTAAAAGTCTTCCAAAATATTGCCCCCACAAAGGAGGACCTTACAAAATATTAACCCGACCTTCAAAAATAATAAACTCTTTGAATAAGAGCCTTCCAAAATATTACCCCTAAAAAAGAGGCCTTCAAAAGTAATATATCGGAGGGTCTTCTTTTTTGACAAATTCAATCCGCAAATCCGAAATTAATTATATATATATGATGTAATACAAAATAAAAAACTTAAAACATAATTCATGCATAATAAACACATTAATTTAAGCATGCATAAAATATTTAATCAAAAATAATTTATGTCTTGCAAATATTTTACTAATAAAAATATAATATTCATGATATAAATATTTATATAATCATAAAATTAAAAATAAATTAAGTAGAAAACTTATCTCGATTTTTTTTTCGAACCGAACCAGTACAGCTTCGAATGCCTTCTACTCTTCTTTTCCTTGTCTTTTTTCCGATTGTTTTTTTTTCTTTCTTTTAGATCCAACTTGCGGCCAATTTTTCAGACACAAACATCAAAATCGGTAAATTAAGCTTGCCATCTATGCACTTTATTCCATGATTCCATGCTGGCCCACCAAAAACTACTAATCAATCTTCTTTCTTCTTTGTTTTGTTTTTCCAGATACACGCGCATGGCTTCCAATTTTCCCTTTGTTTTTTATTTTCTTTTATTCATGGTCCCTGTCACTTTGCTTGTTTTGTATTCCTCCTTCCTTAGTTTGGTTTTTAATCGCCACAAATTCCAACTTCAAATTTTACTGATGAGCCCGTTGCTCCACCGTTCTGCTCCTCCATTAAAATCGCCTCAAATCCAATATAACCCCCCGTGTATATAGATGATTTGATTGTCCTCCACAATCAAAACATAAACCCCTCCTTCTAGCGCCAATTGTTAACGGAGGAATTTGGTGATAACAGATTTCGGAGGTTGTTGGAATAACGAAATTATGAAAATAGGGGGATTTGGGATTTGGATGTTTGGGGCTGGACTTGAGAGGTATCTCGATTTGCCTCGTGTATCGGATCCTTTTTCAAGATGCCTGCGTACCTTATATTTATAAGGATCAAGCCAACGCAGTTCTGTGAAATTGATTTGTGTCTATCCCTTAGAGACTTTAGGGATAAACTTCGTTAATCTGGGTAATTACTGATTTTATCTTATTTAATCTTATCGTTGTGATATCTTCCTGATTTGAAGAATATCGTTTGAAGATATTTTCCGTTATTAATTGATTGAGATTGATTATTTCCTCGTTTCAAGGAGAGGATAAAACTTAGCGATTAAGTTATAATTATTAATTTGAATTAATAATTAATAATATTGGAAATTTGGGAGATTATTAGAGGCAACCGAAAATATGGCGTAACACAATATAATGCCTACGATTATACCTCAAAAGTCACTCCCATGATCAATTAAAATATAATTATAAACTATTAAAAACCAAGAATTATAAGTTTCATAGTTCTATTATTAATCTCCCGATTTAATAATTGAACTATGTCTATCAAATCATGAACAAGAATTATGACTCCTCTCCCAATTTGTCGTAATACCTGTGAATACAATTAAAGGTTAACTACTCCCTTAATTGGGTTAAGCCCTCAATGATAGATTAGCAAAAGTAGAGAATTAGCATCACAATCAAACAATTATATCACCAATGAATACTACCTAATTCTCGGATTATAGAATTAGCTACGCATGCTGGATAAATAAAATAAGCATATATTAAGGGGTAGAATCATAATAAAAAGAGTGTAGAGTGAAGAAAATGCAACTTGAAGAATTTAATTCTTCCGAAATAGTAGCCACTAAAATGAAAGAGCCCTCCAAGTAATTCCCTTAAAATCTTCAACCGAAATAGAATTTTGCCGAAAATTAAACTGTATGAATTAAAACTAAATTTTACAAAGAAAAAGAGAGAGAGATTACAAGAGAGGAATTTGCTCTCTAAGAATTGGTGTGTTTTCAAGCTCAAGAACTACATCTATTTATAGCAAAAATTAGCACACCAATAATAATAAAAAAATAAAAAGAAAATAAAAAGAAAATAAAAACAAAAGAAAAGAAATCAAATAAAAAAAACGAAAGCAGCCGAAAGCAGCTGCACTACTAATCTCATTTCTTTCTTTAATTAAAAAAAACAAACCCACTTGCTTTGCTTTGAACAAATCGGCCACCTTTGTTGTTTACTATACTGGGTTCCGTAGAAATGATTTTTATCCCGCACATCTTATAATATTTAATTAATAAATAATTAATTAAATCCAGAAATTATAAAAGTAAATATCTAATATTATTAGATATTTATAAATATAATTTTCTAAATAAATTAACTATTTATTAATTTAAATAAATTTTTTAGTCCTAAGCTGCGGTCTTTTGAGGGTCTGAAACCGGATTACTTTTGCTTAACAAAAATTATATTAATTCCAACCGGGATTCCTGCTTTAAGAATATATCACTTTCAATGTTTTTGTGACAATTCTAATTTCCTCATTGCTCGTCCAGGTTTAATCGACGGTCTCTTGATGATCTGAAACTAGGCTCCTTTTGCTTCCAAAATTATCCTATAAACATAAAAAATATCTTAGCATCAAATTCAAATTAAAATGCTACTAACAATGTTAATCATGCACAAAATTAAGGATAAATGAGAGATAACTTGCTATAAAATATATACAAAATTAGCATGTATCAAATACCCCCCAACTTAACTTTTGCTCGTCCTCGAGTAAACCAAACTAACTACTTATTAATACCACTTCCGTAGGTGATCACGGTTGCATTTGGCATATGCAACAAGCCCTTTAAACCCCTAGGTAGCCCTAGTGGACGAGTGAGGTCTTGTGAGGGTCTGTAGTGAATGTACCCACAAAATCCATCTAGCTCATGTAAAAGATCGAATGCCACTACAACGCCACATATACAAGTTCTCTCATGCCATGTCAACTTAAGAATCAAAGTGAAGAATGCAATGCCTTGTATCGAAGTTACAAGTATTCACTTAGTCTACTCAAAGAAGATGCATAAGTTCTCAACAGTCCATGTCAATGTAAGAATAAGTTGGTAATCATGCTAAGCCCACAAGAGTACATCTTTGAGTCAAAACTTGGGATCTCATATGCAAAATACAGGTAATAACTCATCATTCACTCACAAAAGATTATTCACTCAAGAACTAGGGTAAGTGTATCACTCTATTCCAACAAAATCATAAACATGCTTGAAATTTGGTATCAATCTAACTTTAATGCAACACACACCACTGATGATAATCAAAAGGTCTTTATTCGGGTTGTAATGGGGCTAGGGACAAGTTATGTCAAGTAAAGCCAAAACAGGTTAAATGTCAAAAGCTAGTACCCAACAACATAATTCATTCAACTCCACCCTATTATCTCCACACTTGAATCTTTTTATTCTCTTTTAACAAGTAACTTGACTAGTCGAATGAAAAAGGATCATAAAAACATAAATATGCTCTCATATAAATAATTTTTTTTTAAGAGAGCTAATTATAAACAAGAACAATGATCCATTGATATTATTACAAACTTTGACTAACAAGTAACAACCAATCCCAATATTTTCCCAAAAGTAATGATCATCAATAAACCCCCCTTTGCACACCTTTTTACTCCCTCAAACACTCTACTAGCCTTTGACAATTTGTGTTCAAGTTAAAGCAAGGCCAATAAAAGAAAAAGGTCTAGGCAAGTAATGTGGTGTGTCACCGAAAAAATATGATTAAGCTCAATGGGGTAACTAATTGATCATGTATAAATGGTGGTAATATAGGAAATATGAGGTTATCCCTAAATGCCTTTATCATGTTATCATCAAATAATGTCATGCATTTCAAGAAAGACCTCAAACAAGTGCTAGCAATGCAAACAACATGTGGACACTCAAGCAAACGAATATGAAATGCAAAAGATATGCATATAGGCACAAAACTCACTTGGTGCGGCAAAGCATAATCAATCCCAGGTAAAAGTCTCTCTAATGCACCTACTTGTACTCAAAGCATGTAAACCAAATCATCTTGCACATATTCATGTCCTTTTAATCACTTACAACCTTCAAAAAGTCTACCAGTTTCAACTTGCTAGTGTATGTGATCTTTTTACAAGGCCAGAATTCTTTTTGTGATTTTTTATATTTTTTTGATTTTTTTTTTAGCACCAAATAACCCCAATAAGGTTCTATCTAAATGAACACTCACACCCCCCAACTTATCACGTTTCTTGTCCACAAGAAACAACACACAATGGACTAATATGTGAGGAAAAAGAGAGGACTCCCCTGAATCATGGTCGAGGTGGTAGTGTGCAACCATGAAATGCCATTGTGGCATCCATCTCGAAATGAAGATCCTCCTACATAGTCCAAACATACAAAAATTTTATTCAAATCAACAAAATTCCTTGGGTTGCCTCCAAAATAGCGCTTGTTTAACGTCATTAGCTCGACGCCTCTCGTGATGAACTTAAGCTTGAGGATTGGAGAGAAGCCAATTGACTCCTCTTGGAATGTCATCACCAATCAAATATGGCTTGAGTCTTTGCCCATTCACTTTAAACACATCGGAACCATCTCGAGTGATGTCCACAGCACCATACGGATATACCTTGACAATTTTAAAAGGGCCAGACCATCTTGACTTCAATTTTCCAGGAAAGAGTTTCAGCCTTGAGTTGAACAGTAGAACTTGCTGGTCAACTTCAAACTCTTTCGGTCTAATATGCCTGTCATGCCACTTCTTTGTCTTCTCCTTGTATATTGCTGCATTTTCATAAGACTTAAGTCTCAACTCATCAAGTTCACTTAGTTGCATCAACCTGTTAAGTCCCGCAACTTGTAATTCCATGTTCAAGAATCTTATCGCCCAAAGTGCCTTGTGCTCCACTTCCACGGGTAAATGACATGATTTTCCAAACACCAACCTATACGGAGACATACCGATAGGTGTCTTGAATGCCGTCCTATAAGCCCATAGAGCATCATCAAGCTTCCTTGCCCAATCTTTTCTGGAGCTAGCCACTGTTTTCTCAAGAATTTGTTTCAGCTCTCGATTTGAAATCTCCACTTGCCTGCTAGTTTGAGGGTGATAAGGTGTAGCAACTTTCTGAGTCACTCCATACTTTCGCAAAAGATCTTCAATTAATTTATTGCAAAAGTGAGACCCTCCATCATTGATGATGGCCCTAGGCACTGCAAAACATGTGAAGATATGCTTCTGTAAGAACTTTTTCACTACTCTAGCATCATTTGTAGGACTAGCAATCGCCTCCACCCATTTAGAGACGTAATCAACTCCCACCAAAATAAATTTGTTCCCATAAGACGATGGGAACGGGTCCATGAAATCTATGCCCCAAACATCAAAGAGCTCAACCTCAAGAATAGGTTGCAAAGGCATCTCATTCCGTCCTGAAATATTTCCTGTTCTTTGACATCGATCACAAGTTGCAACAAAGCTTCTTGCATCTTGATACATTGAAGGCCAATAAAATCCAGACTGCCAAATTTTCGCAACAGTTTTCGTGCTACTGTTGTGACCACCACACTCTAAAGCATGACAATGATTCAAGACATTAGAAATTTCCTCGTGTGGCACACACCTCCTCATGATACCATCAGCACATTCCTTGTAAAGAAGTGGTTCTTCCCAGAAGTAATGTTTTACATCAAATAAGAATTTCTTCTTTTGTTGATACGTCAGTCCACTTGGTACAATGCCACCCACAAGATAATTTACGAAGTCCGCATACCATGGTGTAGAGAAAGATACTGCAAGAAGTGTTTCTTCTGGAAATGCATCATTGATAGGTATATTAACTCCTACCACTTCATCTCCCTGGTCCAACCTGGATAAATGATCAGCTACCAAGTTTTCAGAACCTTTCTTGTCTCGAATTTCAAGATCAAACTCCTGGAGTAAAAGAATCCAACGGATTAGACGAGGCTTGGCATCCTTCTTTTTCATTAAATAACGAATCGCAGCATGATCCGTATAAACAATCACCCTAGACCCAACAAGATAGGATCTAAATTTGTCAAAGGCAAAAACCACAGCAAGTAGCTCTTTTTCAGTGGTGGCATAATTGATTTGTGCATCATCAAGTGTCTTGCTTGCATAGTATATCACATGCATGTGTTTTTCCTTCTTTTGGCCCAGTGCAACACCCACAGCATAGTCACTAGCATCACACATGAGCTCAAAAGGTAAGCTCCAATCAGGGGCTGACATGATAGGTGCCGAAGTAAGCTCCTTTTTCAACCTATTAAAAGCAACAAGACAACTCTCGTTAAAATCAAAGACACTATCTTTTTCAAGTAGATTACAAAGAGGACGAGAAATTTTAGAAAAATCTTTGATAAAACGACGGTAAAAACCGGCGTGTCCAAGAAAACTTCGAATCCCCTTCACAGATGAGGGTGGTGGTAATTTCTCGATCACTTCGATTTTTGCCCTGTCCACCTCGATGCCTTTACTAGAAATCTTGTGCCCAAGCACAATACCATCTTTTACCATAAAATGACACTTCTCCCAATTAAGAACAAGATTAGTGTCTTCACATCTCTGCAACACTTGAGACAAATTGGTTAAGCAAGAATCAAAGGAAGAACCGTATACAGTAAAGTCATCCATGAAGACTTCCATGGTTTTTCCTAGAAAATCTGAGAATATAGCTGTCATAAGTCGTTGAAATGTAGATGGGCCATTACACAAACCAAAGGGTAGTCTACGATATGCAAAAGTACCATAAGGACAAGTAAAAGTTGTCTTTTCTTGATCCTCAGGAGCAATGGGAATCTGAAAGTATCCCGAGAATCCATCTAGAAAATTATAATACTCATTACCCGCAAGTCTTTCAAGCATTTGATCAATAAATGGTAAAGGAAAGTGATCTTTGCGAGTAGCGTTATTTAATTTCCTATAATCAATACAAACTCTCCAACCTGTTACAGTCCTAGTGGGGATTAATTCATTATTTTCATTATGCACGACAGTCATCCCACCCTTCTTAGGTACAACATGTATTGGACTAACCCAGTTACTATGTGGAACAGAGTATATAATTCCAGCATCTAACAACTTAGTTATCTCTTTCTTAACCACATCTTGCAAATTAGGATTCAATCTTCTTTGTCCCTCAATCACAGGTTTATGATTATCTTCTAAGGAAATCCTATGCATGCAAAGAGCAGGGCTAATTCCCTTGATATCTTTAATTGTCCAACCAATTGATGATTTAAATTGCCTAAGCACATTTAACAATTTATCAAGTTCATCATCATGGAGCAAAGCGGACACTATCACAGGATATGTATCATTAGGACCAAGAAAAGCATACCTTAGATTAGAAGGAAGAGGTTTGAGTTCTACCTGAGGTGCCTCTGAAATTGAAAGTGCGACATCAATTTTCGGCGTACCTTTTTCTTGCATATCAAGTGCAAGTGCGTCTTCAACTTCTTTATCATCTAAGGTTTGTTCCACTTTTGCGAAGTCTGCATCTTCAAGACTTACGATCTCATCCACTATGTCAACATTGAAACATGTAGCATCAAATGAAGGCATCTTCATAGCTTTATTGAGATCAAACTCAACCTTTTCATCACCAACATTTAATGCCAATCTCCCAGCTTTGCAATCAATTGTGGTTCCAGCAGTAGCCAAAAATGGCCTTCCCAAAATAATGGGCATCTCAACATCTTCATCCATCTCCAACACCATAAAATCACAAGGGATAAAGAATTTATCCACTTTGACAAGTACATCCTCAATGACTCCCAAATGATACTTGATAGTACGATCAACCAACTGAAGTAAGATTCTTGTCTTCTTGAGCTCTCCAAGACCAAGTCTTCCACAAATAGAATGTGGCATCAAACTCACACTAGCCCCTAAATCACACAAGGCTTTAATATTCTCCATTGCTCCAATAGTGCATGGTAAAGAGAAACTTCCAGGATCTTTTAACTTCTGCGGAATTGATTTTTGTATGACTGCACTACACTCCGCATTCAGAGTAATAGTTTCCACATCCTCAAGTTTCCGCTTTCTAGACAACATCTCCTTCAGAAATTTGGCATAGAGTGGCATTTGAGCCAAAGCGTCAGCAAATGGAATATTAATATGCAACTGCCGGAACATAGTCAAGAACTTCTCGTATTGCTTCTCTAACTGCCTGTTGTGAAGTCTCTGTGGAAATGGTATAGGAGGAACATAAGGTGGCGGAGGAACATACGGATTTTCTGTTTTTTCTTCCTTCTTATCTTCATCCACTTTTTCTAACTTTTCTGCATCAATCTCAACTATCTCATTTTCTTTTTCCACATCCCTATCTTTAGACTCAAGAGCCTCAACCTCGGGCAACTCTCTTCCGCTCCTCAAAGTAATTGCTTTGCATTGTTCCTTACCATTCTGGTCGGGTTGACTTGGAAGAGAACCTTGCTCACGAACACCCATCTTGGAGGCAATTTGTCCAATCTGTGTTTCTAGCATCTTTTGAGATGATGCCATCTGATTTATTCTTGATTCCATATTAGCCAATGCCCCAGAGGTTCCTTGCATTATTTTATTTAGTGCAACCTCCCAATCAGCAGGTTCTTTCTTTGGCGGTGGTTGATACTGCTGTTGTGCTTGATACGGTGGTCGTGACTGAAAACCAAGAGGTTGATTCTGCCTTGGAAATGAATAGGAAGGATTAGCCGTATGATTACTACTGTAAGAAAGATTGTTGTTTGGCCTTTGATTCGGATTGTAGTAGGAGTTATTCTGAACAGGCCACGGCTGTCTTCCCTGAATAAAAGATGCTTCTTCTGGAAATTGTTGCACATAAGAGTTCTGACTAGCACTATAATCATTATACCCTTCCATAGGTGAAGAAATAGCATTCACATTTGCCCTTTGTCCTCGCATCTCCTGAGTTAGAGTATCCAATTTGAGAGCCAGCATGTTGATCATCTCAGAATCTTGTGCTGCTTTTGATGAGCTTGTCCCACTAGGTGCCCATGAATAATTATTAGATGCCAATTCCTCAAGGAGTGCTTTAGCCTGTGTAGTTGGTGCCTTCTTAAAATTTCCACCAGCAGCCACATCCAAACTCAAACGAATATCTGCATTCATGGCCCCATAAAAAGTACTAATGATCTGCCAATCTTGCAAACCATGATGTGGACACTTCCTCAATAATGCCTTAAATCTCTCCCATGCCTGATATAGACCTTCACCCGGTTGTGCTTTAAAACTCATAATCATAGTCCTCAATTGTTGCGTCTTGTCAGAAAGATAATATTTGGACAAGAATGCAGTAGAAAGACTCTCCCATGTAGCAACCGTGGTGTCTGGAAGTTGTTGAAACCATTCCAAAGCTCTTCCCTTCATAGAGTAGGGAAACATATGGAGACGAATCTTGTCACTCGTAACACCATTGATTCTGAATGAGCCACACATCTGCACGAAACGCTCTAGATGTCTGTGTGGGTCCTGTAGTTCAATATCTCCTTCAAAAGCTTGATTGCTGATCATCTGAATTAGGCTTGGATTAATGTTGAATTGGGCTGCCCCAATCTCTGGAGTTTTGTACATGCAATTAGCAGGATTTGGTGTCTCATGGTCCCAAATTGAAGTCTCATCAATAATAGCAACTTCACGATCTTCGTCAGCCATCTTAGATTTTTCTTTCCTTTGCTTTGCCTCTCGCCTTAAGATTCGAGCAGTGCGTTCGATTTCCGGATCAAATTCTAGATTTCCAGCAATTACTGTACGTCGCATGCAAGAGTTTGTGCACCTGAAAAGACAACACCAATAAGATAGAGTTAAAACTAAAGAACTATATATAGTTTCTTTTTATTCTTATTATTATTATCTAATTTTTTTTTTATTATTTCTTTATGTATTAACAAACACAAATAAAATTGAAAAGAACTAAAACTAAATTAATCTAAAAAAATCTAAGTTTGAATTAAAACTAAATTTAAAAATTTTTTTAACTCTTTATTTTTATTTTTTTTATAGTTAAAATTTATTATTCTATTTCTAAAGTAATTAAAAATGAAAAGAACAAAAACCAAATTATTTTAAAAATTCTAAATTCGAACTAAAATTTTATTTTAATTTTTTTTTTTTGAATTAAATTTTATTTACAGAAAATTTTTATAACATAACTTGTTTATTAATATGACTCGCCAAAACACAATCAACAAAAGAAATTCGATCTCATAGAACTCAGGCAGGGAACTCGGTGAACTAAACCAGTGACTCAGCGAAACAACTCAGCAAACACAAAACACTGGCAAAAACGAACCACACGACTCAATAAACCCAGCAAAGAAATTCCAACTCAACAATTGACTCGGCACTGTTCTGCTTAAACTGCTATTTGGCGGAAAGAAACCTGTGAGTATTTAAACTTTTTATGATAGCTTAGTGCATCCATTTTATTTGAAGATTTCTCATTTTGGTGGAACGTATAATTATGATCGGCAAAGGCAAAGGTCAGTGTGGAACCCATCTCCCCTGTTTCGTTAAAACTCTGACTCAAACAACGAGCAAACGCAAAACATGACTCGACTAACAGCGACAAACTCGGACAATACCAGGAAATTCGGAACCAATGAAAACTCTGAAAACACAAAACAGTAAACGCAAAACCCAGACAGTAGAACTTAGAAAATCAAACATCAAAACCAAAGGACTCGGCTGCACATTCGAAGGACTTCGGTAACTTGGAAACGCCTAAGCTAAAAAATGAACTGACAAAATCGTAACTATAAAACCAAATACAAAACTCAAACTCGGACATTCAGAATTCAGCCATTGGAATCAGCAAAATTGTAGCATAATGCAAGGAAGAATCGAGTAGAATATGGATGAGACGACTCAGACATAAACCGAAAGCAACTCAATGAATTCCGCAAAGCAAAACTCGAAGCCACGAACCAGTATTTAAACAAAACGCAGAAGAGGTACAAACATAACTATTAGACTCGATAAGACACTAATCCGAGAAACACTAATTAGTAAGCAAAATCAACACACAGACTCGGTAAATTTACAAGCTCAGAACACTCGACTAAACAAACTCCCCAAACAAACTCAAATTCAACACCAAGATTCAACACGTGAACTCTTTACAAGCTCAACTACTTGACTTGGCTATACCCAGAGACAACGAACCGTCGATTCGTAACTCGGTATACAGACTCGCGAATTCAACGACGAAGCCCCTTCACTACAATTAATTCCGCGACTTACAAGTAGAACTCGGAAACAAATGTAACTCAACATCAACTACGCAGCAACGAGATCAAACCAAGTGAAACCGATGAATCATAAACTCAACAGCGGATTAAAAGATTCAAAAGAGAGAGGATAGGGTGTTTGTGATTGTAGAGAGACGAAAAGGAGGAGGGGAGGTAGATGGTTGTGGAGGAAGTTGTGGTGTGTGTGGAAGGAGATGGGTTGAGATGATTTTGTGGGTATTTCGAAATTGACAGGGGAGGAGGAGGGTTGAAACGATTTGATGGTCGGAGAAGGTAAGTGTGGTGCGGTGGTGGAGACGATGCGGTGAAAGGAGGAGGGAAGGGAATGGGTTTGTTTGTTGAAGAAGAAGAGTAGGCTGGGTATGAGAGAAAACAGGGGAAAAACTAGTAATTGTTTCGAATTAATACTACGTACTGAAAATTTACACACTCGAATTATTGTGATATTTTTTTTTTACACTAAACTAAATAAAATCTAAAATATAAGAAATAATTAACCTAAACTTAATATTGATGCCTTCCCCGGCAGCGGCGCCAATTTGTTGGTAGTATTTTTGTGAATATAAGTTCGTTCGCAGGGAAGGAATTTTAATACAAGTCTAAGTTTAATTTCTTATAATCTAGAAGTATGAGAAATAAGTGGTGTGATTTGTTATTAACTAGAGTAAAGCAATTAAAACTAAGATTTACTGATGAAGAAAAACAACCCGAGAACTAGGTTTCTTCAATTGGTTCAATAATGTTGATGTGATGCAATATAAATATTTCTCATATTTTTCTAAAAACAATTCTTCTCACCTTTATAATGTTCTCTCCTAAGATACAATATAATGCCTACGATTATACCTCAAAAGTCACTCCCATGATCAATTAAAATATAATTATAAACTATTAAAAACCAAGAATTATAAGTTTCATAGTTCTATTATTAATCTCCCGATTTAATAATTGAACTATGTCTATCAAATCATGAACAAGAATTATGACTCCTCTCCCAATTTGTCGTAATACCTGTGAATACAATTAAAGGTTAGCTACTCCCTTAATTGGGTTAAGCCCTCAATGATAGATTAGCAAAAGTAGAGAATTAGCATCACAATCAAACAATTATATCACCAATGAATACTACCTAATTCTCGGATTATAGAATTAGCTACGCATGCTGGATAAATAAAATAAGCATATATTAAGGGGTAGAATCATAATAAAAAGAGTGTAGAGTGAAGAAAATGCAACTTGAAGAATTTAATTCTTCCGAAATAGTAGCCACTAAAATGAAAGAGCCCTCCAAGTAATTCCCTTAAAATCTTCAACCGAAATAGAATTTTGCCGAAAATTAAACTGTATGAATTAAAACTAAATTTTACAAAGAAAAAGAGAGAGAGATTACAAGAGAGGAATTTGCTCTCTAAGAATTGGTGTGTTTTCAAGCTCAAGAACTACATCTATTTATAGCAAAAATTAGCACACCAATAATAATAAAAAAATAAAAACAAAAGAAAAGGAAAATAAAAACAAAAGAAAAGAAATCAAATAAAAAAACGAAAGCAGCCGAAAGCAGCTGCACTACTAATCTCATTTCTTTCTTTAATTAAAAAAAACAAACCCAGTTGCTTTGCTTTGAACAAATCGGCCACCTTTGTTGTTTAATATACTGGGTTCCGTAGAAATGCTTTTTATCCCGCACAGCTTATAATATTTAATTAATAAATAATTAATTAAATCCAGAAATTATAAAAATAAATATCTAATATTATTAGATATTTAGAAATATAATTTTCTAAATAAATTAACTATTTATTAATTTAAATAAATTTTTTAGTCCTAAGCTGCGGTCTTTTGAGGGTCTGAAACCGGATTACTTTTGCTTAACAAAAATTATATTAATTCCAACCGGGATTCCTGCTTTAAGAATATATCACTTTCAATGTTTTTGTGACAATTCTAATTTCCTCATTGCTCGTCCAGGTTTAATCTACGGTCTCTTGATGATCTGAAACCAGGCTCCTTTTGCTTCCAAAATTATCCTATAAACATAAAAAATATCTTAGCATCAAATTCAAATTAAAATGCTACTAACAATGTTAATCAAGCACAAAATTAAGGATAAATGAGAGATAACATGCTATAAAATATATACAAAATTAGCATGTATCAGTTTTCAGTATTATTGATTTACCACACCCTTTAATCCTTTAAATCCCTAATAATTTCACATTCCCAATTCAGTCATGAGCTGTGTGTGTATTCTTGTGACCTCTCTAGAAAACTCTCGACAAAATCTTGTTAGTGTAGGTGCCCTAGAGGCAATACATTGTTTCTTTTAATAAACCCTTATGTCATTTGATTATTCATTAAACGTATTTATTATGACTTTAATTACTGCGATATATTTGTTAGCATAATAAATGTCCTTAGAATCATGATACACATTGTATAGTTTAAGTACATGACTTGAACTTGAGATTATATAATATATCATATTCTTAAAGGTCCCTAGTCGAGTATTATTATTACAGGGCAATAATAATACGTAAATAGACTAGTATGTTGTTTGACAGATAACCACATCTCATTGGTTATAAGTATGGAGATACTTAAGTCAAAAACATAGGTACATGTAGGGGTACATGGTACTGGACAGACCCACAGTGAGATTCTTCATGTTTAATAAAGTCATAAGAAAGACTCACAGTGATAATGGTGTAATGGTTCTTTGACTTGAGTCTTTATATTTCTATACGAGGATTAATATACTTTGACTACATTAAAAGTTACCTTTGACCGGGTGATGATAAAAGTGGACATCGGGTATATCATGAGTAGTATGAGAAATATGAATGATAGATAAAGGATTTAACCCTCCTAGAATTAGGAGAGATATTATTGGCCTCTTGATTGAGTGAGACTATAAAATGCATGGTCGTGCTCAAATAATGATTTGTTTTAATAGTCTACTCATGGATCAAGTAAACCCGGATTAAATGTTGAAGAGGATGACTAAACACATGCCTCGAGTTTAATATATAATATTTGGTTAAAGGGATTATATTACACAGAAACATTAATCACAAAAGGTTTAAATTGAATCACCGATTATTATTATTACTTGGGTAGCAATGATGTATTACTAGATACCGCTCATTGTTTATAATTTTATTAGATATTAAAATTATTGCCAACGTAATAATAACCTATAGGGTCACACACTTAGAACGTCTTAAAAGGAGTTTTAGTTTAAATTAAGAATTTAAATTAAATCATTATTAAATTGAGAATTGGCTATTTAATTAATTGGACTGGTCCTAATTAATTATCTAAGCAAATTCGAATTTAATAAAGTAGAACGGAATTGGGTTTAAGGAAGTCCAATAATAAAATCAGAATAGAAATAGAATTGGGTTTAAGGAAGCCCAATTCGGTTTTTTGATTTTAGCCCATTATTTCTCTCGTATAAATACATAATGATGTATTACTTCAGGGTTAAGAGTCATTAAATC
This sequence comes from Saposhnikovia divaricata, assembly GCA_036435485.1. Classification (NCBI taxonomy): domain Eukaryota; kingdom Viridiplantae; phylum Streptophyta; class Magnoliopsida; order Apiales; family Apiaceae; genus Saposhnikovia; species Saposhnikovia divaricata. The sequence goes on from CM071594.1 coordinate 151,807,298, forward strand.
GTTTTTGACAAAACCTTAGCAGCTCCATCTTCGAGAGGCTAGAGAGAGAGAGAGGTTGTTCTTCGCGGGCTAGTACCTGGCTCCTCGGATCGTTGGACGGTCGGACGTTCGTGTGGATTACCTTAGAGACACGGATCTTGACGCAAGGACTGTGTGTGGTGATTACAAGCAAGGATCTCCGTTGAGTTCGTGAAACAAGATCTTAATAGGTATGATTCGTTATCTCCATAATCTGCCCGGAATTATACATGCATCCTGGTTTGGGTTTCAAAAATTTTGTTTTATTTACGTTTATCCGCTGCGTTTTATGCCTCGGAACCCAACAAATCTCTCCCTCTAAACATCTATCTCGCTATTTCTCCACCGTGTTCTTTCTTTCCCCTCACTTCCTCTCTTTTCTTCTCAAATTCGACCGTGTGTGCGTCTGTGTATAGGAGCGGTGTGTGTGTGTATAGTAGAGCATGTAGGTATGTTGTGTATGTATATATTTTGAGTAAAGCTAGTCTTGAGGTGGTTGTATGTCACTAATTTGTATGTGGATACTTCATTTTTAGTTAGTAGTTTGATGGGTGCTGATTTTAAAAGAGTATAAAGGATATATGGTGGATTGTTTAGGGGTTATTCAGGGGTTGCTCGAGGGAAAATAGGGGAGAGATCGAGGTAGAGATTGTGATGCAAGAAGAAGGGCAGTGAAATGATTTGTGTGTGGGCTTGGTTATATACGCAGTTGTGTGTCTGAGGCAAAGAAATGGGAAGTGTTGCGAGGCTGGGATTTTATGTATAAACTGGTCATTCGTGTGTTAATATGGTGTACGGTGGTGTGTATAGGTGAGCTGTGTGTGCGTATACAGGTGGGTGTGGTGTCTGTGTAGTGATTGGAAACCGAAAATGTTTCACCAGATTCCGCATATTCTGTTGGCCGGATTTTCTTCCGATTTGAGCTATTATTTCTGTGTCTGGTTGTTCTAGGGGTGTTATTATTGATGAATTAGGGAGACATGGGAGGTTGTGAGAATAGTGTGTGGCCGTTTATGTGTTTAAATTAAGCTCTGGGTTTTGTTGGTGAAGGATTTAAGAACCCAGGTTCTTGTTAGTGTTTGTCATTGAGTTATACTGGCTGTTTACCAAAAAATGCTATCGTAGTTATGTTCTAGTGAAATTAACGCCTGTCTGGTATCAAATTCTGTGTAAAACTATGTATTGGTCGAAGTTTAAGTGCTTTCAGTTCTTTCTCAAATTTCTTCCGGTCGAGTCTTGTCGGTTAAAGTGTTGCTAATAGTTGTAGTAATTGTGATATGGGTACGTATAATAACCATTATGCTGAGGTGTTGTTTCAAATGGGGTGAGAAAGTAGCCGAAGGATGGAGAAAGAAGTAGAGAGGGTGAAAAAGAGAAATGGGTTGATATTGGTTGTGTTATAGGTAGAGTGAGTATGTAAGGTACAGGGCATGTACCGTTTGTATTAAATTGTGGTGTGAGTTGGTACGGGTCTGTGTGTGAGTTATCTGAGTTATAGGATAAATCAAGAAATAAATGGAAAGGAGGGTAATTGTCTACTTATGTGTGCGTGTGGCTCGATTTTATGGTACGAGTTAGAGGCCGGTTAAGAGCCCGCACGAGTATAAAAAGGGGAAATTGGAGAAGAAAGATAAGTATTGGGGTGGGTGAGTATGTTCGTGGAAGCAGACAAATGATAAAAGAAGGACGAATGTAAGATCGAGTAGAGGACAATGTATCAAGAAGAAGAGACTGATGTAGAGCGAGTAAAGAATCGATGTGATGTAAATGGAAACTACATGTATTGAGGCAAGTATACTATCTCTCACTTATTGTTCAAGTGATGTGAAACCTTTTGTATTATTTATTGGTTCTTTCGAAATCCCTTCTTACAAACAATTATACTCTTCATATTTATTATGAATAATATGAACTTGTTTTGTTAATTATATGATGTTTCTTTCAAATCATTTTGCTAGTGCCTAAACTCTTCATTTTATTGCCGGTGACTTTCTTCTTCTATTATATTACAAACATTCATTCTCAAATTATTCTATCATTGTTTATGCCCCACCTATCGTTCAGGTGTTGAATATTTTAAAAATTATTTTATCTCTATATTCCTCATCTTTACTAATGTTCTTCAGAGAACGTTTTTCTTCAAATTATTGGAAACTAATTTGAGGTTTATATTGTCGTTGAGGCATGTGTTGCTCAGTGACGGTTAACACCGAGAATTAATTGAGATCTTCTTAATTATTCAAACTCATTATTGTCATGCTGGTTCTGGTAGCTAAAGACTATGAGTGCGTAGCCGACAAGATTGAGACCTTGGGTAATTGAGAATTTTTTAAATCTTCATTTTAATCTATTCAAATCTATTCTGTTTGTTCAAACTTTACAGCAAAATTTCATAAATTGATAATCCTTGAAATAAGTGGTTAGCCAGTACAGTAACTTAAATCTTCTGTTGAACTTCAAATTTTCTTTATTCCCTGCTTTCTTTATAACTAGAATCTATATAATTGCTCAGTTATTTAATTTATCATGTTACTTGTTGATATATGATTCTGTTTTGCTTAACTATACCCTGCTTAGTTTAATCTTACTGTCTCGTTGTTTATGATTCCTAATATCGAATGCTTCACTGTCCCTAAATCTTTTATTGTTGCTCATTAAAATGGACTATTAATTAAAGATGTTTTTAAAATTCCTTACACTGGATTGATCTGTTATAAATGAGTATAAAGGACTTAAAAAGTGGAATGTTTTAAAGTTTTAAAGATTTTATTGTGAGGGAATTCCGTTAAAATGTTTTCCACGGATTCCTTCAGATTGGAGGCGTAAGAGGCTGGGGGAGTGCCCAGTCCAGCATTTTTTTAGCGTAAGAGGCTGGGAGAGTGCCCAGTCCAGCATTTGAAAGGCCAATGTGTTGCCTAATTGGGAACCCAATTTTCAAGGTCCAGAGGGACTTCGTGTCCGGTATGGGGGCTTTACGTGGCTGATCACCTGTATTGTCCGGAGCCGTGGAAAAACTCCAATCAATTTAAATGTTTTTAAAAGGTTTTGTGGAAAGTAAGTTTTAAATGATAGAACTGTTTTAAAGAAAGGAATGTTTGATGAAAAGTTATGATTTTAAGAAATGAAAATTTAATTCTATGATTGAAATTGAATTATTTCCTTTGAGATAAATTGGTCATTGATATTGTTCATCAATGAACCATTGAAATATTATTGTTTCACTATATTATTAACTTGCTGAGCGTTGTTGGCTCACTCTTGCTTGTTTTACCTTCCATTTTCAGTTAGGGTTAAGGAGTTGGATACCTACGCTTATAATTCAAGTGTGAGCGATGGTGCATTCTTTAAAAATTAGATACAGAGCCAACACGGGAATATGCTAAATGGGCTTGCGCTATGGTTTAGACCGTATAAAGGTTTGTAATTGGGATTTGAGATAGAAGTTGTAATAATTTGTATAGCATAGATTCTTGTTTCATACCATAACCTGGACTCGATCCTCGGTGAGGAATCGTTATTGTATTAAGTTTCATTTGTAATAGTTAATTGGAATTTGGTTTGGGTTGTAATACAGGTGGATAATCCTATTTACGAATACTTCATACCAGAATTTTCTAAAATTCCCCTGTATCAAAGTCTATTTTATTATAAAAAAATATATTTTCAGTATTGGGAAGTCGGGGTGTTACATCTATGCAATGATTTTGTTGAAAAATCGAGCCTATCTCAATGATCTTTTAATGACGTTCTCCTAGTTAGATAGAAAATTTTGAAATTCTTGAGTGTATGAGTATAAGTTTTCTGCCTAACTATGAGGCACCTCAATACATTGTTGTTTGATTACAGTTGTGGTGATCATACTTTAATATCCTGTCTTATTTGATTATATTGATTTTAATGTTTAATTATGCTAACCCTAATGGTTTATGACTGTTCTATATGATCTTTGGCACTATCTTGATAAGTATTGGTGTGCATTGGTAAGATCTTGTCACTATGTTTACTGCACTATCTCTGTAAACTCTAGTCTATGTCTTAATTGGACTTGTCATGTGTATTACCACCATGACCAAGGTACTCATTTCTCAAACTCTTGTATTTGAATACAATCTGTCGTATTTTTGCCAAGTGTATACTAGATTTGTTTGAGATGTTGATGATGTATTGAGATAGTTATGATACTAGTGTGCATTGTGCTTATGGTATTGTGCTAATTGAAGTGACTCTTACTATCTGTTATGTGCCCTGTACCAGCCTTAATATGATCATATCTTCATGCCTTGCCTAATTGCTTATCTTTTGATTGCAGTGTGCATTCCTTGTGCTAAGTGGTAGTGTCAAAAATTATAGAGTTATTTATTTCTGCAGTTAGCATAATCTTGAAAAATTGATCTTTCTTAATTAGCTATTTAACTCTAAGTACTATATATAACTGCAACTACATGCTTGCTCACATGAGTCCATTATCTCTGTGTGCATCTAAGTTAGGCTGCAAAATTTATAAAATTTATATATTAACTTATATAATTTTATCTCTGATCACTTAGGATTTCTAGATGAATAAAAATGGAAATCTCTTGAATATTTGCCTATCTGATCACTTAATGTTTATTGAGTTATACAATTGGATTCTATTTGATTATGTGATCATTTAGACTTATTAGGATTAAAATTGAATTTTGTGAATCACTTAGGAGCTGATGAGAGTTAAAGAATTATATTATCTTATAGACCTCAGTCCTAATATCTGTGCTAGAATTATTTTAATATCCTAAGCTTCTAGAAATTCTTTTGTTTATTATCTTGCAGATTACATATTGTGTGTTTAAGTGCTTTGAACTTGCTTGGTATTATCTCCTTAGACAAATATCTGTGCATGCCTCTAGTTGCTTGAACTGAGTTGGTTAGATTTCCCCTTAACTAGATTGATCTCTCTGTGTGATAACCTTGTTTATCTAGTTACCAACTTAGTTAGAATGACTTTTGTGATCTGATACATGTCATTTCCTAAGTTCCAGCCCTGCACTCCTATTCTTAGAATTCATAATTAATTTTATGAGTGTCTGTGTGCTCTATGAGAGTGTATCTGTTCTATACATGTGTTTATTTGTGCATTGAGACATGTTTATATATATGTATCTGTGAGACTTTGTTTTAAGTTACAGACACAGCTGGTAAGATGTGAGACTTGTGCTTTTATAATACTACTTTTGCTAAAAGAGAATTCTTGTATATCAACTACCTTAAATGCATTTATTGCTATTTTATGTTAAATGCTATAAATAAGGTTGCATGCTTGCTTTTGGCCGAATTAGTTAGTACTTTACTAATAAGTATCCTTACTTCTCTGCACAATATCATATCTCATTGTGTACTTGACTGTCCTGTGTCACTGTGCTTGTACTGTATTCACTGTTCTTGCACTGTTCCTGCACATCTTTATATGTTCAAACCTTGCATATCTGTGCATTTAAGAGAAGTGTTTGCTGCATTTACTTCACATTCTTGCATTCATTTCGTTTGTCTTCATATACTTAAACATGGCTCCTGATTGTCTTAATTGCTCAATCCTTTTGAATCCTTTAAACACAACTCTGTCTTTGTTTCCCAGCACAAAAACCAACACCAACACTCACCCTAAGTCATCTTCTTCTAGTTCCAGAAACAAGAAGAAGAAAGCCAAGTATAACAATGCCTTGTTCATGTCTAAGCATGGTCTTGCTAAGCCTATAAAAGGAAAGCTTGTACCTGGTTAGTTGGTTGAGTTATTTCATGACTCAGACCTTCACAGAGTTCTCACTAGAGCTAAGTTAGAACCATTTCTGATCTATCCTACCAAGAGGGTTCTTATGAGCTTGGTTGCTGACTTCTACAATAACCTAACTCTTAACCCTGGTCCTAATGGAACTGTCTTTCTCACTTCCATTGTGAATGGCATTCCATTTCTTGTTGACCAAGAAGTCTGTGTCAAAGCTCTTAATCTCCATCCTACTCTTTATGTTTTTGATCACATTGACATCTCGAAGACCTTTGTGTTTGAAAGAAATGAGTATAGGAATCTCATCTCTCTCTTCTGTGGTGTAGAGGTGCCTCCTAATGTCTTTTCTAATGATAGAGGTCTTAGGTATGACCATTTCACTCCTATTTATCAAAATCTTGCTTTGTTTGTGTTAAATATAATTGATGTGTTTTAATCAGTGTTTAAGTGTTATAGGGAGTTATAAGAGTTTAGCTGGAAGCAGTCAGAGTTTAGTTAAACTCTGACAGGTGGAAGCTCGACAGAGTTTGTTAAATTCTGTCTGGAGGAAGCGCGTCTATTGTTCAACAGTGATTAAAGATTAATTATGGAAGCAATATCTTTGAATATTGGATAGCTATCAAAGAGATCGAGTTGACATAGGAGACGTGTGACAATCTGTAATTGATATCATTGTATAGCTGATTATTAGGAATATCAATTAGAGATTGTATCGTAGCTGTATGTTATATAAATACAGATAGGTTAACCCTAGAAGGGTATCGATAACGAATTATCTTTATTGTAACCTAGCAGCTCTTTGTGATATTTTACATCACAAAGAGGGTTCGAAATACAAGAAGTTTTTAAGTGCATAAACGCTTTTACATGTTAATCTCTCATACAAAGTTGATTATTAATTGTGTATTCGGCCTAACAAGTGGTATCAGAGCCAATCTGGTACTTTATTACATGTTAAGATCCAAACACAACAATAATCATGTCAGAAATTCCTCCACCAACACCTAATGTTTCTGAAAAGGCTCCTACTACTGTGAGTCGTTATGAACCAATCAGGGTTCCTATTTTGAGGCCATTAGAGTATGCTATGTGGAAGGTCAAGATGACTATGTTTCTGGAAGCTACAGATCCAGAATATCTTGACAGGATTTATGAAGGCCCTCACAATCCTACAAAGCTATCTGTTGCAGTTGCTGGTGAAGCAGCAAAAATGGTTCCAAAGGAAAAGAAGGACATGACTCCTGAAGATCTATCATCAATTGCTAAGGATGCAAAAGTTAGGCATTTACTTCATAGTGCTTTAGACAATGTTATGTCTAACAAAGTCATTAACTGCACCACTGCAAAAGAGATATGGGATGCACTTGAAGTCAAGTGTCAAGGAACTGCAGCTATTAAGAAGAATAGGAGAAACATACTCACACAAGAGTATGAACATTTTGAGGCGAAACCTGAAGAGACCATGACAGAAACATTTGATAGATTCTGTAAACTGATTAATGATCTGTCATTGGTCAACAAAGAGTATGATCTAGAAGACTCGAATCTCAAGTTTCTTCTTTCTCTACCTGAAAAGTGGGATGTGAAAACAACCACTATTAGAGACAACTATGATCTTGCTGAAACAGAGATTGATGAAATTTATGGACTGCTTAAAACTTATGAATTGGAAATGGAGCAGAGAAACAGGAGATCAAGCAGAAAAGGAAAGTCTGTTGCTCTTAATGTTGAAGAGAAGCCTCAGAAGAAAGAGGCAACAAGAAGGAAAATGAAGGGAAAAGCTTTGGTCATACATTCAGAAAGTGATTCACCAAACTCTGATTATGATTCAAACTCTTCTGAATCATCTGACTCTGAGGATGATGAAGAAGAAATGAGAAAAATGGCTGTGTTGATGGTGAAGACTTTCAAGAAAATGGGCTTCAAGAATTTCAAGAAAGGAAAAAGGTTTTCTAGGGATTCAAATGAAGACAAGAAAAGCTACAGGAAGCCTGATAAGAGAGATTCTAAAGGGAAGAAGGATAAGTCTGAAATTCAATGCTACAAGTGTAAGGAGATGGGTCACTATGCTCCTGAGTGCAAGAAGGGTAAAACTGGAAAGGTACTCTACACTAAAGGCAGAGATTGGGCAGATACTTCAGATTCTGATGAAGAAGTAAACTATGCTCTCATGGCTACTACTGAATCAGAATCCTCTGAAAATCAGGTACCTCTAACTACCTATGCTTATAATATTGATGACATTGCTCAATTAAGAATTTTTCTTAAGTCATTGCATATAAGTTATAGGGATCAGACTTTAGAAAATGAGAGGATAAAAGCTGAAAATTTTGAACTTAAAGAAAGAAATAAACTTGTTGAAGAGAAACTTGAAAACATGCAACAAGTTCAGAAAGAGAGAGATGATGCTGTTTCTATAGAACAGGATTTGCTTCAGAAATATAAACAACTAGAATCTGAGTTGGAGGAAGCAAATAAGAAAATTAGGACTTGGACTAATTCTGGAAAGGACACTCAACAGATTTTTCAAACAGACACTGTTGGTCTAGGTTATAATGAGGGAGATGAACTTAGATTTCAAAATCAAGTTAAAGTCAGAACTAAATTTGTTCATGGAACCAGTAAATTTTTGTCTGAGAATGAAAAAGAAGCTGTCAAAAGAAAACCAGTAAAAACTAGTGTTAAACAGGTTAATATTGGTTCAATGACAGATAAACAACTCAAACATAAACTGAAGGAGTTAAAATCTGTTGAGAAAAAGAAAGTGTCAAACAAGAACAGAAATGGAAAAGTAGGCATAACTTCAGGAAATAAACCAATGCTTGCTAGTTATGCTCCAAGAAAGACATGTCATAACTGTGGTAGTACTAAGCATCTTGCAAATTTTTGCAAGAAAAATAAAAATATAAATTCTTTACCTACAAAGTCTGAGGTAAAGAAGGATTTTGCTAGAACTAAGCCACAGACTCTATGCACACACTGTGGAAGCACTTGGCATTCCATCTATACTTGCAGAAAATATCATGCTATCTATCATAATTACTATGAACTGAAACCCAATCTGAAATGGGTTAAAGTTGATACTGCAAGTGTAAACACTGATACTGTTAGCTCAAACTCTGATAATGTTAATTCCGCTGCAAAAGCTAACAAAGTTAAGAATGCCAAAGGATCCAAGCAAGTCTGGATCCTTAAAACTAATCCTCAGTAATTGTTTGTGATTTCAGGGTAACTAGGAGGCAACCCTAGTCGTGGACAGTGGATGTTCAGGACACATGACTGGAAATAAAGCCCTGCTATCAGAATATGAGGAGAAGGCTGGCCCAAAAGTTTCCTATGGTGATGGCAATATAGGAAGAACATTGGGATATGGCAATATCAATCTTGGAAATGTCATCATCAACAATGTAGCTCATGTCCCAGGACTCAAGCATGACTTGCTATCTGTGAGTCAAATCTGTGACAAGGGATATCATGTAGATTTTCAACCTGAATATTGTGAAGTTATCAGCAAATCTACAGGAAAGGTTGTTCTAGTTGGTCACAGGCAAAACAACATTTATGAAAACAAGCTTTTGATAGACTCTGTTGGAAAAGCTGTTTGTCTGTCTACAAGAATGTCTAGTGAAGAGAGTTGGAAGTGGCACAAGAAACTCTCACATTTGAACTTGAACAACATCAATGAATTGATCAGAAAGGATCTTGTAAGAGGACTCCCAAAGACCCTGTTAAATGTTGATGGCCTATGTGACTCATGTCAGAAGGCTAAACAAAGGAAGTCATCTTTCAAGAGCAAGACAGAATTTTCTATCACTGATCCCTATCATCTTCTGCATGTTATGTTTATTGCAAGGAAGAAATATGCTTTAGTCATTGTTGATGAATACACTAGATTCACTTGGGTGTATTTTCTAGCAAAGAAGGATGAAACAGCATCGACTCTGATGGAGCATGTGAAGCTTCTGGACAAAGGATCAAGCAACAAAGTCAGAATCATCAGAAGTGATAATGGAACTGAGTTCAGAAATGCAACAATGGAAGAATTCTGCAAGGACAATGGAGTGAAACAAGAATTTTCAGCACCTGGTACACCACAACAAAATGGTGTAGTTGAAAGGAAAAATAGAACCTTAATTGAAGCTGCCAGAACTATGCTTGATGAAGCAAAATTGCCAACTTATTTCTGGGCAGAAGCTGTTCAAACTTCTTGTTTTACTCAAAATGCAACACTGATCAATAAGCATGGGAAGACACCATATGAGATGGTGAAGAAAAAGAAGCCTAACCTGAAATACTTTCATATTTTCGGGTGCAAATGTTTTGTTTTGAAGACTCATCCAGAACAGTTGACCAAGTTTGAGTTAAAGGCAGATGAAGGAATTTTTGTTGGCTATCCACTGTCAACAAAGGCATTCAGAGTTTATAATCTGAGAACTAAAGTGATCATGGAATCTATACATGTTTCTTTTGATGATAGAAGATAACTGGACTTGAAGACAAAGACGAATATGATCAACTGAACTTTGAAAATGAAGTTTTAAACTCTGATGAAGGAAACTCTGATGAAACAATTCTGACATACTCTGTTGAAACAAACTCTGAACCTCTACTGGTAAATTCTGGAGAAACTTCTCAGTCACAACAAAGGGGAGAACCAGTTGAGGGGGAGCATGATCAAGATGAAGACTCAAACACTGATACTGAGTCAACTGAAAAATCTGGATCAAACTCTGATGCTTCAAACACTGAAAATTCAAATTCTGACTCTGGGCAGTCAAGTTCAGGGGGAGTGTCAGAAAACGAAGATAGATCACAACAGAATCAGGAGAGCATGGATCAAGGGGGAGGATCACATGCTGATAGAAGTCATTTGCCTTCTGCTAGGAAATGGACTAAATCACATACACCTGATTTGATAATTGGTGATCCAGATGCAAAAGTAAAGACAAGAAGTGCTACTGCAAGTGAATGTCTGTTTCATGCATTCTTGTCTAAAAATGAACCAAAGAAAGTGGAAGAAGCTCTTCAAGATGCAGACTGGATAACAGCAATGCAGGAAGAGTTAAATGAATTTGAAAGGAATGAAGTTTGGACCCTTGTACCAAGATCAAAGAACAGATCTATTGTGGGTACTAAATGGGTTTTCAGAAACAAGACTGACAGTGAAGGTGTTATCACAAGGAACAAGGCTAGACTGGTAGCAAAAGGCTATTCACAGCAGGAAGGAATAGACTATGATGAAACATTTGCTCCAGTTGCAAGATTGGAGGCAATCAGAATTTTTCTAGCATATGCCTCTCACAAGAAATTCAAAGTGTTCCAGATGGATGTGAAAAGTGCTTTTCTGAATGGAAAACTTGAAGAAGAAGTGTTTGTTGAACAACCACCAGGATTTGTGGACCCCAAATATCCAGATTATGTCTACAGGCTAGATAAGGCACTATATGGACTTAAGCAGGCACCAAGAGCATGGTATGAGACACTTGCTCAGTTTCTTCTAGAAAGTGGATTCAACAGAGGAACAATTGACAAAACTCTGTTTTATTTCAATCAAGGAAGTGACCTCCTTTTAGTTCAAATTTATGCTTTGGGTCTACTAATGACAAACTCTGTAAGAAGTTTGCCAAGCTCATGCAGTCCAGATATCAAATGAGCATGATGGGAGAGCTTAGTTACTTTCTAGGCCTACAGGTGAAACAAACAGAAGATGGAATTTTCATTAATCAAGAAAAATACACCAGAAATCTTCTCAAGAAATTTGGTATGCTTGACTGTTCATCTGCATCAACTCCCATGGCAACAGCAACTAAATTGGACAAAGACACAAGAGTTTCAGTGGATATGAGCATCATGTATGCAACCTGTCTTTGTGCAAGGTTTCAGGCAGATCCTAGAGAGCCACATTTGACAGCTGTGAAAAGAATCTTCAAGTATCTCAAGGGCACCATATCATTAGGTTTGTGGTACCCCAGAGAATCAGATTTCAAGCTACTTGGGTATTCTGATGCAGACTTTGCAGGCTGCAAGGTATACAGAAAGAGCACTAGTGGAAGTTGTCAATTTCTTGGTGACAGACTTGTTTCCTGGTACAGCAAGAAACAGAAATCAATCTCCACATCTACAGCTGAAGCAGAGTATATTGCAGCTGGTAGCTGTTGTGCACAGATCTTATGGATGAAGAATCAATTGCTGGATTATGGATTGAGGTACAGTAATATACCTATTTACTGTGATAACCAAAGTGCTATTGCTATGACAGGTAATCTAGTACAGCATTCAATGACCAAGCACATCAGCATAAGGTACCACTTCATCAGAGAACATGTGGAAGAAGGAAATATTGAACTACATTTTGTATCTACAGAACAACAGCTTGCAGATATCTTCACTAAACCATTGAGTGAAGCTACATTTACAAGGCTGGTTAATGAATTAGGAATGGTCTCTGGTTCTGACTAGAAATGTTGGTTAGATTCAAACTTTACTTATGTGATGTATTAATCATATTTCCTGATTGGTTAAATGATGAGTGAGCTCTGTTGATTAAACTCTGTTATGCATACTCTGTTAAACTCTGTCAGCATGTCTGTATGTCATACACTGTTAATAAGTTTGATAAACTCTGTGAACTTTGAGTTGATTTTTGTCTGAATGAAAACACCAATGAAGAAATATGTATGAAGCATGATTCTCAGCAATTAATCATGAATCTTTCTGAGTTATTGTGATCTAATCTTAGATTGTGCAGAAAGTTAACACAGCATGATACTGGCTCATATTTATAGCATCTCTTAGTTTATTTTGTCCTAAACTCCGAGTCTATAATTACTGTGTGCATTACCTTTCATGAAAAACTACTGATGTTGATGAACTCTAAACTCTGTTAGTTATACTCTGATAAAATAAAATGTTTACTGCAATACCCCAAAGAAAATGTATATAGGTTGTTATACTCCTTTGAGATTATGTTGGATACTAGGATGACCCAGGAACCTATTGGTATATAATATGTGCTAAAATTCTCTGATTTTTGGTGACTAGTTAAATACTAGGATGACCCAGGAACTTATCAAAATGATAAGGGCTAAAATTTTTGAATTTTTGGTGACTGGTTCCAACCTCTGATTACTGGAATGAAAAAAAAATAAAAAAAATGTATATAAAGGGGGTATAAAATAAAAATTACTGTATAAAATTCGATTACTTCAGAGTTTAGCTTTCATCATACAGTCAGTGTTTACTATGACAGTTTGTGCATCCAGTGTTTATTGATTTACTTTATGGATTTTATAAAAAATTAGATGCTCTAAAAATTGATTTAGTAAACTCTGCTTCACACACATAAATATTCACAACTGTGCAATTTATGAAAGGGTTTCGGTGATAAAGTTGGAGAATTGACAAACGCTGTTGATTCGTGATTTGTACTCTAAGGTAAATTTTCACTTGGACAATTTGAAAGTCTTGGAGTAAGTAGGGTTTTTGACAACTGTTAATCAGTGGATAGTTGATGAATGTGTTCTTTATATGATTACCTTAATCAGTTTTCATATTCTCTTCTTGATTCGTGGTGTTCCTCAAGAGAGTTTGGACAGACTGGAATCAGTGCAGTTAGTTCATCAGAAGAGTTTAGACAAGGATTTTCTTTTATACTTCATGGCTGATGGAACTGTATTCAAAGTTGGTGAGGATGATATTGGCTTGAAATGTTGGGAAGAACTAGAGTATGTTCTATATCTTCTCAAGGTGAATAGTCGAAGGACTCAATCAGTTGCTAATGTACTCAGACAGAAAATGACTCAGAATCTGGCAATCAGAGGACAGAAATACAATAGCAGATATATTCCTAAGTACAGGGATTACCAAGGCAATCTCATTGAAATGAAGAAAGGTACTGCAAAGTTAAAAACTGATTTGGGAATCACAGTACTTGATTTCAATACACAGGCAGAAAAAGTTAGATTTATCAGACTGGGTAATGAAATGAGAAGGAACAAGATTTATGATCTTAGGGCTGCTATTTACCAAACAGATGAAAGTGATCCTCAACTCAGAGAAATCAAAGAAGCAATGAAGATTGAACTTGAAAATGCAGAAAGAAGATTGCTGATTGATTATCTCAGAACCATGCCAGATCTTGAAATGATTAGAGATTAAGTTCTGTAAGAATTTTCTTATTCTCTATAGTTTTTATTGAGTAGAAGCTTAAACTCTGAATCTGTATAAACACTGTATTTGTCTATTTGTTTTGACATCATCAATTACTGTCATGAACTTGTACATTTTTGCTAATGAACAAGTTGGGGGAGATTGTTAAATATAATTGATGTGTTTTAATCAGTGTTTAAGTGTTACAGGGAGTTATCAGAGTTTAGCTGGAAGCAGTCAGAGTTTAGTTCAACTCTAACAGGTGGAAGCTCGACAGAGTTTGTTAAATTCTGTCTGGAGGAAGCGCGTCTATTGTTCAACAGTGATTAAAGATTAATTAGGGAAGCAATATCTTTGAAGATTGGATAGCTATCAAAGAGATCGAGTTGACATAGGAGACGTGTGACAATCTGTAATTGATATCATTGTATAGCTGATTATTAGGAATATCAATTAGAGATTGTACCGTAGCTGTATGTTATATAAATACAGATAGGTTAACCCTAGAAGGGTATCGATAACGAATTATCTTTATTGTAACCTAGCAGCTCTTTGTGATATTTTACATCACAAAGAGGGTTCGAAATACAAGAAGTTTTTAAGTGCATAAACGCTTTTACTTGTTAATCTCTCATACAAAGTTGATTATTAATTGTGTATTCGGCCTAAAAGTTTGTCAAACACAACTTCTTTCCTACTCATGAGAAGCTTGTATCCTTTCTTGAGATGAAAATCATGCATAGGATAGCCACAAACAGACTGAATTTCAACATTCCTCACATGATTATGCTTAGGATGCATTCTGCCTCAAAGCAAGGTCTCAACCCCTATGGTCTTCTTTTGACTAAAATCTTTCAGTTTCTTAAGTACAACATCAACACTCCCCCTCTCTTTCATGTCACAGCTAAGATCTCTGAATACACCTCTAGATCTGTGTTGCCTCTCAACATTCATGTTGATCCCCCTGTTGAAGAGGCTCCTGTTGTTGAGAAACCTAAACCTACTGAACTTCTTGTCAAGGTACCCTATGAGACCATTAAGACTATGACTGCAGACCTAGATAAGCTTAAGACTGATTGTGTTGCTTTGAAGTCCACTCTGGACATTCTTGTTGAGAACTATGATAGGGTTGTATCTAAGCTAGAGACTGTGCAAAGCTATGTCAACACTACTATGTCTAGGATGACCCTGCTTGAGAGCACTCTACCTCAGATTATTCAGTTTCAGATCAACATGCATAGTAACTCACCTCCTGGTAACATTGCCTTAGGAATTCCTATTGCTTCAGTTGTTCCCAACACTAATGAAGTTATAGAGATTGATGATCATGATAACAATGAAAATGTGACTATGGTGGATGTAAATGTGAAACTTGAGCCTATTGAAGAGAATGGTAATGAGGGTATGGACTGTGAGAACACTACTGATGCTGTGGTTAACCATGATGAGTTTAACAAGGTGGATTAGTTGGTTTGACTGTTGTTAATGTTGGTGGCTGGAAACTGAGTTGCTGTTGAACTTAGTATGCTTGCTCAGTATGTATGCTTGTATTCTGCTAGTTGCTATCTGCTTTGCCCTAGCTTGTGTGTTTTTTACCTAATGTTTGATGTAGCCTGATGTTGGCTTTATGTACTAGTGCTGTGTGTGTGGTAGTTCTATCTCCAACTGTTTTCACCTGTTTGTTGGATTTAGAAGTTATGGCATTGTATTTTTGCTTCGAATGAATGGAATTGCAGTTTCTATTAATTAGTAGTGCATTTCATGCTTATAATCCGAGCACACACATACCACTGTACCTATGGACTGCATTGAGATTCCTTAGAAATCTCTTTGATCTGAACCCAAGGGAAACTGGTCACCCTTAGGTCATATAGTTGCATGGTATTAGACTTGAGATTTCACAGGTGCCTTAGACTTAATTTCACTAAATATTGCACTGGAAATCATTGTATTGTATCTCTTGACTTAAAACTCTGTAAATTTTGTCCTTAAATTCTGAATTCTTATTGACATTGTTCTTTGAGTTATAATTTGCAGGTTTCAGTCTCTAAGTATTGAGTTATATTGTGAGATTGCTTGTGTCTTGTTTGTGGTCAAATCTGTGCACTCTTACACTATGATACCTTAGCCATATTTGACACTTAAAACATTTACACATCTTCTTGTGCTTTGATATACTCACACCCTCACAAGCTCTGCTCATTTCTGCAAATATTTCGAGCTCTAAAATACTCCTACAAGCCTTCATGCTCTGCATCACACTTCTCACTGTGACTCTTATACAAACCTCTCTCTCTGATACACATATGATGCTTGACTATGATACAAACCTTGTTCTTAACTCTAACACAAGATCCATACTCCATCTACCTTGTCTATCTGCCCTTGTATTGTTTTTCAATTTATATGATAAAAGGTTGATTGCTACTGTTTTTTGAGAACTAACTATGCAGGTTCTTTCTTCGAGTTTTGGACTTGATCATCTTCAAGCCCTGATCATGCCTCTAGTAGCCTGCAACTTCAGCTCAAGACTTAGTACTACTTTGTAAATTTCTTTTTGTATTGTTTTGGGAGATTTAGAATTGTAATTTGGTTAGGATGTTATTGGTTTGTAATTCTTAAAAATAGTCCATAAAATGTGAAGATTTATGGAGTAGGGACTATTTGGAGAGATAAGGTGGATTGGTGGAATTACTTGTAATAGCTTAGTACTCACCTCCACCCCATTATTTGCTTGGTTTGAATGCTCCCTCTCCCTAATTCCCTTGAATTTTATTTTTCTTAATTTTTGGTTTTTATCAAAAAGGGGAAGAAGAAAAATTCAAGTATGTGTGCTTTATGTGATTATTTATAAGGGAAGAAGAATGTTTACTTAGGGGAAGGTGAAGAAATATGTTGGTAAATGGATGGACTCTTGCAAAAAAAAAAAAAATCGAAAATTTTATTTCAAAAACTCCAAAATTCGAACAATACTCAAAAGTTTAAAATCTTTTGTTCGAATATTTTGAAAATGGATTTATATAGCAAGGGGAAGTCACTTTTCGAAAAATTAAAAACCAACATATATTCTTCGAGTGGAAAGCACTTGTATCATATTTTTGATACAAAAGAGGGAAGTTTTACTATTCTCTAAGTAGATTCTGTTTCTATAAATGGAATGTACTAAATAAGCTTGATCACTTATATTGTTCTATTTGACTGCTTATCTATACACGTGTTCTAAAAAATTTGTTTTGCAGAAACCTACGTATCAAGGAAAGGTATATCACTTATACTTAATTGTTATTATCTTTATGTGATATACTTATGTGCTTAATTGATTGTGTGCTTTTATATGCATGTATGCATATATGTTTTCACGTAAAATGAACAAAGAGCTTTCATCACTTTAGGAGAAGGTGTTTAAATAGGCATTTAAATGAATAAAACGTTTTTCATGCATACACTAGAAATAGGTGCACACACATATTTAATTTTCGTGAGTAGTTTTAACAAATACCAAAAAGGGGAAGATTGTGAGACAGTCCTTTTCTTTTAGGTTTTGGTAATTTGTCAAAGTACGAAAATGAAAATTAAATTAGGTTTAGGAAGTTACTAGCTAATATAGTAATTCCTGTTGGGACAATCAGATCGTGGCCCTGCGATTTATGATACAATAAATTAAAGAGTACGAACATAAAATAAACCTTATTAACGGTTGATTCCACGCTCTTCTATTGTATTCCCAAATTTCCTTGAGCGAAGTGTGGCCTTCGTCTTCTTAAGTTAACCTCTCTTCTTGCTCCTGGGTGGCTACAAAATTTCTTGACCAACCCTAGCAAGAAGAGAATAAGAATATATATATAGGGCTACAATAGGGATCATGGATAATTAGGTTAGGCCTCCCAATGACATTCCGAGCCCAGCCCAATGTCATTTAATATTATTTGCTTATTAAATTCTCCATGTTTAAAATATCGCATGTTCATTAATTAAATAAATTACTTATAATTCATTTAATTAATATCTTTTATCCTTGATCATCCACTCAACCTTTATTTAATTATGCCGGAATAAATCCACCTGCAGGGTTTCACATAATTAAATCTTTTTGAGCTTTCAAGGGGACATCATTAACCCGAATATTATCAGGACATGGATTCCTTCAATAAATAATATTCACCATGCATATAATTCCATCACCCAAAATATAATGATATAATTCAAAAGAATTATCTCATATATAAATCTAAGCATGTAAATAATATACACGTGTCAATTACTATATCTGGATTAAGAACCTAAGCATTAATAATAACATAGAATCTTAGCTCACCTTCTTAATCAGTATAAGGGAACAATTCTAAATTTGATCCTGTTCAATATACACAAAGTATACTATTATTATTTAATATTCAATATAAACTATTCTAAATAATACTACAGCCATACCAGTGGATTGTCCAATACCACCTGTGCTGTGAACCTTATTATATTATATAAACCGTATTTAACAATCTAATATTATGTATCCCATTTGATACTAGATTGTCCACAATATATAATATTAGACAGCACGTAAACATTTAAATGATTCTCAATAAAACAGGGCCAGAAATAAATGTATATACTTTAAATAAATATTTTCAGTATACACCAACAATCTCCCACTTATACTCAAAATATTCTATGAGTATATCAGTGTTTATTTAATCCACTATTACACAAAAAACTATCGCTTCCACATGCCTGTCAAAAACCTTGGCTGGCAAGCTCTTTATGAAAAGATCTGCCCGGTTGTCTTCTGATGATATGTGAGCTACAACTATATCTCCTCGCTTTACGATTCCTCGTATGAGATGATACTTACGTTCAATATGTTTAGCTGCTTTGTAATCTCGCGGTTACTTCGAATTTGCCACAGCACCAGTGTTATCACAATACACTGTCAAACTCCTAGGCAAATTAGGTACCACATCCAAGTCCAAAAGAAAGTTCCTGAACCATACAGCCTCCTTTGCAGCCTCAGAGGCCACCACGTACTCGGCTTCCATGGTGGAGTCTGCAATGCATTTCTGCTTTACACTCCTCCATATAACGGCTCCACCTCCCAAAGTAAAAACATATCCCGAGGTTAATTTCCTCTTATCCCTATCTGATTGGAAATCTGAATCGTTATATCCCAAAGGAAATAGATCTGAGGCCTTGTAAATTAACATATACTCCTTAGTCCTTCTGAGGTACTTGAGTATAGTTTTTACTGCACTCCAATGTTCCTGACCTGGGTTCGACTGATATCTACTAACCATGCCTACATCAAAGCAGATGTCAGGCCTCGTACATAACATAGCATACATTAAGCTTCCACATGCCGAAGCATAAGGAACTGTTTTCATGCTTTCTATATCCTTAGGTGTCGAAGGACACTACTCCTTGGATAGAGCCACTCCATGCTTAAAAGGTAGAAAACCTTTCTTAGAGTTCTGCATGTTAAAACGAGCTAATACTTCATCAATGTAGGGCTCTTGAGATAAAGCCAACATCATTTTCTTGCGATCCCTTATTACTTTAATCCCAAGGATGTATGCCGCTTCACCTAAGTCCTTCATTTCAGATTGTTTGAACAACCATGCCTTTACTGATGACAACATCTTAACATTGTTTCCAATGAGTAAAATTTCATCTACATACAGTAATAGAAAAACCACTGCATTACCCTCACTTCTCTTATACACACATGATTCGCTTGGACTTTGATCAAATCCATATGACTTGAATGCCTGATCAAAACGAATATTCTAGTCCCTAGGAGCTTGTTTTAGTCCATAAATAGACCTCTTAAGCTTACAAACAAGATGCTCTTGGCCTTCCTTAATGAATCCTTTTGGTTGTTGCATATAGATGGTTTCCTCAAGACTTCCATTAAGGAAAGCTGTCTTGACATCCATTTGCCAAATCTCATAATCGAGATGAGCTGCTATAGATAAAAGAATCCGGATCGACTTAAGCATAACAACCGGCGAAAAGGTTTCCTCATAATCGATCCCTTCTTTCTGAGTATACCCTTTCGCAACAAGTCGTGCTTTCCAGGCTTTCCCTTTTTGTCAGATCCTCTTTTCTTCTTGTAGATCCACATACATCCAATGGGTTTTACACCTTTGGGTGGTTCCATGAGTTCCCAAAATTGATTGGAATACATAGATTCCATCTCAGATTCCATCTCAGATTCCATTGCCTTTTGCCATAGATCTGCATCTTTATCTAGAATTGCCTCTTCGTATGTCCTGGGATCCTCATCATGTTCACCAGAGACCAAGTCCGAGGACTCTCCCAAAAACATGAATCTATCTGGTTGTTGAACAACCCTCCCACTACGACGAGGCACTAGTGCAGTATTAGTGTTAAGTTGTGCATTTTCTTGTGGCTGTTCTACTTGTACTATTGGCACTTGGGGATTATCTGTCCCTCCCACTAGTTCCTCTAAAATGATACTACTCATGGGTTTATGGTTTATTATATAGTCTTCTTCTAAGAATCTAGCATTGGTGCTAACAATGATATCTCGATCCCTAGGACTATAAAATGAATAACCTTTCGTTCCCATGGGATAGCCTACAAACAGCCTTACTTCTGTACGAGATTCTAACTTGGTTGCATTTTTGTTCAACACATGTGCTGGACAACCCCAAATCGAATATGTCTAAGACTTGGTTTGCTACCAGTCCACAATTCTATTGTAGTCTTGGGAACCGACTTAGAAGGTACCAAGTTTAGAAGGTAAGCCACTATTTCTATAGCATATCCCCAGAACGACTTGGGTAAATCTGAATAACTCATCATCGATCTAACACTCTCTAAAAGAGTCTGATTCCTTCTCTCTGCTACACCATTCTGATGAGGTGTGCCAGGTGCAGACAACTGGGATGTGATCCCATTTTCTGATAAATATTCCCTAAATTCTCCAAGCAAGTATTCGCCACCACGATCTGATCGTAGTGACTTGATACATTTTCCAAGATGTCGCTTCTCCGCACTTGCTTTGTACTCTTTGAATTTTTCAAAGCACTCAGACTTACGGCGCAACAAATAAATGTACCCATATCTAGAATAATCATCAATGAAAGTGACAAAATACTCATAACCTCCTCTTGCTTGGATACTCATAGGTCCACATAAATCAGTATGAACCAATTCTAACACTTCTTTGGCTATATTCCCCTTTTCTTTAAAAGGCCTATTAGTCATCTTACCTTCCAAGCAGGATTCACAAACCGGAAATGGCTCCACTGCCAACGAGCCTAATGGCCCATCTACTACCAGTCTTTGAATCCTCCTCAAGTTAATATGACCTAATCTTAAGTGCCAAAGATATGTTTGGTTCAATTCAGAAGGTTTCTTTCTTTTATTTGAGCTAGAAAGAATGTTATTAGTTTCCTTATGTTGCAATGTTGGTTGACTATGATTAATTATATATAAATTGTCTTGTAATGTACCAGAACATATAACTCGTTTATTCATCATAATAGAAACATTACGATCCAAACAAACATTATAACCATCCATAGCAAGTTTAGAAACCGAAATCAAATTTCTTCGAAATGAAGGTACATAAAAACAATTGTTCAAAACCAAAATCCTATCATCTCCAAAAGATAAAGTAATTATTCCAATTGCAACTACTGCTACTTTCGTAGCATCTCCCATGAACACATATATCTCGCCATCTCTAAGCATTCTGGATTGCTGGAACCCCTGCATAGAGTTACAAACATGGTCAGTGGCTCCTGTATCTACACACCAAGTGCTCGTAGATATAGCCGCTATATATGTTTCTGTAACTAGAGAAAGAGACATACCAGTATTGTTTGTCTTCTTAGGAAGAGGACAATCCTGTTTCCAGTGACCTGACTGCTTGCACCTGAAGCACTTGCCCTTAGGCTTTTTCACAGCACCTTGAACTCCTACTGCATTAGCAACCTTTCCAGCTTTCTGTGTCTGAACCTTTTTCTTCTTCTTGTCTTTCGGCTTAGAGGAAGAAGCTTTCTCAGCCACATTCACTTGAACATTCTGCTTAAAGAGTCCTTCAGCTGCCTGAAGTTCTGTCAGAAGTTCCGCGAGACTATACATCCTTTTGTTCATGGTGTAATTCAAGCGGAACTGCTCAAAACTTTTGGGCAGACTCATAAGGATGATATCGATCTGGGTTTCCCCATCAATATCAGCACCAAGGATCTCCATCTCATTCAGATGAGACATCATCCTGAGAACATGATCCCTTACAGGTGTTCCTTCAGCCATCTGAGTGTTCATTAAAGCCTTCATTGCTACTTGCCTAGAAGCCCTATTTTGTTCTCCAAAAAGTTCCTTGAGATTAAAGAGCATATCTGAAGCTGTGGCCAAAGCCTGATGCTGATGCTGCAAAACACCCGACATTGCTGCCAGAATGTAACATCGCGACATCTCATCAGCCTTAACCCACCGCTTATAATACTCCTTCTCACTTTCAGGAGCATCTCCAGCAGGCTGATCTGGCTTGGGTTCATAAGTACAAAATTTGTACTCCTCGGCAGTCAACACTATGTCCAAATTACGTTTCCATTCAATATAGTTTGGTCCAGTAAGTTTGTTATCCTTAAGTATGGTGAATAGTGGATTAAAGCCCATAATGATCTAATCCTGAGAATCATACATATAACACATAATTAGAGAGTTGCACAAATCTTAAAACCTATTGGTTTCCTCTAACAATTAATTAAAATTAATGCACTAATATTTAAACACCATAAGTATCTGGTACGCCACGATGGGTGACATATATACCACTTAAATTCGTTTAAATATTACTTCGGTCCTATTATTAAATAATACGCCACGTTAGGGTGGACTACATATTATTTTTCATAGCTAAGTGTATACCATTATTTAATCTTAAATTACTTAAACCAAATACATCCTTTTGATATATTAATGGATAATTCCCAGGTCTCGGAGGAGTCACAACGGCCTCGCTTAATACCCGATTCCTAGACAGAATTTTCCATAGTCAACATCAAAAGAGTATTCAATTTTCGTTACGAATTCTATGAAACTTGGTACGTCACGTTAGGGTGATCTGTACACCTTTCAATATTCGTAATTTAACTTAAGAATTTTGTTCTAGTAATTTCTACAACCTTTTAAAATACCGTAAATAGTATGCCACGTTAGGTGATCATATAGACCATCTACATTATTTAAAAGGTTATATTACATACAAAATAATGGAGACCGTGAGATTTAATTCCTAATTAATTCCCTCACCCACTTAGAATTTTTATAAAAAAATTGAGGAATTTTAAAATTAAATGGGGCCTATGTCGTTAAAATTATGTCTAACATGCATTCAAAATACACACATAATTCAACAACATGTAACATTTAATTAAAGCAATAAATAAAATATCTATGTCCATGTCGTCCTAATTATGTTAAACATGCAATTAAAATTACACACATAATTAGCAACACACATATTAATTATTTAAAGCAATAATTAAAAAAATGCGAAATTAAAAATCAAAAAAATAATTAAATTCCATTATTATGGCCCCAATAATCAATCTGCTGCAGCTCATGTTCGTCCCATAGACAAAACAGTACTCAAACAAGCATTTGACAGCCGCTTGAATGCCTAACCGCCTGATGCGCATTCTGGGCTTGCGCATCATACATACCGGACCGCCTGATGCGCATTCTGGGCTTGCGCATCATACCTTCAAGTCCTGTTGCGCAGGATGGTCATGCGCAATACCAGTTCATACTAGTAATGCAAGCCAACCCTGTGTTACAGCCTCTGACTGGTGATTTCCACCGCCTGCTTCAATTCGTTCCTGTTTAATTCTATTCTTCCAACAGACAACATTCTCCTGCCTCTTCTGTCGTTTTAATCCAAAAACAAATCGAACCAGCAGCCTTTAATAGCTACGTAGCGGACAAATTTGTTTCTCCGATTTGATTTCCGATCGCACGTAATTGTTACAAAATACCCGGATTTATATAAAATCCATCAAACAATTACATAAAGAATAGACCTAATACAAAACTAATTTTGTAAAATCTATTAACACGATCAACCCTCATGTTTTACAACCACGATAAACCACATGAAAACCAAAAAAAATTAACCACGATTAAACCACGTGGGATCCAAACACATAATTAAAATATACATGGTCATAATAGTGGATAACAACCTGCAAAACAGAATATACAAGCCTACCACTATATACATGCATATATAATTACGACATGGACATCGTATCAAAAATCGCAGAACTATTGAACCTACCTCTTGATGCCAATTGTTGGGACAATCAGATCGTGGCCCTGCGATTTATGATACAATAAATTAAAGAGTACGAACAGAAAATTAACCTTATTAACGGTTGATTCCACGCTCTTATATTGTATTCCCAAATTCCCTTGAGCGAAGTGTGGTATTCGCTTCTCAAGTTAACCTCTCTTCTTGCTCCTGGGTGGCTACAAAATTTCTTGACCAACCCTAGCAAGAAGAGAATAAGAATATATATAGGGCTACAATAGGGATCAATCCACTAAAGAATTAATATTTGCACTACCTTTCCTAATACCGTAATTTAATTAATTAATTCGGTTCCAATATTATTTGCTTATTAAATTCCCCATGTTTAAAATATCGCATGTTCATTAATTAAATAAATTACTGATAATTCATTTAATTAATATCTTTTATCCTTGATCATCCACTCAACCTTTATTTAATTATGCCGGAATAAATCCACCTACAGGATTTCACATAATTAAATCTTTTTGAGCTTTCAAGGGGACATCATTAACCCGAATATTATCAGGACATGGATTCCTTCAATAAATAATATTCACCATGTATATAATTCCATCACCCAAAATATAATGATATAATTCAAAATAATTATCTCATATATAAATCAAAGCATGTAAATAATATACACGTGTCAATTACTATATCTGGATTAAGAACCTAAGCATTAATAATAACATAGAATCTTAGTTCACCTTCTTAATCAGTATAAGGGAAAAATTTTAAATTTGATCCTGTTCAATATACACAAAGTATACTAATATTATTTAATAGTCAATATAAACTATTCTAAATAATACTACAGACATACCAGTGGATTGTCCAATACCACCTGTGCTGTGAACATTGTTATAGTATATAAACCGTATTTAAGAATCTAATATTCTGTATCCCATTTGCTACTAGATTGTCCACAATATATAATATTAGACAGCACGTAAACATTTAAATGATTCTCAATTAAACTGGGCCAGAAATAAATGTATACACTTTAAATAAATATTTTCAGTATACACCAACAATTCCTCCCCTAGGATTATTCGAAGTGACATTAACAAATAATAAGTCAATTTGACAAAAACGTTTTCTCGTACCTAATCATTCTATTTGGATAAGGTATATCAACTCAATGATATATCCTAGTCTAGATTTTATATGGTACATTTTAAAGGCAAAATCAAGTCGGCACAAAAAACGATATATTCCCGAACACTGATTTTTACGCACTGAAAATGAGAGATTTATTTAAAACGGTGTTCATTTCAAATGTTTTATCCTCAAATATATTCGATATATTTTTCAAAAGATTATTTCAAAAGTGCCTTATTTTTTGACTTGCCGAAAGGTCAAAAACAGATTTTATCCAAAACCCCTAACAGTTTTCATTTAATTGGATAAAATCGTAAAATATTCAAAATAAATATTTCGAGGACTTCATGATCATTATTATTTGAGGAATATTATGTTTGAATATATTTCAAGTCAAAACCTTAACCAAAACGTCGACAAGTTACGACAAACGGCTAATATATTTTATTCCGTCGCGTAAGGGCATTGGGAATGTCACTAGAATACTTAAAAAGAATTTTAGAAAAAGTTTCAGGATTTTATGAGAACATTTTTTCGGAACCCCCTAAAATCGCTTCGGTTTTTATTTCGGGGTTCCCTAAAAGTCATCCAAATATATGGAAACTTATAGGTCGACTTTGACCATATTTTTCATATAATATTTGAAGACTTTTGGCATTGGTCTCATATTTTTCCAAATTGTTTTAAAGAAAATAAAACAAACTGGGTTTGTCGCGTAATATCGTATTTATTGGGTTTTTCGTACCAATAGAACCTTCCTATATTTTATATTTGTTATTCCCACATGTGCATCTGATTATTTTATGTAACTTGGTGACCAAGTTGGGTAAAATATCTTTTCCTTAGTGTTCATTGGTTGTTGCTCTTGTTTAGGTCATTAACCCCACTTTATGCCTATAAATACCAAGCAAATTCCACCCATTTCTCCCAAGCCCTAAGAGCCAAAGAAATGCTGCTACTTTCTCTCTAGATACACACCATATCTCAGATTTAATTTTCTCAAAAAAGTATCTAGCAAACAAGCTTCTTTCTTCATCTTTTATTCATCTTTTAAGCTTGTTTTTCACTCCATTTCTTACCCAAAAAGCTACCTCTCGGCCAAACCTTCTTGGGCAGTGCTATAGCTCGTTTTTATCAACCCTTGAAGTGTTCTTAGAAGTGTCTTTTAGTCTCCTTTAATCCATCTTTGAATATACTTCATTTGGTGCTCAAACTAGGTCACTTAGGTAGTGTTTTTATCACCATTTCTTGCTCTAAAACAATTCTATCCAAGACCACTTCGAAGACAAAACTTTAGCTCGACTAAAGTGGGTTCTTGAAGTGCTTTGGAAGAGGTTTAAGGATCCTTGTGTCCCCCTTAAATTATCTTTCATTGATTGATCTTGGTGGCCTTGTTTTGGTAGCTCTTACATACACCTCTCGGCCAACCACTTTTAAGCAGCCCTTAGCTCGAATTTAGGCAGCCTATAGAGTATCCTTCCTTGTGTCTTTGATCCACCTTTGATAACTCCTTACATATCCTTCATTTGGTGCTCTTTCGGCCGTAGTTTTGTTGTTTTTAGGCTTCGATCCTAACTTGTTCTTCTTGATTTCTTTCTAGACTTCAAGTGGTTATAAGTTAGTTATATTTTTGTTTAGTGTGTATACATCTACACATACTTGTCCTGGAACCTAGTTCGTATCCTTTGAGAATACCTCTTATTTAAGAATTCTTTGCTTTAGGCAACCAAGCCATCGGATAAAGCCAAAGGTCATAAACTAGTTAAATTTTGTTGTGTGTGTTGTACGTTCTGCGTGTGTAGTGTGTGTTGCATTCACGGATATAACTGTTGCACGTTTAATTTATTGTCTTGCATCACTGCTCGTGTGACGAGTCCCTCGTGTGACTTATCCCGTGCCGTTATTTACTACTTTCCGCACTACGCAAATCTCTAATGTTTAATAAACGTTTTTCTTAATGGTCCTCGCACTTACGAGTTGATATTTTTATTTCGTCCTCACACTTGTGAGTTGAATAATTAAGCACTCTTGCACACACCACTAAAGTTCCGTATCTCGTCCGATTGACGTCGTGACTCGCTCGACTTTAATTAATAACGAATCAATTATTTTAACGCATAATAGCGTCCCCGTGGCTAGTGCCGTAACATACTAGTTTTACACGGCCTTTATTATATTATCTCTCACATAATTGTTTGTTTGTAGCTTGTTGTTGTATCTTTGTAGTGAGGTGAAGTGAAGTGAGGTGATCTTCGCTCTAAGACCCAAGTCTTAGACACGCCGACAGGGAGTTGGGTGTCTTCGCACCGCACTACTACAGACTGAACCTATAGCGTCGCCTATATAGACCTATAGCGTCGGTTGTTTGGCGTAGTATATGCAGGCGACGCTATAGGTATAGGCCTATAGCGTCGGTTAAAATGGCGACGCTGAATCCTACTTTAGGCGTCGGTCATTTAAATGACCGACGCTATAGGTATAGCTTATAGCGTCGCCCTTTCAAATGACCGACGCTATAGGTTAATTTTTTTTTTAAAAAAAAAAAGCCTATAGCATCGCCCTTTCAAATGACCGACGCTATAGGTATACCTTATAGCGTCGCCCTTTCAGATGACCGACGCTATAGGTATACCTTATAGCGTCGCCCTTTTAAATGACCGACGCTATAGGTTATTTTTTTAAAAAAAAAAGTCTATAGCGTCGCCCTTTCAAATGACCGACGCTATAGGTCAATTTTTTTTTAAAAAAAAACAATAATTTCAAAATTGCAATTTTAATAATCTTTACCAAACCCAACAAATACCATAATATAGTATAAAACAATTACAATTATCCCATGCCAACAAACATTTGATAACAATACATATAATAGCAACACAACTAAAATAGCAATTAAATCTCAAAAGTTACAACAAAAATTATATTGTTCATCTAATTTAATTGGGGCATAATTACAACAAAAATAGTAATTCCCTGGATGTTGTCTGGAAGAACTTTCAGATGCCTCTGTAGGTTAATTTACTCATGATGTAACAAGTCCCTGTAAAACAATATACCAGAATAACTCAATTAGTATTCCCCTGTGCCAAAAACAGAGTAACTCAAGTAGTCAAGTTGAACATTCTGCATTCCAAAGCCATCAAATTATGTGTATATGCTATATGTTAATAATTACTTACCTGATTAAAACAGTGGGTAATAAAAAGGAAAAGATATTAAAGAGTCTGTGTGAATTCTACAATGATCCAGCCACACCTCAAAAGCTGTCAACTGTTCCGTGAAAAAGGGGCTCGGCTGAAATTAGATTAAATGTAAGGCAAAAGAATAAGCACGTTCTGCAGAATCACACAGTCAATAACATACATATTTAATGATCAAACCTTAACATCTTGCCTGAAATTCAACAGCGGGGTCCTCAACCAATGCCGGAAGCTGCACAAGACACATTTCAGCAGCCATATCCCATGCATCCCTTCATTACATGACATAAGAAACAAAAATAAAGAAATGAATATTTCAGGTAATCTTATGAAATATTACGCAACCAACCACATGTGATGCTGATGGGTAGCTGGTAACACTGGATGTGAAATTGGAGAACAATTTGCAAATCGCATAATCCTCTCAGCAAGTAAGAAATTTCGGAACAGGCTTGCAACCAATAGATCTTGTCTGAACAACCTTTGAAATAAATCTGGGGAAAAACCATTCAAAACCATTCCTGGTGTTATGTAAAATAAAAAGATGGAATATTAACCAGAAGTTACGTTTATGCCAACCAATTGTAAGAACTTTGCTAAATGTAAAATTGAACAGTAAATACAGTGACTAAATTCCAAAGTGAACTAAATACCTAATGTGTAATACAGTAAGATCTTAATTTTGCTATACAAACAATGATAATCTTGTGAAACTTAGCTAAAAGGAACAATAATACAAATTATTGCCTACCAGTTTCCTGTCCTGAACTGAAGAAATGTTGTTTCCAGGAGTGCTGACCAAGGCAAGTTCCCATCCTGTGGGATCCAGATCTTTAGCTTGCAAAGGTGAAGGATCAGCAGATGAGGCACCTGCACCTATCAAATACCATACTCGTAGCATATCATGAAGCTGACAGTGGTCAAAAAGTAGCAAAAGATAACAAAGTAAAAATATGATGGGACAAATTATACCAGATGGAATTATCGCCAGAGCCAAAGCATTACTTTCCTCTATAGCTGACGCAATTGGTGTAGGAGCATTCAAACCCTAAAGCGCAACGGATAAAAGAATTTAATGACTAAAAGATGATGTGTGAAATTGAATGATACTCACAATTGGACTGCAATTTAACAACAAAGTAAAAAGTTAAATGTTCACCAAGAGATCATCATAAACAAAGTTGTTTGACGGAGGAGCGGGCGGAGGATCCTCAACATCTGAGACAGGTACTATATCCAAACTTATAGGTGTAGGCTCAACAGTGGATACGTTATTCTCCTCTGAAGGCGAAGCATCTTCTTCAGGTTTATATGTCAACTGAAGCCTCTCAGGAAATTCCTAATTAACAAATGACACTTGTTTTAGGTAGAATCAAGATCAAGTAAACTATAAACACCACAAATTCGAGATCATGTAAAGTAGCAAAGTATGTATGCATAGTACTGCTGAGACCATAAAATGATCAACTGACCAGTGTCTCTCTAGGAGCACTGACCATCCTTGGTGCTTCTCTAATATACTCTTCCATTGTCAAAAGAAAAAATTGTGCTAATGATTGACCTGCTGCTGATTGTTACTTGTGGAACAACTTGGCGTGATGAATGCTTTATTTCGTCTGTGGTACGATAATCATTTGACGATAATTCTTCTGATTCTTCGGATGTCATCCCTCTAAGCGATCTATCTTCATCTATTTTATCCATTTGCTCACCCATTCTTTCTGCACATCAACAATTCATAATTAATTTAATTGCGCGCAAAAGTCATTCTAATTAATTTCTGCTATCGACCAACTATCTAATAATATGTGTGTGTTCGTGTGTGTGCACGTATTATATTGTACTTACTACTTGGCCCCCTCCCAGACGAAGAAAATGAAGTTGATAATGAGGTGGTGGATGCAAGATGATCCGTATCAACAGCAGTCCCAAACCAAGCATGTGTCGGATTATCAACTTTGATCCGAAAAGCAATCAAAGCATTCATTTGTTTATCCAACTCATCAGCTTGCTTCAGCACCTCTTCAACTTTTGCCTTGTAGAAGTTGTTAACTTTATTGAATTCAATATCAAGCTTGTTTAAAGTAGATAAGCTCATGCTCTCCAATATCCTCTCCATCCCCACGATAAGTCGTCACATAGCCATCTTCCCCGTCAATTCCCTTGACATTGGTCACCACAATCGGGTGGTTCTCAATGTCTTCATGATGACTACTGCTAGTACTGCGCATAGAAAGGCTTCTTTGTACTGATGTCAAACCGCTAAAAACTCTATAATGTGAAAGAGTTCGCGTTAATCCAGATGGATTGTAAGAGGGTGGAGGAGGATTAGTTTCTTTTTTATGATGAAGAATATCTTTTAATAGGTTCTTGAGAAATTTGTAATCCATGTACGCATCTTGCCACTCGGGCACCATTTGTGACTTCAATTCTTTGCCGAATTTCATGTTCTCCAACTCTAATATAAGATGTCGGATTTATGATCAGCTAGAAAATGTGTATATGTATATATATGATGTGTGGGAAAGTAAAACTATGATTAAAACTAAGATGTAAGAAGAGATGATCTTTCAGATTGAGCTACAAATAAAGAGCAAGCAAAGCTTCTGAACAATGTGATTTAAAATTGCAATCTGTTGCAGATGACAACTAGTTCCATCTAAGGAAATTAGTACTGACAAAAGATTATGGGCATAGTGCAAGGTCATCTTTTCCTCAAAAACATAGTGCAAGATCAAATGCAATCCCCCCACCCAAAAAAATTACCCATCCTCAATCTACAAAAAGATATAAATTTGCTCAATATTCTGAGTTGTAGACAATGCTGCCAAAGTACAACTAAAAATAACAAAACATGCACCTGACTTGATCGAAATGAGGCTCCCATGTCAAGGGATTCGCACATGACGCAAGGCTCGAATTTTACTTCCTGTAAATTAGATAATAAAAGCTTGTGAGTATATAAGATTTAATGTTACGCACATTGTGAGAACAAAAATAAAAGAAATCTTAAATTGAGTTAAGTTAAACAAAACTTAGAGCGAACTAGTACTATATAGAAAACATACAAGCAGAATCAGCCCTCAGTACAGTAACGCTGTGTGTATACATAACAAATAATACCACTCAGCGTACTCCGACCCCGACTCAGCGTCTTCTCCGGCCAACCATGGTAACTCCGAGGCAGCAGGAGAAACTCCAACTCCCCGACAGCTTCTCTCCCGCAGATTCAGAGAAAGAGAGAGTCGAACATCTTTGGCCTGTGGATTAATTTGAGAAAGCGAAAAGAATTGAGAGCGAATTGAGAGAATCATAAAGAAGAGAAAGTGAAGAGAAATAAAATCGAAGCGGCGGAAAATAAAAGAGATAGGGTTAGTGTATATAATTCAACCGGTTGATTCCAAACGGGTCGGACTGGATATGAAATTACTAATTACCCTTTTTGGATTTGTTTATTATTTGAGAGTGCGGGTGTGGAATGAGGGTATATTTGGAATATCAGAATTTGTAGCTGATGTGTGTGTTACACCGTATTTTTGCAAATTAAAAAAAACTATGAAAATGGTATATTTGCAAATATCTTTTTTTTAAAAAGTAAAATTGCAAAAAATTACTTTTAATGATATATTAATCAAAAAATCTCATTAAATTTTTATAATTAAAAAATTGTGAGAAAGTTAAAAAATCATTATTTATTAGATTTTTGTGTAATTGAGTCGATTATTCACACTAATTTTCGTATAAAGTATAATTATATGATATAAAATATTAGTTAATTTACATTATTTTATATTCTAAAAATCGATAATTAATTGAGATTAATTGGTAGATGTTGATAATCGACTCATTTTACTAAAATTGGGTCAAAATTTGTCATTTTTCCAATTTTTATTTAATTTTTTGATTTATTTGACAAACTAGTTAAAAATGGTGGAAAAATAAAAAAAAATGAAAAATTAGTGAAAGTTGGGTAACATTCATCACACAAATAGTGAGTATGACTAATTTGGTCTGTATGAATTTATTTTCAAAAATTGGAATTTTTCTTATTTTTATTTAATTTTCTGATTTATTTGAAAAACTAGTTAAAAATGGGGAAAAATAAAAAAAATGGAAAATTAAGGAAAGTAGGGTAACATTCATCACACAAATAGTGAATATGACTACTTCGGTGTGTATGAATTCATTTTCAAAAAGTGACATTTTTCTTATTTTTATTTAATTTTTTTATTTCTTTTACAAACTAGTTAAAAATAGGGAAAAAAATAAAAAAATGGAAAATTAGGGAAAGTAAGGTAAAATTAATCATACAAATTGTCAGTATCACTAATTTGTTGTTTAACTTGGTAGTGACTCGTCGGAACTCAGTGAGTCTGATGACTCAACTCGGATGATTCTTGAGTTTTTTGTGGTTTTTGCTTATTGTTCTGTATTTGCTTATGTTTTTGGATAATGAAACCACGTGTATTACCACCGTGGTCAAGGTGCATCAATTCCTTTTTCTAGTTGTTACTATTTGATTGAATAACTGTTGTATTATTATGATTTGATGCTCTGTTATGATGTTGAATGTCTTATTGTTGCTTAATTAAGATTGTTGGTTCATATTTTTTAGTATTGTGATTGATTATGTGGTGACATTGTGTTTACATTGCTTAACTGTCTTGGTTTAGACCTTGAGATGTTGTAAGCTTAGTATGCTCAAGTAAATTTGTTCTTGAACTATATTTGCTCTGTTCTTGAGATGAGTATTGTTCTTCATATGCTCTATGCTTATTTAATTATCCATGAGACAGATTAATTAGCCTAATATGTCTCTATCTTGCATTGACTTTAAATTCATGGAGTAGTATAGTTTTAGTCATGGCATTGTTTGATTGTAGTATAGAGTCTTGTGACTCTGTTCTTGGAAGAAAACATCTTTGTGGCTGTTTTAAGTTATCTCTTTAACTGAACTTAAGTGCATTTTCATGTTAAATCTGATAATTGTATCTATGCTCACTTAGTTCAATTCTGTATTGTTGGTTTGGATTGGAGTAACTTAGTTCCTCTAATTCAATTATAGTTGTGATGCTTCAAGAAGTCTTTGGATTCTGTGTATCTTGATATTTTTGAGCCTTGTGTCCTGTACCTATGTGCCAGAGATATTTTGAATGATTTATTTGATATAAATGCTAATTGATATTTAAATATTTGTGGTATATGTTGTGCAGTTTATATATATATATATATATATGTGTGTGTGTGTGTGTGTGTGTATCATGAGTCTTAGTGCCTTGAGTGTTGAGATATTTTTGTGTGCAATGCCCTGTAGTGTAGAGTTGCAGTGTGATTTGAGTTTTGCTAAATCTTGAATTATTTGCATTTATTAGACCTGATATGTATATGTACTGTTATATATATATACATATGTTGTTTAAGGTTTACTTTGCTTAAATATTTGCACTCCAACTGCTTCGAAATGACCTTCTTGGATTACTTTTGTAATTGTTTATCTACTTTGCAGTGTCTAATTACCTTCCCTCCACTTTGCATTAAATGCATTTACTATTCTAGGACATGGTTTGTATTTTTTGCTGGATCTTGGTAGTTATATAACTGGCATGTATTGTGATAAGAAGACTTACCTCTTTGATGGACTGATTTGATTGTTGTACTATCCTGATTTCCTGCACTGTTTTTGCACTGTGTCAGCACTGTTCACTATACTCTATCTATACATTCTTGCACCTTCCTGTACTGTTTTGTATTGTTGATTACTGTTCACTTATTTAATTTTTGGATGTTTTTCTGCTATTTAAGGACATGTTAGTGCAGTGCATTTACTTGCATTCTCTACATCTTCTCTACTTGTCTTCCTGCATTCATTTCTTGCTGTAAATACTATGGGTGATAGTCAAGTAGACACCACACTTAATCTCTTCAGCTCTTTTCTTTCTGCTCCTCCTACTTATCCACCTATTAAGATTAGGAAGAGGAGAACCAAGTTCTCTAACCCCAGGTTTGTCTCCTTATCTGCCTTACACAAATCCTCTAAGCCCAAAATGATACCTAGTTGTCTTATTCAGTTGTCTAGGGATTCTGAGTTGCTTTCTAAGTTCAAACATGATAAGTGGGATGTCTTGTTGTCTTACCATACTAGGAAAGTCTGTACCAACCTTGTCTCTGAGTTTTATTGTAACATGAGGGTTGGGAAAGGGGTTAATGGGGTACAATACATAACTTCTGTGATCAATGGCACTCCAATGCTACTTGACCATATGATTTTGGGTAAAGTTCTCAACATACACCCTGCTGCTATGTGTCACAGTCCCATTGACATCACCAAAACTTTTGTTTTTAACTCTGAAGGGAAAAGATTGTTTTTATCTGTTTTATGTGGTGGTGATGTTCCTGTAAATGTTTTTGAATCTCCAAATGTCTTAAACTATGAGCATTTTACCCCTGTTTACCAAACCTTGGCTTTGATCATTAGGGCAAACTATTTTCCTGCTCAAACAGGTAAAATTGTGTCTTTTGCTGAAATGAAGCTTATGTATAAGCTTGTCAGTCAAAGGATTGATTTCAACTTAGCCTATATGATCATTACCAAATGATTTCTGCTACAAAACAACGATATATGCCTTATGGTTTATTGCTCACTCGGGTTTTTGAACATTTTCACTTTGACACTAGAATCCCTCCTTTCTTCCATGTCTCTAATACTATCTCAGATAAGTATACTAGGGTAGTTTTGCCTTTTAGAGAACCAAATGATGTTGTGGTAATTGGTATGCCTGTTAATGCTCCTGTGAATGCTCCTGTCTTGCATGTTAATGCTCCTACTATGCCTGTTAATGCTCCTGCTATGCCTGTTGTTGCTCCTGCTATGCTTGCTGTATCTGCTCTTGTTAATGTGCCCGTTATAAATGTTTCTGTGCCTCCTGCAAATTCTTCTTCGAATCATCATGCTCAATTGCTTGCTTCATTTACTGTCTTGGTTAAGCTATCATCTCAAGTTGATGAACTTGACTCTGAGTTCAAGAAATTGAAAGCTCAGTTTGATGGTTTAAGTGAGAAGTATACTCAATTGTTGGAAAAGATGGACATTTTGATGAAAGTGTTGGGTACTGTGATGGGGAGAGTTACAGTTCTTGAGAATAACCTCTCACAAGTTGTCCAGTTTCAGATCCATATGAACTCTCAGACTAACACTGTTGTTATTAAGTCTATTGACAATAACATTAAGGATGTTGTTGAAAAAGAAAATGAGGATGGGAAAGGGAATGATCCAGGACTTGATGTTGAGATTAGTGATGCTATGATTGATGTTGTAGTCAACTCTGATTCTTACAATCAAGTTGATTGAATTCTGTGTTTTATGACTATGTTCCATGCTTGATAACTTTTGCTTATATTTGCACTATCTGTTAAGTGCTTATCTAATCAAGCTTTTATCTAAGTTGCTTATGTATGCTATTGGGTGCCATTACCAAAATGGCTATGATGTAGTTCTTTGTTCTAATTGAATGAATGAATGATGTACTATGCTTTTCTTTTCATTGTATGCCTTTACAATTTTACATCAATTCATTGCATTTTAGATATAAACATTGCACAATCTACGACACTTGGACCTCACATACTACTGATTCCATGGACTACCTGGATTCCCTTAGAGAATCCTTGATCTGAACCCAGGATGAACCAGTCACATTTAGAATGCATGCATATTAGTACTATATCTAACCCCTGCAGATTTCTTGAGATAGTTCATATCTCCTTGGCTTAAATTTTGATATCTTTAGGTTAGGTGAGATGCCAGATGATGCCAGTCTCTGTGTCTCAATTATTTGAGCTAAAGAGAGACTGCTGATGGCTTATAATACTTGTCAAAGATCCCTTACTAACTAGATCTCTCTTTGTTTGTTTTGCAGGTACTCCCCCACCTGGGGTGGCTAAGTGGTGTCAAAAGAATTTACCCTTCCAATGACATCTCTATGATTGTTTTTAACTAGACTGATAGCCACAAAATATCTAACACTTCTTAACTGAATTTTTTTTTTCTTTATGAATCCTTACTTTATTTCTTGATTAGATCACTTATATACTTGATCTTATCCTTTTGTGTGCCTTAGTGGTGTTTTCAGTTCTTTTTGCAAGCCTTGGATTTGATCCTACCTCATTTTTGTTCTCCATTGCATAAGAGCTCTGTTTGTTTTATCTCAACTCCACTTGAACTTATTTTTGTTTTGAGTTTATCTACCTGAGCCCTTATTTGTATTGCGAATGAATATTTTTTGGCCTTGTATAACTCTGTTGAATGCATGTGTGGATTGCACTTGAGGCTTTTACTACTTAACTGCTTTGGATCACTAAGTCTCACCTAAAGCACTGTTTGCCCTTCTAACTCTATGCACTTCATTGTTATTATTCATATATAGAGTACTAACAGTTTGCCTTTTATTGAGCAATGATGAGACCTTCTGAGCTCTATCCCCCCTACACACACACTGCATATTTATAATGCACCTAAGGCTCAAAACTGTCTTTGGTATGAAGTGATAACCTCTGTTCTAATCACATGTTTGCCTTACAGGATATTAAAGGGAGTTCATCTTCATTCATCTAGCTCAAACACTCCTACATTCTGCACCATATTTACTTACCCAGTTTTCTTTTAATGCTAAATTTTACAAAGTTTTGTAGTATTTTTGTTATAGAATCGCCTTGATAACATTTGCTGTAGGTTTATTACTGTATGGTTGTAAAACTATGCACTCAGATTTATATTTGGTTTCAATTTTTTTTGTATAGTTTGTAAAACTATACTTCATTCGGTTATAGTCCATATATATGCTCTTAGATCCTTATGCGATAAATTTTTTAGATAACAGAACAGGATTTTGAGTTACTCTATTATTTCTTAAAGAAAGTGATCTTGAAAAATGTGGTTTATGCTTTCAAACACAGACTTAATCTTTTAAAAAATCATAATTACTAATGAAGTTGATCAAAATCTTACAGAGATTTATGGACTAAGGCGTATGGAGTTTTCGAATTGTGCCAAAATTTGACTATATCTTTCAAAAAATTTGAAACTCATTCCTTATATTCTTCTTAATTTGTTATAATCTTGAAAAATCCTTTTAACAATTTAAGCGATTGTTTGCAGAAAATTTGATCTTTTAACGATCAAGTAGAACTCTTATGTTCAAATGGAATGCAAGCCAAGCCATATAATTTTACAAGATGGATTTAACAAAGTGTATCTTTAATTTCTTGTAAAATTGGGAGATAAATTATGTATAGTGCTTAACAAATATGTAATTAATTTAAAACCAGTCCCATATATGAAGATTTGGGAAGATCGACTGGTTCGGAGTGATAAGGAGTTGGTGGTAATTATTTGTAATAATTAGTTTTTTTTTATTTTTATTCTCCTTCCTTATTTCCTCCTTTCAATATTAATTTCACTTTTTGGCATTATGTCAAAAAGGGGAAGAGAATATTCTAAAGGAAAGTTCAAGGGGAAGAGAATATAAATCTCTAGGGGAAGAGAATATTAGAATGATAATTACTGTGTGCTCGTACTAACTCTATTTTTGTAGAAAAGACGGCGTTGGAATTTTGTGATAAGTACCGACACTTATCACATGGGGTAAAATCTAAACTCAAACCTTTGCGTGCTTGAATGCTTGTATGTGATGGTGTGCATATATTTAAGGGAAGTAACCCCAAATTTTATTTTGTATCATGCATACACTTAGGAGAAGTAAATCGCACACACATATTTAATTTACATGATTAGTTTTGACAAATACCAAAAAGGGGAAGATTGACAGGGTCAGTGCTTTCGCTCTTTAGGTTTTGGAATTTGTCAAAATAAAAGTGAAATTAAATTAGATTTAGGATTCCACTTAGAATCCTCCTCAGGAGACGACATTTTCCGGTATCAAGTCAAACTGCTCAAACCCGAGCCAAAATTGTTTTCTGACATATTTTTCGACATAGACTTAGGATGAGAATATCATGTTAAATGGTATTTTATATTCTAGGTTGTTTGTGTCAAAAGATTTTAAGCATCGGTTAAAGGCTCGTATATCGAGAATTTTCAAACACTGCTTTTACGAACCGAAATTGCCCAACTTATTTAAAAGCGCGTTGTTCTTAAATACTTTACACTCAAATATTCTTGATATATTTGTTTAATATTTATATTTAATTTTCCTTGCCAAAAGACCCAACAGATTTTATTCCGAAATACCCGTAATTCCTTATTTATCCGGATAAAATCTTTTTAAATTCAAAATTAAATGCTCCGTAGACCTTATAGTCATTATTTCATAAGGAATATTATGTTTGAATATTTCTAAAGTCAAAACTTTTGTCTAAGTTGTTGGTAAAGAAAGAAGAATTTTTCGGTCGTTCCCGAAGGCCATTTTTACATTAAAAAATTACTAAAAATACTCTCACATATCTTTTTGATTTGAAACCTTGGATATGTCCTTAGTTTCTCCATAGGAAATTTTAGAATAAGTTTCGGAAATTTTGGATGACTTTTTTCCGGGACCCCTAAAATCGATACGTAATTGATTTATGGGTCGCTTAAAAGTCATAGAAGGTCAACTCATTTTAAGGTGAAATTTTGATCATAATCCTCTGGTCACATTTCTAGGGGATTTCCAAAATTTCATGATTTTTCGAT
The DNA here is from genome assembly GCA_036435485.1 of Saposhnikovia divaricata. NCBI lineage: Eukaryota > Viridiplantae > Streptophyta > Magnoliopsida > Apiales > Apiaceae > Saposhnikovia > Saposhnikovia divaricata. The sequence continues at coordinate 151,846,534 of CM071594.1, forward strand.
TTATCGCTTAGTCGCATTTTTATCTTGTCGGTATGCGCATTTTTGGGTTTTTGTGCTTTCCATAAATGGTAAAAACGTGTGGGCACCCTTTTCCATGCATTTTTGAATTGTATGATAGCTGCTAGAACAAAAGGAATGTTCCCCCACACCTTCCTTTGTTTATGTGTCTTTATCTTATTTAAATAAAGCATAAATGCCTTATTTTGGCCTATAAAAAGACCCCCACCCCCACCCATTTTGCCAAGCCATCTAGAGCCAATAAAGTGCTGAAGAAATACTCTCCCAAGAACTCTCTTTACTACCCTTGAAGTGCCAAAAATGTAGCTTGTGTTTGAGCCATTTTTTCACCATTGTTTTACACCATTTTGGCTAGTATTTCTTCACCATTCTTGCTCTCTTCCACACACCTTTGTTCACCAATATTTTTGTGGTATTTGGATCTTGTTTTTACAGTTTCTTGGTGACCTTTTAAGTCTCCTAAATTCAGCCCCTAATCCTTTCTTTCCGGCGAATTTTCCGGCTACTATTTTGGTGTGTTCTGGCTTCGATCCTAGCTCATTATCTTGTAGCTCTCTCTTTAATTTTAAGAGGAGCTTGATCCTTTGGAAGGTCAAGATTTATAAGTTAGTTACTTGCTTAAATATTGTATATTTGTGCTTATTAGTGTTAGATCTATTTATACATTTATATTTAAGCATCCTTGCACTTTGTCACTTATATACACTTGTTCTTGAAGTTTATTCGTGTAGTGTATATTTATGCGAGTTTTAAGTTGATAAAAGAAGCATTCAAAATATTATTCAATGCTTCTTGGTAAGTCCTTAATAAACCCACTTGTTAGGGTGAAGATAAGGCCATTTAACCATCTTTTGGTTTTGGTTTACAAAGTTATAATCTTGTTTACCTTAAGTGGTTTAAACTTGATTTTTATAAGTAACCAAAAGATAAGTTTTTTATTTTGTTCTTGTTCACCCTAGTCCTTGATCTTTAACTTGCGCTTAAAATATTTTACAAGAGACATAAAGGAACAAGACCAAGTGAACTTGTGTTTCCACAAGTTTCACCATTCGGGCCCCTTTCTTAATACCATTCGGCCGAAGCCTTTTTGAAGGCCTTTTATTTTTATTCTTTGCTTGCTTGCTTGATTGCTTGTTTGTGTGCTCTTACGTGTTTACTTTTTCGCACTAATTTTAACGCATAATAGGGGCCCTCATTTTATCATATAGATAAGCGAGTTACTTTTCTGTACGTGTGAGTTGTGTTGTGTGTTTGCATTCATGAATATATTGTTGCACATTTAATTTATTGTCTTGCATATTTTTCTTTGGTCCTCGCACTTGCGAGTTGAATATTTTTCTTTGGTCCTCGCTCTTGCGAGTTGAATATATTGTTATTTATATAAATTAACCACCACTTGAACACACCACTAAAGTACGTAGTTTTTCCGTTTGGCGACGTGAAGAGCTCGACTTTAACTAATAACGAATCAATTATTTTAACGCGTAATAGCGTCTCCATGGCTAGTACCGTAACATACAAGTTTTGCACGGACTTAATATATATCTCTCTCTCATATATTGGTTATTGGTTAGACTTGTATTATAATCTTTACAGTGAGGTGAAGTGAAGTGAGGTGACTCTTGTTCTAAGACCCAAGTCTTAGGCGTACTAACGGGGAGTTAGTAGCCTTCGCACCGTGAAGAAAAGGGAAGACTCAAGACCTAAGACCTGAGATCCAAGACCGGCAAAGTTGTAGAAGTACATAGTCTTGTAGAAGGGTTACTACAAGTCTTTGAGGAGGTAACGGGGAGTTACGCTCCAAGATAATTCTTGTAGTGGGTATTTGCTATTTATTGTGAGGAGAATACGTGTGTGTATTGCTCCAAGATAAATAAATAGTGGTCTAGGAGTTGTAAAGGCTTCTCCGCCTACTATAAAGGAGTTTCTTTATAGTGGAAGAAATCTCGAGTCCGGGGACGAGCTCGGGGACTGGAGTAGGGGTGTTCGAATCCATTATGGGTTGCAGGCATCGCAGACCAGGATAAAATCGACCGTGTGATATTCTTTCTCTTTCTCTTTACTTTCCGCACTCTATTTACTTGTTGACAAGTAACATAGTTTTAAAAGAGAAAAGAATTTTGAAAAAGCCAAGCTCTAAATTTTAAAAAGGTGATAAGCTATTCAACCCCCCTTCTAGCTTATCTAACCCATATACGGGACCTATCAATTTGTTTCTAGCACATCAATACACATACAACCTGCATGGCTCTTTGTACACAACTCTAACCCTCTTCCTTTCTAATATTACAAAGCTAACCTTTTTCCCCTCCTTGAAACTGTGCTTTGTCACTGCATCTCTGATAAGCGTGCATTAATCTTAATATTGTCCCTATATTTAAGTTATCTTGTATTGATTTGGATTTTTATTTAATAAATTCTAATGTTTTATTGTAATTATCAAGGAGTTATAATAAAGGAGGGCTTGGAGTTAAATAGAAAGAGTTGGAAATTAATTCGATTAAAATTTGGATTTTATGGGTCATTCGCGCAGTCTACACTGTTTGGGATATATTTGGAGTTCCAGAAGTCCGTTTTAGACGATTCAATAGCCCACGGAAAGCTTATGAGAAAGGGTTTAATTCAGAAGTGGTCTTAAAATGTTAAATACGGTCCCTAATCCCTCCTGGATTTTTCTTTTTAAAAAGTTTTAGTTATATATAGGGATATTCACAAAAATACCCAATTTTTTGAAAATATTTTCAAAAATACTACTTAAAGTTGCAGATGAGGTCGTAAATGTTGCATTTGGGGTTGCAAATGTTACAACCGTATTTTTGAAAAAAAATTGCAACATAGATATTTTTGAAAAAAGCCTTTATATATATAGACCCTCCTGTGAAAACGTTCTAGGTCTGTCACTGCTCTAATGAACAAGTTGATATTTTGAAAGAGGCAGTGTATAATGCTTGTGGGTAGGATGAGTTTAACATGGATGGACTCACAAACTCTTCTGTGAAAAGTTGATTGAATAGTTTATGAAATGATAATATTAATAAATATTTTTCAAAAATTAAAATTTAATAAAATGAGTAAGATTCCAAGGAGAACCCTCGTAAAAAATTCACCAGAAAACCTGAGATTTTATAAGAGATTTTAAATATTTTTGCTTATTTTTACGAAATAAGCACATATTCACATTTTAGTCGTCATTATAATCTTCAAATCAAAATTTGAATCATTAATTGGAACATTATAAAATTATGCATAATTTCTAAATTTTTTAATTGGGTTTAAATAATAGATTCCTAAAATTTATGAAATTTAAAAACAGATTTTGAAAATTTACAAGATTCAAAATTAAATTCTAAACTTTTGTAGCAATTTTTTTTTTTGTATTTACAAGCAAAATGTTACTCGCAATTGAATTTTTAGAAACACTGCAAAGTTAAGAAAATATAAAAATATTTTTTTCAATTTTTATAAATAGTTCTCTTGTTCTTTTTTTTTAAGAGAAATCTCTTTTGAATCCCAATCTTAATAATATTTGTGAGTTTTTAAATCTACTAACTTAAAACCCGTACAAAGCATGAGACACTTTTAATTTTTTTCAATTTGCTGGTAATGTAGTATAATATTATAAATGTTAATTTTAATACGTTGTTGAGTTATTTTTTTATTTTTTTTTTAAATTTACTTATAGTGTAATATTATATTATAAATGTTAATTTTGATATGTGATTGAGAGGTATTGTGTAATGAAAACTAGGTTATTGAATTGCGGCTAGGGTTTGTGTGTATTTAATGGAAATGGGGTTGGTGAGATTCGAGCTTTAATGGACGTTTCCGTGTTCGAGACTGAGCGGTCCTCACAGAGTGCCTACGTATCTCGAGATTGAGAATCAAGCCAAGACGTAGTTCGGAGAATGAGGGGTCAGACCCTTATATAGGCGTTGAGAGCCTTAGAATTAGAGTAGGGTTTGGAGACTTGATGGACAAGTCACCTCCTTGAGGAAGGTTCTAGACTCTTGCCTTGTAGGAGTCTGTTTCCATGTTGAATTGGGTGCCTTGGAGGCTACTCATAAAGATATTATTTCCTTGTTTGACTCGTATTTGTAAGCTGTTAATCACCACCAATATTAATTACGAAATTAATATTTAATTAGGGTTTTTGGGCCTCATTAATGGGATTCATATCTGGACTAAGCTGGGTCTAATTAATGCAACATTAAATGTGTCTTTAGGGCTTACTTTTAGCCCATATCAAGAGGATTCGAACATTAGACCTTTATATATAATAACTTTTAGTATTAAATCTAAATTAATATGTTGTTGGCGGAAATCGAACCTTCAACCTTTCTATATAACGTCTTTCAGTATTAATTTTAAATTAAAATGTTATTAATTGGATTCGAAACTTAGATTTTGGTATATAACAACTTCAAGTATTATATCTAAATATCATTATCTATTTAAGTTAATGATCTAACGGTTGTAAATAATCATGATCAGGATTTCCTTGAAGTCTTAACTACCTTTTTTGAGACTCGGGTCGGGGTTTATCTTTGTACACTAGTGTTTCACGAATACCGTCTTAATGTAAAGCGGGGAGCAATCGACGCATTTACGACGATTTTAAATGATGCTAAATAGCACTAACTAGCCTTAAAATGACACTTAAATAGCGTTAAGTGATGCTAAACGGCATTAAGCGGCGCTCAACGGTGATAAAGAACATTAGACGACGTTTATACGGTGTTAAACGGTTTTGAACGGCATAAATCGACACTAAACGATGCTAAACATCCTTAAACGACGTTTAAACAGTGTTAAACGGCATTGAATGACATAAAACGGCGCTAAACGGCGCTAAACGACACTAAACGGTGCTAAACAACAACCTTAAACGATGTTTAAACAGTGTTAAACGGCGTTGAACGGCGTGAAACGGCGCTAAACGACACTAATTTCAATTTCAGCTCCGGCTTCATTATCACGTTTAAAATGACCTCAGCACCGTCCCTGATCAACAAGATGAAAACTCGAAGATCCATTCTGATCAACACACTCGGTCGGTCGACGGGCTCCCGGGCATATCGGCTGGCCGTCTCGGTCGGCTGCATCGCGGTCGGCTATCTCGGTCAGCTGGAGCGTTGCCGGGCGTCTCGGTCGACTGCTTGTCAATCGGCTGAAGCTCCTGGTGTGCCTCGATCGGCCGCTTGCCAGTTGGCTGGAGCCCTCGTGGGTGCCTCGGTCGGCCGCTTGCTGGTCGGCTAGAGCCCTTACGGGTGCCTCGATCGGCTATTTGCCGGTCGGCTGGGGTTGATGCTCGGTCAGCTGCGGCTCCTTCGGGCGCTTGGTCGACCGGCTCTTAGTTGGAAAACTTGATTTTCAAACTTGAATATCGACCTTGAAACATCAATATTTGAATCTCAACGTCAATACTCATATGTCGACTTTCATTGCTTAGAAAATCAACAACTTGGTCATTCATGACTTTTTTTAAGGTTTTACTAATACTTTGATTAATATCACTAATCCTATGTCTAGGACTAATTTGTTAATTAGGCTTTCTTAAGCGTGCTTAGCTTTCAAAGCTCAACTGACCGCTTTTATTTGTTTATGCTCGTCGTTATTTCTCCAGAATTTCAGGAGTTATAACGATTCTTCCCATCTATAATAGATATTTTTCATCATTCTCTTGTATATTACCGATACATGACCTGTAAACGCGAACCAGCCTATGATTCCACCTGATGTATCAAGTCATGCTTCTTTTATAGAAGAAGAGGAGTAGCCTTCATTTCAACTCACTTCTCAAACTTCTCTCAAGTTCTTAAGCTCTCTAGTTCTCAAATTTTCAAGCTCAAGTTGAAGTTCAACATGTCAGACAACAAGAGTGCTCCTGCTCTTCCAGTCTCCGTGATGGAAGCGATGGCCAAAAGGACAAAGCGAGGACTGCTAAAGGTATGAACAGATTAAAGCCCCCTTCGTATATTGAATGTCGATTTGTGTCTTTACTAGACTTGTTACGCACCATAGGGGAGGCATTCCTCAGTAGCTCGAGTTTGGACTCCTTTCACAGCCCTTGCAAGTTGAAGAAGCGTGATGTTGAGCAAATTAGGAATACATACCATTTCCCCAGTGTGCTCAAGGTTCGTCTTCCAGACTTAAACGATAGAACATGCAACTGGCATCCTGAGAAGCTCTGTGTCTTCAAATGTGCTCTAAAGGCCAGGCTAAGGTTTCCAGTTGATCCTTTTATCATTAGGCTGCTAGAGGAACTTCAGGCCCATCCTTGTCAGTTATATCTTAACTCCTGGAGGTTTATCATCATTTTTATCATAAGGTGTCGCGAGTTGGGCATCCCGTTGAGCACAACAATGTTCAGAAGCATTTTTGTGACTAAAAATTCTTCTGAATCCAAGAATGGCTGGATTAGTTTTCAACACCGAACTAAACTACCGCACATTGTGAATTCCTTTTCCTTCCCGGATTCTCACCACTTCTGGGAGAGGGAGTTCGTAGTCCTCGAATGGGAAGGTGGTGACTAGGGTCACTTCTTTATAAAGAAGTTTGGATATGTGGAAGATAGTTCATACTTCGTGTGTGACCTTGATCAACAAGAATGACTAGACCGAGACAGACTTCTTGAGGATGACGGTCGCACCCATTATAAAACTTTCTTAAATGAGAAAAAGCTTGTAGAGGCTGGCCTCCGCTTCCTTTCTATTGAGGGTAATTTTTCCTTTATTTTCCATTATGAACTCTGTTTGTTCTTATTCCGATATTATTCCTTTTTGCATTTCAGCTGCTGAGGAGTTGGACAGCCGTCCCGAAAATCGGCCAACTCTTACCAAAAGAATGCTCAAGAAAGCCGAAGCCCAGATGAACCCTACTGGTCGAAAGGTTCCTCACTTCCTAGAGGGGTGTTCCCAAATGGGAAAAAGTTTCCAGAATGCTAACGGAGATACTAGGACCCCTTTTATCCCTTCCTGGGGTATTTGCGAGCAAGATTCTGTCCTGGGGAGTCCTGGCCTTGCCTTGGACTGGTCCAAGCTTTCCATTACTCCTCCTGAACTTTTGACGGTGACTACGGGGGACAAGATTGAAGAGTCTGAGCTCCTTGGAGCTCAAGCTTTATATCAGGTATGACACTTCTTCTTTCGGATTCGGTGTTCTCGTTTCTTTTGACATTATAAGTGCCTTATAAATCTCTTGACTGCAGGCCAATGCTTACTTTCAATCTGCTGCCCGTCAAGGCCTGGCCTTCAGGTATGACAATGTGGCCTTGATGAAAGAGAAAGCAAGGTTCGAAGAGGAAGCTCGAGACCTAGAATCCAGAGCTATCCGTGCTGAGGCGGATGCTCATTCTTATCAGAGGCAACTCTCCTCACTGGCCAGAAAGAAATCATCAGAGGTTGACAAGGTGATCGATGCCTACCATAGGTCGAAAGCTTTTCTAAAGTTCATAAATGACCATGATGATGAGGTGCGCCCTTTCAACATGTCTGTTGGCTGGGACAGAGCTATTAGTGTTGTAAGCCACAAGTATCCATCTGTTGTCAACCCGATGAACTTCCCTTGCCCTAACTGGGCTGCTAGCGGTGGAAGCCATATGGATCATGCTTCCGGCTCGGGGCCTAAAACTGTTCCTCAGACATCGGGTTCTGGCTCTGGAGGTAGCCGTCGATCTTCTGGCTCCGGCTTAAAGAAGGTAGCCCATGCTGTTAGTTCTGATTCGAATTCCTCGAGTTCCTATGGGAAGAGGTCCATGCCAAAGGGAAAAAGGGAAGCGGTCGTTAGGCAGCCTCTTCCTGGCAAAGAGATATGAAATGAGCCTAGTAACATGAATGAGACCTCTGATAAAGAAGAAGAAGAGGTGGAGAGGGAGGAGGAGCAGCCGATGGAGGTGGCAGTCGAAGAAGGGAATGGTTCTGATGATGATGATTCTGATGATGATGACTCCGACGAGAAGGGAGAGGGAGAAGATGTGGTGGAGGAGTCTTCCGAAGAGTAGATGACTCTCGTCAAGGGCCTTATATGGCCATAGTAGCCGCATGTGGCTTTATTTTATCAGCTTTCATTCAGGGTCCTTCGGGACTTAACTTTTATTTTATTGTGTTTGTAATCTAAACTTTAAACCTTGGCCCTTCAGGGCGTTTCTATCTATGTGCTTGTTTTCCTTTATTCATATGTTCTTTTATTTTCGGTACTTGGTCATCTTAGACTTACACTCACCAGGTGCTTGGTACGTAATTGAAATCACAGAATCGTAGAATGGAAAACAAACTTGCATTAATAATCCGAAATGGGCACAGCCCTTACATATATAATACAATTGTCTTACTCGGGGCAATAAGCCCTGGAATGGTTTCATCGAACCTTATTTCTACTTCTTCTAATATATAAAAAGCTAAGTCCTTTCTAGGATAGCTTAAACATAATAAATCTTTAGGTTCAAGGCATGCCAAGTACTAGGCACGTCGTTCCCGTCCAAGGTCTCCAACTTGTAGGATCCCCGTCCTAGTGTCTTCCTGACTCGATACGGTCCTTCCCAGTTGGGGGCTAGCTTCCCTTTCTGGCCAACTCCAGAGGCCTCTATCTTCCTTAGAACCAAGTCACCTTGTCGAAAATACCTCTCCTTAACCCTTTGGTTGTAATGGAAGGATGCTCTTTTCTAATGCTCTGCATTCCTGGCATTTGCCTCATCCCTAACCTCATCAATCAGATCAAGGGCGAGTCTCATACCTTCTTCATTAGTCTCAGGTTCAAATGCTTCTACTTGTGGTGATGCATGTGTAATTTACAAGGGCACAACTGCCTCGACTCCATAATCCAACAAGAACGGGGTTGCTCCGGTCGTCACTTTGTAGGTAGCAACTCATCCACCCAAGTGTTTCTTGAGCGTTCGATCCACTTTTTCAGTCCATCAAGGATAATCCGATTTTCCACCTCTGCCTGTCCATTAGCTTGAGGATGAGCCACTGAAGTAATGTAACACCCTCAGATCCGGGGTCCGGGATCGGGTCGTTACTGTCTCATAACTTATACACAATACTTGACTTGAGTCCAAAATCAATAAGTCGCATGCTATTACCCCACAATAATATCCACTTACACACACACACACACACAGTTATAGTCCCAGAGATGAACTTGAAATAAGTCTTACATAAAAAGGGCTTTACGAATGAAAGTTATTATAATCCCAAAATGATAACATCATAAGTTTAAAAGTTTTGCCGTTGATTACATTAATTATACATATAGTTAAACAGGAAACAAAAGCTGTCTAACTATGCTACCTCAGCAATGGCGACTAGCTACTCAGTGGGGAGTCCGGTGGGTCGGGTAACCCGCTTGCGCCGAGTGCGCCTGACGCGAGCCATCTGCCCTAGCTGTTGTTGTGACATAATATGAACAAAGCAAGGGTGAGTGAAAGCCCACCAACAATAATATAACTGAACAGTGATACATATATACAGTAGTTCAAGATATCCTTTGAAATCATATGCCATGCCTTAATGAAGTTATTTCCAGTATAATATAAAGGATGAAGTTACCAGGTAACTCAAAGTATTTGTTTGTAGAAATATCTACTACATCAAAAGTAAGCTAGATATTCTCATTGTCATTAAAAAGAGGAACTTGCATGAAAAGATTGCAATTCCAGTTATGAACACTTTTCCAGCTCTGCCAACAATAATCATGTTGCAAGAAATAAATAAGTTTGGATGATGAACCAATGATGGAGTATTCACCGCGCTCGCTGTTCCAATCTTGATGATCAGTCGAGATTGTACAGCTCAAATTAGATTTACTACCGGTAGAAGGAAGAACTGACGGCTTTACTTGTCTACCGCCTTACTAGCTCTCCCCGGCCAATGGTTGGGCCAAAGGAGATGGACCGGCGCTACTCGGCCTCTTACACGACTCCTAGTTCAAATAAAATTCATGATTCTGAATGTAACGTTCGTCCCCCTTTCCCCAAGTATAATACTTGTTGATAAGACTCCACAAAGTAGTCGTATCTAGTTGGAAAGGAAAATTCACCAATAACTTCCAAGCTACTGCTTGGTAACGAATCTCAACTTGTTCCAACAATCTTACCCCTCGAAAGATGAGAAGGTAAACAACGACTTAATAAGTCAATAGCACCCGAGTTGAGAGTGAAGAGAATACTTTATGACCAGGAAGTCGACAAGATACTTAACATTTTCCAGGTAAGGTTCCCTTATTGTTAGGGAGATAGACTCAAAGAAGAATGATGTCTGAGAACCCTTCTTGATATGTGATTAATAAAAATATGACTCTGAAATATTTTCTGTAATAATCGAAGAAGATAAACCTTATCGAGGTTATTCTAAGTATGGAATAAATATTCAGAGAATATTTATTGAATTAAAATATTTTACAGAATATTTAGGAATATGAAAGAATATCTTTAATCAGAGTATTTCTCAAATAATCCTTGAAGAAATATCGAGAGAATATTTATTGCATAATTAAATATTCAAATGAATATTCAAAATAATATTCATTAATTAATAAGACCTGAAGGGAATATTTAAAATATTTAAAATAATATTCGATGATTAAATAGAACCCTGGATGAATATTCAAAATAATATTCATAATTAATTAGGAATTTAAATGTTTATTGAAAAAATAATATTCATTTAATGAATAATATTCTAAATGAATATCAAGTAATATTCATTTAGTAATCCAAGCTTTAAAGGAATATTCGAGATAAGACTCGATAAATAAATCAAGCTTCAGATGAACATTAAAATAATATTCATCAGGTAATTACTATCTTAAATGAAAATTCAAAAGTAATATTCATTTAATGAATAATATTCTAAATGAATATCCAAATAATATTCATTTAGTAGTCCAACCTTTAGAAGAATATTCGAAATAATAATCGATAAATAATTCGACTCTGAATGAATATTAAAAAATATTATTCGTCGAATAGTTACGTTCAAATAATTATTTGAAGTAGGGATTGTTAAATAAATAATCTCGAACGAATATTCAAATAATATTCGTCGCCCGTATAATGGTAAATATTTACTTAGATATTTTCTTTCGAGGTAATCTCGATATGTCAAGAAATATTGACTCCCGGTCTATATTTGATGAATAAGATGGATACGCCCTTCTATGAGGGTCTTACAATAACCGGCTTATAATTGATACGTTAGCTATCTAATTTATAAGCCAATAAACAATCAGGGAACAAGCATAACGATATAACTTGAAAGTAGGCATGCATGCTATGGCATATGTATAATAGAGAACATATATATATATATATATATATATATATATATATATATATATATATATATATATATATTCAATCACAACAACAGCCTAAAAGAAGGGAATTGAAACTTGCCTGGTAGTCGAGTACGGTAAGGGGTAGTGGTAGCGGGTCCCGGGTCAGCTTGGTGATCTATAAATAGCCAAGGCATTCGGGATTAATCACTTAACATCTTAAAAGTTAAGTTATACTTAAATCGAAACACGTTCTCGAGTTATCTCGTTATACCCCTTTTAGTGGATTCCTTTTATCATCGATCCGACCCGACATTCGTTCGTTAATACGACATGTCATTGTACTTACACTTGGGACATACTTAAGTCATACAAGTTCTAAAGTCGATCGTTACGAATCAATATTATACTCCGAGTTTTATCGCCCGTTTTCTAAGTGTTTTACCGAAGTTATAATCAAGCGGGTTTTTAGGGGTTCGTTCGCGTTTAACTTCGATTCCAACATTTTTATAAAATCGGAAAACGATCCGTTTGACATGTGGTTTTCTCTAATACCTTCCTTATGACCTCTAGTATTTATTTACCAAGATTAGCAACCGAATTACTCATGTTAAGGGGGTTCAATTGCAGTTACGAATTCGTACTTACGGTTTCGAACTACTTTTAGTAAATCGGCCGTAAATCCTAAACCGTAAGTCCGTTTGATCCGATTATTTTTCCAAAATGATCTACGACTGGAGATCTACAAGGGTATGTTATATACTTAACCAGATAAGTGAATTATAGCTACTGCTATGCACGAGTTTCAAGGTGTAACGAAATTCCGGCATTATAACGGCGATAAATCGAGCGTTCCAAAAATTATAACATCAAAACCAAGCCACACCGGGCATAATACACATCTTATATACATGATTCTCATCCAAATCTGTCCAAGATCATATCACTTCATCCTTATAATCATCATATGTTTCAACCACTACAAGATCATGCTAATCAAGCTTATAACCATGCTAATATCATAACTATACTAAAACTCATCAAGATCATGCATATACTTAAAGTAAAACCTAGGGTTTCAAGAGAGTTATACCTTCCTTGGTTTGTCTAGGAGTCTAACAAGCCTTGATCTAGTCCTTGGATCACCTTAATATAGCTTAGAGCAACAAAGAAAACCAAGAAAACAAAGTTAGTTTCTAAGGGTTACTATTCATCATCACTTTTGTAAAAATCATAGAAAATAGAAAAATAAGAGTTTGTCTCTCAAATTTTTACCACATCTTGGCCTCTTCATAAGCTTTGTTTTGAGTCCTAGATCATCAGATTTGAAGCTTCCTAGCTAGGGTTTTGAGCCCCCTTTCTCCTCTAGACAGAAACTGTCAAGCACAGATCAGTTTGGCTTCTTCAACTTTGAGAATGGATTTGACTAGGCTATACTACTTTGTTGGACATGAAATTTTGAGCGAATATTACCCATGGAGTGGAGAGGCTATGGTTAAAATTTGGTGATTTTATCATGGATAGAAATGGAGATATGAATTTGTCTTTGGAGAGTGTTTCTGCTGGACAGTTTGAGAGAGTGAGAGGAATGGAGTTTGTTTTGCTTTGTTTGATCTCATCCTTGTCCAAAATGCATTATTGATGATAATATCTAGCATAAAGCTACTTTATTAAAGTGCTTTGCTCATATATGATGCAATCCAAGGGACAAGTGTTGTGATTTGCATGGTTAAAAACTAACCAAGTGTTTTGATTTCTAAGTACTAGTTATGTTCCCATTTAATCTAGTTACTCTTGCCCACTTGGTTACTAGATATTTATTCTAGTAGCTTGCACAAGACTCTTGCTTCCTCTGCTTATTTCTGTGTCCGGTTATTGCTCGTTTCGATTGATCGTTCGTAGGAATATTTCACGGATTTCTAATTAGGGTTTACCGGGAATCTTTCTAATATTAATACTATCATTCTCCATCTTTCTTTCTAACTTTCCAATTTATATTACTTAAATCCATTCGTTAAATACTTAGGGCTATCAGTGTCCAGGGAACTCTCGGAGAAAATAAAAGTGCGATTTTTCAGAATCCGACAACTTTTACATACACTTATTTTCCCCCTGGATCACTAATACGAACTCGGAAATCCGTTCCGAATACTTCTATATAGTGTCGTCTCATATTATTCTATACTCCCACCAAAACACTATTCATTCTTTATTCTTTACTTTTTTTCTTAGGGTTGTACAATTGTCCGTATTCTCTTTCGATCGTTCCTTAACGTTTTTACGGAACTACTGGATTAATCGTTATCGATCGGGATGACATGAGAATATTCTCCTGCTTGGAATTGCAATATCTTATTCCCTTAGGAGATAGATTATTCTTACCTATGTTGTCACCCTTTAGCATTCTTCAAGACATAGAAATAATAAAGTCGAATTCCATTCATTCTTTCCAAATATCAACTATTACATTGTAGCCGTAACCACTATTCATTCTTACATCATTAAATACATAAAAGTTTTAATTCCACCCAAAATCTGGGTTCTTACAAGTAAAGCGGAGCTCAATAGCATTCTCCTTGCAGTACTTCTTGAAATCTTCATTGTTGAATTTTGTCCCATTATCCGTCACAAGGATCTGTGGGATCCCATACCTGCATATTATGCTCTCCCAAAAGAATTGGGCAACTTGCTTGGTGGTTATCTTGGTTAGGGGTTTAGCCTCAATCCACTTGGTGAAGTAGTCGATGGCCACTATCAGGAACTTTCTTTGTGCTGAAGCTACAGGGAAAGGACCAAGTATATCCATTCCCCACATTGCAAATGGGATAAGAGAGTTAATCGGTGTTAACATCTCAAGCGGCTGCCTTACAATCAGAGCATGCTTTTGGCACCTGTCACACCTCTTGACATAGTTCTGCGCATCGGCCAACATCTCTGGCCAATAGAATCCCAGGCGAGTGATCTTATGAGCTAGGGCTCTGCACCCAAGTGTTACCCACAGATCCCTCCATGAACTTCCTCTAGTGCTTTCTTTGCCTCCTGGGGTCTCAAACACTTCAAGTATGGAATGACAAAAGACCTCTTGTAAAGGATGCCTTCAATGAAGGCATATCTCAATGCTCTCACTGACAGCTTTCGTGCCTCCTGGGCATTGTCAGGGAGCCATCCAGTTTTCAGGTGAGCTTTGATAGGATCTATCCAACAGCTCCCTACATCAATTGGTGCCACCAATTTCGAGTTGATGGTTGGGGACTTCAAGACCTGAAAGTAAACACTTCCTGCATAATTCTCTATCTCAGCAGAGGCAAACTTTGATAGGGCATCGACCTTATCATTCTCCTCCCTCAGAATGTGCTCCACATAGCACTCATCAAACTGAGTCATTACTGCCTTCATGACTCTCAGATACTTTGCCATAGTTTCATCCTTGGCTTCAAATTCACCATTCACTTGCGAGACTACCAGTCTTGAATCTCCACAGACTTTGAGGTTCTTTACCCTTAGTATTCTGGCCAGGCCCAACCCATCTATCAAGGCTTCATATTCAGCTTCGTTGTTAGTTGTTGGAAAATCTAACTTCAAAGCATACTGAACTGTGAACCCATCGGGGATTTGCAAAACCAAACCTGAACCACTAGATTTTGTTTATGATGCTCCATCAAAATAGAGCACCCAATCTCCTTCAGATCAGGTACAAGTTCTTCATCTTTATTCTCACTTTCTTGGTTGGGCACTATCTCCTGCCCCTCGACTTCTTGGTTGCCAATGGTACATTCAATCACGAAGTCAGCTAATGCCTGAGCCTTGATGGCTGTCCGAGGCTTGTATGTGATGTCAAATTCTCCGAGTTTTCCCGCCCACTTAATCAGCCTTCCACTGGCCTTTGGGCTGTGCAATATGCTTCTTAGTTGCTGGTCCATCAGGACTTCAATCTTGTATGCCTGGAAGTACGGTCGTAGCTTCCTCGAGGCCGTTACCAATGCCAAAGCAAATTTATCGATGGGAGAGTAATTAAACTCAGCTCCATGAAACACCTTACTCACGTATAGATAGGTTTCTGAACCTTGCTTTCTTCTCGAATGAGAATGGCACTCAGTTCTTGCTCAGATACCGCCAGGTATAGATAAAGTGTCTCTCCAGGACTAGATTGGGCCAACAATGGGGCTTCAGCCATATATTTCTTTAATTGATCAAAGTCCTCTTGGCTCTCAGGTCAAAGTTCTTCACCTTCTTCAATATTTGAAAGAAAGGCAAGCATTTATCACCAGATTTGGAGATGAATCTCCCTAAGGCTGCAACCCGGCCTGTCAACTTCTGCACATCTCTTATAGAGCGTGGTGGCTCCACATCCAGAATCTCCTTGATCTTATCAGGGTTGGCTTCTATACCTCGCTTCGAAACCATCAGCCTTAGAAATTTTCCTGATCCAACACCAAAGGCACACTTTGCTGGATTCATCATCTTGTGGTGCCTCAGCACTTCAAATGCCTCTCTGAGGTGCTCAATATGGTCTGCCTTGATTAGACTCTTGACTAGCATGTCATCAACATAGACCTCCATGATTTTCCCAATTAGATGGGCGAATATCTTATTCACCAATCGTTGATAGGTGGCTCCTGCATTCTTTTGTCCAAAAGCCATGACAAGATAACAGAAAACACCAAAATTGGTTATGAAGGATACCTTCGTGATGTCATCCTTGTGCATCTTAATCTGGTTGTAGCCACTGAACCCATCTAGGAAACTCAACATCTCATGCCCAGCTGTGGCATCTATCAGCGTGTCAATCCTTAATAGAGGGAAGCAGTCCTTAGGACATGCATCATTTAAGTTAGTGAAGTCTATGCACATCCTCCACTTTCCATTTGCCTTCTTGACCATTACAGGGTTAGCCAACCATTCGGGGAACTGAATCTCTTCAATGAACCTGGCCTCCAAGAGCTTATCAAATTCTTGTTTAATGCCCTCTTGCCCTTCAGGAGCGAAATTCCTCTTCTTCTGTTTTACTGTCTTCCGCTTAGGATCGACATTCAACCTATGAGTTATGAGTTGGGGATCAATCCCAGGCATGTCAGCTGCTGTCCAAGCAAACACATCACTGTTCTCTTGTAAGAACGCTATCAAACTGCCCTTCATGGGTTCCTTCAGAGAAGCTCCAATGTAAGTAACTTATTTGGGATCTCCCAGCTCCAGAGGTATAGGAGTCAAGTCCTCTGCTGGCTTTCCCCGATGTTCATCATCATTACGGACGTCCATGTCTTCAATCGGAAGGACTTGCCCCCCGACTCCGTCAACTCTTAGCGCTGCTACATAGCAACTTCTTGCCATCTTTTGATCACCCTTCTATTCTCCAACACCATTCCAGGTTGGAAACTTGATCTTCATGTGGTAGGTAGAGGCCACGGCCTTGAACGCATGAAGTCCGGTTCTCCCAATGATAGCATTATATGTGGAAGCTGCCTTGATCACCAGAAAATTCAACATCTGAGTGGCCTCCTTGGGCTCCTGTCCAATAGTCACGAGCAACTGAATAGTTCCTTCGACTTTGGATTCAACTCCACTAAATCCATAGATAGGCATGTTGGAGGGGGTTAACTGAGAATCATTATACCCCATCTTTACAAACACATCATGAAACAGAATATCGATAGAAGCTCCATTGTCTATCAAGACTCACTTCACCTCTGAATTTCCAATCACGGGAGTTATGACCAGCGGGTCGTCATGGGGGAACTTCACCCCTTCCAAGTCTGAATCATCGAAACCAATAGCTACCTCAGTCTTCGCACGTTTCAGGGCCTCTCCCACGATGTGCATCACTTCTCTGGCATAAGCCTTTCGAGAGTTCTTTGTTGTGCCGGCCGCTGTCGGGCCTCCCCAAATCATGTTGATAACTGGCCCTCGGGGCTATGCACTGCTATCGCGATCACTATCCCTACGATCATTGTCCCTCCTGTCATAATCCCTTCTTTGGTTTCCACGATCTTCACCTTTCGTGAACTTGTTTAACTTCCCTCTTCGGATCGAGAATTCAATCTCATCCTTGAGTTGTCTATAATCATCGGTGTCGTGTCCCACATCCTTATGGAACCTACATTATTGATCCTTGTTTCTCTTTACGGGATCACCCCTTAGTGGCTTCGGCCATCTAAAATCCTTATCCTTCTCGATATCCAACAAGATTTGACTCCTGGGAGCATTCAACCTTGCGTACTCAGAAAATCTCGGTCCCAGATTCTTCTAGGGTTTGATTCAGAGTCCTTGCTAGTCCGGGGATACTTGTACCTAGCATCATACTCTTGCTCTTGCTTTCCTCCTCATATAGGGGAGGCCTCGGCGTTCCTCATGCTTTCTTCCACCTTGATATATTTACTTGCCCTTCTTTGGAGCTCAATTAGCTCTCAGGTGGATGCTTCGCCAGCGACATCTGAAAGAAGGTATTCGTCGTTCCATTTTCCAAGGCTATCAGAGCTACCTTATTTTCCAGATCAGGGACATCCAAAGTTTCCTTGGTGAAGCATTTGAGATAGTCTCTTAGATTTTCATTCTTTCTTTGTTTCACTTGCATAAGATATGCAAAGATTTTTTCCTGCGCTTTCCCACTACCAAATTGGTTAATAAAAGCCATGCTCAATTCCCTGAAAGAGCCAATCGAGTTTGCAGGCAATCGGCTATACCATCTTTGAGACATACCCGATAGGGTTTGGGGAAACGCCCTGCACTTTAGAGCATCACTAGCGGGCTGCAGCAGCAGTGCGTTTGAAAACGTCCTTACATGGTTTGCGGGATCACCCGTTCCATCATATGCCTTTACCGTAGGCATCTTAAACTTCCTACAGACATGAGCGTTCATCACCTCCTCAGCAAACGGGGGTGTGGGATCATCAAGATCTCCAAGAGGCATCAAATCTTTGGGATCACCCCTAGGGACCTCCGTCGTTTTAGCTCCTCCTGTTGGGGCATCTGCCCTTTTCTGTCTCATTGAGGACCTCTCCAAATGAACAAAGGGAATCTCTCCTCCTGACCTCGGAGGGGGTCGGTTCTGGTTCTGCCTTTGTTGATCCCTTTCTATATCATCCTTCAGCTTCTGGATCTCAGCTTCATAAACCTTGATTCTCTCAGCAGCTATCATAGGGGGTCCATCATGGATTCGTCGAGTACGCCTTATAGGCTCCTTGCTTGGATGTTGCCTCCGTGGGGCTTGATCACGATCGTCATCCTCAAATGAAGAATCATCAGTACAAGGACCAGAGTAGTCATAATATCCTTGATTATGGCCCAATCCTCTAATGTAAGGAGGGTGATACGACTCATGTATCTGCAGGGCATGGCCACTTAGCCTAACACCTTGAGTATTTGGAGGGTAGTTAGGCAACCCGTATACTGGATATATACTTCTAGGAAGATCTGTAGTAGAGATCTGCACCCCCGAAGGTAGTGGATGATTGACAAGGTGAGAGACCACCATCTGAAGAGGGTTGGTCTCCTGGTTTTGATGGACAACCACAGGTCACTAGTACAAAAAGGGCCTATAGCGTCGGTCAAATAGGTCTAAAACGTCGGTTCTTAGGCGTAGTATATGTAGGGGACGCTATAGGTATAGGCCTATAGCGTCGGTTAATATGCCGACGCTAAAAGTTACCTATGGCGTCGGTCATTTAAATGACCGACGCTAAAAGTCTGCTATATGCGTCAGTTCTTTAAATGATCGACGCTAAAAGTCTACTTTAGGCGTCGCTCATTTAAATGACCGACGCTAAAAGTTGGCTTTAGACGTCGCTCATTTAAATGACCGACGCTGAAAGTCTGCTTTAGGCGTCGGGCTTTTAAAGAACCGACGCATAAAGTCAATTTTTTTTGAAAAAAATAATAATTTCAAAATACAGAGCTTTTAATAACTTTACTCAAGAGCTTTCAATAACTTAATACAGTACAAGCTTTCAAACAGGTTCGAAATCTATAAATGATTTGCCAACTTTCTATTACAAACCACACATTTGTGATTATGGACTGTGATGACCATTCATAAACAACCTCGACTCTACCTTGCATATTCTAAGATATGACCATCGCCCATAAACAAGAAGTAAATCTGTAAGAATGCGAAACTGTGCAATTGCGAAATCATTGGCCATTACAGCTTGCATTACTTCCATCCCACTGATTCCAACGCCAACATGAGCAGAGCTTGAATCATTCCTACATCATTCGCACTATCACCAATACTGAGTGTTATTCTCTGTGCACCTTTCCTAACCAGCCTTGTCACCTAAGAAAAAAAACAAACTTTAAATTATCATGCATCGCCTTAAAGATAGTACCTCTGAGATTGGTGGCAAACCAACACATGGAGGTTAAAATATGCTTTAAAAATGTAGGGAAATTTAACATTCTGCTATTATCATATTGTAGATTTGTGAATCACAATTTTAAAGTGCATATAGTTGGTGTATTGAACTAATATTAAGTTTGTTTTTCTGCATCATATGCTAATTTGTCTCAAGACAACTGATAACAGAAATAAATTAATAATAATAGGCTTTATGAAAATCTTAAATGTGCTGCGCTCAAAAGATTTAAACTTCCTACAAAATCTATACCGAAAGCACTTCTTTAAAGACTTTAGACTAAAGACTAACAGTATCAACTTCTTTAAAGACTTTTCTGCAATCCAACACTTGCTATCATTTCATGATATTACTTATCCAGGTATTATTATAATATTAATTACTTCAACACTTGGGCTTTGTAAAGTTCCATGATTTACTATAAAATTTTACAAACAGTGCTATTGTATGTCTTTCACAAGTTGTCATACAAATTTAGTACAGTATTTATTATGTACAGTATAGATGAAACAGACATGACCACACTAATCTTACATAATAAATGTAATAGAAGAGAATACAATAAAGATTTTACGAAACTTACGGATCATCTTTCTACACTAGTTCTGGATAAGGTGTCCAGCTGACTAAATAACTGGTTTGAATCCCTTGGACAAAAAATCATCGAGTTTGCTAAAGACAACGTTTGTAATCAAGTGAATTTAGAGACTGTTAGTTATACTCGATGCACATTGAACAACAAAACCATATTGAACATTGATAATTTTTTTTAAGTACGACAATGCATTGCTAAGGAGCCTAAGTAAGATACCGTTAACACAAAGAAGTAATACAGAGGATAGAAAAAAAGTTGTCTTTCAGTAGAAGGACTTTCTTACCTGTTAAATATAATTGATATGGTTAATATCAGTGTTTAAGTTTTACAGGGAAAAACAGAGTTTAACCTGAAACAGGAAGCAGTCAGAGTTTAGTTAAACTCTGACAGTTAGAAGCTATACAGAGTTTGCTATACGCTGAAAGTTGGAAGCTCGACAGAGTTTGTTAAACTCTGTCTGGAGGAAGCGTCTACTTGTCAACAGTGTTTGAAGAATTATTGAAGATAATTATGGAAGCAATATCTTTGAAGATTGGATAGTTGTCAAAGACATTGAGTTGACTAAGGAGACGAGTAGCAATCGTAATTGATATCAATTGTATAGCTAATTTATAGGAGTATCAATTATCGATTGTATAGCAGCTGTATATTTTGTAAATACAGTTAGGTTAACCCTAGAAGGGTATCGGTCGTGTAATAAAATATCTTTCATTGTAACTTAAGCAGCTCTTTGTGATATTTTACATCATTGAGAGAGAAGTTAATTCAAACAATTTTTAAAGCTTTTAAAGAACTTATTGTTATTCTCTTATACTTAGTTGATTTTAAGTGTGTATTCGGCCTAACAATTGGTATCAGAGCTTGATCTGTTAATTTAATACAGTTTAAGATCCACACACACACACAACTATAATCAATGGCAGAAATTCCTCCTCCTACATCAGGCTCTAGTGCTGAGAAGGCTCAACCTGCAACTATGAGTCGATATGAAACAATCCGGGTTCCTATTCTTAAGCCAGCAGAATACTCAACCTAGAAGGTGAAAATGGCTATGTTTCTGGAAGCTACAGATCCAGAATATCTTGACAGAATTTATGAAGGCCCTCATAAGCCTACAAAATTATCTGTTGTTGCTGCTGGACAGGAAGCTAAATCTATTCCAAAGGAGAAGAAATATTTGACTCCTGAGGATATTTCATCCATTGGAAAGGATGCAAAGGTTAGACATCTCCTTCATAGTTCTTTGGATAATGTTATGTCTAACAAAGTGATCAATTGTAAAACTTCAAAAGAGATTTGGGATGCTCTAGAGGTTAGATGTCAGGGAACTGCTGCAATTAAGAAGAATAGAAGGAACATACTCACACAGGAGTATGAACACTTTGAGGCTAAATCTGAAGAATCAATGACAGAAACCTTTGACAGATTCTGTAAGCTTCTTAATGATCTGTCACTGGTTAATAAAGAATATGATCTAGAAGATTCAAATCTCAAGTTTCTTCTTTCTCTACCTGAAAAGTGGGATGTTAAGACAACCACTATTAGAGACAATTATGATCTGGCTGATACTGATATTGATGAGATCTATGGGCTGCTCAAAACCCATGAACTAGAAATGGAACAGAGAAGCAGAAGATCAGGTAGAAATTCAAAATCTGTTTCTCTAAGAGTTGAAGAAAGACCCTCAAAGAAGGAAGCATCAAGGAAGAAGGCAAAAGGAAAAGCCTTGGTCATTCATTCTGAAAGTGAGTCATCAAACTCTGATGTTGACTCAAATGCAGATGAATCATCTGATTCTGAAGATGATGAGGAAATGATGGAGATGGCTACTTTGATGGTAAAGACTTTCAAGAAGATGGGTTTCAAGAACTTCAAGAAAGGAAAGAGATTCTCCAAGAATGATTCAAAGTTTGACAGGAAGAATTTCAGAAAATCTGAGAGAAAGGATACCAAATCTGGGAAAAGAGACAAGTCTGAGATTCAATGCTACAAGTGTAAGGAAATGGGTCATTATGCTCCTGAGTGCAAGAAGGGTAAAACTGAGAAGGCACTCTTCACTAAAGGCAGAGATTGGGCAGACACCTCTGACTCAGATGAGGATGTAAACTATGCTCTCATGGCTACTACTGTTGATGAAGCTGAGAATTCTGAAAACAAGGTACCTCTAACTACCTATGCTTATAATACTGATGATATAACTGAATTAAGAATATATCTTAAGGCTTTGCATATCAGTTATAGGGATCAGACTTTAGAAAATGAGAGAATTAAAACTGAGAATTCTGAACTCAAAGAGAGAAATAAGGTTGTAGAAGAGTAACTTGCTAACATGCAGCAAGTTCAAAAGGAGAGAGATGATGTTGTCTATCTTGAACAAGAGTTGTTAAGTCAGTATAAACAACTAGAATCTGAGTTGGAAAAGGCAAATCA
Source organism: Saposhnikovia divaricata (assembly GCA_036435485.1). NCBI lineage: Eukaryota > Viridiplantae > Streptophyta > Magnoliopsida > Apiales > Apiaceae > Saposhnikovia > Saposhnikovia divaricata. Next base: position 151,869,196 of record CM071594.1, read on the forward strand.
CATTATTAAAACTTGGACTCACTCAGGAAAAGACACTCAAGAAGTTTTTCAATCTGACACTGTAGGTCTAGGTTATTCTGAGAAAGATGAACTTAGATTTCAGAATACAGTCAAGATTAGACCACCTCTTCCACCTAAGAAATTTGGAACATTTGTTAATGGAATAAATGAACCTAGATTTGAAGGTGGAAAAGGAGCTGTTAAGAAAGAACCAGTAAAAACTAGTGTTAAACATGTTAATATTGGTTTAATGACAGATAAACAACTTAAGCATAAGCTTAAGGAGTTAAAATCTATTAAAAAACAGAAAGTGTCTAGAAAGAACAGAAATGGTAAAGTAGGCATTACTCAAGGCAATTATCCAATGCTTGCTACTTTAGCTCCAAGAAAGACATGTCATAACTGTGGTAGTACTAACCATCTTGCTAGTTTTTACAGGAAGAACAAAGACATTAATTCTTTACCTTCCAAGTCAGAAGTAAAGAAAGATAATGTTAGAACTAGGCCACAGACTTTATGCAAACACTGTGGAAGCACTTGGAATTCTATTTATACTTGCAGAGATTATCATGCTATTTATCATAATTACTATGAACTGAAACCTAATCTGAAATGGGTTAGAGTTAATTCTGCAAGTGTAAACTCTGATAAAGTTATCTTAAACTCTGATAATGAAAATTCCGCTGATAAAGCTAATAAAATTAAGAAAGCCAAAGGATCCAAGAAAGTCTGGATCTTTAAATCTAATCCTCAGTAATTGTTTGTGATTGCAGGGCATCAGGGAAAGCATCCTAGTAGTGGACAGTGGATGTTCAGGACACATGACTGGAAATAAAGCCCTGCTATCAGAGTATGTGGAGAAGGCTGGCCCAAAAGTTTCCTATGGAGATGGCAACATAGGACATACTCTGGGATATGGCAATATTAATCTTGGAAGTGTCATCATCACAAATGTAGCTCTGGTTCCAGGACTCAAGCATGATCTGTTATCTGTGAGTCAAATCTGTGACAGAGGTTTTCATGTAGATTTTCAACCTGAATACTGTGAAGTTATCAGCAAAACCACAGGGAAAGTTGTTTTAGTTGGACAAAGGCACAACAATATCTATGAAGCAAGCTTGTTGACAAACTCTGATGGAAAAACAATGTGCCTGTCAACAAGAATGTCCAATGAGGAGAGTTGGAAGTGGCATAAGAAACTCTCTCATTTGAATCTGAACAACATCAATGAGCTGATAAGAAAGGATCTTGTTAGAGGACTTCCAAAGTCTTTACTAAATGTTGATGGTCTGTGTGATTCATGTCAAAAGGCCAAACAGAGGAAGACCTCTTTCAAGAGCAAGTCTGAATCTTCAATTGTTGATCCATATCATCTGTTACATGTTGATCTTTTTGGACCAGTAAATGTCCTGTCAATTGGAAGAAAGAAATATGCTCTAGTTATTGTTGATGAATATACCAGATACACTTGGGTGTATTTTCTAACAAAGAAGGATGAAACTGCATTAACTCTGATGGAGCATGTAAAGCTACTGGACAAAGGATCAAAACACAAAGTTAAAATAATCAGAAGTGATAATGGAACTGAATTCGGAAATGCAACAATGGAAGAATTCTTCAAGAACAGAGGAGTGAAGCAAGAATTTTCTGCACCTGGTACACCACAGCAAAATGGTGTAGTTGAGAGGAAGAACAGAACCTTGATATAAGCTGCCAGAACTATGCTTGATGAAGCAAAATTGCCAACCTATTTCTGGGCAGAAGCAGTTCAAACTGCTTGTTTTACTCAAAATGCAACACTGATCAACAAGCATGGAAAAACACCATATGAGATGGTGAGAGAAAAGAAGCCAAACCTGAAATATTTTCATATTTTTGGGTGCAAATGCTTTGTGTTGGAAACTCATCCTGAAGAGTTGACCAAATTTGAGTTGAAAGTAGATGAAGGAATTTTTTTTGGCTATCCAGTGTCAACCAAGGCATTCAGAGTTTATAATCTGAGAACAAGGGTGATTATGGAATCTATTCATGTGTCATTTGATGACAGGAAAATCACTGGACTTGAAGATGTTGATGAACATGATCAGTTGCATTTCGAAAATGAAGATCTAATCTTTGATGAAATAAACTCTGATGACACTAGTCCAACAAACTCTGTTGATGCAAACTCTGAACCTCTACTGGTTCACATAGAAGAAATAGTACAGTCTGACCAAAGAGGAGAACCAGTTGAGGGGGAGCATGATCATATTGATGACTCAAATTCTGATAGTGAGTCAACTGAAAATTCTGGATCAAATTCAAACTCTGATGACTCAAACTCTGAGAGATCAAATTCAGGGGGAGACTCAGAGAATGAAGAAAGGCATCAAGATAATCAGGAGAACATTGATCAAGAGGGAGGATCAACTGTTGACAGAAGTCATTTACCTACAGCTAGGAAATGGACAAAATCACATACACCTGATTTAATCATTGGAGATCCAAATGCAAAAGTTAGGACAAGAAGTGCTACAACAAATGAATGTCTGTTCCATGCATTTCTATCCAAATCTGAACCAAAAAAAGTGGAAGAAGCTCTTCAAGATGCTGACTGAATAACAGCAATGCAGGAGGAGTTAAATGAATTTGAGAGAAATGAAGTATGGACCCTTGTACCTAGACCAAAGAATAGATCTGTTGTTGGTACTAGATGGGTTTTCAGAAACAAAACAGACAGTGATGGGGTTGTTACAAGAAACAAGGCCAGACTTGTGGCCAAAGGCTATTCACAGCAAGAAGGCATAGACTATGATGAAACTTTTGCTCCAGTTGCAAGGTTGGAGGCAATAAGAATCTTCCTAGCATATGCTTCTCACAAGAAATTCAAGGTTTTTCAGATGGATGTGAAAAGTGCTTTTCTGAATTGAAAACTTGAAGAAGAAGTGTTTGTTGAACAACCACCAGGATTTGTAGATCCCAAGTATCCAGATTATGTCTACAGGCTTGACAAGGCACTCTATGGACTTAAACAGGCACCAAGAGCATGGTATGAAACTCTGGCTCAATTTCTTTTAGAAAGTGGGTTCTACAGAGGTACAATTGATAAAACCTTGTTCTATTTCAATCTTGGTAGTGATCTGTTATTAGTTCAAATATATGTAGATGACATAATCTTTGGATCTACTAATGATAAACTCTGTAAGAAGTTTGCCAAGCTCATGCAGTCTAGGAATCAAATGAGCATGATGGGAGAGCTCAGTTATTTTCTAGGGCTACAGGTGAAGCAAACAATTGATGGAATTTTTATCAATCAAGCAAAATATACCAGAAATCTTCTTAAGAAATTTGGCATGCTTGACTGCTCATCTGCAACAACTCCTATGGCAACAACAACAAAGTTGGATAGAGACACAGGTTCACCAGTGGATATGACAAACTATAGAGGAATGATTGGGTCGCTTCTTTATCTAACAGCTAGCAGACCTGACATCATGTATGCAACATGTCTTTGTGCAAAATTTCAAGCAGATCCAAGAGAACCACATCTAACATCTGTGAAGAGAATCTTCAAATATCTTAAGAAAACCATAACTTTAGGTTTGTGGTATCCAAGAGAATCAGACTTCAAGCTTCTTGGTTACTCTGATGCAGACTTTGCAGGCTGTAAGATAGACAGAAAAAGTACTAGTGGAAGTTGTCAATTTCTTGGTGATAGAATTGTTTCTTGGTACAGCAAGAAACAGAAATCAATCTCTACATCTATAGCTGAAGCAGAGTATATTGTTGCTGGTAGCTGTTGTGCACAGATTCTGTGGATGAAGAATCAATTACTGGATTATGGATTGAGGTACAGTAAAATACCTATTTACTTTGATAATCAAAGTGCTATTGCTATGACAGGTAATCCAGTACAGCATTCAATGACCAAGCACATCAGCATAAGGTACCATTTTATCAGAGAACATGTAGAAGAAAGGGAATATTGAGCTTTATTTTGTGTCTACAGAACAATAGCTTGCAGATATCTTCACCAAGCCATTGAGTGAAGCTGTATTTACAAGGCTGGTAAATGAACTAGGAATGATCTCTAGTTTTGACTAGAGATATTGGTTAGACTCAAAACTCTACTTATGTACTGTGTTGCTCATATTTCTGTGGCATGTTAAACTCTGATATGCAAACTCTGCTCAATGACTGTTAAACTCTGTTAGCATGTTTTTTAAGTCATACACTATCAACTATTGAATAAACTCTGAGAAACTCTGATAATGTTTCTTTCTGAACATAAACACCGATGAAGATACATGTATGAAACATTATTCTCAGTAATTAGTCATGAATCTTTCTAAGTTATCTGTGATCTAATCTTAAACTGTGTAGAAAGTTATCACAGAATGATACTGTTCTATATTTATAGCATCTCTTAGTTTATTTATCCTAAACTCTGAGTCTGTAAATACTGTGTGCATTGTCTCTCATAAATAATTTCTGATGTTGATGAGCTCTAAACTCTATTAGTTATACAGAGTTGAATTAGATTCTGTTATTAGAATAACCCCAAAGCTAAAATATATAGACTGTTAGAACTCCTTTGAGATCATGTTTGTGACTAGGACGACCCACTAACTTACTGGTATATAGTAAGGGCAAAAATTCTCTAATTTTTGGTGACTAGTCGAAAGCTAGGAAGATCCAAGAACTTATCAAATTGATAAGGGCTAAAATTATAGGATTTTTGGTGACTAGTTTTAACCTCTGGTTACTGGAGAAAACCAAAAAAAAATGGGGGTTATAGATTAGTTAAATATTACTGTATATAAACTGGTTACTACAGAGTTTAGCATTCATCATATATTCAGTGTTTACTATGAGAGTTTGTGCATCCAGTGCTTACTGATTTACTTTATGGATTTTATGAAATAATAGATGCTCTAAATACTGATCTAGTAAACTCTGCTCTACACACACGTATATTCACAACTGTGCAGTATTTGAAAGGATAACAGTAATTAAGTTGGACAATTGATAAACACTGTTGGATTTTGTTGAGTACTCTAAGGTAATATTTTATTTCAGACAAAACATATACTTGGAGTACACAAAGAATTTTTGAAATTTGCATGTAATATGTGCCAGTTGTTTAATTGTGTCAGACAGTTAAAGCTTATTGGAAATAGGAGAGAGAACAGCAGTAATAATAGGCATTATTACTGCGCGTGTAAATAACTGTTCCACTGTTTATGTGACACGTGTCCCACTCACACACTTAACAAGAAATTGGTTGCGTGTTTAATGTCTAAAACGATTGGGTTTTGATTTTCAATTACAGATCTAATCAAAATCATTTCATTATTCACTTTTTCATCTTTACATTCACGAACACACAACATCACACACAATTTCTCTGTTACTTTCACTTAAGCATTTTCACAAACACTTTTCCACACACTCTCTTCTCTATTATACTGTTCTAATGGCAACCAAGAATTTTGTGGCTCAGGGATTAACTTTTGTTACAAACAACTATGCTGCAATCCTAGACACTGCTAAAGCCCCAGGATCATTTCATCTGATTCAAAACTTCTTAAGAGACTCTGAAATTGGTAAGGCTCTTGTCCAACCAGAGAAACTCTCGGCCACACAAATCTCTACCTTCTGGAGAAACTCGGTTTATGATGATGGTGGAGAGAATGGGACTCCATCAATTGTGTTTACCTATGAAGATCAAGAGTTTGTCATAACTCCTGCAACTGTTCGTGAGGTTTTGGATTTTGACAGTCACACTTCATACTCTGTGGCTGTTGAGGGTCAATTAAAAGAAATGTTACAACAAATAAGGTTTTCTGCTCCTTTGGATAAGATTGGGAATGTCAAAAGGCCAGGGCTCAGGAAGGAGTGGAGCTTCTTCTTTGATTGCATTACTCGAGCATTTGGCAAGAAGGTCACCAACTGGGATGCAATTCCTGGTAAAAGTCTTCAAATCGGGTATTCTCTTCTTAATGGGAGTAACTTCGATTTTGGTCATCTTGTACTTATGAATTTAGGTGAAAACCTTGCAGAGTCTAATACAACTGTTTATTTCTCACGTTTCTGTCAATGTTTATTCTCTGCTTGTTTACTTAATTTGGCAATTGCTGATCAGGATGTTATACAACCTTTCCAATGTCATAAGAGAATGTTTTCTGATTTGACAAATAAGGATGCTAACAAAGAGCAATTAACAGAGTTTATCTATCCTCTTGACCTCAGAAACTTTCTCAACCAACCACAAGAACAACAAGAACCACAACCCGAACCAATCATTGAACCTCCACAGTCACCACCTCAACCCATAAACACTTAACCTTCTCAACCCACAAACACTGACCCACCTCAAACCATAAACACTGAACCAATCACTAAACCTACATCTCCACCCACAATTACTACTACTTTACAACCACAATCTTCATCACACCCTCAACCTCAACCACAATCAAAACCAAAGAAACCAAAGAAAAGCAAGGCTATAAGGCCATCAAGAAAATAGAGGATTGCTGAAGCTTCTAAGCCAAAGAGGGCTAGAAAGGAAAGGGCTAACAAACCTAAGTCTCATTCTATACTTGATGATTCTATCTCAGAAGAAGAGAGAGCAGAAGTGAATTCTCCAGCTAAGAGAAGGAGATTAATTCTTGGATAATCTGATGAAGATGTGAATGTTGAAGCTCCAGAGGATATTTCTAAGGAAATACCTGCTGTTGAGATAGAAAGAGATGGAAATGTTGATTCTCAAATGGATGAAATTCTTGAACCATTGTTCCCATTCTCTGAGAACATGGACATTCCAATCTCTTCACCTGCTGTATTCTCTGAGGCAACTGATGCAGTAAATCAAACCACCTTGGTACATGAAGAAACAGTGGCTTCTCATACTGAGTTAATCTCTGATGCAAATCAATCTGTTGAACAGGGTGAGGAAATTGATCAACCACCTAAGGAGATAAACTCTGAGCCTATTGTGCAATCTGCAGAGGATATTGTACAGCCTGTTATACAGCCTATTGTTGAACGTACTGCTGAAACTGTTGCAGAGGATGTTATTGAGACTGTTGAAACTATTGATGCATCTATTCCAATTCCTGAATCCACTCATCATGTTGAAGCTGAGATTGAAGATGAAACTGAAGGGAATACTGAGTCAACCTCTTCTCAGAGTTTACCAGTCCAGACTGATGCTAAGGTTAAGGATTTTGCTGGTCCTTCAAATCAAGCAGATGCTGAAGAAGAACACTATGAACAATTTTCAAATGACTGGTACAAGGACACTTGTATCTTTCCAGTTGCAAGAGCAGCTGAATTTGTCAAGAGAACCTCCAGAACAATTACAAATCCAAAGATTCTATCTTGTCTCAAGGCTACAGTTGTACAAGTGAAGACTCTCAATTCTAGGTTTGATCTGTGTCAAAAGGCAATTTCTGATGTTCGAGGTGATGTTGTTAGAGGAGATGATATGATTAAACTTGACAACAAGAACAAATTTCACTATCTTTCTCAGAATCAAGAAACTTTGTCTCACAGGCTGAGCAAAGTTGAAGAAAATCAAAATGCTATGTCTTTAAAGATTGATTCTATTGCTACCTCCCTGGAGTTAATCACATCTATTCTTATGCCTGATGATGTCAAAAAGGGGGAGAGAGTTGCTAAAGACAAATGCAAGCAATCTCAAACTCTGATCAGAAAGGATAATGCTGGAGATGGAGGAGCAAGTAATAAAGGCAGGGGCAAAACTGAAGAACTTCAAACTCTGAAAACTAGCAAGTCTTCTAAATCACAGTTTGCTGGGATAAACAGTGATACTCAAGGTACTTCAAAGACCAAGAGTTTGGTATTCTCTTCTAATCCACAGACTGATGAGGAGTTGGCTGCTAAGTTGTTCATTGAAGAAAATGAGGAAGGAGCTACAATCGAAGATATTAAAGCTGAAGAAAAGAGTTTACAAGAACAACATCTCAAAGCTTTAAAGTCTGGAAAGTTAAAGAAAGGAAAAGCTCCTAGGCCTGTTCTTAAAGGCATTGTGATCAAGGAAAATGTTGATGCTGGTCAAAGATCACAGTTATCAAAGAAATCAACAGAAGCAGAAGCTAAACTCAAGCTGAAAGGCATTGAAGGAGAAATTTCACAGAAGAAAGTTACAACCTCTGTTTCTACACAAGTTGTACAGAAGAAAGAAAACACAACCTCTGTTGCTACACAAGTTGTGTCTAGACCTTTATCTTCTCAGTTGCAATCAGTTTTTGGTAAAGGAACACTTCATGATCCAAATCTATTATCTGGAGCCTCTATGGATTTTTCTGATGGAAGAGCTTTGTCTGGTAAGGTTGGAAACAATAAGGTTGGTCTAGGCTCACATAAAGACAGAAGGCAATATACTGGTCCCAGAGATCCTTCTTCACTGGCTGTTCCAGGTCGTGGTGTCACTCAAGAGAGTTTGGACAGACTGGAATCAGTACAGTTAGTTTATCAGAAGAGTTTAAAGAAGGATTTTCTCTTGTACTTCATGCCTGATGGGACAATATTTAGAATTGGTGAGAATGATATTGGCTTGAAATATTGGGAAGAATTAGAATATGTTCTATATCTTTTCAAGGTGAATAGTCAAAGGACTCAATCAGTTGCAAATGTGCTTAGACAGAAAATGCTCCAGAATTTGGCAATCACAGGGATGAAGTGCAATAGCAGATATGTTCCTAAGTACAGAAACTGGAATGGAAATCTTATTGAAATGAAGAAGGGTACTGCAAAATTAAAGACTGATTTGGGAATCACAGTACTTGACTTCAATTCACAGTCAGAGGAAGTCAAATTTATTAGGCTGGGAAATGAGATGAGGAGAAACAAAATCTATGATCTTAGATCTGCTATCTATCAGACAGATGAGAGTGATCCTCAGCTAAGAGAGATTAAAGAAGCTATGAAGATTGAGCTTGAAAATGCAGAGAGAAGATTGCTTATAGATTATCTCAGAACAACACCAGATCTTGAGGAGATTAGAGATTAAAGTCTGTAAGAATTTTCTTGTTATCTGTAAACTTTTATTAAGTCAAGTTTAAACTCTGCTTATTTTAATAAACAATGTGTTTGTATGAAATTGTTTTGACATCATCAATTATTGTTAACTTGTGCATTTGTATTAATGAAAAAGTTGGGGGAGATTGTTAAATATAATTGATATGGTTATATCAGTGTTTAAGTTTTACAGGGAAAAACAGAGTTTAACTTGAAACAGGAAGCAGTCAGAGTTTAGTTAAACTCTGACAGTTAGAAGCTGAACAGAGTTTGCTATACGCTGACAGTTGGAAGCTCGACAGAGTTTGTTAAACTCTGTCTGGAGGAAGCGTCTACTTGTCAACAGTGTTTGAAGAATTATTGAAGATAATTATGGAAGCAATATCTTTGAAGATTGGATAGCTATCAAAGAGATTGAGTTGACTAAGGAGACGAGTAGCAATCGTAATTGATATCAATTGTATAGCTAATTTATAGGAGTATCAATTATCGATTGTATAGCAGCTGTATATTTTATAAATACAGTTAGGTTAACTCTATAAGGGTATCGGTCGTGTAATACAATATCTTTCATTGTAACCTAAGCAGCTCTCCGTGATATTTTACATCACTGAGAGAGAAGTTAATTCAAACAGTTTTTAAAGCTTTTAAAGAACTTATTGTTATTCTCTTATACTTAGTTGATTATAAGTGTGTATTCGGCCTAACATTACCATTGTTCGAATAAGCCACACTTATGTACCTGCATCAACAAAAGAGTAGAATACCAACGCCAACTGCAGCCACACTTATGTACCTGCATCGATAAAAAATTCCTAAGAGTAACTTCAGAGTGAAATATAAAGGAAAATAACACATTGAGTGTGGCTAATTAAATAATTTGGTACCTGTGAACTCCACTTAACACATTGAGTAACTTAGTTTCATTCATAGACTATTTTAAACATGTACTAATATATTCTACAACGGGAGGACGTATTCGTTCATATTAGCAACTTGTTTATAACTGTACATAACCTAATTTCATAAGAACATCCACCACTTGTAGAAACCATAACTGTATATTAATGCGTAGATAAGCAGTCTCATCGGATACAACTTAAACCTGAACCAAACAAACTTAATTAGTAATTTATTCCAAATTCCATCAGTCTTGGATATAATACTAGACATCTAGTTGTTTGTACCACTTAAAAAAATGATCATAATATTGCGATCGAGAGAAGCCAACGGACTCAAGAAGCCAACGAAAAAATGGTTACATAAAAAATGTATAATCATGTGTCATGAACCTTGAAACATCCATCAAGTTAAGGCCTTAAACCGAAATAAATCTTATTCAAAATGATAGATGAAAATATATAGAGTAATTAGCAAATGTTTAGTAGTCATATGTACCTAGTAGTAGAGGAGGGTGCAGCAGTAGAATGAACACCACTGAGAAATAGGACGATCAAAGTAATCCCAATCTGGTAAAAATAATCCACACAAACCAACCATCCAAAACACATATGTTCCTATCAAAGTAATCCCAATCTGGTTACAATATTCCACATATGGTCCGAGCTGGGATGAATTTTATTGCATAAAATGGGCTTAAAAAGGGTCCAAAGAATCCATATTTTCCTTATTTACTATGAGAGAGTGAGAGAGAGAGAGAGAGAGAGAGAGAGAGAGAGAGAGAGAAAGAAAGAGGGGAGTAGGAGGGAGAGAGAGGGATGGAGGGAGAGAGAGGGGGGAGATTGGTATTAAAAGTAGTTGTATGCTCCGAAAGTGAGGAAGACGTGGATGCGATGAATGAAAGTACCGTCGAAACTAGGCCAACGACCGCAGAGGAAAGAGATAGCAACCAATAGAGTGATTAATCCATGGCAAACAAGAACCCACTGGACGCCCATTTCAACAGCAACAACATCTCAGCAATCCTCCCCCCTTCTCTACTCATTTAACAAAAAAACAATGTCGAATTTTATCATTCTCAGCAATCTATAAGAGAGATTGTTGAGTTTTAGAATCGAATACATTCGTTTTGACCCACCCAGTATTTATTCACATCAATCAATCGATTTAATTGATATAAACGAAGAGAAGAGACTCGATTTGGTATATTTAAACACTGAAATGGTTTAAACGGCAAGGGTTTTGATCGGAATTAAGAAGAGCGGCGAGAGAGAACGAGAGAGATTTGGGCGGCCGTTCTAATATCACCATACAAATGAAAATAAAATGGTCAGGATAGTAGGGTTTGTTTAAGAAATGGGTCGGGTTTGACTCTAATGATTGGGTCGATATTTGACGAAAATATAAAAAAAAATTATTTTTATTTCTGAAAAAGAGTTTTGTAAAATAATAATTATTGTATATTAATATATAATAATATGTTATAAATATTGAAAAATATTCTAATTAATATATAAAAATATATTTATAAACATATTTATATTAATATAAAGTGATTAAATAACGCATATATAACTAAAGCACTATTTGTATTTCCTTAATTTAAGAATATTTCATGATATTATTTTTAAAATGATTTTAGGATCAATGATGAATTAAATATGACTTTTACAAGTTTTGATATTTTAAATGCAATATAAATCATAAAATCATTTTAAAATCTTTAAATATAGAAAATAATTCTCCCAATAATTTTAAAAACTAAGTAAATATATAAAGGTGATATTACAAAAGATTTCATAATTTTTAATGACTCGAATGATTTTATAAAATTCCTATAAAATGCATAATGCATGTTTTAAATAGATTTAATCACATAAAATGCAATTAAAATACACAGGCACTCACTAACACATATAAATCATTATATAAACATTTAAATACGATATCTCACATATTTGTTTTTAATTGGGTCAAAATTTGTTTTTTAAAACCATGATTTTAAAAATTTACAAAAATCCGTCAAAAAATGATAAAATCGGGTAAATTAGTCAAAAATCGGATAAGCTATACCTATAGCGTCGGCATTTTAATGGGCGACGCTATAAGCTTTACCTATAGCATCGGCATTTTAAAGGGCGACGCTATAAGCTAAACTTATAGCGTTGGTATTTTCAGGGCGATGCTATAAGCTATACCTATAGCGTCGGTTCTATGCTGACCGACGCAAAAATCCTTTTTTTGCGTCGGCATTTTAAGGGGTGACGCTATAGGCTATACCTATAGTGTCGGTTAATGCAAAAAACCGACGTCATAGCTTCTGTCAGAAGTCATTAAGCGGCGGTTAATGCAAACAACCGACGCAATAGGTAAAAGTGCGACGCTATAGGTCAATAACCGACGATAAAAGTGCGACGCTATAGGTCATTACTGTACTAGTGGGTAGAGTTCTCTCAGCATGAGGAATCGTCCCTATAGGTTGAGAAACTTGAGGTTGAGTGGTCGTCTCCGTTAATGGGGGTACGTACCCTTGTTCAGTGATGATGGGCGGAACAGAGGTGACAGTGGTCGCCTCGATTGTGACTGGTGTCCTTCGTGTTTGAACCATGGCTGATGTTGTTTTCCCTCAAAAGGTGCCAAATGTTGTGGAATAAAAACTAGGTTATTGAATTGCGGCTAGGGTTTGTGTGTATTTAATTCAAAGGGGGTTGGTGAGCTTAGAGCTTTAATGGTTGTTTCCGTGTTCGAGACTGAGCGGTCCTCACAGAGTGCATACGTATCTCGAGATTGAGAATCAAGCCAAGACGTAGTTCTGAGAATGAGGGGTCAGGCCCTTATATAGGCGTTGGGAACCTTAGAATTAGAGTAGGGTTTGGAGACTTGATGGACAAGTCACCTCCTTGAGGAAGGTTCTAGACTCTTGCCTTGTAGGAGTCTGTTTCCATGTTGAATTGGGTGCCTTGGAGGCTACTCATAAAGATATTATTTCCTTGTTTGACTCTTATTTGCAAGCTGTTAATCACCCCCAATATTAATTACGAAATTAATATTTAATTAGGATTTTTGGGCCTCATTAATGGGCTTCATATCTGGACCAAGCTGGGTCTAATTAATACAATATTAAATGTGTCTTTAGGGCTTACTTTTAGTCCATATCAAGAAGATTCGAACATTAGACCTTTATATATAATAAATTTTAGTATTAAATCTAAATTAATATGTTGTTGGCGGAACCTTCAACCTTTCTATATAACGTCTTTGAGTATTAATTTTAAATTAAAATGTTATTAACGGGATTCGAAACTTAGATTTTGGTATATAACAACTTCAAGTATTATATCTAAAGATCATTATCTATTTAAGTTAATGATCTAGCGGTTGTAAATAATAAAAAAACGAAAAAAAAGAAATAATAAAAATGAGAAATCAACCAAATTATAAAATAAACTCATTTTGCTTATTATTGGATAATATAAATACTATAGATAGTATGCGTAAAAAAAGTTAGTATAGATATCGAGAAACGTCTATAATATAAATGGCTTTGTAACCCGGAATATCATATACAATAAAACCTCTATAAATTAATGTAGTCGGGACCGGAAAATTCTAATTGATAAATTAATAATTATTAATTTATAAAGAATTTTGGACATCAAACAAAATTAACTTTTAATTATATAACTTTAAAAAAAAATCAATCGAACAATTTATGTTTATACTTAATTTAGTGTACGACAGTTTACAAATTCAATAGGTATTAGCGAGATTCAAAGTAAAGATTTATGTATATTTATATGATATCAAAGACAGTATAACATTTCTGGAGTCTGTTGCACGTAAAAAAGCAATCAAGACATCAAAAAAATTGATTAATAACTTTGTGATACTTTACGAAATCGTCACATTCGAACTTTTGGATGCAACAAAGAAAATTAGGGATGAGTTTCATGTAAATTTAAATTTTAAGAATCCTAGAATCAGATTTTGCAAAAGTGTAAGACATATACTTCTATTATTATAAAGGAATTATTAATTTATAATATTATTGGGACCAAATATTTATATAGGGGTTTTCAAAAAATTTATTATCTTATTATCTTATTGAAATTGATCATTTTTTGAACTGGTCCAAGTTGGGACCAGAATAAATTATTAACTTAGAGAGATTATTAATTTATCGAGTATTAATTTAACGAGGTTTTGCTATATATTGGGTTTAGGGATGGCAAAAAAAACCGATCTGACGGATACCCGATCCAATTCGACCCGATTGGATCTTACCAAACCCGATTTTTTGGATTTGGATTTGATTTTTAAACCCGAAAGAGTTTGGATTTGGATATTAGCCAAATCCAACCCGATCCAAAACCGAAATCCAAAACCCGATCCAAACTCGAAACCCGATATATATATATATATATATATATATATATATATATATATATATATTATATTTTATTCCTTATTCCTTATAAATAAATACCCACTACTTAGGCCCAGCCCATTTACTCAATTAAGTTACCTAAAGTCCTAAACCTAATACTCGATTACACAGATACTCATTACTTGATTAGACGATTACTCTGCAAGACGCACATCGGCGATCATTTACACGAAGACGAAGTCACTACTCAGTACTCACGAAGTCACGACACTATAGGTAAGTTTTAAATTTAATCATTGATTCATATTCGATTATATTCGATTTTCCAGTTCAATATTTGCCTATTTAGTTCATATTCGATTGTAGTTAACTAAGTGTTTATATTCTTCCATATATATTCGATTTTGATTTTGTGTACCCTAGATTCGATTTTGATTATGTGTAGTTGTGTACCCTAGATTCAATTTTGATTATCTGTACCCTAGATTCGATTTTAATTATGCGTAGCCTAAGTATGTATTTTATCCATACTTGCGTTTTTGTTTTACAACCACGTCTTCAGAGCCAGTTCCTAATTTAGAGTCGAACCCAGTTGAATCAGGACCTTCATCAACACCTGAGTTACAATCAGCCTACAAAGATAGAAATTCAACCCCTAATGGTGAACCTGATGTAATATTAGTTAATGATGATGCCAGTAATGACACTGCTAATGGTGAAGGAAGGCAGAGGAGTGAAGTTTGGTTGCACTTCGATAGGAAGATTATTAATGGAGTTGTAAAAGCTGTTGGCAAATATTGTAAGCGTGAAATACAAGGTGCTTCGGGCAGCGGGACAACACATTTGAAGAATCACTACAATAAGAAACATAGCAAGAAGCCCCAAGAGACTATAAGGCAAAAACTGTTGGAAGGTAATTTTCACAAAAATCATCCTGAATTAGCCTCTTACAGTTTCAGTCATGAGGCATCGAAGAAGGAGCTTGCTAAAATGATCATTATGCATGAATATCCTCTTAGTATGGTGGACCATATTGGATTTAAGAGGTATTCGGCAGAACTTCAACCACTCTTCAAAGTGCCGTGTAGGAATACAATAAAAAATTAGTTTCTATTTTAGTAATCAGTTGGTGTCGTTGATTATATAATCAATGAATAGGTGAGACATCTCTAGGATACACAACTATCTATAATGACATGGAGGTGGAAGATTCGTGTTTAACTCGGGAGGTAATTCGTAGTACTTGCAACTTGTTTTGGAAATTTTATGGTTTAATAAACTGACTAGTTTTTTCTTGTATGTATCTGTCATGTAGCTATGAACCATTAAAGTGCAGATGGCCGAATTAAGGTACTGCATCTAGTGTTATGTTATTTTGTAGATTTAATTAATGTTCTTTTTCCGTTGTTGGAAGACCCTAATCTCTACTGTTAGTGCATTAAGCACCTTGGTTTTCTGTAGTTTTGTTTCGGAAGTCTTGTATGTGCTTTATAGACCCCAGAAATAGTAGTTGTAATTAACGCTTGATTTAGTAATTGTTGTGGAATAAAAACTAGGTTGAAATTATTGCGGATAGGGTTTGTGTATTTAATGCTAGGGTTCGTGAGCTTCGTGCTCTAATGGCTGTTTCTGCGTTCGAGACTAAAACGGTCCTCACAGAATGCCTACGTATCTCTGTAATTAGAGAATCAAGCCAATAAAACGTAGTTCTGAGATGAGGGGTCAGGCCCTTTATATAGGCTGAGAAGCCTTAGAATTATGGTAGGATTTGGAGACTTGGTGGGCAAGTCTTTGAGGAATGTTCTAGATCTATTCCTTGTAGGAATCAGTTTCCATATTGAATTGGATGCCTTATTGGATAAGTCTGAAGGGGATATTATCCTTATCCAACTCTTATTTGCTGAGCTGTTTATTACCCTTAATATTAATTACGAAATTAATATTATAATCAGGGTTTTGGGCCCAGCTGGTGGGCCCCACGTTTGGACCATTCTCGGCCTAGTTAATGCCACATTAAATGTGTCTTTAGGGCTTATTTTCAGCCCATATCATTTGCCCCCCAACTTCTTACGAAAACTGATCAGGTTTTCGTAGAAGTTATATTTGCCTTAATCGAGACTCGGGGTCGTTTTTATCCCTTACCTGGGACTTCTTAATTACCCTTATATGGGAATTTTGGTTTACACTAGTGTTTCACGAGTATCGTCTTGGTTGTAAAGTGTGGAGCGACCTACACATTTACGACGATTTGCCTTATTCGAGGCTTTAATTTTTGCTTGCTTTTAGCAATTTTGGCACTTTCATAGAGTTTTTATGCATTATTAGCATAAATTATTGCTCAATTTGTCAAGAAAATATTTCTATAATTTTCCTCGTATTTTTCTGTACTTTTCCTAATATTTTAGGAATTTTTATGTACTCACAGGTATTTTTCGTAATTTTTCCTAATAATTTAGGAATTTTTACGTACCAACAGGTATTTTAATTATTTTTTGGAAATTATTTTTCAATTTCCCAACATTATTTTCAGAATTTTTAAAGGATTAACTTTGTTAACATCTGATAATTTGCATCAATGTGCAAATTTGATTTCTGAAGATTCGTTGCAGGCCCATGGGCTAAGCGATTTGGGTCCTGAGGGTAATTCTCACCTCTTGCTTTGTTAACATTTTATGCTAGATATAACTTTCTAACTTTCTTGTAATCATTTTGCAGCCAAAGCTGCTCTGGGAGCAATTTTTATGCAGAGGGAGACTGCTGCTACTGCTAGGGTGGTAACAGAGAACCCTAGGGCCAAAAGGGCCAGGACAGATGAAGCTTCTCCCGCGGTGGAGCGTGTTCCTGCTTTTCTTCAAGAAAAGCCAGTTCCTATTTAGGAAGACCTCACTCCCTTTACAGTGGGATGGGGTTTATGCAATAGGGACACAACTGTAGGTGATTCTAGGGCTGCAGCTGAGTGGTCCAGGAGCGTGGTTACTCCACGAGATAGGGTCCATATTGTGGAGTTCTCTGATGACTTGCAGATTGAGCTTCTTGGGGCTCAAGCTGTTGCTTCGGTAATTTCTTATTCAACTTCTTTAATTTAATTGTATTTACTTTTCCCTTATTCACTTGTTTTCTTTTCAGATGAACGCCTACCTTCAGGCCGCTGTTCATAACCTGAAGGAGGTGCGTGCTGATAAGACTATTGCTGAGAGGGACAGAGACAGATACTTTGATTCCTCCGAGGCAAACTTTGCTCGTTTTAGGGAGGTGGAGAAGGAGCTGGCTGCTGAGAAGGAGAAGAACAGGAAGCTACAGCTGGAGGTGCAGCAGAACAGGGAACACATCATTGCTGATTACAAGGCTTCTAAGGACTTTCAAGATGTCCTGAATGCCGAGTATGATGCAAACTTTCCTGGTACCTTCAAGGAGTGTTGGGAGGGGATCATCGAGGAGCTGAGTGGGAAGATTGAGGGGGTATCCCTGGAGAGGTTCCCGGTTCCTGCTATCCCTGGAGTGACAGAGGCTATGGAGGCTACTAGAGAGACAGCTGTGGATGGGGACTCTCAGCCCACTCAGGATCCACCTTCTTCTCCCGGGATAGAGGCAGCAGATCCTTCTTCTACCCAGGGAGATGTTGTTGTTGATGACCTAGATGCATAGATGGCCCTGCGTGGCTTATTTCTGTTTTTTGTCTTTATTTATTCTGAACTTTTGCCCTTCGGGGCTTATGACTTAACTTATCTATGTAGTAGTTTCTTTTGTTTCCATGTTCTCATTTTTGGCTAATAGTTCGTTAAACTTTAGAATTTCTCAAGTACTTGGCCTCCTGGCTGGTACTAAACTCACAAGCTAGTTCAACGTTTGCCTTTCGTGTTTGTTTTAACAAAGAGAAATAACTCATATAGAAAACAGTATAAATTCCATTATGCTGTCAAAGGATATCAATAGAATGGGTTCAACCCTTACATAAATACTCTATCTTCTACTGGGAGCAACATGCTCTAAAATGGTTTCATTCGAACCTTATTCCTAATAAATAGATAAAAGTATAAGCCTTTGTCAAAAGAACTTAAACATAATAAACTTTGAGGTTCACAGCATGCCAAGTTCGGGGCACCTCAACCCCGTCCAAGGTTTCTAACTTGTAGGATCCTCGTCCTAACACCTTTCTGACTAAATATGGTCCTTCCCAATTTGGTGCTAACTTTCCTTTCTGGCCAACTCCTGATGCTTCAATCTTCCTTAAAACCATGTCACCTTGTCGAAAGAATCTTTCCTTAACTCTCTGGTTGTAGTGAAAAGAGGCTCTCTTCTGATATTCAGCATTCTTTGCATTAGCTTCATCTCTAACTTCATCAATTAAGTCAAGGGCAAGTCTCATTCCTTCGTTATTAGTTTCTGGCTCATACGCCTCAACTCGAGGTGATGCTTGCATGATCTCTAAAGGCACAACTGCCTCGGCTCCATAAGCCAGCAAAAATGGGGTTGCTCCAGTTGTTACCTTACAAGTGGTACGATATGCCCAAAGTATGGGCAACAATTCATCTACCCAAGTGTTCCTAGAGCGTTCGACCCTCTTTTTCAGTCCATCAAGGATAATTCGATTAGCTACCTCAGCTTGCCCATTGGCTTGAGGGTGTGCCACCGAGGTAAAACGGAGCTCAATCGCATTCTCTTCACAATACTTCTTGAACTCTTCATTATTGAACTGTGTCCCATTGTCTGTCACAAGGATTCGTGGGATTCCGTATCTGCAAATTATGTTCTTCCAAAAGAACTGGGAAACTTGCTTGGTGGTTATCTTGGCCAGAGGTTTAGCCTCAATCCACTTAGTGAAGTAATCAATGGCCACTATTAGGAATTTCCTTTGCGCCGAAGCCATGGGAAAAGGCCCAAGTATATCCATCCCCCACATTGCAAATGGAATGGGAGAGTTAATTGAAGTTAAGATCTCAGGCGGTTGCCTCACAATTGGGGCATGCTTCTGGCATCTCTCGCATCTCTTGACATAGTTTTGTGCATCAGCCAACATCTCCGGCCAGTAGAACCCTAAACGAATTATCTTGTGAGCTAGGGCTCTGCCCCCCAAGTGTTGCCCACAGATCCCTTCATGAACTTCTTCCAATGCTTCTCTTGCCTCTTGAGGCCTTAAACATTTCAAGTATGGGATGACAAACGACCTTTTGTACAAATGCCTTCAATCAAAGTGTATCTCAATGCTCTTACTGAAAGTTTTCGTGCCTCCAAGGCATTGTCTAGGAGCCATCCGGTCTCAAGGTGTGCCTTGATAGGGTCTATCCAAGAGCCTCTTACATCGATTGGTGCCAATAACTTTTAGTTAACAGTCGGGGCCTTCAAGACCTGAAAATAAACACTCCCGGCATAATTTTCTATCTCGGAAGAAGCAAATTTAGATAGGGCATCGGCCTTAATGTTTTCCTCTCTTGGAATGTGCTCAACATTGCACTCCTCAAACTGGGACATAACAGCCTTTACTACTCTCAAGTATTTTGCCATAGTCTCATCCTTAGCCTCGAATTCACCATTTACTTGTGATACCACAAGCCTTGAATCTCCACAAACTTTGAGATTTTTGACCCTCATGATTCTGGCCAAACCCAAACCAGCTATTAATGCCTCATACTCCGCCTCATTGTTAGTAGTAGGGAAATCCAACTTTAAAGCGTACTCGACTGTGAACCCATCGGGGCTTTGCAAAACCAAACCTGCACCACTAGATATTGTTTTTGATGCTCCATCAAAATAGAGCACCCAGTATTCCTTCAGATCAGGTGTAAGTTCTTCTTCTTTTTCCTCTTGCCCAGGGGTAGTCATTATCTCTTGCCCCCCGACTTCTTGGTTGTTAATAGTGCATTCAACCACGAAGTCAGCTAATGCCTGAGCTTTGATAGCTGTCCGAGGCTTATATATGATATCAAACTCTCCTAACTCAATCGCCCATTTGATTAGCCTTCCACTGGCCTTAGGGCTATGCAATATGTTCCTCAACTGCTGGTTTGTCAGAACTTGAATCTTATGTGCCTGAAAGTAAGGCCGCAGCTTTCTTGAGGCAGTTACTAATGCCAAAGCAAACTTTTCTATGGGTGAGTAATTCAACTCAGCCCCATGCAACACTTTGCTCACATAGTAGATAGGTTTCTGGACCTTCTCCTCTTCCCGAATAAGGACAGCACTCAGGGCTTGTTCGGATACCGCCAGGTATAAAAAAAAGAATCTCCCCAGGACTTGGTTTGGTCAACAACGGGGCTTCAACCATGTACTTCTTCAGTTGCTCAAAGGCCTCTTGGCTCTCAGGTGTCCACTCAAAATCTTTCACCTTTTTTAACGCTTGGAAGAAAGGCAAGCATTTGTCTCCAGACTTGGAGATGAATCTTCCTAAAGCTGCAACTCGGCCTGTCAACCTCTGCACATCTCTTATAGAGCGTGGTGGCTCCATGTCTAAAATCGCCTTGATCTTGTCAGGATTGGCCTCAATGCCTCTCTTTGAAACCATCAGTCCTAAAAACTTTCCAGATCCAACACCAAAAGCACACTTGGCGGGATTCAACATCATCTTATGGTGCCTCAGCATTTCAAATGCCTCTCTGAGGTGTTTGATATGATCAGCCTTGAGTAGGCTCTTAACTAACATGTCATCAACATATACCTCCATGGTTTTTCCAATCAGATGGGCGAATATCTTATTCACCAATCGTTGGTAAGTAGCTCCTGCATTCTTTTGACCAAAAGCCATGACAAGATAACAGAAGACACCAAAGTCGGTTATGAAAGATACCTTAGGTATGTCATCCTTGTGCATCTTAATCTGATTATAGCCGCTGAATCCATCCATGAAGCTTAACATCTCATGTCCCGCTGTGGCATCTATCAACATATCAATCCTTGGGAGGGGAAAACAATCTTTTGGGCATGCATCATTCAGGTCAGTGAAGTCTATACACATCCTCCACTTCCCATTCGCTTTCTTGACCATCACAGGGTTTGCTAACCATTCGGGAAACTGAATCTCTTCGATAAAACCAGCTTCCAAGAGCTTATCCACTTCTTGCCTAATGGCCTCTTGCCTTTCCGGAGCAAAGTTTCTCTTCTTCTGCTTTATTGCCTTCCTTTTGGGATCAACATTTAACTTGTGAGTTATGAGTTGGGGGTCAATCCCTGGCATATCAGCTGCTGTCCAAGCGAACACGTCGTTATTCTTCTGTAAGAATTCTATTAACTTGCCCTTCAGGGGTTCTTTCAGAGATGCTCCAACATAAGTAACTTTTTCAGGATCATTAGGTTCTAGAGGTACGGGAATCAAATCCTCTGCTGGCTTCCCTCTATGCTCTTCATCATCGCGGACATCCATGTCTTCAATCGGAAGGACCTGCCCCCCGACTCCATCGGCCCTCAGTGCGGCTACATAGCAACTTCTTGCCATCTTCTGATCACCCTTTTGTTCTCCGACACCATTCCGTGTCGGAAACTTAATTTTCATATGATAGGAAGAGGCCACAGCCTTAAACACATGAAGTCCAGTCCTTCCAAGGATTGCGTTGTATGTTGATGCTGCCTTGATCACCAAGAAGTTCAGCATCTGAGTCGCCTCTTTAGGCTCCTGCCCAATAGTCACGGGTAGCTGAATAGTCCCTTCAACGTTGGACTCCACTCCGTTAAACCCGTATATAGGCATGTTTGTAGGGGTCAGTTGAGAGTCGTTGTAACCCATCTTCACAAATGCATCATGAAATAAAATATCCACAGAAGCCCCATTGTCTATCAAGACTCGTTTTACTTCTGAGTTTCCAATCACGGGAGTTATGACCAGAGGGTCGTCATGGGGGAATTTCACCCCTTCCAAGTCTGAATCATCGAAACCAATTACCATCTCGGTTTTAGCACGCTTCGGGGCTTCTCCTACAATGTGCATTACTTCTCTAGCATAAGCCTTTCGAGAATTCTTAGTCGTGCCAGCTGCTGTCGGACCTCCCCAGATCATGTTGATAACTGCCCTTCGGGGCTGTGGATTGCGATCATGGTTGTCATCCCTCCTGTTATTATCTCTCCTTTCATTGTCCCTTCTCTGGTTCCCACGGTCATCACCCTTGGTGAACTGACTTAGTTTTCCTCTTCGTATCAAGAACTCAATCTCATCCTTGAGTTGCCTACAATCGTCGGTGTCATGTCCCACATCTTTGTGGAACCTGCAGTATTGCTCCTTATTTCGCTTAGCTGGGTCTCCTCTAAGTGGCTTCGGCCATCGGAAGTCCTTTTCCTTTTCAATGTCCAACAGGATCTGGCTTCTTGGAGCATTAAGTCTGGCATACTCGGAAAACCTTGGACCCGAGTTCTTTTTTGGAGCAGATTCAGAGTCTCTGTTAGCTCGGGGATACTTGTCCCTAGCATCGTACTCTTGTTCTTGTTTCCGCTTGTTGTTCCCTCCATTGCCCAATGCGGCTTCTTTCTTGATGTTTTCCTCAGCTTTTATATACTTGTCTGCCCTTCGTTGAAGTTCATCCATGCTTTCAGGGGGTGTTTTGCCAATGACCTCTTAAAAAAGAGATCCGTGGTTCCGTGCTGCAAGGCTACCATGGCCACCTTATTTTCCAGATCAGTGATGTTCAGGGTCTCCTTAGTGAATCGCTTAATATAATCTCTTAAGTTCTCATTCTTTCCCTGTGTTACATACATAAGGGATGCAGAGCTTTTCTCATGAATTCTTCCGCTAATGAATTGACTGACAAAAGCGGTACTCAACTCCTTGAAAGAGCTAATCGAGTTTGGAGGTAAACGACTATACCAACGTTGCGCCTTGCCCGACAGGGTTTGGGGGAATGCCCTACACTTAAGGGCATCGTTAGCAGGCTGCAGTAACAATGCGCTTGTAAACGTTCTCACATGAGTTGCGGGATCCCCCGTTCCATCGTAAGCTTTGATTGTGGGCATCTTAAACTTTCGGGAGATATGTGCGTTCATCACCTCCTCAGTGAATGGAGGGGTCGAGTCATCAAGATCTCCTTGTAGCATCAGATCTTTAGGATAATTCTTGGGGAGTTCCACCCTGGTAGTTCCTCTGGTTGGGGCTTCAGTCCTTCGGTGTCTCCTTGAAGACCTCTCCAGATCTATGAAGGGAATTCCTCCTGAAGTCGGAGGAGGTCGAGTCTGATTAGGGTTCTGTCTCTCTAGCTCCCTTGCTTGGTCGTCCTTCAGCTTCTGAATCTGGGCTTCATAAGCCTTAATTTTCTCTACAATTGTTAAAGGACCATCACGGTTTGATGGATTCCTCCTCAGAGGTTCCTTACTAGCACGTCGCCTCCTTGGGGCTTCGTCTCGATCATCGTCTTCAGATGACGAGTCTCCAGTATAAGGACCAGAGTAATCATAGTATCCTGGTTCAGGAGGGGCCGGGCCTCTAGGATAAGGGGATTGTTGTTGCCCATGGATCAGCCGAGCATGACCGCTTGGCCCTGGATCCCTTGGATCTTGGGGGTAATTAGGCAGCCCATACAGTGGGTTGGTGTTGACAGGGAGCGAAGAAGTGGAGAGACTGTAAAGCGGCGGGCGGCTACTCAGAGGGAGAGGAGAGACCACCATCTGGAGCGGGTTAGTCTCCTGTCCTAGAGGGACGATTACAGGTTGAGACCCTTCAGCGGGGGGATCCGTCCCTTGTGGTTGAGAGATCTGAGTATGAGGGTTTGTTTCCGTCAATAGGGGTACGGACCCTGGCTCTGTACCAACAGGAGGAGCAGTGATTGGTGGAACGATGGTTCCAGAGGTAGCCTCGGTTGAGACCGGTGTTGTTCTTCGAGTGGTAACCATGGTTGATGTCTTTTTCCCACAGACGGCGCCAAATGTTGTGGAATAAAAACTAGGTTGAAATTATTGCGGCTAGGGTTTGTGTATTTAATGCTAGGGTTCGTGAGCTTCGTGCTCTAATGGCTGCTTCTGCGTTCGAGACTAAAACGGTCCTCACAGAATGCCTACGTATCTCTGTAATTAGAGAATCAAGCCAATAAAACGTAGTTCTGAGATGAGGGGTCAGGCCCTTTATATAGGCTGAGAAGCCTTAGAATTATGGTAGGATTTGGAGACTTGGTGGGCAAGTCTTTGAGGAATGTTCTAGATCTATTCCTTGTAGGAATCAGTTTCCATATTGAATTGGATGCCTTATTGGATAAGTCTGAAGGGGATATTATCCTTATCCAACTCTTATTTGCTGAGCTGTTTATTACCCTTAATATTAATTACGAAATTAATATTATAATCAGGGTTTTGGGCCCAGCTGGTGGGCCCCACGTTTGGACCATTCTCGGCCTAGTTAATGCCACATTAATTGTGTCTTTAGGACTTATTTTCAGCCCATATCAGTAATCTTCCTGCTGTAATGAATTTTTATTCTGGTTAATGTTTAAGCATTGGTGTTTTGGATCTTTAAGCACCCCACTTCAAAATGAGACCTTAGAATAATATATACCCTTTTGAGTGTCGATGGAAGGGCGATTATAACAGTATAGCACTGCATGGCATTGGTTGCTATTTTTTCTGTGTAACAGATTGATAAGTAGTTTCCTTGCTTTCAGTTATTTCACATTTCGTTTGCCATGTTCTATTAGGAAGCCAGTGGCCTGTACAGTATAATTTTGTCACTTTTTGTTGATTTTGATCTTAAGTTTTTATTCAAGTGAAGCAGAAATATTAGCTAGTTACCAGCATTCAGCTTCTTAACACTTCCATTTCTCTTTAATTATTTAAATTTTTTGTTGTTTATTTTTCATTTCATATATGTTTTATATTTGGCACCCTGCAATAGCTTGTTTCTTGGAATTTATCTATATCAACTGCTAACTTGTTGCTCTGTAATTTTAGTTGAGAAATAACTTGTCACGGACAGTTAGTAATGCAACTTAATTGAATTATTTGAATTATTCTGGTTAATGAATTTTTATGCAGGTTGAGAAAAGCTCTGGTGACTGGTGCTTCGGATCAAACATTGTCAATTTCAGAAGTTTGGAGCTACTGCTAGTTTGCTAGTCTACACTTTGTCTCTGGATATTTATTTGCAGTTGTATTTTCATTTTTGTGTCCCTGGATATTTAGATTGGTGTAACTTGGACTTATTTATTTTTATGCCTCTGGAATCTGAATATTTATTTGCAATTGTAATTTTAATTTTTATGAAATTTAGCTTAAAAAAAATATTACTACTTATTTACAAGAATTCAAAAATTCGTGTTTGAATAAACCCGAACCTGATCCAAATCCGGTGAATCGGGTTTGGATTTTGAATTTCCAAATCCAATTGAATTTGGATCGAGTTTTGATTTGGATTAAAAATTTAGGTTTGAATTTGGATATCAAAGATATCCAACCTGATCCAACCTGTTATCATCCCTAATTGGGTTCATGAAAGTTTTTAATAGGAAAAAATTGACACCTCATAATTGCGCATTAACCAAATCTGATAGAAATGGACCAGACCAAATAGCAATGGGCCAAACCATTTAGGCCCAGACGTCTTCTATGTTCATTAGTTTCAAATGGATTGATTTTGAGTTTTTGGGCTAACTTTGTGTTTATGTACCTTTAAATTTTTCAATTTAAAATTAGTTTTAGTCAAAAAGAGTTAAGTATCTTTTAGATATTTTTTTTCAATTTACTTTTCTTCGCATCACATTTTATATATTTAAGTTATCTTTCAACTCATATTTTATTCTTTGCATATATTTGAACTTTACACTTTTATTTTATTTTTAAAAAATATAAATTTTTATTTTTTAATCAATTTTTTTATTGAATAATTAATTTTAAGTAAAATTAACCAGACACATACATTTAACTTAAAATTAAAATTATTACTTTTCACTTAAAGTAAATAAATTACTGTTTAAACTATAAGTAACATATTTTAAATTAATCTAAATGGGTTCTTTGTGACTATATGTTTGGTCAAATAGTGAAATGGGCCGAGTTAAATATTAAACCAAGTGATATTACTTGTAATAATAAATCACTTTTTTTGGGTCGTTTGAAGCCCTCAAACGCTTCTCCTTTGTTGTTCTTTGAACGTATCTACCAAGTCTATTCACAAAATTTTCAAATTGCAAGTTATTTATTTGTATTAAAGAGTCTTTGCCGAAAGTTGAAACTTGTCAAGCTGGCTCTTGTTGATCTCAATAAAAGAGTTGATTTTCAGTTCTAGTATTGGAAAAATACTTTTGATATTATTGTTTTTAAATTAATTAAAAAATGTTACTACTTTCCTTAAAAATATTTGTAGAATTAGGATCTCTAATCAATTGAAATTAAATTAATTTACTTTTTACTTTATTCCAAAATGAGCTATTGTTACATTTTAGATTGAATCTGGTCGACCGAAGTTGTAAAATGCACCGTCAAATATTCTTTTCGCCTCATTTTATGTGAGCCAATCAATATTACACGTTATTTAAGAAAATTAAAATTGATTTCATCATCATTAGTTTCTAACTACACAAATTAAAAAAGTCATAGAAAATTTTCTCTCCTTCCCTGTGAGAGGTATGTGAGTTATTCTCTTCATTACTAAAATTAGTTTTGTGAGAGGCGATTTCGTAATGGCAAATGAGGAGGATCTAGATAGGTTCATGGCAGATCTGGATATAACAAATGTGGAGAATGAGGAACTGGTTTTTGATGAGGATGTCGAAGAGGTTGGTAACAGGTTTGAATTATGTCTGGTGGGTAGGTTTTTAACGGAGAAGAATCTCAATGTCCGTGCAATGAAGTCCAAACTAACTGATATGTGGAGACCTGCGATGGGCATAAGTATCAAGACGCTGACGCCGGGGCTTTATTTATTTCAGTTTTATCATAAGGATGATATGGAGTGGATGATGAAAAATAGGTCTTGGTCCTTTGACAATGCAATTCTGGTGACTGGTATAATCCCGGTTGGTGGGGATCCTACTAAGGTTTCTTTGAATGTGGTCGAATTCTGGATTCAAATTTACGATATTCCCAGTGGTCTCATGACGGAATCTGTTGGGAAGCAGTTAGGTAACTTCTTTGGTTCATTTGTATTGTACGATGCAAGTAATAATGCAAGTATTTGGAGGGAATACATGAGGATTAAGATTAAGGTGGATGTGAGAATGCCTCTAAAGAGGAGGAAGAAGATATGTAGACGAGACAGGTCAGAATGTGTGGTTAGTTGCAAATATGAGAAACTAGGAGATTTTTGTTTCATTTGTGGTCTGTTATCACACACAGAACATTTTTGTAAGAAAAAGCTGGAAGGTGGTCCTGTTGCTGGGGATAAAGAGTGGGGTAGCTGGCTTAGAGCTCCACCAAGGAGGGGGCGGTGTAGGGGCGGAGTAAATGGCTCACGGAGGAGGGGTCGGAGAGATGGGGAGTTAATTTCGGAAAGGATAATTCTCAGGGATTTTAAAATTTGAGTGAAGCGCGAATGGGGGGATTTCGTTCTCAAGGAAGGAAAGTTGGTGAGGATAATGCGGGTTGTTTGGATATTTTTTAAAAAGGAGGAATTATAGGGGATGCAAAGGAGGGAAATATTTCAGTTCAAATCAATGGGCTGGGCCAAGATGAGTATGATGGGCTGGTTGTTGAAGAAAGAAAAAGACAAAGAATTGGGTCGAGTGAAGTGATGGATCTTGACAAAAATTTTAGCACAACTAAACCAGGTTCTAGGCTTTCTCAAGTGGATTGCACTGAATCTTCTTCTTCTGTTTTGGCTACGCTTGTAGTGCAAGCTAGCTAGCCTCAATGAGTTGCCTAAGTTGGAACTGTAGGGGCCTTGGGTAAGCCCGTACAGTTCGAGTGTTATGCGATCTTGTTCGAGATCGTAATCTTGATGTATTATTTTTAATGGAGACTGATGTGCTAAAAATAAGGATTTAAAATTGATTGCAAGTGCACAATCTGTTTCGTTGTAAAATTTGTGATTCGTTCCGCAGAGACTATTTTATTTTCGCAATCCTTAATTTTTAATTTAATCAAATTAGAACAAGTCTGATTTTTGAGAATTTGGATTTTTTATGCTATTTAATTACCAAAAGAAATTTAAACTATTTTTTTTAAAAAAAAGAATTAAATATAAATCTAAAACTAAATTATTATAAAATTATCTTTAAAAAATTATTCTAAATTTAAACTAAATTTCAAAAACCAGAAAACAAAAACACACGATTCAAACAAAAACAAGCCATATCGAACTCAAAATTCAAAAAAAAACAAAAATCCAATAACTCGAACCAAAATAAGACAACGAGACAAATGACTGCAGAAAACTAATTAATAACTCAGCGACGAATCCATAGAACAGAACACAGCGAAGGAACAACGGAGGATTAATCAACAGAACTCAGAAACTCAAATGATGCAACTCAGAATTCGACAATAGAAAAGACACACAAAACACGACTTAGCAAATAAAAACAAAGCAGGGACAACTCAGTTAACAACTCTGTACACAAGCGACGACTCCGACGTAGGACTCCAGAAATCGACTAAAAACGCAAAACTAAGCAAACCAAGACTCGATAGTTTCTAGTGAAAAAGAGCTTTTTATAAGTTACAAACAGCAGACGAACATGTTTTAATGGTCACAAACTCAGCAATGATTGACTCGGCAACAACCAAAACTCACTAACTCAGAAAACTCAGACTCAACCATTCTCATCAAGCACTCAACAACGCACACTCGACAAAAACAATCGGCCCAGCACTGATTCAACACAAACAGCTACAAACGAGAACTAATCAAAACGCAGACTCAGCAGAAAAGCAAGAACTCAGAACAAGAATTCAGAGATAAACAGTGAAAATAGTAATGAAGAATTCGAACTCATAACTTGCAAGAAAAATGGAAAAATCAGAGACTCAAAACAACAACTCGACAATTAAACGACTTGAGACAAACAAACTTTAACAGATGAAAATCAGTCTCGGCAATTGACTCTTAAACTCAACAGATAAAAGACTTACAATTATAATTATTTTAACAAACTCAACAAACAAAACACTAAACAAGAACCAAAATGAACCAAGAATAAAACGATCGACTTAAGCAAAACAACAAATCAAAATTAAAACTCAACATCTAAGACTCGATTAACAACTAAGAAAAGAAGGGGAAAATGGGTTGGCAGCGAAAAGATAAATGAAAAGAAAAGAGGGGAGTTGAGAGAAGGCTGTGTATTAGGTTCGCAGAGAAGGAAACAGGGAAGGGGGAGATGGGTGTCTGAATTGAGAAAGAGAAGAAAAACAAAAAAAAACTGGGGTTGGATTGTGTGTATGTATAGAAAAAGAAGTAATAAAAAGGAAACGAGTTTGGGGTTTGTACTGAAAATGCAGGGGAGGTTAATACTTCGAATTTAACAAAATTAAAGCAGGTAAACAAGTGCAGGAAATTAATACAACTAATATTTTTTTTATATATATTAGACTAACACATAGAACAAGAAAATTAGATCTACAATAAAAAGTTATTTTCGTTACTTTCAACCCATAGTGGTTAGCATTTCGCTACTTTGTCCACTAATCGGATTTACGAAAATAACGAAAGCTATGTAAAATAAACGAGAGAGCAAGACAAGAAATTAAAGGAAATGAAATTGCATTAAAATTAAAAAGAGTGTTTACAAGATTTGAAAGTAAAGAAAATACAAGAAATTAAAACTACCCTAAAATCTAAGTTACTAAATACAAGGGGGGGGTGAGGGGGTATTTATAGGATAGGAATTAGGGTTAAGGGGGGTGTTTGGTAAATCCCCACTATACATTTGTGGTGTGTGGTGGTGAAATCCTAGCCATCTATTTGTTTCCTTCCCCCTTAAGCTTTGAAGAGTTGATCTTGGCCATACACTTATGTAATGTGTTGGGATGATCTCCACCTTCCACTTGTCTTGAAATATTCCTTTTGCTCCAAGCTCCTAATTCTTTTCTTTCTTTCATTTTTGGTCCTTTTTCTTCCTCTTTTTCCTTTCTTTGCTCTTTATTTATTTATTTTGCCATTTCTTTATTTATTTACGAATTTCCTGAAATGTAACAAAATAAATTATTAAAATACGAGTTCAAGCAATAATTAGGTAATAAAAATATGCAAAAATATGCACTTATCAAATGCCCCCATACCTATCTTCTGCTCGTCCTCGAGTAAAATAAAGAGAAAAAGAAAGTCTAGATAAAAAGTCCTATACTCCTTTTCGTAGGTGTGACGGTTGCATTTGGCATATGCAACAAGCCCTTTAAACCCCTAGGCAGCCCTAGTGGACGAGTGAGGTCTCGTGAGGGCCTATAGTGAATGTACCCACAAAATCCATCGAGCTTGTATAAAAGATTACAAGGGAATGCACACCACACATACATGTCCTCTCATGATACATCAACTTAAGAATCAAAATGAAGTTGCAAAGTCTTGGTGTGGAAAGTACAAGGATTCACATAGTCTACTTAAAGAAGCATGCACGAGTGATTACAAGTTCATGTCAAGTGCAAAAATTATTGGAAACCATGCTAAGTCTACAAGAGCACACCTTAGAGTCAAAACTTGAGATCTCATATGCAAAAGAAACAAGCAATACCTCACATTTCACTCAGAAATGATCATTCACTCAACAACAAGGGTAAGTGTATCACTCAATTCCAACAAAATCAAAAGCATGCTTGACATTTGGTATCATTCTAACTTAAACACAATATACATCAATGATGACAATCAAAAGGCCTTTATTTGGGTTGTAATGGGGTTAGGGACAGGGTATGTCAAGAAAGGCCAAAACAAGGAGAAGTGTCAAAAGCTAGTAGTCACCATGAAAAACATGCACAACACCAAACTTCCTCCCCACACAATTATTATTTTTTTACTTTTTAACAAAAAGACTTGACTAGTCGAATGAAGGAGGATTACAAAAACATAAGTATGCTCTATATATATATATTTTCCTTTTTTCTTTTTTGAATTTTTTTTTTGAATTTTTTTTTGTGAGAGCTAAGATAAACATAAGCAACCATAATCCTCCTTTATATTTAACTTAAAAATCGACTAACAAGGTAACCAACAAAACATATATTTCCTCAATAGTTATGAACAAAAGTAAACCCATTTTACACACCTTATTACTCCCTCAAGTTCCTACTAGCCTTTGACAAATTGGGATCAAGTATACGTAAGGCTGTACAAGAAAAAGTCTTAGGCGAGTAATGTGGTGTGTCACCGAAAGAATTTGATTAAGCTCAAAGGGGTAACTAATTGATCACATAAGAATGGTGTGGATATTTTGGGAAATATGGGTTATTCCTAAATGCCTTTATCATTTTATCATCAATCAATGTCATGTGTTACAAGAAAGAACTCAAACAAGTGCTAGGAATGCAAATGACAAGTGGACACTCAAACAAAAGAATATAAATGCAAAAGATGTGTATATAGGCTCAAAACTCACTTGGTGTGGTAGAACATAATCAATCTCAAGTAAAGGTATCCTCAATGCACCTACTTATACTCAAAGCATGAAAACCAAATCATCTTACACCTAATCATGACCTTCTAATTTCTTGCACGAATCAAATAAGTCTACTAGTTTCACCTTGCTAGTGTAAGTGTGTGGACAAGAACTTTAGCAAATCACTTCTCAAACAAAAGCTAATGGATCATAAGATTATCATAGCATGCAAGGGTGCATCAAGCAACTAGCAATCAATTAAAAAGACTAGAATAAGATTAAAACTCTACTATTTACAATTCTACGACTCTTTTTGTGATTTTTTTCATTTTTTAATTTTTTTGGATTTTCTGATTTTTATATTTACATTAAAAACACTCCCCCATACCTAAATCATGCATTGTCCTCAATGTATGCAAATGCAAGAGAAATGAGTAAATGAGAACGAGGAGATAATACCTGACAAGGGATGAAGGAGAGAATTTACCTACTGAAAGAAACTTACATGAATCACTGGTCGATGAGGTGGGTGACCTCATCCTCGGGATCAAATGGTAGCTCTAAAAATGGTTTTAGTCTTTGTCCATTAACTTTAAATAAATCTCCATTTTTAGGATTTTCAATTTCAACAGCACCGTGAGGAAAAAGGGTCCGAACAATGTAAGGACCTTCCCACATAGATCTCAATTTCTCGGGGAATAAATGAAGCCTAGATTGTATAAAAGAACTTTTTGACCTGGAGAAAATGATTTTCTCAAAATGGATTTATCATGAAAAAGTTTTGTTCTTTCTTTATAAATTTTAGCATTTTCATAGGCCTCATTTCTTAATTATTCTAGTTCTGACAATTACAACTTCGTATGACTACCGGCGGTTGGTAAGTCAAAGTTCAAATCTCTTATGGCCCACAAGGCCCTATGCTCTAGTTCAACGGGCAAGTGACAGGCTTTGCCAAACACAATTCTGTAAGGGGACATGCCCAAAATATTCTTAAAAGTGGTCTGATAGGCCCATAAGGCATCTATCAGTTTGGTGGACCAATCCTTCGTATTCGAGTTGACAATCTTTTCTAAAATTTGCTTAATTTGCCTATTCGAGACTTCAACTTGACCACTAGTTTGAGGATTTGTAATTTAGCTTCAGCTTAGAATCTTTTGTACAAGTCAGACAAAAAAGGTACTCATGGTCATCCAGAGTATCTTATGAGAGGCTTTATAGAAGCGTTGGATAGTAGCTTGCTTTCTGAAATTGATTTGAATGGTGGTCAGTTTACGTGGGAGAAGGGTCGAGGTACAAGTGATTGGGTTCAAGAGAGGCTCGATAGAGCTTTTGTAAATATAGGTTGGTGGACGTTATTTCCGTTATGCAAGCTCGTGGTCATTACTACAGCTGTTTCAGACCATGATGCGTTGTTTTTGGAGTTCCTAAGTGTGGCTGTATCGAAGAAAAAATTCAGGTTTAGATTTGAAAACACATGGCTCAAGGAGGCTTCTTTTTTGAAGGATGTTAAAGATTGCTGGGAAAAACTTCTGGTTTCTCATTTGCTGCCTAAGTTAATGTCAGTTTTGAATTTTAGGGAAAAATGGGGAGGGGCTTTTTGAACAAGTTTAAAGAGAAAGTCAGAAAACAAAAGGAGTTGCTTGACTACTTACGTGAGAAAAGTGATGATCAGCGTGTAAGGGAGTTCTTGGTTGCTCGAGATAGACTGAATGAAATTCTTTTGCATGAGGAAGTTTACTGGAAGTAGCGTGCGAAGATGTTTTGGTTAAAAGAGGGAGACGTGACAAGGCTGTCGCGTGCCTATCAAATAATAAAAATCTAACAAATCCTTCTAACTATGCAGTAGGGTAAGTCAGAGTCGTTCCCACAGAGACAAAAGTGCCAATCACCAGTCTTTTTCTGATTTAATTTAGCTAAGCAAGTAACACAATAAATTTTGAGGATTTAATTAAACTAATTTATACTAAGAAGAATTGTGTTTATACTAATCAGATCTAAAAACATCCAGAATTAAGTATCCCCACTAGCATGGTCAATGCAATCGTGAATTTTCCTCCCCAACTAATCGTATAATACTCAACAGGAAAGATGCGCCCTATAAATACCAATAATCCCTCTCGGGTATTAATGGCTTCTCTAAAATACAATCAAGCCTATTCTCATGGTATCATGCAATTCAGAGACATTAATAACAGCACCCTAACTTCCTAACAATCCGTTCTACCTATTCTCATGGAGAAGTTCATGTTCTTATTGGATAAATCACAACCATCTAAATCCAACTCTCGTTGATAAATAGATAATGGTTCAAACAATACACATAATCACGTCTGATCTGCAATTGCTAATTAAAACAACTCAATAAGCAAGAGCAATTAAACAATCAAATTGGGGAATTCACCCATCGACCATAACTAGGGTTCAACTCAACCCTAGATTAATAAACTACTCACACATGATTGAATTAACAAAACAAGAATGAATATAAGAACACATAATTATAAGAATAGAGAAAAAGTGTTTACAAAAGTATACGTACCAATGCTTTTGATCTCTAAGATTGGATTATAAAACAATACCCCTAGATGTGTTTATATAGGCACCAGGAGCCTAAAAATTAGCTAACCAAAACTAAGTAGGAAACAGCTAATAAAATATTACAATTGTAATAGAAGTAGGAATAAAAAAAGAAATATCCTCCTTGAATTAGATAAGCCTCGTAGACTTCTGGTAATTTCCCTCTTTGTGTTGGATAAGAATTTGTTGTCCAAGATTTGCCGTAATTAGAATTGAAATAGGATTCCAGGAAGTGAAATTCGTCATCTGTCTTTCAGGCCTGTTTCTGGGCTTCTCCAGTTGGAATATTGATATTGGACCACCTTTGACTTGTAGAAAATTCTGTTATCTTCGCGTGGGCTGTAAGATCACCCAATTCTGATGTCTGAAACTCAAGTTATGGCCCAAACAGTGATGTACACGCAAGCTGCCCAATAGTTACGAATTTTCTAGTAATTTAAGTCCAAATAAACTCAATTCCTTCCAAGTTTGGGAATTATTTATTTCCTGCAATAAACTCCAATAAAACTTATTAAATCGACACGATTATTCGCAAAAGCTCATTAAATGTGGGAATAAAATCCTCTAAAATATATGTAAATTATATTCTATCAAATATCCCCACACTTAGCATTTTGCGCGTCCTCGTGCAAACTAACATAATAAATATACTAACTAATTAGTACCACTTCCGTAGGTGATCACGGTTGCATTTAACATATGCAACAAGTCCTTTAAACCCCTAGGCAGCCCTAGTGGACGAGTAAGGTCTCGTGAGGGCTTATAGCGAATATACCCACAAAATCCATCTAGCTCATGCAAAAGACCACACATCAACACAATACCACACACACAAAGTCCTCTCATGCCATATCCACTTAAGAATCAAAATGAAAATGCAATGCCTTGGTGTCTAAAGTGCAAGTATCCACATAGCATACTCAAATCACATGAATAACATCATAGAATTCCATGTCAAATGCAAAAATCATTGGTAAACATGCTAAGCACACAAGAGCACATCTTTGAGACAAAACCTGGGATCTCCTATGCAAAAGCAAAAACTCACCATTCACTCACAAAAGATATTCACTCCAAACAGGGTGGTAAGTATATCACTCAACTCCATCAATATCATAAGCATGCTTTACACGTGGTATCAATCTAACTCTCAACACAACATACACAATCAATGACAATCAAAAGGTCTTTTATTAGGGTTGTAATGTAGGCTAGGGACAAGGTATGTCAAGTAAAGCCAAAGAAGGTTAAGACAAAAGCATAGTACTCAACAATGAAATTAACAACTCCCATACTTTCATCCCCACACTTGAGCTTTTATTTATAACAACTTGACTAGCCGAATCAAAGTAGGATCATACAAGATAAGAATGCTCTCCAATTTATTATTATTTTTTTCTTTTTCTGATTTTTTCTTTTTTTTTTTTTTTTTTTTTTTACATAAAGAGCTAATAGCAAGCAAGAACAATGATCCATTGATATTTTACAAATTTCGACTAACAAGTACACAACCCAACTCAAAATTTCCCCAAAGTTATGATCATCAATACCCCCCCTTCATGCACACCTTATTACTCCCTTAAGAACAATACTAGCCTTTGACAATTGGGTTCAAATTAATGTAAGGCCAATACAATAAAAAGGATATATGGCAAGTAACGTGGTGTGTCACCGAAAGAATAGGATTAAGCTCAAAGGGTTAACTAATTGATCATGTATAAATGGTTTGGTAATATGGGAAATATGAGGTTAACCTATTGCCTTTATCATGTTGTCACCAATTAATGTCATGCGTCTCAAGAAAGACCTCAAACACGTGCTAGCAATGCAAATAACAAGTGGACACTCAAGCAAACGAAAAATCATGCAAAAGATATGCATATAGGCTCAAAACTCGCTTGGTGTGTAAAAGCAGCACAATCAATCCCAAATAGAAGTCTCTCTAACGTACCTACTTGTACTCAAAGCATAAAGACCAAATTATCTTGCACATATTCATGTCATTCTAATCCCTTACCACATTCAATAAGTCTACCAGTTTCTACTTGCTAGTGTACGTGTGTGCACAAGAACATCACATATCATCTCTCAATCAAAAGCATCCATAAACACAAGATTTCTAACAGCATGCATGGGTGCATTTACACAAGTAATCTTCGCATGGCTAGAATTATTTTTGGTGTTTTTCAATTTTTTTTTTCAATTTTTTTTTTTGGATTTTTTTTTTATAACAAAACACATATATATATATTAAGCACATCCCCACACTTAAATGTGGCAATGTCCTCAATGGCACAATACTAAGAATATCAACTAATAATAAGAAGGAAAGAAATACTCCCCTATGCCAAAGCATGAAGTGCACCAGTCCTCCACAGTATACAGAATCCATGGGTTGCCTCCCAAGTAGCGCATTTGTTTAACGTCGTTAGCCCGACACCTGTTGACAATTATCCTGGCGAAAAAGCATATAGATGTACATATCTCCTAATTTGAATTAATCTAGTGATGTGAGCACCAATTAGATAACCAAGAAGATACATAAATTGGCACGTGAGACTCATGTGATGCTCACGAAATTTCGGGATGTGAAAATATTTAGCAAAATCCGCATCAAAACATTTATGACTACTTTTCACAAATCCCTCCCAAATCGGGTCTACAACAGGCATATACACATTCTCAATCTTAGCAT
Organism: Saposhnikovia divaricata; assembly: GCA_036435485.1. Lineage (NCBI taxonomy): Eukaryota > Viridiplantae > Streptophyta > Magnoliopsida > Apiales > Apiaceae > Saposhnikovia > Saposhnikovia divaricata. Next base: position 151,906,208 of record CM071594.1, read on the forward strand.
TCTTCAAATCAAGCGTATCCAAATTCGGTTCTATCTCATCTACCACAATGGGAATCACAATATCCTTATTCAAATTTATATCTTCCACAACCATACTATCACCCTCGTCAAATAGCATGCAAATAGAGTCATCTAAGATATCAACATCATTATTACCAAAAGAGTTTTCACACGAGTTAATTTCTTGAGAAGCATATGGATCAATAAGAGTGAGACTTTCAAAATCATCATCAAAATCATCATAATCATCAAAAATTAGCTCACTATTACTAACCTCGTTTGGTGACTCTTTGAACTCCTTACCACTCCACAAAGTTGTATCATCAAATTGACTCATTGGTATTTCCTCCAATTGAGAGCGCCTCTCAACGAATTCAGTTACCTCTTGAGCTAGTTGAGCAATTGAGATTTCAATCAACTTACCTTGAGTTTTCAACTCATTAAGACTTGTCTCAACCTCTTCATTCTTGTTCAGCTGTGCAACAACAACTCCTTCCAACAGACTTTCCAAGTTGGATTTTTGTGGTGGCTGAGAGTAGTTGATTTGAGGTGGTTGAGCTTGGCATGGACTAACTTGCATCTCTTCAAATTGAGCATTAAACTGTTGATGTTGAGCATCACAAGTGGCTAATGACTCATTCATCTTGGCACATGGAGAGAAATAAGTTTCCAAGGCAGTTTCCAAGCTAGATTTTTCTGGTTGAGCTGGATTGCTTTGGTAGGAAAAATCAGAATAATTTTCCAAACTAGAAGTGTATGTTTCGGAATAAGGATTGTATTGTGGTGGCTGGTCAGAGTTGTAATGGGCATTGTAATGAAAATTATTATCCCAATATTGTGCTTGGCTTGGGTAATAAGGGGTATTATATTGGCAAAAATTTAGAGTGTGTCCCTGTATACCGCAAACATCACAAGTAGCAACCAAATAAGAATTTCTTGACTCAATTTCATCGATCTTTTGAGAAAATGCCCGCATAGTCTCAATCAATGCCTCCATGCTTTCTTCTTGCTCCTCTCTTCACTCGCTTAATTTCTTGTCATAGGAACCTGAAAATCAACTATACAAGAAACAAGAAAAACCACAAGCAAAGATCAAACAGAACAAGAATAATAGCCGAAGCAACACAACTAAACAACTTAGCTAAACTAACTCAAAAATTAACCAATCTAACACTGCTTTGTCCCCGGCAGCGGCGCCAAAAAATTTGACAAGGCTGTCGCGTGCCTATCAAATAATAAAAATCTAACAAATCCTTCTAACTATGCAGTAGGGTAAGTCAGAGTCGTTCCCACAGAGACAAAAGTGCCAATCACCAATCTTTTTCTGATTTAATTTAGCTAAGCAAGTAACACAATAAATTTTGAGGATTTAATTAAACTAATTTATACTAAGAAGAATTGTGTTTATACTAATCAGATCTAAAAACATCCAGAATTAAGTATCCCCACTAGCATGGTCAATGCAATCGTGAATTTTCCTCCCCAATTAATCGTATAATACTCAACAGGAAAGATGCGCCCTATAAATACCAATAATCCCTCTCGGGTATTAATGGCTTCTCTAAAATACAATCAAGCCTATTCTCATGGTATCATGCAATTCAGAGACATTAATAACAGCACCCTAACTTCCTAACAATCCGTTCTACCTATTCTCATGGAGAAGTTCATGTTCTTATTGGATAAATCACAACCATCTAAATCCAACTCTCGTTGATAAATAGATAATGGTTCAAACAATACACATAATCACGTCTGATCTGCAATTGCTAATTAAAACAACTCAATAAGCAAGAGCAATTAAACAATCAAATTGGGGAATTCACCCATCGACCATAACTAGGGTTCAACTCAACCCTAGATTAATAAACTACTCACACATGATTGAATTAACAAAACAAGAATGAATATAAGAACACATAATTATAAGAATAGAGAAAAAGTGTTTACAAAAGTATACGTACCAATGCTTTTGATCTCTAAGATTGGATTATAAAACAATACCCCTAGATGTGTTTATATAGGCACCAGGAGCCTAAAAATTAGCTAACCAAAACTAAGTAGGAAACAGCTAATAAAATATTACAATTGTAATAGAAGTAGGAATAAAAAAAGAAATATCCTCCTTGAATTAGATAAGCCTCGTAGACTTCTGGTAATTTCCCTCTTTGTGTTGGATAAGAATTTGTTGTCCAAGATTTGCCGTAATTAGAATTGAAATAGGATTCCAGGAAGTGAAATTCGTCATCTGTCTTTCAGGCCTGTTTCTGGGCTTCTCCAGTTGGAATATTGATATTGGACCACCTTTGACTTGTAGAAAATTCTGTTATCTTCGCGTGGGCTGTAAGATCACCCAATTCTGATGTCTGAAACTCAAGTTATGGCCCAAACAGTGATGTACACGCAAGCTGCCCAATAGTTACGAATTTTCTAGTAATTTAAGTCCAAATAAACTCAATTCCTTCCAAGTTTGGGAATTATTTATTTCCTGCAATAAACTCCAATAAAACTTATTAAATCGACACGATTATTCGCAAAAGCTCATTAAATGTGGGAATAAAATCCTCTAAAATATATGTAAATTATATTCTATCAAGACGAAAACACTAACTTCTTTCATGCTAGTGCTACTGCAAGACGTAAAATGAATCGAATTAATCACCTGGTGACAGAGGATGGTGCTAGAATTGATAAGTCTAAGGATATGTGTGGTTTAGTTGTTGATTATTTTAACAAGGTGCTTGCAAAGCCAAGTGGGGCTCTGGTGGAAACAAATAATACTAGTCCCAGATTAGTATCTCAGGAGCAAAATCGAGAGTTAATAGCGGATGTGACTTTTGAGGAATTTACAGTGGCCATGAAACAAATGCACCTTGATAAGGAATCAGGTCTGGATGGATTGAATCCGGTATTCTATCAAAGTTTTTGGGATGTTTTGGGTAGAGAAGTTTTTGAATGTTGTAAGGGCTGGTTACAAGGTAATTCTTTTCCGGCTGATCTGAATAATACGAATGTTGTTTTGATTCCTAAGAAGGATAATGCTTGTTCTCTTAAAGATTTTAGACCTATAGCGTTATGCCATGTGTTGTATAAGATTATGGCTAAAGTTCTTGTTAATAGGTTGAAAAATATTTTGCCAAGTCTTATATCAGAAAATCAATCAGCTTTTGTGTCGGGGAGGTGTATTACTGATAATGTTATAGTGGCGTTTGAAGTTCATGAAAGGAGAGAAGAGAAGTCAGGAGGGGAATGTTGCTTTAAAGTTGGATATTAGTAAAGCATATGATAGAGTGAACTGGAGTTATTTGCAGAAGAGAATGAAATCTTTGGGGTTTTGTACTGAGTGGATTAACTGGATAATGAGATGTGTGACAACAGTGTCGTATGAAGTGTGTTTTAACGGGATGACTGTTGGTCCTATTAGTCCAAAGAGAGGTCTTCGCCAAGGCGATCCTCTCTCCCCATATCTTTTTCTTTTTTGTGTAGAAGGGCTGTCTAATCTTTTAGATAATGCAGCTGAAGAGAGGAAGATTCATGGGTGTCGTGTAAGCGCAAATGCACCGGAGATACCCCATCTTTTATTCGCTGATGACAGCTTTCTGTTTTTTAGAGCTTCTCGAGAGGAAGCTAATCATGTAAAAGCATTTTGAACTCTTATGAGGATATGTCAGGTCAAGTAGTGAATTATTTGAAGTCAGGCATTTTCTTTAGCTCAAACGTGAGAACAGATAAGCAAAGTGCAATCTTTTCGATTCTGGGTGTTCATGGTGACATTTCAAATAGCAATTATTTGGGGCTTCCGTCGTTGGTGGGGAGATCTAAGAAGAGGGTGTTTGGTTTTTTGAAGGAGAGGGTGTGTAAACGGATTGATGGGTGGAGAGCAAAGCCTATTTCTAGAGCAGGGAAGTCGATTTTAATTAAGAACGTGGCACAGTCTTTACTGTCTTATTGCATGACTTGCTTTTTGTTGCCTAAATCTTTGACGCAGGAGATTCAGAGATTATATAATGCATACTGGTGGAGCTCAGGTTCAGGACATAATAAAGGGGTGAAGTGGCTTTCATGGGAGGCCATGTCTATGCCCAAGTATACGGGAGGTATGGGATTCCGAAATTTGTTTGGCTTCAATATTGCATTGTTAGGGAAGCATATTTGGAGGTGTATTCAGAATGCTGATTTGCTGGTATCGAGGGTGCTAAAGGCCAGATATTTCCCAGATGTAAATATTTTGGAGGCAAATAGAGGTGTCAAGTCTAGCTTTGTGTGGACGGGGATATGGCAGGCGAAAGAATCTTTATGTAGAGGGTTTAGATGGGTGGTTGGGAATGGTGAAACTATTGTAGCAACTAGAGATCCCTGGCTTGCAAAGAAATAGGATTTCAGGGTTGAATATTTGCCAAGGTACGAGGGAAGAAATGAAAAGGTATCGACTTTGTTCTCTCCAGGGTCTAAAACCTGGGATTCGGATAAAGTGAAAGGTCTATTCAGTAGGGATGATGCTTTAGCTATCCTGGCAACAAATGTGCCACAACGTCAAGTTGAAGATAGGATAGTTTTGTCCAAGTCAATTGATGGTATATATAATGTGAAGACTGGATATCGAGTTTGGCATGATCTATACGCTGGTAGTTCTGGCTGCGTCCAATCAGGAGGGTGGAGTCGTATATGGCGTCTGTCTCTTCCACACAAGATTAAAATCTTCATTTGGCGTCTGTGCAGAGATAATGTTCCAGTTCATATAAGGTTGAAAAATAAAGGTGTGCGTCTCCCTATCATTTTCCCTATGTGTAAAGTGGATAGAGAACATCTTATGCACTTATTTTTTGACTGCCAATATGCGAGTGGGTATTGGCATTCAGTGGGTTTAGTCTATGATACGAGAGAAGTTTATTCGGCTCCAGAATAGTTACTAAGTAAATTGGAATGTGCAAAACATGAGGAGATTTTTACTATCCGTGTTGTATTATAGGGGATTTGGTTTTGGAGGAACAAACGAGTGTGGAAAGATCAGTTGATGAATCCGGCAATAGCTATGGAGAATAGTCTTAACTATATTAAACAGTGGAGGGAAGCCATGTCTGTCTCTAAACAAGGGAATAAAGATGTTAAGACAAGGAATAAGGATGTCATGAAGTGGATGCCTCCAGAACCAGGGGAATTAAAGATTAATGTTGATGCTTCTTTCTTTGCAGGGGAGGAGACATTTTCAGTTGGTTTAGTCCTCCGTGATCATGATGGTACGTTTGTGGAGGGTAAGTGTCTCACTCTTCCATGTCCAACAACAGTCTTTGAAGCTGAAAGTATAGGGCTGCGAGAGGCTCTATCATGGGTGATGAAGTTCGCATGCAGGAAGGTGGCGATTGAAACTGATTCTCTGCTTACAGCTCGTGCGGTGAATGGAAGGGGTGAGAATCTCTTGAAGCTGGGTCATATCATAGAGCATTGTAAGATGCTGTTGAGAAGTTTACCTTTAGTCCGTGTTAATCACATAAGAAAGCAGGGCAATAGGGTGGCACATAGTCTTGCTAGAATACACTGTTCGTTAAATTGATTTATTGTTTTTTCATCTCCTCCTACACATTTGGTGGAGACCTTGTTGAGTGATTCTTCAAATTAATGAAAGTTAGTTTATTTCAAAAAAAAAAACTACACAAATTAAAGGAGCAATGAATATGTAGCTATAATAACCTTAAATTAATATTAAAAAGGATAAGTTCATTCAAAAAAAAAGTAGTTTACATAAATTGAGATGGGGGAATAGTACTTTAGTAAATTAATTTTTTTCTTTTAAAAGTGTAAATAAATTTAAAAACATACGCATCGAATTCAGAAATGTATTAATACGAAAACACATCCAATATGTTTTATACATGCACATTACTATTCCCTCTGTCCCTCTCATTTCTTTACACTTTCCATTTTGGGACGTGTTAGGTCCCGAAGTATCGTAGAAGGGGGGTTGAATACGATACTACCAAAAAAAAATAATTCCGAGAATATATCTTTATTGATAATAAACTCGAATGGGTGTTACAACTTCTAATCCAATGGATTAGCTTCAAAACCAGAACACTCCTAAGGATAGTTTAGGCACGAGGGCCTTCTACCCGACACTTTCTGAAAGCGGGCTAGGCCGGCTTATCTACTAGATGGACTGTCTAGCAGCTTACACAGAGAAGATATAAGAGAGAAGAGAAAGTTGTGTGTTGAGGTGTATTTTGAAATGGAATACAACAGGCCAATTTATAGGCTATAGAAATTTCTATGTTGTACTATGTTGTACTACTCCAACAACCACAAAAACGTGTCTGTTGAAAATAATATTCCACCAACCACAAAAACGTGACTGTTGAAAATATTTTGGACGTGGACCCCACCTGCATAGTAACAACTATTTGCACAGTAACCACTATTTGCACAGTAACTACTATTTGCACAGTACCTGCATAGTAACCGTGCATAGTAACCTTGCATAGTAATCGTGCATAGTATTACTATTCTTTCTCTCTTCTGTTTATTTTGCTGTTTTAATTCATCTCAGAAAATAATCCAAGTACCAGATTAATTTAATTATTTTGTTATAAATAATTAACTAATCTGTTACTTATTTAATTTTTAGAGTAAATTAATTTTTGACAATACCTTGAGATATTATGTTTGTCCTTGATCGTCAATAGGCTTTAGCAATTCTTTCTGTGAATTAATGTGTTGATCCTTCTCGTATGTGCTGACACTTAGTGCACTGGTCTGGTTCACAAGTGACTAGCACTGATCTTGATCTTTACACCTTCGTTATATTCCAATTGATTAGCCTGCAGCAGTATCTTCAAATAATATAAATACATGGAATCTTTTGGCCCTTCAACTGAATCATCTATACATCTTATTCTGTCACTGAGGCTTGATCATGTTAATGAACTTCTTTCAGCGACTTGATCCTTGTCGGTGCCTGTTCTTCAAATTTCACGATCCCTGTATAGAGTTAATATTATTTATCTTTTATCATAGTTGAGTTATATATGTCCTCTATTACATATTACATTACATTATGCTTTACAATCTCCCCCTATTTGATTATTAGGGTTTGACAAGCAAATTCCTAGAGGATAACTCAACTGATACAAAAAAAAAATAAAGTTCAAAGATAAATAATATTAAAGTGCATTCTGGATCATATATATACATTTTCCAGATTTCTAAAATTAACCAAGTGCAAGACAATTGTTCCTTTAGACTGAACATATGTTCAAGTTTGTCTTTGCTTTCTTTCCACATAGCACTAATACTCCCATTAGCTTTTCCTTTCCTAAAATAAAGTTAATTCCGTGTCAACAGCCTTTTCCTTGCCCTTACGCCTAGTAGATTTTTCTTGGTCATCCACCTTCTCCCCCTCAGTTGGGTTATCCTCCAGAGTAGTAGGATGTGGAGTTGGTAAATTTGACGAAGATGGCTTTACCAAGGAGTTGATTGCATCATTTAACTGGGTTTCCATGTTATTCAATTCAACCTGGAATACATCATGTTGGATAAGTTGCAAATTTTTGATTTCTGCAATGGACTTACAGATATTTGGCAACTCTTTCTCCATTGTTTGGGCCCGTGTAAGGAGTCTGATGTATTCCTTTCTGGTTACCGGTGCATGTGGTTGAGTAGGTTGCTCACTCGTACATTCTGTAGGTGTTTCACTCAACACTCTATATTCACTCGGTTTAGTGGTTTGGGTTACACTTACATGTTCTGTTCGTGTTTCCCTCAACTCTCCTCCAGAGCTTCCACCGATATGTGTACCTGCAAATGAAATCATCCTAGCCCATTTTTTAGAGGTCACGGATGGTGCAATGAAAGTTCGTGAGCTTCCATCCTCGCGTGAAGCGAGTTGCCGACCACTGGTAAAGAGTTGTAAATCTGGAAAGAGATCCAGAGATTTTCCCTCTGGGAGGTTAAACTTGAATCGATTAAATGGCACAAAACCCAAGTTTCCCTCGTATGTCTGTGAAGACACTTTGTTCAAAAAAGAACCACCTATCGATGGATCTTTCCATAAAATGGAAGATTCACCAGCAGTTATTGAGGTAGGTAATTCCACCTCGGATGCCTGTGAAGGCATTTGATCTTTAGAAAGATCATCAACCACTATTATGTTCCGTGAAATGGAACTCAAGATAGTTGCTCCCGTCAATTCAACAATATTTACATTTTCACTCATTTGACTAGGAAGAATTGTTTCAATAACAGTTGCAGTTACCTCAGGTTCATTTGGTTTACTTCTTTTAGAATGAGGTAGAGCTGTTGATGTAACTAACTTCTTATGTGGTGCTGCTGAGGAACTATCTCCCTCAAAAGTGTTGATGGCTGGTCATTTAAGTGACAATTGAGGTGTAGGAGTTTGTTGTGTTTGTGTTTGCATTTGTAGAATGGGCTCTTCGACCTGTGTTAGAGTCGGTGGGATTTTCTGCTCTTGGTCGGGTAAGATGGCCACTAGGGGCTGTAGAAACTGTATTTCCTGTGACACAACAGGGAATACAGAGGTTGGAATAACAGGGATTGAAATATTACCTTGTCGTATACCTGCTCCCACTGGTCTTTGTAACAACGGATGTGGGACAGTCTTTAGATATTCAGTTAGGACTGTAGGCACATCCGTATAGTTCTTTTTTCTTATGTAATTAATTACATTCGTCTTCATGTAAGAACATTCCACGTTTCGACCATTTTCCAAGCGTACCCTATCTTCATCATTCAAAAAATCATTTAATATTAGCTATAGAAACCTTGGATATAGACATTTGACATTTTGAGTCCGTACATCCCTTCTTCCCAAGTGTTTCATCTTTAAAATGATTTGACCAAGCACTATTTTTCCCAAATTATTGGCGACCGCATACCCTAATTTTTGAATAAATTCAGGTATTCGATTTTGATTTGTTCTATCTGAGGAAAAAACATGGTTAAGAGTGTGAAAGAAGAAATTCCAGTACTGGGTTAGAAACGTTCTAGAAAGATTACCAGTATTGAAATTGTCATCTTGGTACCTTATAAAACAGAAGAACATTTCAATCTGTTCAGGTGTAGGATCAGAAACAAGATTTTCCATAGGAAAATGAAGAATTCGATTAACATCTCGTTCAGTGACCCTAATCGACCTACCAAACAGTCGATATGTGATTGCACACCCGTCCTGTCCAGAAGTGTTAACCGCAATGCAATATAGTTCATGCAATGCATCATGGTTAAGATGCACTGGTGTAACTAAAGCATAGCGAATTAATGAAAGTTCATTCAGAAATTGTGTCCAAGCCCGAAATTGCTCATCCAGAATGGTTTCGATTTGCTGAATGGAAATAGGATTAACTTTAGCAATTAAAAAGCTTCCCTGCAATGCCATTTTCAAAACTTTGAGGAAATTCAAAAACAATGGTTAGTTTTTATAAAGGATGATGTATAAAGCAAGAATATGAAATCCGATCTAAAAACCACCAGCTAAATTGAGAGATCTTTCCGATCAAAGCTCGAAATATTCAGCAATTGTGTGTATATGCTCTGTATATCTGAAAAATGATGATGTTAAACACAAACAAAAACTCATCATTTATAAGGTTTCAAGGTTTAGTGGGTTAGGTGCGATAGTGACAGGTTATGTTGAAAAAATAACACCGTTCAATAATTTCTCACCTAACAACCTAATTAGCCGAAAAACATCTTATCACTGAAACTTGTCAACCGAAAAACATCTTATCACCGAAACCTATCAGCCAATACACATATACACATATTTAATACTTCTAATTATGGATTTAAAAATAATCACGCAGTAAATCAAGAATTAATCCACAATAATCAGATAAACTCACAATTAAATAGACAAAAAATGAACAAAATATCATTAATCGATATATGTCAATAAAATATTTATTTAATTATGCTACAATGATATCTCCAGAATAATCATGTAGATAAGCAAATAAAACAAACAAAATCCAGAGAATGAAATTCACTGGCTGCAAGCAAATTGTACAGACATTTTAAAAGATCATGTGAAATTTAACATACCAAGCTCACTTACCAACCTTGAAAACGTTGCTTCATCCAAAGCTTTTGTAAAAATGTCTTCCAACCATTTTTCACTAGGAACAAAATGCAGTTCCACAGTGCCTTTCATAACATGCTCCCTGATGAAATGGTATCTGATGTCTATGTGCTTGGTTCTAGAATGATGCACTGGATTCTGTGATATTGCAATTGCACTAGTGTTGTCACAGAAAATTGGGATCTTTTCAACTTTAACTCCATAGTCAAGTAGTTGATTTCTCATCCATAGAATCTGTGCACAACAACTCCCAGCTGCTATGTATTCAGCATCTGTAGTTGAGGTAGATACTGAGTTCTGCTTCTTACTGAACCATGAGACCAGCTTGTTTCCCAAGAATTGACAGGTTCCTGTGGTACTTTTTCTATCCATTTTGCAACCTGCATAATCTACATCTGAGTAACAAATTAGATCAAAACTAGAATCTCTAGGGTACCAAATGCCAAGGTTTGGTGTTCCCTTGAGATATCTGAAAATCCTTTTAATAGCTACTAAGTGAGATTCCCTAGGATCAGCTTGAAATCTAGCACATATACATGTAGCAAACATAATATCAAGTCTACTAGCTGTTAAGTATAAAAGAGATCCAACCATGCCCCTATAGCTTGTCATGTCCACCTTATTTTCTTTAGTATTCAGTTCAATGTTAGTGGCAGTGGCCATGGGTGTTTTTGCAGAAGAGCAATCTGCTAAATCAAACCTTTTTAAAAGATCATAAAGGTATTTTGTTTGACTTATAAAAATTCCCTCATTCACTTGTTTAACTTGTAAACCAAGAAAATAAGTTAATTCACCCATCATACTCATTTCATATTTACTTTGCATGAGTTTGGCAAATCTCTTGCAAAGTTTCTCATCTGTAGACCCAAATATTATATCATCTACATAAATTTGGACAAGTATCATAGAGCCATTGACATTTCTATAAAAGAGAGTTTTATCAACAGTACCTCGAATGAAGTGATTCTCTATAAGGAACTGTGAGAGTGTGTCATACCAGGCTCTAGGTGCTTGCTTCAGGCCATAGAGTGCTTTGAGTAGAAAGAACACATATTCTGGAAAGTCTGGATCTTCAAAACGAGGCGGTTGACTAACATACACCTCCTCCTCCAGAATACCATTCAGAAATGCACTCTTGACATCCATTTGATAGATTTTGAAATTGGCATGCGCTGCATAGGCCAGGAAGATCCTTATTGCTTCTAACCTTGCCACTGGTGCAAAGGTTTCTTCAAAGTCAATTCCTTCCTCTTGACAGTATCCTTTAGCCACTAATCTAGCTTTATTCCTTGTGACTATGCCATTCTCATCCATCTTGTTCTTGAATACCCACTTAGTGCCAATCACTGATTTGTCTTTAGGTTTGGGTACAAGTTTCCATACTTCATTTCTTTCAAACTGGTTTAGCTCTTCTTGCATTTCTAAAACCCAGTCTAGATCTAGAAGAGCATCTTCAACTCTCTTAGGTTCCTCTTTGGATAGAAAACTGCTATATAAGCATTCTTCTTGAGTTGCTCTTCTGGTTTGGACCTTTGCATTAGGATCTTTAGTGATAAGCTTAAATGGATGATCCCTGGTATATTTTCTTTGTGGTGGTAAATTTGACCTTAATGAAGTGGCTTCATTTTCTCTGTATTGATCATTGTGACTTGTTGTTGAGTTTTGACTGTGAGAAACTCCCCCTGAGTGTATGGCCCTCGAGATTGATGGAGTTCCGGCAGATTCATCAACAGATTCTTCTCTTTGATTTTCTACAGATGTTTCAAATTGATTTCCAACTGATGGTGTAAGTTGCTCTTCAATATGTGGTTTATTCAGCACTTCAATTGATGATCCTTGTCTGTTTCTCACACCATTTGATCTCCATTCTTCATCATCATCTTCACTTTCTTCACCACTTCTCTCATTCTCAAATGAGAGAGACTCATGAAAACCTTCATCTACTAGACCAGATATTTTCTTGTCATCAAAGACAACATGTATGGACTCCATTACAATGTTTAGTCTTAGGTTGCAGATTCTATAGGTTTTTTTAGCTGAGTATCTAACAAAGATAGCTTCATCTGCCTTTGAATCAAATTTTCCAAGATGTTCACCATGATTTTTCAATATAAAACATTTGCATCCAAAGACATGCAGAAAGTTGATTGTTTGTTTCTTACCTTTGAAAAGTTGATAAGGTGTCATGCCTTTTTCTTGATTGACCAAAGAAATATTCTGAGTGCAGCATGCAGTGTTTATAGCTTCTGCCCAGAAGTATGTTGGTAGCTTAGACTCTTTAAGCATTGTTCTTGCAGCTTCAATTATAGTTCTGTTCTTTCTTTCCACTACACCATTTTGTTGAGGAGTTCTTGGTGCAGAGAATTCTTGGATAATTCCTTCTTCTTCACAAAACTCTCTTATTACAGAATTCTTGAACTCAGTTCCATTGTCACTTCTGATTCTCCTTACTTTGAGTAAAGGATTGTTATTGACTATCCTGATGTGATTTATAATGACTTCACCCACCTCATCCTTAGAGTGCAGAAAGAATGTGCACGAGAATTTTGAGAAATCATTAATAATCACAAGACAGTATTTCTTCTTTGAGATCGACAACACATTGACTGGTCCAAAGAGATCCATGTGAAGTAGTTGCAAGGGTTGATCAATTGATGACATTGACTTTGATTTGAAAGAGGCCTTCTTCTGCTTCCCTTTCTGGCATGCATCACATAATCCATCCTTGGAGTAATCCAATTTTGGAATACCTCTAACCAAATCCTTCTTTACCAACTCATTCATTGCTTTAAAATTTAAGTGTGACAGTCTTTTATGCCAAAGCCAACCTTCATGTACACTTGCCTTGCTGAGAAGACATGTAGTCATGTTTGCATTTGTTGAATTGAAGTCAGCAAGGTACACATTTCCTCTTCTATCTCCTGTCAACACTACCTTGTTGTCACTTTTCTTGAAAATGACACAAGCTTCAGATGTGAACCAGACATTTTGGCCTTTATCACACAGTTGACTGACAATAAGCAAGTTATGCTTAAGTCCATCAACCAGTACTACTTCTTCAATGACAACATTCCCTTCTGAAATCAAGCCATATCCTCTAGTATATCCTTTGCTGTTGTTTCTAAAGGTAATGCTAGGGCCAGCTCTCTCCTCAAGCTTAGTGAGCTGGGTAGAATCTCCAGTCATATGCCTAGAACAACCACTATCCAAATACCAAATATTCTTTCTGAGTTGCCTTGCTCTTAATGGATTCTTCTTGAATCTGAGCTTTGAGAATCTTTTTGACAAAAATGCCAAATATTCATCCAGATCAGTAGACTCGTCTCCATTGGATGCATCAAGTTCTTCAATCATCTTGCCCTTGCCCTTGCTAGCTTCAGCTTCACCTTCACAAGTTTTTGAACTTAGTGTGGCTTCTACACTCTTCATTCTTCCACCACCTTGGATTGTTGGATTGTTGGCCATCAAGGCTAGTTCCACTCTTCTTCTGGCTCTTTTCTACTTCCCCATCTTGTTGCATTTCAAGCTCATATGTTTTTAGGATGCCATACAGTCTCTCAAGTGTAAAACTTTTGTAGTCTTGGGAGTTTCTCAACGAGACTGTAACTGGATTCCATTCCTTAGGAAGAGATCTCAGAAATTTTAAGTTGGAGTCTTTGACTTCATATGTTCTCCTATACAACTTCAGGCCATTCAGTAGTTTCTGAAATCTACTGAATATATCTGTTAAATTTTCTCTAGAATTATGGTGGAAGTGTTCATACTGTTGTATGAGGAGGTTCATCTTGTTCTCTCTGACCTGCTCAGTTCCTTCACAGATGGTTTGGATAATGTCCCACACATGCTTAGCAGTGGTGCAGTTAATGACATTATCAAACATATCTTGATCGATTCCATTGAACAAAATGTTCATGGTCATCCTATCTTTGTGAATCTCCTACAAGTCTTCATCTGTGTACTCAGTTTGATTCTTTGGAATAGGCCTTCCGGAAGCTACAGTGCTAGCATCTTGACCAATCCCAGAGTTGGCCTTCATTAGAACATGAGGTCCTTTCTCTCTGCAATCTACATAGCCTTCATCGATGGCTGAGAGATGAAGGTGCATTTTTACTTTGCAGTGAAAGTAATTATCTTTGTCAAGCATTGGAATCTTCACACCTGTATCATTCCTTCCCATGGTTTTGATCTTTAGACTTCTTGTATGCTAGAAGTTTGCTCTGATACCAATTGTTAGGTCCCGAAGTATCCTAGAAGGGGGGGTTGAATATGATACTACCAAAAAAAATAATTCCGAGAATATATCTTTATTGATAATAAACTGGAAGGGGGTGTTACAACTTCTAATCCAATGGATTAGCTTCAAAACCAGAACACTCCTAAGGATAGTTTAGGCACGAGGACCTTCTACCCGACACTTCCTGAAACCGGGCTAAGACGGCTTCCCTACTAGATGGACTGTCTAGCAGCTTACACAGAGAAGATATAAGAGAGAGAAGAGAAAGTTGTGTGTTGAGGTATATTTTGAAATGAAATACGACAGGCCTATTTATAGGCTATAGAAAGTTACTATGTTGTACTATGCTGTACTATTCCAACAACCACAAAAACATGTCTGTTAAAAATATTTTGGACGTGGCCCCACCTGCATAGTACTATTCCACGAACCACAAAAATGTGCCTGTTGAAAATATTTTGGATGTGGGCCCCACCTGCATAGTAACCACTATTTGCACAGTAACCACTATTTGCACAGTATCTGCATAGTAACTGTGCATAGTAATCGCGCATAGTAACCTTGCATAGTAACCGTGCATAGTATTACTATTCTTTCTCTTTTATGTTTATTCTGCTGTTTTAATTTATCTCAGAAAATAATCCAAGTACCAGATTAATTTAATTATTTTGTTATAAATAATTAATTAATCTATTACTTATTTAATTTTCAGAGTAAATTAAATTTTGACGATACCTTGAGATATTATGTTTGTCCTTGATCGTCAATAGGCTTTAGCAATTCTTTTTGTGAATTAATGTGTTGATCCTTCTCGTATGTGCTGACACTTAGTGCACTGGTCTGGTTCACAAGTGACTAGCACTGATCTTTGTCTTCACACCTTCGTTACATTCCAATTGATTAGCCTGCAGCAGTATCTTCAAATAATATAAATACATGGAATCTTTTGGCCCTTCAACTGAATCATCTGTACATCTTATTATGTCACTGAGGCTTGATCATGTTAATGAACTTCTTTCAGCGACTTGATCCTTGTCGGTGCCTGTTCTTCAAATTTCATGATCCCTGTATAGAGTTAATATTATTACATTACTAAAAATCATAACTTTTAACAATAACATACATTATTACATCCACTACTTTACTCCACTTTTTTAACACTTTACACTATTACACCCACTACTTGATAGAGTATATTTTTATATGTATTTTAGATGATTTTTATTCCCATCTTAATTATATTTTGCATTTAATTGGATCCTTATTAATTTGTTTATAATATTTTATTGTAGGAAGCATGGAATTTTAAATCGGAAAGGATTGGAGCTAAATTACAATAAAATTCGGATTAGTTGGGCCGCACGCGCAAGACTCATTGTTTGGGTCATATCTTGAGTTCTAGATATCGGATTTCAGCGATTTAACAGCCCACGCGAAGATAACGAGACTCTCTTCCATCCTAGACAGGCCCAGATATCAAATTCCACTTAGAGAAGCCCAAGATCAGATGGGAAAAGTCAACTATGAATTTTGACTTTAGAAATCCATTCAATTATGGAAAGCCATGTTTTATTCCTATAGACATTAAAATAAAATACGTATTGTATTAGATAATTATTATTATTAGAGATTTTTACACGTATCCATAGCCACCACCAGGGAGGAGAGAAGCCAAGAGGAGGAGAAGGAGGACTTTATGCTTGGAGAATTGACATCGACAACATAAGGATAATTCTTCTTTCTCTATACTTTGTATTGTATTTTAATCTCTTCATGTACCTTACGACTTTTACTATGATTATGGCTGGCTAGATCTTTATTGTTGGATGGCTGTTTTGAAGCCCTAAACCTTATGACAATTATACAATTTTGATTTTTGGAGATGTGTTCTTGATTGTGCTTATATATACTTCAGTGCTTATAGATAATCTTGAATTGACCGTGGTATGTGGACATCCAATTAGGTTATGTGATTGATTTATCTATAAAGTCAATTAATCTTTCTATGTGGTCCATGGGATTAATTGTATTAGTGTGTAATTCGTATTAGTCTTTCTATGTGGTCCATGGGACTATATGAATAGCAGATCTTGTTTTTATGTGGTCCATGGCAAGTTCTCTATAAGTATCTTTCAAAACATGTCAAGGAATTTCAGGATTGTGTCATAGGTTCAGTGGTGGATATTCATGCTTTCCAACATGTTTCTCTAATTATTTACAAATAAACTTTTGTATGTTAACTAGTTAATTTAGTTCTTAGGTAAATCACAAAACAAATCCATCTTTGATATTATTAGCGAAATAGAAGAAAAGTGAACCCTTGATACTTGGCGTAGAACGATAACCTACTTACTCTAGATTACAAACGACACAAAAAGGGTTTAAATTGAGTCACATCAATTTTTGGCGCAGCGCCGCCGGGGATCTGAAATTTGCTTTTCTTTTGTTTTGTTTTTTTGTACATATGTTTCTCTTTTTTCTTTTCCATCTTTTCTCTGCCTACTTCTTGTTGTGTTACAGGTATAGGTGGAATTTTTAAGTGATTGACATGGCTAGAATTCCTACACTACGTGATGATATTGCGGTGTCGATTGCTGGTTTTGGGCGTAACTCCATGGTGTATCCTAATCCTGCTGAAGGGAAGAGCAGTACTTTTGAGCTCAAATAAAATCTGTTGATGAGGCTACCGGTCTTCCATGATCTTCCTACTGAAGAGCCTAACCAACATCTCTCTAGGTTTTTGACTATCGTTGAATGTATGGGACCTGAGATGTAAGAACCCAAATTTTTGGTAAAATTAAAACTTTTTATTAAGTATTGATAAAATGAGGAACAATGATTCCGACAAGAAGGTCATCAGCTCTAATGAATGAATGGAATGGATTTGGATTCAAATACTTATATGTCATGAAGAATGCTATTGGTTGACAATCTAGATAAGAATTATCTATCTCCTAGGAAATTAAGATTTGATAATTCCAAGGGGAAGGTTATTCTTATGTCATCCAAATCGATATCTGTTATCAGTCCAGTGGTTCCGTAAAAGGTTAAGGAACGATCGAAAGAGAACCAGGACATCTATATAACCCTAAAAGACTAAGTAAAGAATAAGTAGTGAATAATGATTTTGGTGGAT
The DNA here is from genome assembly GCA_036435485.1 of Saposhnikovia divaricata. NCBI lineage: Eukaryota > Viridiplantae > Streptophyta > Magnoliopsida > Apiales > Apiaceae > Saposhnikovia > Saposhnikovia divaricata. The sequence continues at coordinate 151,923,665 of CM071594.1, forward strand.
TTAGGAATATTATTAGACGACGCTATATAGAAGTACCCGGAACAAAATTCTGAGTTCGTATTAGTGATCAAGGGGGAAAAAGAGTGTATGTAAAAGCTGTCGGATTCTGAAAAATAGCACTTTTATTTTCCCCGAGATTTCTCTGGACACTGAAAGACTTAAGGATTTATTAAAAAGATTTAAGGAATATGGATTCAAGAATTATTAAAGAGAATTGAGAATGATAGTATAAATGTTAGGACGGTTTCCGGTAAAACCCTAATTAGAAATCTTTGCGATATTCCCCCAACAATCAATGAATTGAGCAATAACCGGACAAAGAAACAAGCAGAGAGCCAATATACAAGCATGTGCAAGTGAATAGGATCAAGTAACCAAGCTAGTTACAAAGCTAACTAGTAACATTAGAAATCAAACCATTTAGTAAGCTTAAACACCTCATCTCACCACAAAACACTAACACATGTCCAAGATGATGCATGGGATGACTTAAGCACTTTAATAAAGCCACTTTATGCAAGATATTTTCCATACATCACAGTAATGCACATTAGATTAGATGAGAGCAAAAGAAAAGCAAGACAACTCCATTCTCTCCATTTTCTTAAACCTGCACAGCAAGAACCATTATGAAAGAAAAATTCATATCTCCATTTCTATCCATGATAAAATCAACAAATTTTAACCATAGCTTCTCCACTCCATGGGAAAGGTTCGTTCAAAATTGCATAGCAATCCAAGTAGTATAGCCTAGTCAAATCACCTCCCCAAGTTGAAGAAGCAAACTGTCCTGATGCTTGACAGTTTCTGGACTGATTTTCAAACGGCCATATCTCCTTCGTTTCTTAATGAAATTTGGTGTTCTTTAGCTTTTTGGAAAGCTGGTTAGATGCTCTACAACTTTCCTTTAGGAGTCTCGTCCAAGAAAGCATGGTAAGGGTCTCGTTTTTGCAGATCTTTGAACTGATGAATAGTAATTTTTAAGAACTAACTTTAGTTTTATTGTTTCTTTGGATGATCCAAGCTTGTTTAAGGTGTTCTAAGGGCTATACAAGGTTTTATAATGATAGTACATACTCCAAGGAAGGTATATCTCACCTAAACCCTAGATCTTACTTTGAGTTTTATGAAGTATTGATGAGATCTTAAGTGGTTTGCAAGATGAGTTCTTGATTGTTGTGTTAATAGTTGTTTAAGACTTGATTTGTTATGTTTATGTTGTGTGGTGGTCATGAGACCTTACCACTGGCCTTAGAACCTCTTGAAAGTAGTAAATGATGTTGTTAAGCCATGAGTTGCTTTGATGATGTGCTTGAGGCATGTACGAATTTGGATCGTTCGAGTTATAGCCGTGGTAATGCCCGATTTTCGATAACCTTAAAGAATTCGTGCATCACAGTAGGGTTAGTTGTCTTAACTGGTTATGAACATGACATGTACTTGTAGATCTCGAGCCATAGATCGTTTTGGCGCAAGAATCGAAACATTCGGACTTACGATTTAGGAGTTATGGTCAAATTACTAAAATTCGTTCGAAACCATAAGTAAAAGTTCGTAACTTCAATTGAACCCTCGTAAAGCATGTTACTCAGCGGCGAATCTTGGTAAATAAATACTAGAGGTCATAAGGAAGGTATGAAAGAAAACCACATATCAAACAGATCATTTTCCGATTTTATAAAAATGTTGGAATCAAAGTTAAACGCGAACGAACCCCTAAAAACCCGCTTGGTTATAACTTTTGTAAAACACTTAAAAAACGAACGATAAAACTCGAGGTATAATCTCGGTTCGTAATCGATCGACTTTAGAACTTATACGACTTAAGTATATACCGAGTGTGGGTATGATGACATGTCGTAATAACGAACAAATGTCGGATCGTATCAGTAATAAAAAGAGTTACACTAAAAGGTGTATAACGAGATAATTCGAAAACGTGTTTCGATTTAAGTGAAGTTTATACCTAGACTTTTAAAACGTGTTAAGTGGTTAATCTCGAATGTTCTGATTGTTTTTAGATCATCGAGCAGACCCAGGACACGCTATCTCCACCCACACCCGATTTCCAGGCAAGTGTTCAAAACTTTGAACCTGTTGTTGTGATAATATATATATGTGATTTCCATTTTACATATGCCATAGCATGCATGCCTATTGTCAAATTATATTATGATACCTGTTCCCTGAATTGTTATTGGCTTATAGACTAGATACGAATTATCAGTTATAAGCCGGATTGTTTTGATAAGACCCTTAGCGAAGGGCATATGATATTCATTCTTAAATATAGACCAGGAGTCGGTATTTTGAGATATAGATAGTCGTGGAAACCCGGAGGGATTCCAACGGCAGATTATTAATTATTTTAAGGAATGTTATTATTAAACGTTATTTATATTTCCATAAAGTATCAATTATTTGGAAATATTTCGAGGAATGTTATTCGAGTATTATCTCAGTCGAGAGATATTAAATGAATGTTAGTTTCGAATATTCATTTAGAGTTGATTATTTAATGAATATTATTTTGATATTCATTATAATGTTATTTATTAAATGAATATTACTTTCGAATATTCATTTAAGGTTTTATGTACTTGATGAATATTATTTTAAAATATTCATTGGAAGTTCTATTTACTTAAGGAATATTATTTCGATTATTCCTTTAAAGTTTTGATTACTAAATGAATATTATTTGGATATTCATTTAGAAGATTATTTATTAAATGAATATTTTTTTCAAATATTCATATAAGGTTTGACTTATTTATTAAATATTATTTTAAATATTTATTGGAGTTTAATTGTTTAATGAATATTATTTCGAATATTCATTTAAGGAGGGATTTATTTAGTAAATAATTCCATATATTCATTCGAGGATTACTTGCGAGCAATATTAAGAGTTAATAATATTCCGTAATTATTATTGAGTTAATAAATATTCTTGGAATATTTATTTAATTCTTTTAAATTCTTTTTAAAATGATTTATATTATTCAGAGATTACCTTTTACCTCCAGATATTATGTAAAATATTTCGGAGTCTTTTTACGACTATTTTATCAAGGAAAGGTTCCCAACTCTTTATTTTTCATTTAAATCTATCTTAAAAGGATTTAAATGCTCGCTCAAACTTCCATATTATAGGGGAACCTACTTGAGCAATATTATTTATCTTGTTGACTTCCCGGTCATAAATCTTGTAAAACTATTCGTTTCACTCGCAACTTGGTTTCTATTTATCAATTGAATCTTTGAGTAACCTTCTCATCATTCGAGGGGTAAGATTATTGGAACAAGATGGTATCCTCTCACAAGCAGCAGCATGAGAGATATGATGTTGAATTTTCCTTTCCAACTAGATACGACTACTTTGTGGAGTCTTATCAACAAGTATCATACTTGGGGAAAGGGGGATGAACTTTACGTTCAGAGTCAAGAACTTCTTTTCTAACTTGGAGTCGTGTAAGAGGCCGAGTAGCGCCGGTCCATCCCAATTGGCCCAACCGTTGGCCGGGGAGATCTAACAGGGCGGTAGACAAGTAAATCCATCTGCTCTTCCTTCTACCGGTAGTAAATCTGAATTGAGCTGTACAATCTGCGACTGATCATCGTAAGGATTGGAACAGTGGGCGCGGTGAATACTCCAGCAAAAGTTCATCATTTAAATTCATTTATTTTCTGCAACATTATCATTGTTGGCAGTATTGGAAAGTATTTATAATTGGAATTGTAATATTTTCCTGCAAGTTCCTCTTCTATGATAAATGATAATATCTTGCTTATCTTCGACATAGCAGATATTCCCACCTATATTTGCATTTTGAGTTACCTTGTAACTTCATCGTTTATGTTATACTGGCATCATTTCCGTAAATGCATGGCATATGGTTTGAAAGAAACTTTTGAACTGTTATATATTATCGTTCAGTTATATATTATTATTGGTGGGCTATTGCTCACCCTTGCTTTATTATTATATCACAACAACAGCTAGACCAGATGACCCGCACAAGGTGCACTCGACGCTGACGAGGACGATGAGACTACCAGAGCTGAAGAAGAAGCTAATGGTAGGACAGATTCATTCTTTCAGTACCAAGTATATGGGCTGGTATGACTTATGAAAATGGATGGCAAAGAGTATGTATTCATATTGAAATTCTTTTAGATTGTAAGAACTAATAATGTGATTAATAAAATTTGGTAGTTACTCTGATTTCATCTCTAGGACTATAACGGGTGTGTTTTATATTGTTGTGTTGGGTCATAAAGATGTAATTTATTTTATGTTGAAGTAAGTTCAAGTATTGTGGACAGAAATGGAGACCGTAACGACCGGATCCCGGACCCTGGATCTGGGGGTGTTACATGAGAGGGCGGATCTACAAATTCTAAAGATGAAAGCTTTTCCATTTTCTCTTGATGGAGCAGCTTTCGATTGGTTCGAAGATTTTCCTATAGGATTTATTATTTCTTGGGAGAAGCTAGCACAAGAGTTCTTGCAGAAGTTTTATCCAGCAACTAGAGTGATGCGCATGAGAAGTGAAATAGCTGGAATTCAACAATATGCAACTGAGTCATATACGGAGTACTATGTTAGATTTCAGAAGTTTGAAAAGAGGTGCCCTCAACATGGTTTTTCTAAGGGGAGTTTGTTACACTTTTTCTACCAAGGTCTGCTTGAAGGTGAAAAGAGACTTTTGGATTCTGCTGCACAAGGTGCTTATGTGGATTTAACTCATGATGTTGCTGAACAACTAATTGCAAAAAGGGCTGCTAATGAACTGCGGTATAAAAGTCATCCAAAGTCTGAACCAATTCTTGGGGTTGAATCTGATCAAAAGTTGACAAAGATTGAGTAGAACATAGAGAGGTTGAGTACATTAATTCTGAATGGAAGAATAGCTCGAGCTCAAGTTTGTAGTATCTGTGCAGCTTCTGACCATTTTGATAACTCATGTCCACACTTGATTGCACCTTGTTATAAAAATATCAATGCTATTGGGCATGCGTATCAAGGGGAAAACTCGTTCTTAGATTCGTATAATCCAAGATGGAGATGTCACCCTAACTTGAGGCATGGTGATCACAATCTAAATGGGTTTCAGCAGCATGACACTTCAATTCATTCCGATTTCTTACAAAGAGGGAAAGTCCATCAAAATTCAGCGAGTGAAAGCAGTATTGAGAAATTGTTGGCCAGGTTAGTCGAAGGACAGTTGGAGGTGCAAAATCAATGTGCCAAAGATTCTCAAGACATCAAGGAGGTGCAAAAACAACTTGGAGATGTGATTATAAAGATGAATCAAAATCATAAGCTTGGAAAAAATCATGAAATTACACAACCGCAATAAAAGTTTGAGCATGTGAATGTTATTACCACTTACAACCCTTCACTAGGTGAAGGAAGGAATATTTCTCATGTTAGTGATGTACTTGATGTGCCACAAGGAGAATATGATAATTTGCAGAATGACACTGAGGAAGTGATTGTAACAAATCCAAAAGGGAAGCCTCCCTATGTTTCTTATCCACTTGGTACTAATAGTCGCTTTGATTAAGTGCCTTTTCCATCTAGATTCGCGCAAATCAATGTGAATGAGGTGGAAAATAAAGGCAACTTGGACACAAAAATATGTTTCTCGGAGAATACAAGAGAGAGTGTTGTGGAAAAAAATCTCAAACTTGTGAAAGAAGAGGAGGAGGATCAAATTTCCAAAGATCTAAACAAGGATTTTCTAGAGGAGGAGTCTGCTGGGATTGAAGAAAATTTTGTGCCTCTCGCAAGTTATGTTGAAAATCCTATTCCTCCATTTATTCTCGAATTTGAACTTGAAGAAAATCCTATTCTTGAGGGTACACCAAATATTTTGAAGGGTTTATTGTTGCATCCTAGCTTACATGATGCACCTAAACTGGAATGGAAACCTTCACCGACTCATTTGACGTATCATATACCATTTTCTAATCGGATTGGTGATTTTTCAACAAGTCGCATGTGTGAGGTTAGAACTACAATTCTAGGGATGCCGTTCAACTTATGTAATTTTCATGACGCCTTTCATACACTGAAAATGGAGGAGAGGAATAAGGAAGCAGCTATCCTTCTCCTTCTTGGCGGACTGGACAGCAACGCTTGGATTATGAAATGGGCCTGCAATTGGGCTTGTCAAGGGATGGCCGAACTGAAATGAGCATCAGGAAGCCACGCGCGCAGGTGGCTGAGAATTAGTGCTGCAACTGAATTAACAAAAACACCCCTCTTACAAAAGTTATTGCACCGCGGGCAGAGAATTTAAACTGCGGGATTAAAAAAAATAAACCCCGGTGTTGAACTGCTGGCTATTCTAAGAAACGGAGAAATTTTCACGCTGGACAATTCACACCCCATGCAATTTAATAATTTATTCAGGTTCACTATCTTTTTTTTCAGCACTTGTTTCTTTTTTCTTCTTCTTTTTTCTTCTTTTTTTTTTGTAACTTCATCACATAATTCACTCCATATACCTGTATAAATTTTATCTTTGAAACACTTCACAAAAAATTCATCAAGACATCTCGTGGGAGTAAAAATAATAATAATGATAATAATAAAACATTATCTACTCCTATAATAATAAGAATAATAATAATAATAATAATAATAATAATAATAATAATAATAATAATAATAATAATACAAAATTTACAATAACCATGGGTTACCTCCCAAGAAGTGCTTCTCTTTAATGTCTCTGGCTAGACATTGTGCTCTCCAATTTCAAGGTGCCAAAACCCTAGAATAGTGAACACCAAGTGCAAACTTTTGCTTGTTAACTAGTTAATTTAGTTCTTAGGTAAATCACAAAGCAAATCCATCTTTGATATTATTAGCGAAATAGAAGAAAAGTGAACCCTTTATCCTTGGCGTAGAACGATACCCTACTTACTCTAGGTTACAAACGACACAAAAAGGGTTTAAATTGAGTCACATCACTACTTCACTTATTTTAACAATAAAATCACTATTACACTCACTACTTCACTTATTTTAACAATATTACCCCCATTATCTTTGATCTCCGTGCCCAAACACAATGTAAAGAAATCAACGGGACGGAGGGAGTATATTTTAGGGGGTATTGAAGAATTGGAACCGGTAATTGGTTAATATCAGGGTTTGTCTTTTTCAACCTTTTAATAAATTATAATATTGTTACTTAACAAAATGAATTATTCCATTATTATTATTTTATTTCATATATGTTAAATATCTATCTATATTTTAATTACTAATTTCTGAATACAAAGAATTCAGAAAATTATTATTTTTATTCCTCAGTAATTATATTCTTTCTTCTAGAGAATATTTACGTTGATATTCAGTATTAAATGAGTGTTATCACACAATGTAAAATTTACTAATTTATTTATTAAACAACCGGGTTATCCAATTAAAAAATGGATAATACCCATTAACAATTAACAATGCATTAATATTTCCTTTTTTTTGTTATGAAAATACATTAAATCAAAAGATTCTCCCCTATGAATAAAAATAAAATTTAAATTATTTCTCAATCTTTCCATTAATCTATTTTTCATCAACATTAGAAAAGAAAAAAATGTATAGTAATGAATCCAACACCATCGATGCCATTCTTTTTAGTTTGTAACATTTTTTTTCTAATTTCAGCATAATAGATTAGACATGTATTTTATTTTTGTAGAATTTAATTCCTTTCTAATTCCTATGTTTATGTCTAAAATCAAGGTCGAAAACAAGTTACTCTTGCTCCACTGTCTAATGGTGTTCACAAAATGGTAGATTTTTCTATTGTAATTCACAATATCCATGAATTATCCATATTATGACCTATTTTCAATTATCTGTGATTAAGTCAACACAATCTTTCTATTCAATACATAATAAATTTTGAAATTCAAATTACTTATTTATATCCAGTCTTAATCTTGCTTATTTTTTCATACAAGTTTCCTCCCATATATTTTTTTTTAAATAATTTTGAATTCAAAATTACTCATTTACGGAAATTATGACTAATTCAAAATTTTGCTAAATATTCTATATGTAATGTATTTGTTGAGACATACATGTCTATAGATGATGATAACAAATACCACAAGGCAAAAAATTAATCAAGGAATCGAAGCTTACAAATAAATCAGGAAGCTAACTGAAATGCAGATCAACTAAAGCTACATCTTGAGAATTGAACTCTGCAAATAGTTAGAGAGTATTTATGCAACAAGCCATGAGATGCTACAATTAATTATCTGTAATCAGAAGAGAGCTTGCTATAACCATGCAAGTAAATTCGAGAGGTCAAGAAAAGAAGAGTTCGAGAAGTCAGACCACTACTATAACTCTATTCGAGTTATCTCAGACTTGGTGGATTCGAGAACTCTACAAAAAGTGTTATTCGAGAAGTCCCAGTTCGAGAAGTCAGGCTGTTATCGATTCGAGAAGTCTGCAATATAGGTTATTCGAGAAGTCTACAAATAGGCTGTTCGAGAAGTCATTCGAGAACTCAATAAAAGGGACTATTCGAGAAGTCAACATTCGAGAATTCAAGATCTATCAGTTCGAGAACTCAGCCTGGATTCTCAGTAATGCCAGAGTTCTCTAAAGGAACATATCGTATAGAGAACAAACCCAGAATTACTTTGCAGCCCGTGACTTATAGACAGTGATCAATTACAAAAAGGATGTTACGAGTAGGGAGTCAAATTGTAAATATTTGAAGGCTCAAACTCTTCCAACTGAAAGGTGAAATCAGTCACTATTTATCCGACTTCAAGGGCAAGAATAAAAGTGGAAGCAACCTCCAACATGATTACATTACTACTGAAGAATTCAAAGGATTGTTAGGTTAGGGGACTTACACAATCTGAGATTCACAACCCATAATATAGAGCACACAAAACCAATCGATTAGTTGACAAGATCCACCAAAGCGCGGTCAAACACTATTCAAGTATTACTTCTACTTCTTTCAACAATAGTAAAAGCAAAACAAGAACACACACAATATTTGAAGTGGAAACTATTGGTGTATACTGAAAATATCTATTTGAAATATATACATTTATCTCTGGCCAGTTTTATTGAGAATCATTTAAATGTTTACATGCTGTCTAATATTATATATTTCGGACAATCTAGTATCAAATGGGATACAGAATATTAGATTGTTAAATACGGTTTATGTAATATAATAAGGTTCACACCACATGTGGCGTTGGACAATCCACTGGAATGGTTGTAGTATTATTTAGATTAGTTTATATTGACTATTAAATAATACTAGTATACTTTGTGTATATTGTACAGGATCAAATTTAGAATTGTTCCCTTATACTGATTAAGAAGGTGAACTAAGATTCTATATAGTAATTGACACATGTACATTATTTACATGCTTTGATTTATATATGAAATAATTCTTTTGAATTATATCATTATATTTTGGGTGATGGAATTATATACATGGTGGATATTATTTATAGAATGAATCCATGTCCTGATAATATTCGGGTTAATGATGTCCCATTGGAAGCTCAAAAAGATTCAATTATGTGAAACCCTGCAGGTGGATTTACTCCGGCATAATTAAATAAAGGTTGAGTGGATGATCAAGGATAAAAGATATTAATTAAATGAATTATCAGTAATTTATTTAATAATTGTCTACACATACAATTATTATTTTACCTATATATATCTTGAACCACCCAAGCCCATAACATCATATTGGGTTGAAACCCAACAAGGATATCTTGATGAATGCATAAGGATCAGTTGTTTTATCTGGGAAGTTCAAGCACAGCTCAATAAGCAGAAAAGCTTATTGACTTTCGAAAAGATTATCTTTTTGATAAAGCTAATTTTCAGAGATGAAGATTCAAATCAAAAAGATCTTTTTCATAAAGCATCACGTGGGCTTGGAAGCTAAGTCAACTCAAGAACTTAGTAACTTATGAAAAAGAAATATATACGGACTTGAAGCATGCTGCAATTGTCCAAATCAAGGAAAGAAGACCTTCAAGACATTTCCAGAAATGGTTATCACTTCAAGCATGTGTATGTGACAAGTTATACCAAAAATGTATCTTTACATTTTACGTATTTTACTTGTCTTCATATAGTTTAAATAACCTGTATGAGCAGTATAGTTTTAGTAGAGAAGAAAACACAGAGCATAACGAATATTACATTAGGTTTTCTTATAAACACTAAGAGATTGTAATCCGCAACTGTGTATTTCTACACAGAGTATTTCTTCAAATACAAACACTAAGGTGGACTTCTCAAACTCCACCTGAAATTTTTACATCTTGTGTTTATCTACCTTGTTTTTTATCTGTTGTTTACAAACTGTCTAAGACCTCACTAATTCGAAAAGAATTAAGTTGAGATTGTATTCAACCCCCCTTCTATAATCTCGTGGTGTATGACTGGAAATAACCGTATTTACATTGTACTTCACGATATTCATCAGTCATCCATATTATGATCCATTTATAATTATCTATAATCAAGTGAACACAATGTTTTTATTTAATACGTAATAAGATTTGAAACTCATAGTACTCATTTAATACACAATCTTCCCAAGTAATTCAAAATCTTTCTTGATTTTCTCTTATCATTTCTTTCCCATACATTTTTCAAATATTTTAAATTTAAAATAACTCATTTATGATAATTACGACTCATAAATTTTTTTGCTTAATATTCTTTTTTAGAATTTTCTTTCTTTTACAAGTTCTTCCATCTCTTAATAGATATTGCGCATTTATTTAAATGTAAATATATATTCCTCATTTCTCAAAAAAAATGTTTCATTATATATAGTATTAATTAGCATTAATTATTCATATCACTATCTCTAAATCTCCTTTTTAACTAGTCCAAAATCTTAAATTTAAACGTACTTTTGGGATAAATTAAATTTGTAGGCCCAATTATCATTACGTTCAATAAAATTAGTTCTACATATATTAATGAAAGTCCATCCATCTGCTATTATTTTTTCTGATACTATTTTCTCCTTTCCTACTTTTTTGTGTCCCTCCATTTTTTGTCTCTATTTTTTTTATTGATCTTTTTTTTTCCTGTTCAATTCATATTACATTTGTAATTATATGTTATATATTTGTCTAGGATGTTTTCTTCGTATTGATTTTTTATTCTTATAGAACAAGCGTCAACGATTGTAATCAATGGATTTCTCTTCAAATATTAAGTCAGGTCTAAAAATATGAACATAGTAGATTTTAAACCAAATTCTTTTTTTTTTGTAGAATTTATACAAGCATTTTGAAGTCAATTATGTCTTATTTATATCTCTTTTTGGTAGGTAAAATTAAAGTAGTGTTAGGTATCCCAATTATTTTTCCAAAAAAAATTCCAAATGACATGGATAATACATGGCTAATTTTAATTCGTGGACACATATGTACACCCAACATATGAAGATTACCTTAGCTAGGTGGTAGTGCATGTACTCCTTCCTTAGTTTTGTCGAGACTTAAGTTTTTATGAAGATTTTCAGATTGTTCAAAAGGTTTATTTACAATCGAAGTTTAAAAGAAATCAGATTATTTACAAAGTCGTGTCCTCACTCTACAAGGCGCACCCTTGGTTTAATTATGGTTGTTAGACTCTTACAAGGTCATTAAAAGGGATTTTTAGTTGATAAAATGCATGGGTTAATAAAAGACAAAAAGGTCTAAGATTTAAGTGAACTGTGACTTATGCATTTATCAATGAATTGTCTTCTCAAATTGAAACAGCTAGTCTTAACAATCATATTGCATGGCATACAGTCAAACTTATCACAGAAAGGAGCATCTCTATGTCTTAAAGGCATAGAGCAATCATAGAAAGGCTTAGGCACACTGCCTACAGGCTTCTTGCAAGCATGAGCTAAATGATTAGTTCTAAAGCAGTTTTGATAGGTTTTTCTAGGGGCATTAGGCACATAAGCATAATTACTATCCTTGTTGATCCCGAGTTTTCCATTTCTGTTTTGTTTCTTCTTAGCCACATTTTTCACAGATTCAATTTTCACAGGTTTATCATTCTTAGCAGGTTCAAATTTAACAGGCTTCATAGGGACAAAATTTGCAGGTTTAGGTCCAACTTCTATAGGCTTCTTGGTTTCCATTTTGACACTCTCACTCTTAGAGGGTGTAGGTTGTTCACTTGATTGTGCTTCATCTTCATCAACCAACATTTACTTGATGAGAAGGCTTCCTCATCAATTTCAAATGTTGATTCTTTAAAAATAGGTGCCTTAGCATTTTTCAAAACATGAGGCACATTCTCATGAACAACTTTGTCATCATTAATGACAGCACAGCCTTTCCTCCTTTTAAGTGTGTCATAATCAAAGTCAATAGCAACCTTTGCATTCTCATGGCGTTTCTCATGATAGGATTGCAATAGGCTAGAAGAATTCTTAAAGTTCTAAGTTTGAATTCATTTTCTTCAATCTGATCCCTAAGGGCCTTCTCAACTTGACTAGCACATAAATCCTTATTTTCTAAATATTCAACTTCTTTCTTAAGGTTTTCAACATGCATGGCAGTTAGCTCTAGTATGAATATTAAACATATCAATAGGTAATTGTTCAATAACCACTTTGTATTCAAAAGAAGACATGTCTATGGTAGTGAGGATTAGTACCTGAGAGTTTGATGAAGATTCTTCTTCCTTGGAATTGGCCATCAAGGCATAGTTGTAAAATTCTTGATCCTCTTCATCACTGTCAAAGTCATCCCAACACTTCCCTTCAGCTATGTAGGCCTTTCCTGGTGTTTGCATTCTAAGAAGGGCTTCATATTTGGCTTCAAGTTCCAGAAACTCCTGATCCTTCTTCTTAGGCTTCTTGCATTAACTAGCAAAATTCCCTAGGTCATTTCATCTATAGCATCTCAAAGATGACCTATCCACATAACTGGTTTTGAAATTGTTTTTGCTTGGCTTCATAGGTGCTTTGTTCTTGTTGAATGAATGGTTTTGAGGTTTTGCTTTAAATGACTACTTTCTCTTGAATATGATATTTGGAAACTTTCTAGCCATAAAATCAAATGATGTGTTCTCCATAGAATCTATCTCTTCAAGAGTGTAGAACTCATCTTCTACTTGCTCCTCTACTGTCTCAGTAACGTCTATTTCAGGTTCCTCCTCTATTATCTTCTCTATCTTCAGTTGGCATGTAGAGGCTTCTTGATCCTGAATAGATCTGTTCACAATCAAGGCACATGATGTATTGACCATCTTGCCTTGGTTGGCTTGAATAGCTTTTTTCTGCAGGAGTTCGAGCTCATGTGTTTTCAACACACCATAAAGCACATCATATGAGATTTTGTTCAAATCTCTTTCTCTTAAAGAAATTACTTTTTACTCTACATGGTCAGGTACAGAGAGTAAGAACTTCATGGTCAACTCCTTTGTGCTGCAGACCTTACCATTCATTTGTAGCTCAGTCACCAACCTGTGAAATCTCTCAAACATCTCAATGATGCTCTACTTGGCTGAGCCATGAAAGCCTCATACTGAGTGACCAATATTTGTCTTATGTTCTCTCTTAACTCTTCAGTTCTCTCACAAAGAATCTCTATGTGATCCCATATCTCTTTTACTGATGTGCATGAAGCTATGTTGGAAAACATTGAGAGTTCCATTGAATCATTGATTATCAGTATTAGGTGGTTGTCCATGATTATCAGTAATAGGTGGCTATCCAGGACAACCTTCTCTTTCTCAGTGTCTATCCATTTAGATGGATCTTTGGCAATGTAAGACCTAGGAATTGTAACAGTTCCAACAGTTTTCTCAGGAATTTCTTGTTTTGGAAAATATGGACCATTCTTGAGAATCTCTTGGAATAGAGGGTTAGTAGCTTTAATGACCAACATCATCTTGATTTTCCAGAGGTTGTATTTATCTTTATCAAACTTTGGGACCTTCATTGTTCTTGTTGTCTTTTGTGTATTCATGTTGATCTTTCTCTATTTTGCTTAACAGCCTGCTCTGATACCACTTGTTGAGTATGAAATACACCCAAGAAAATACAGAGGGGGAGTGAATGTATTTTTTAACTTTTCTTGATATTTTCTTTTAGGACAGTTTGTTTGAATTTGGTTGATTGTTGTAGTTAAATGTGTATGTGTTTGATAATATAAATTGTGGAAATGAGAACACAAACAATTCACTTTAATATAATATTTTATTAGATCAAGTATACTGCAACCTGGGAATATAGAACTTAGTATTCTCCGCTTCGTTTCTCAGAGAGATATTTGCTATAAATTACAACGAAAAACTTGAGAACTAAAGAAGTGAGGTTGTACACTTACAGAATTGTGTACAACCTACTTACTACAAAAGTGGTGACAGACAAATACACTTTCTAACTTGTCTATCCCTATTTGGTACACGTCTGGGTAGTATATGATTTGACTATCCTTTTAACCTGCTCAGATCCACTACTTTAGTTGCTTGTCCCCTTTAATATCTCTCTAAGCTTCTTTGTAGACTTTTCATGTACACTTTACAGTATTGTGGTCCTGTAAGTGTCTTGGCTTATTGTAGGTTTTCGGACTTGTACTTCTTCAGTAATTTATCTTCAAGAAACCATTCGAGTAGTGGCTAAGTACTAGATTCGAGAACTAGTTTTGAATGGCTAGATAACTCTGAGTTCTCGAATTAGCTTTTTCTGGCATATCGAATCACTTCTTGAATGTATCTTTTCTATTGTTCTTGAGATGTCGAATAATGTCTTTATTTCTGGAATCTCTAAGATATTGAATAGCATGTAACTCCTTGAGATGTCGAATATCAATTAGCTCCATGAGATATCGAATATGCTTTTTCACCAATGAAGTCTTTGAGAAATCGAATACAACATTGACTTGTTAACTTCTTGAGATATCGAATAGTGACTTTTGACATATTGATTTTGGAATTCGGGCATAATAACGCAACGGAAATAACGTAAATAACAATTAAAAACGAATTCCAAAGCCCGGATCCATGTATAAAATGATGATTATGGTATAAAAAATTCTCAAGAATAAGATTGTACCTTGTTTAAGCTTTCCAATGGATGTCAAATGGAGATCCTAGCTTGTTGATCTTGAGAGTTAAAATTATAACTCCTCCACCGGAATCCACACTTGAATGCTTGCTTGAATCGTCGAACGATTTTCGCCACGGGACGAGGTACTAGCCAAAATAAATAATCGATGTGTTCTTGACAAATCTTGATTTCTCCCTTGTCTCTAAGATGTGTATGAACTGAAATTTTCAGTTGTGTTGTCTCATGAAGACTAGCCAACCTTTGGCTTATAAAGAGAAATAAAGAAAAATGGACCATTAAACAATTAGGCCATTTTTATTTAAACAAATCTTATTTATTTAAATAAATTAATTAAGTCATACTTAATTAATTAAATAAGTCAAGAAAATACATCTTCAAATTTTATCTTTAACTAATCAAGTCTCACTTAATTAATTTTATAAAATTCGAATTATTATTTATTATTAATTTAAAAATCATAATTTAAATTATTATTAATTTAAATTCATGAAATAAATTAATTTCCCTTTTAAACATTCTATGTGTGTGACCCTGTAGGTTATTATTTGATTGGCAATAATTTTATTCTCTAATAAAATTACAAACAATAAGCGGCGTCTAGTAACACATTATTGCTACCCAATTAAACAATAATTAAATCAACGATTCAATCAACCTTTTATGACTAATGTTCCATGTAATATAATCCCTTTAAATCATGATATTATAGATTAAACTCGAGGCATGTAATGTGTCATCCTCTTCATAATTTAATCTTCATTTTCTTGATCGATGAGTAGACTATTTAATCAAATCAACATTTGAGCATGGCCATGCATTTCATAGTCTCACTCAAACAAGAGGCCGATAATATCATTCCTTTATCAGGAGATTTAAATCCCATCTAGATCGTTCATATTTCTCACATGATTCATAATATATCCGATATTCACCTTTATCATTATCCGGTTAAAGATAACTTTTGACGAATTCAAAATATATTAATTCTCATGTAGAATTATAACGACTTCAGGTCTAAGGATCATTACACCATTATCACTGTGAGAATACATATGACACATTTATTATTATTATTTACCATGATGTATCTCACGGTGGGTCTGTCCAGTACCCTGTACTCGTACAGTTACCTATGCATTGCTTTTAGTATCTGCATACTTATGACCAATGAGATGTGGTCATCTTGTCAATAAACATACTAGCCTTAATGTATTATTATTGTCCTAAGTAATAATAATACTCGGCTAGGGACATTTAAGAATATGATACAATCATTATATAATCTCATGTTCAAGTCACATACTTGCAACTACATAATTTGTATCAAGATTCCAAGGACATTTATTATACTTTATTTATTTCGCAGTAAATAAAGCCAATAATAAATATATATCAAATATATAAAATCACTCAAACACAAATACAATTGATTGTATTGACTCTAGGGCACCAATACTAACAATCTCCCACTTGCACTAGAGCCAATCATTCATGTATCGAATACCCATGCTACTAGTGTGACATTCATGCTTCTGCTGCGACAGAGCCTTAGTCAGCGGGTCTGCAATATTATCATCAGTATGCACTTTACATATGTGAATATCTCCTCTATCATTTATCTCTCGAATAAGGTGATATCTCCGAAGTATATGCTTTGTTCTGCTGTGAGCTCTGGGCTCCTTGGCTTGTGCTATAGCTCCATTATTATCGCAGTAAAGATCTATGGGATCTGCGATCGATGGAACTACACCAAGTACTGTAATGAACTTCCGTATCCATACAGCCTCCTTGGCTGCTTCACATGCCGCAATATACTCGGATTCCATTGTAGAATCAGCTACTGTGTCTTGCTTCGAACTTTTCCAGCTTACAGCACCTCCATTTAGGCAAAACACAAATCCAGACTGAGACACAGAGTCATCTCTGTCAGTCTGGAAACTAGCATCCGTGTAACCCTTTACCGTTAGCTTCTCCTCTCCTCCATACACCAAGAATGAATCTTTAGTCCTTTTCAAGTACTTAAGAATATTCTTGACCGCCGTCCAGTGACCTTCACCTGGATTAGACTGGTATCTGCTCGTCATGCTCAAAGCATACGAAACATCCGGACGAGTACATATCATCGCATACATGATTGATCCAATTGCTGAAGCATATGGTATCTTACTCATGCGGTCCTTATCATCCAATGATTTAGGACCATTCTCTTTTGAGATCGTTATCCCATGAGATATGGGGACATATCCCCTTTTTGCATCTTGCATTCCAAAACGATGCAAAATCTTGTCAATATATGTACTCTGGCTTAAGCCGATTAATCTTCTTGATCTATCTCTATAGATCCTGATCCCTAATATATAGGTAGCCTCGCCCAAGTCTTTCATAGAAAAACTTTGTCCTAACCAAGTCTTTACAGCCTGTAGAGAAGGAATGTCATTCCCTATTAATAATATATCATCGACATATAATACTAGGAATGCCACATGGCTCCCACTAACCTTTTTGTAAACACATGGTTCATCCACGTTCTGAATAAAGCCAAAACCTTTGACTATTTCATCAAACCGGATGTTCCATCTCCGAGAGGCCTGCTTCAATCCATAAATGGATCTATGCAGCTTACATACCTTTCCGGCATCCTTTGGATTTCCAAAACCTTCAGGTTGTGTCATGTACACATCCTCTTCAAGGCTTCCGTTAAGGAAGGCTGTTTTGACATCCATCTGCCATATTTCGTAATCATAGTAAGCCGCTATTGCAAGCAAAATTCTGATGGATTTTATCATTGCTACTGGTGAAAAGGTTTCATCATAGTCAATACCATGAATTTGTTTGAAGCCTTTTGCAACCAGTCGAGCTTTATAGGTCTGTAATTTACCTTCCATGTCGATTTTCTTCTTGAAAATCCATTTGCACTCTATGGGTTTTACCCCTTCAGGTGGATCAACCAAAGTCCATACTTGGTTCTCATACATGGAATCCATCTCAGAATTCATGGCTTCTTGCCATCTCTCAGAGTCTGGTGAGTTCATAGCATCTTGGTAGGTGAGAGGCTCATCTTGGTCTATGAGCATCACATCGTCATTTTGAGTTAAGAGAAATCCATAATTCCTCTTTGACTCATGGCGAATCCTACTAGATCTACGAACAACCTGTGTTTCTTGAGCAATGTTCTCTTGTATTTCTTGCTCATGCTCCCCTTCTGGTTCAATGTTATCAAGTGGTTCTCGATCTTCATCGAGATCTATTTTCCTCCCACTGTCTTTTCTAGAGACTAGCTCTCTTTCCAAGAATACAGCAGTTCGAGAAACAATTACTTTGTTCTCCGAGGGACTATAGAAAGAATAACCCTTCGTTTCCTTTGGGTATCCCACAAAATTACATTTTTCAGATTTCGGTCCAAGCTTGTCTGATGTTAGGCGTTTCACAAATGCTTCACATCCCCATACTTTCATAAAGGACATGCTTTGCCGTTTCTCTGTCCATATCTCATATGGAGTTTGTTGAACCGTTTTAGTAGGAACACGGTTTAGTGTATATGCAGCCGTTTCCAGGGCATAACCCCAGAAACTAATTGGAAGATCTGCTTGACTCATCATAGATCGCACCATGTCCAACAAGGTACGATTCCTCCTTTCAGAAACCCCATTCCATTGTGGTGTTCCAGGAGGAGTTAGTTGTGATACAATACCACACTCCCTCAAATAGTTCTTAAACTCATGGCTTAAGTATTCACCTCCTCGATCAGATCTTAGAGTTTTTTATGCTTTCGCCAATTTGCTTTTCTACTTCTGCCTTATACTCTTTGAACTTTTCAAATGCTTCGGATTTGTTCTTCAAAAGATACACATATCCATATCTACTGAAATCATCAGTAAACGTAATGAAGTAGAAATAGCCACCCCTTGCCATCGATCTCATAGGACCACATACATCGCTATGTATTAGTTCTAGTCGTACGGTGGCCCTCTTACCCTGTCCGGTAAAAGGAGCTTTAGTCATCTTTCCAAGTAAACAAGCCTCGCATTCATCATATGATTCAAAATCAAACTGATCCAAGAAACCATCTTGATGTAACTTGGAAATGCGTTTCTCGTTTATATGGCCTAGACGACAGTGCCAAAGGTATGTTTGATTTGAGTCATTAGTCTTAAGTCGTTTGTTATTTACATTCAAGATAGGAGTATCTAAATTAAGAACATACAAACCGTTAAATAATTGTGCAACACCATAGGTAATGTCATTCAAACCAAAAGAGCAACCATTGTCTTTAAAGGTAAATGAAAAACCTTTCTTGTCCAAACAAGAAACAGAAATAATGTTTCTACAAATAGAAGGCACATACAAACAGTTTTCAAGTTCTAATATAAGCCCAGTGGGCAACGATAAATGGTAAGTCCCTACAGCCAAAGCAGCAACCTTTGCTCCATTTCCAACTCGTAGGTCTACCTCTCCCTTAGCCAGTGCCCTACTCCTTTGCAGTTCCTGCACATTTATACAAATGTGAGAACCACATCCGGTATCCAATACCCAAGATGTAGAAGTAGACAAATTGACTTCTATTACATAAATACCTGAAGCAGAAGTCTGGCCAGCAGCCTTCTTCTTCTTAAGTTCTTCCAAATATGCATGACAGTTTCTCCTCCAGTGTCCCGGTTTACCACAGTGGTGACAATCACCCTTTTCGACACCTCCTTTGGGCTTGGTAGCCTTCTTGGGAGCAGAATTAGGATTGGCAGCAGATTTGGACACATTCCTCTTCTTATTGCCCTTCCACTTTCTTTTCCCCTTGGCACCTCCTTTGTTCACCATCAGCATGGGAGTAGGAGATTCCTTCTGAATGTTGGTTTCAGCAGTTCTTAACATGCCCAACAATTCAGTGGGTGTCTTATCTATCTCATTCATGTTGTAGTTCATAACGAATTGAGAAAAGTTCTTGTTGAGTGATTGTAAGATCAAATCTATTTGAGCCTCCGGACCAATCGGGAAGCCCAAGGTACTTAGTTGTTCAATGTACCCAATCATCTTAAGAACGTGTGGTCCAACCGGGTCTCGCTCTCCCTGTTTGCAAGCATACAAAGCCTTGCTAGTATCATATCTATCCTGGCGAGCTTGTCCCTCAAACATGCTTTTGAGGTGCTCAATTATTTCAAAAGCATTCATCAACTCATGTTGCTTTTGAATCTCAGGAGCCATGCATGCAAGCATAAGGCATGACACATCATTTGAGTCATCCAAATGCTTCTGATAAGCATTTTGCTCGGCACGTGTGGCTCCAGCAGGAAGAGGATTTGGGTGAGGAACTTCAATGGCATACAGCTTTCGCTCCTGCCTGAGGACAATCCTCAAGTTCCTAAACCAATCTAGGAAGTTTGTCCCTGTCAGCTTTTCCTTTTCTAGGACTGATCGTATCGAAAAGTGGTTTGTGTTGTTTGCCATTTATTATCTACAATTTTGTAAAAGCGCATAAAATGAGTTAGTTTGCATGTTTCGTAAAACCAATTATGTTCAAGTTGATTTATAGCATATTCGTAATATACCTCCCACTATTTTTATCAAATTAATAGCCCTTACTATCAATTCGGAAAATGGTTCCCATAAAACCTTTTCTTAGTGAGCCAAGATCCATATTTCGTCATATTTTAAGTCAGCTTTGGCTTTCCTCTTAAATATGATTATTTAGGTAGACCGTTATGTCAATTATATCGTATATAACTCTTGGATAGCTTAGTGAACAACATATTGCTCCGATCTATCTAATAGATTTCACTAAACTCTATGCTTATAAGTTCATAATCCTATTATGACGACTTATTTAAGTTGGACCCAACAATAACAATTTAAGTAAGCTTGTTTACTTAATCACATCTCACCACGATAAAAGAGAAGCCCTTGCTTTGGCAAATCCACTCCTCAATGATCTAGGATTTAATGAGTGTTATTTGTTGGAAAGCATCTGTTTAACTTAATATTTCTTAAGGGATTTTTAGAAAAATTTAACGATCTTGATCGTCTGTTTAAATCTTAAATCGTTACAGATTTTATCTTCTTTAAACATGGCATATGTGTCGTATCTAATACATACATTCTAAAATATCCATACATCCATGCATCCATTCATATATCTAATATATTCATGCATCATATGTAAAGTGCAGTTACGTAAAATTAAACGTGCAATGGTTATGGCCCGATCCTATGCGATCTTTTCGAGCTAATGAAAAGATCAAGGTCAATCTATGGTTGTAATAACTAATTATTACAAAATTCTTCATTTGCTTCCCAAGCCTCCATTGATTGCCTTCAGCTTCCTTTTGAAACAAATTACAAAAGAACTCGAGTTGCATTCGAGAAATACTAATTACAAAAATAACGACATGCAAGTCGTATTTAATTATTACAGACCATAAATAAAATTACAACATTTATTCTACGGGTCTTTAGGCCATAACCAATGCACCATGCTCATATAACAATTATAGACATCAAATTAATCATGATCACATCGATTAATATTTAACTCCCCAATTTAAATACCTAATTATTTAAAAGGGAATTAAATAAATAAATCAAATTTAATTAATTAAATTCGAATTAATATAATTAACTAATTAAAATTTTAATCCGACAAAAAAAAAATTAAATCGAAATTAATTAATCAAAATTCGAATTTAATAATAATATTCAAATTCATAATTTAAATATATTATTAAAATTCGAAATTAAATTAATTAATAAAATTTTGAATTAATAATAATTTTTAAATCCATGATTTAAAAATTCAATTATTAAAACTTTAATCATGACAAGCATTAAGAGTGAAATGATTAATACCAATAAGTGGCCACTAACATAATCTTAAAGCAAAAAGCAAAAGAAAATGTTAAAGAATAAAAAGAATGAAAAAGTAAAATTAATACAGCACTGCACAGGAATTTCTGCCTTTACTGCTGATGCGCATTACCGGAATGCGCATCGCATGAAGAATTCTGGTGATACGCATTCTTGTAATGCGTAACCCATGTAGAAACCAGGCGAAACGCATTACCAGAATGCGCAACACCTGGGTTTCCAAGAATTCCCAGAACCTGCAGAATCTGCAGAAACTTTGCAGAAAATTAATAAACAGATTTTATCAAATCTAAAATTATGCTAATGATGTGTTTAACATATCTAACATATAGTACATCATTCTAAACATGTTATAACAATTTATAACATCATACAAACAATTATAACATTTATAGAAAATCATTTGTATATAAAATGAAGCATGTCAAAAATTCATAAAATTCATGTATGATTCATTTTCAAGAACATGATACCAAATCATCCATTTATACAAGTAGCTCTGATACCATTTTTGGAATTCGGGCATAATAACGCAACGGAAATAACGTAAATAACAATTAAAAACGAATTCCAAAGCCCGGATCCATGTATAAAATGATGATTATGGTATAAAAAATTCTCAAGAATAAGATTGTACCTTGTTTAAGCTTTCCAATGGATGTCAAATGGAGATCCTAGCTTGTTGATCTTGAGAGTTAAAATTATAACTCCTCCACCGGAATCCACACTTGAATGCTTGCTTGAATCGTCGAACGATTTTCGCCACGGGACGAGGTACTAGCCAAAATAAATAATCGATGTGTTCTTGACAAATCTTGATTTCTCCCTTGTCTCTAAGATGTGTATGAACTGAAATTTTCAGTTGTGTTGTCTCATGAAGACTAGCCAACCTTTGGCTTATAAAGAGAAATAAAGAAAAATGGACCATTAAACAATTAGGCCATTTTTATTTAAACAAATCTTATTTATTTAAATAAATTAATTAAGTCATACTTAATTAATTAAATAAGTCAAGAAAATACATCTTCAAATTTTATCTTTAACTAATCAAGTCTCACTTAATTAATTTTATAAAATTCGAATTATTATTTATTATTAATTTAAAAATCATAATTTAAACTATTATTAATTTAAATTCATGAAATAAATTAATTTCCCTTTTAAACATTCTATGTGTGTGACCCTGTAGGTTATTATTTGATTGGCAATAATTTTATTCTCTAATAAAATTACAAACAATAAGCGGCGTCTAGTAACACATTATTGCTACCCAATTAAACAATAATTAAATCAACGATTCAATCAACCTTTTATGACTAATGTTCCATGTAATATAATCCCTTTAAATCATGATATTATAGATTAAACTCGAGGCATGTAATGTGTCATCCTCTTCATAATTTAATCTTCATTTTCTTGATCGATGAGTAGACTATTTAATCAAATCAACATTTGAGCATGGCCATGCATTTCATAGTCTCACTCAAACAAGAGGCCGATAATATCATTCCTTTATCAGGAGATTTAAATCCCATCTAGATCGTTCATATTTCTCACATGATTCATAATATATCCGATATTCACCTTTATCATTATCCGGTTAAAGATAACTTTTGACGAATTCAAAATATATTAATTCTCATGTAGAATTATAACGACTTCAGGTCTAAGGATCATTACACCATTATCACTGTGAGAATACATATGACACATTTATTATTATTATTTACCATGATGTATCTCACGGTGGGTCTGTCCAGTACCCTGTACTCGTACAGTTACCTATGCATTGCTTTTAGTATCTGCATACTTATGACCAATGAGATGTGGTCATCTTGTCAATAAACATACTAGCCTTAATGTATTATTATTGTCCTAAGTAATAATAATACTCGGCTAGGGACATTTAAGAATATGATACAATCATTATATAATCTCATGTTCAAGTCACATACTTGCAACTACATAATTTGTATCAAGATTCCAAGGACATTTATTATACTTTATTTATTTCGCAGTAAATAAAGCCAATAATAAATATATATCAAATATATAAAATCACTCAAACACAAATACAATTGATTGTATTGACTCTAGGGCACCAATACTAACAATTGAATGCTTGACATCTCGAATCCCTGACTTCTCGAATAGACCAAATTACTTCTCGAATTAGTACTTAGGTAAATCTTCAATCTTCAAACTCCAACTATGCTTATTGTTTCAGCCTTGTTCTCCAAGCTTGAGGCATGATCTCTGGATCTTCTTTCAAGCATTATTCTATGACTTGATTTGTACAATTACACAGCTAAAATTTGGTGCTTATTATAAATACTAAATACAAGTAGAAAATGTACATAGATGGTTCCCCAATTAAGGGGTCATGTAAGTAATGCAAAGAATTACAAACAATTAGGCTTGTTATTAGATGTTTACAAGCATGACTTTGTGATTAACAATTAATATTTTTAAATTAAACCTTTCTTCAGCAACATCAAGAATTGCTTGTACCCTTGCTGAGGCCGCGCCCTGCAATTCTTTTTGTATTCTCCTGTCTGATTTAAGCCAAAAATTAATTAAACCAGAAAGATGGTGATATGAAAAGGAAAGAATAAGTTACAATGGCGTGCCCATACTTACTATAGGAAGTGTTGAATTGGATTCTAGCTCTGGGAACATCCCAAACATAGAAAAAAGGCTCTTTCCACTTCTTTAGATGGCTGACCTTGCCCTCAGAAAAACCCCTTTTTTGGTGCTTTTTATTTACTACCAAGTAGTAGTATCCAATATTGGATTGCCTGATATATGGAAATAACTAACTTCAGGCATAGTAGGGGCTTGAAATCCTAGGTCATGATAGAGGATGAATCACACAAGCACAAGTTTATAACTATTTGGAGAGAGTTGATTGGAGCTACATCATACCACTCGATTACCTTCCTAAGATATGGGTGCAAGGGCGCGCCCACACCTGGAGAAACCTGCTTGGGACTTAAAACCAACCTGGGAATTCTAAAGTTGCATCCATAATTGAAGAAGTGAGGGCACATTTTGGGACGTGGTATGACCCAAATTCCTTCTTTAGAATAATTAGTCATGTTCCAATCGTATGTGTCTCAATCGATGTCCAATTCCTCCTCTAAAACTTCACAATGTCTAAAAGGTATGGGTAACGAAGGAGGAGATAATCCCTGATTAATTGGAGTTTTCTTAAGTGATTGACTCATATGGGGGCGCGCCCTAAGAAGAATATGTGTCTGAAGGATGGGTTTCTACAGAACTCTGCGAATCAGGTATAAAGTCATTTTCACTATCAGAATGTGGTAATGGACTTTGAACATTGCTTACATTTCCTTGAAGGCCCCTTTCACTTGAAAATCAAGCACTTAGAGAACTTTGTCTAAAGAATCACAACTTTTGTAACAGCCCCAGATCCGGGGTCGGGGACCTGGTCGTTACGGTCTTAATTTCCATAAACAATCCTTGACTTGAGTCCAAATAAATAAACACATGTTGTGACCCCACAATAATATCCAATCACACACACACACAACCAATTATAGTCCCAGAGATGAAATTGAAATAAGTCTCTACTAATAGAATCCATGAATATAATTATTATAACCCAAAATGATCGCAACATAAGTTTAAAAGTTCTTGCACGTTGATTAACATTAATTATACATATAATTAAGGCTGAAAACAAAAGCTGCCGGTCTAGGCTACCTCAGTAATGGCCGCGATAAATTCAGCGAGTGGTCCTCTGGCTGGAGCCACCTACTTGCGCCGAGTGCGCCTTACACGGGCCATCAGACCTAGTTGTTGTTGTGATATAATAAATAAAGCAAGGGTGAGTAATAGCCCACCAAAAGTAATATATATGTGAACAACAGTATATATATAATAATTCAAATATCTGTGAAACCATATGCCATGCATTAACGAACATAGTACCAGTATAAAGTAAACGTTGAAGTTTCAAGGTAAGCAAAGGTACTTTCAGTTTTGAACAATTCTCAAACCCTGTCAACAAGAGTGATACTTCATGTTGCAGACAATAAATAAATTTGGATGATAAACTAATGCTGGAGTATTCACCGCGCCCGCTATTCCAATCCTTACGATGATCAGTCGCAGATTGTACAGCTCAAATTAGTTGTACTACCGGTAGAAGGAAGAACTGACGGATTTACTTGTCTACCACCGTGTTAGATCTCCCCGGCCAACGGCCAATGGGATGGACCGGCGCTACTCGGCCTCTTACACAACTCCTAGTTTGAATAGAATCCATGACTCTAAAACGTAAAGTTCGTTCTTCTTTCCCCTAGTATAATACTTGTTGATAAGACTCCACAAAGTAGTCGTATCTAGTTGGAAAGGAAAATTCACCAATATTTCCCAAGCTATTGCTTGTTAATGGATATAAACTTGTTCCAACCACCTTACGCCACGAATGATGAGGAAGTAATAACAGATTCAAATGGATAAATAGCAACCAAGTTGCGAGTGCAAAGAATAGTTTTAAAGAACTTATGACCGGGAAGTCAAACAAAATAATTACTCCCTCCGTCCCAAATTGTAGGAGCTGGTTTGACTTTCACGGAGATTAAGAAAATTCTATTTGACTTGCTAGGTGGTAACATGTGGTTGGTTGGTTGTGAAAGTGGGTGTAAGTGGGTGTATAAAAAATGGGTAAAGTAGGATAGTAGTGGGTGTAATAGTGTTTATTTAATAAAGAAAGAGTATAAAATAGAGAAGTAGTGGGTGTAATTGTGAAAAGTAGTGTTCAAAAATAGTAAGTTTAGTAGGTTCATTCTTTTTGGGACGTCCCAAAAAGGAATAAGGGTCTTATAAAATGGGACGGAGGGAGTAACATTTCTCAAGTAAGGTTCCCTTATAATTTGAAAGATAGATTTGAATAAAGAATAAAAGTTTTGAGAACCTTCTTTGATAAAATAATAATAAGACTCAGAAATAATTTACATAATATTTGAAGATCGAAGATAATATCTGAATGAAATAAATCATTTTTAAAATCGTTGAAAGAATTAAATGGATATTCAAAGAATATTTTAGATATAAAATATTGCTCCAAATAACCTTCGAATAAATATTCAAAATAATATTCATTAAATATTGAATATGCAAAATAATAATATTTAATAAATAAATAAAACTCAAATGAATATTCGAAATAATATTCATTAAACAAATAATGATCAACTGAATATTCGGAATAATATTTATTTAATATTCCTTGACTGAGGTAATACTCAAATAACATTCCTCAAAAAGATTTATAATCGAATAACAATCCTCGAAATAATAATATCCTGTCACTGGAATCCCTCCGGTTTTCCATGCCTATCTATATATTTCAAAATACCGACTCTCGGTCTATACTTGAAGAATGAAATCATATGCCCTTCACTAAGGGTCTTAGCAATATCCGGCTTATAACTGATATATTATCTATCTATCTTCTAAGCCAACATTAAATCAGGGAACAAGTATCATAATATAACTTGAAAGTAGTCATGCATGCTATGGCATATGTATAACAACATCAAATCATATACATATACATATATATATATATATATATATATATATATATATATATATATATATATATATATATATATATATATTATCACAACAACAGTTCCGAAGTATTGGAAACTTGCCTGGTAGTCGAGTAGGGGTAGCGTGTCCTGGGTCAGCTCGGTGATCTATAAATAATCAAAGTATTCGAGATTAATCACTTAACGCTTTTCAAAGGCTAAGTATATATTTAACTTAGGTTAAAAACATGTTTTCAAATTATCTCGTTATACACCCTCTAGCGTAACTCTCGTTAACAACGTTATGACCCGACATTTGTTCGTTATTAAGGTTTGTCATTACACTTACCCTTGGTAGGTACTTATTCCACAAAAGTTGTAAGGTCGGTCGTTTACTAAAAGAGATTATACCTCGAGGTTTATTGATCGTTTTCTAATTGATTTTCCAAAGTAATAACCACTTGTTCTTTTTAGGGGTTCATTCGTACTTAACCCTAATTCGAACATTTTTATAAAATCGAAAAATGATCCGTTTGACATGAGGTTTTCTCCCACTCCTTCCTTATGATCTCTAATATTTAATTACCAAGATTCTCATGCCAAAATTCCTAAACCGTAAGTCCGTTTGCTAATTCTGCCATAATTCCTAAACCGTAAGTCCGTTTGCTTCGATTCTCATGCCAAAATGATCTATGACTCGAGATCTAAAAGGGTATGTCATATACTTAACCAGATTAGACTATTAGAGCTACTGTGATGCATGGTTTTCAAGGTTTAATAAAATTTTGGCATTACGACGGCTATAAATCGAACGTTTCAAAATTCGTTTCATCACAACCATGCCACACCGGGCATACCATACATTTTACATACATAATACTCATATTATAAGTCCAAGAACTTCTCATTTTACCAACATGATCATCATATCTTTTAAATCAAACAATCAACTACATAATCATGCTTATAACATCACCATAATCATACTAACCTAAAACCATCAAGACATACATAAAACTCAAAACAAGATCTAGGGTTTCAAGTGGTATACCTTCCTAGGAGAGTGTACAAGACCTAATAAACCTTATATAGTCCTTGTATGTGCTTAAGCTAGCTTAGATCATCCAAAGAAATCAAGAAATCAAAGTTAGTTCATGAAGGTTACTATTTATCATCCACTTTGATGATCTATTTGAAAATTGAAATAGTGGATTTTGAAGCTAAGATTTCCAGGATAGCTATTATATGAAATGTAGTACTCACCATAAAAATTTGGAGATCAAATGATGGTTGGAAGCTTGATTTTTGTTTTGGAATTTTAGTAATGGCCGAATGGAGCTTTAGAGAGAGATATGGGGTTTTTGCTTGGCTTGCTTGCTTTAATCTCATCCAATGTGAATTATTCTGGTGTTTGTAGATAATATCTAGCATAAAGTACCTTTAATAAAGGGATTATGTCGTGGATGATGTGTTTTAAAGGGACAAGTGTTGATGTTTAGTGGTAATGAAGCTAAGTACTTGGTTGGTTTTCTAATCTTGCTAGTTACTCTTGTAACTACTTAGTTACTTGGTCTTATCCTCTTGCACATGCATGCATCTTGCTTCTCTGCTTGCTCTTTTGTCCGATTATTACTCAATTTCATCGATCGTTCGGAGGAATATCTCAAGCATTTCTAGTTAGGGTTTTACCGGAAACCGTCTTAATATTTTTGCTCACATCTTTAATCCTCCTTTATACACTACTAAAAATATGTCAATAGACATCGGGTAAAAACTGATGTCTATTCTGAAAATGAACCAATGTCTTCGCGTGTGATGTTAAAAGCCTGAACTTTAGACATCGGTTTTTAACCGATGTCTAATACATATTTACACATTGCAATTTAGTATATTTCTGATGTTAAAAGTTTGTTTTGACATCGGTTATTGACATCTATTTTTTGAATTGCACTGATGTGTTTCTTGCTATAAACATCAGTTTAATCTAATTTGCACATCGGTTTTAGGTAAACTATAGCTTGATTAGACATCGTTTTTAAGTTATTTGTGATGTTAATATGAATTATTCCTGCTTTCAGCCTATGCTTTATAATCAGCTACTATATAAACCTTTATACCAAAAATCTCAACAAAAATGTACCACATGATAACTGATATTGATCATTACAAAATTCGCAATTATATAGCATATAGCAAAGAACAAACTAGAACAATATTGAACAAGCAGGGACATATGTCACAATAAACTAGAATGCTGCCATCAAGCCAGCACTCCTCCTCGCATGTTGCCATCCACTTCTCTACCTTTTCTTTTTTTTTTTTTCTGGCAAGTTCTTCCTCTTTCACTTTACCAATCTGAATCTTGATTTGTTCAAGGATGTAAGCAGGTTCAATAACTCCTATGTTTTATATCGTAATTGCAGATTATACTACTAAATTAGAAAAACAACAAATAATTTAATGACCGCATATCTCAGGAAAATAATTTGAGTTAATATTTCCTTGAATTGAACAGTCTCCTACGAATTTGTAGTAGTGAAACCTGAATCAAGCCCCTGGCAGTATCACCTTTTGTCGGAACAATGTACTGATTGTTGGCATTTACAATGTTATAAGCTTCAACACGTGAAACTTCAACTTGAGGCAGGTGAACGTTCATTTCATCACCATAAAAATCAGCATTATAGGTACTGCATTTTGCATAATGCATCCGAACAGTTTTCTCCCCTGTAATACACGAAGTATATGTGCCATAATACTAGGCTTATGAAGTGTAGGCTGCAATCAACATTTTAATTAGAAATACAGTAAAATAGAGTTGATGGGACATGACAATTTACAGATGCTTCACCTCTTGAAGACGTCAATTTCCTAGATATTGAAACACGGGCCTTTTTGCCTAAAGGTAGTCTGCAATTGGAGACTTCATCAACAAAATTTGTTGCCCTGGGATGGATTTCAGAGCCATTCATAATAGCTTACCTCAATTTATGGGCATTCCATGGAGTCACTCTCTGCAAAAGCATATTGGAATATTCATTTAAACTTTAAAGCACAGAATTATCCATGAAAGAAAAAATCAAAATCCGATACTCATGCACAAAAGCAACAGGCTACATGAAGCTTTTAGGAGAATCTTTTTGGAGAATAAAAAGGTCAACAATTTTAACAAAGAGCAAGGTCAGATTAATCACAGAAAACTTATAACTCTAGAATTTATCAACCACAAGAGAGAACAAAATATATTGGAAAGCAAAAAGAAAAATCATTGATGATTATACTACTAAATGATTTGAGTAACTATTCCAAATCCTCACAAGTCACAACACAATTCAGCTTAAGCAACCTCTAGCGTATCAGCTTCTAAATAGCAAGAAAATTGCAGAGATGTGCTAAGAACTATATGAGCAAGATGAAATTTAGAAGTGACTTCAAGGTACAGGAGGAGACCATTTAAGGTACATATAACCAATTTTCAATTAGGCCAAAATAAACATAGAAACAAATAAAAAATTCAATTCAATGCCTACTAAAACACACACACATCACTAATACAAACTATTATATATACACACAGAAAAACAAATAAATTAAATTCAAGCAATGTAGCAGTACAAACAAGTGAAAAGATAAATTACCCTAGAAATTGAAATTACCAGCTTAAAGAATTGAAATTTGAAGAGTGAGGAGATTTTGGTGACTCGGGCGAGTCAACTCGCTTTGCAGATCGGTAAAGATCGGAACTTTACCGGAGAGATTATCCGGCAAGGGAGATATAGAGGGAGAGAGAATCTATGTTGATTTTATGGAGCGAGAGATGGAGAGATGAGCAGCTCCATGAACAAAGAACACCCAAAGCTCCAAACGCCAACCTTCAAGCTCCAGATCTGTTGAAGAAACAAAGAAAATGAAGTAAAGGAAAGAAACAAACGAAGAAAAGAAAGAAATTTAATTGAAAGTAGTAATCGGACAAACGAAGTTTAATAGTTTTAATTGAAAGTTGGAAATCTAGGTTTACGTTTGAGAGAGTAGGGAAGAAAGGGCGAGAGCTCAATTGGTTTTGATTTGGGGATCGAGTAATAAACTCAATTGGTTTTGATGTATTTTTAATGAATTTTGTTTTAATTTATTGTTTTAGGGGATAGCTGGCAGGGGTTGTAAGGGCGGGAGGGGAAATTTAGTTTAAGGGGGAAAAATTTGTTAAGGGGGGAAATAATTGTAGAAAATTTTTTAAGGCAGGGAAAAAGATAGGGGAGGTCGAGTTGTTAGAATTTTTTAAAAAGAGTTTTAGACATCGCTTTAAAAAGTAACTGACGTCTTAAATTTTTAGACATCGCTTTAAAAGAAAACTGATGTCTGGGTCATTATTAGAATTTTTATCCTAAATTTTAGACATCGCTTTTAAATAAAACTGATGTCTGATTCATAAAAGACATCGGTTTTAAAATTATCGATGTAATAAAGGTTTTTAACATGGGGGGAATTCATAACCGATGTCTAAAGTGTGATGTCTAATCCTGTTTTTTTAGTAGTGATAATTCTTGAATTTAAATCCCTTAAATCTTTTTAATAAATCCTTAAATCCTTCAGTGTTCAGGGAAATCTCGGAGAAAATAAAAGTGCTATTTTTCTGAATCCGATATCGTTTACAAACACTTATATTGCCTATCGGTCACTAATACGAACTCAGAAATCCGTTCCGAATACTCCTATATAGCGTCGTCTAATAATATTCCAATTTTCACCAAAAACACTATTCATCAATTATTCTCTCTTTAATTCTTATAATTAGAAAAATGTCCTTTCGTTTTCCCGAGCGTTCCTTAACCTTTTTACGGAACCACTAGACTTATAACAGATATCGATTTGGATGACATGAGAATAACCTTCCTCTTTGGAATTTACCATATCTTACTTATCCAGGAGATAGATTATTCTTATCTAATTTGTCAACCAATTGCATTGTTCCTGGCATATAAACATTTGAATCAAAATCCTTTCAATATTCATTTATTAGAACCACTATTACACTTATACTCCATTACATAATAAAAGTTTTAATTAATACTAAAAATCTGGGTTCTTACAACTTGAGTGGCTTATGTTTCCTTCTTTAAAATCTTAAAGAAGGCGCGTCTTGTCTTCAGGAGCGATGAATGAGAATGGAGTCCTGGGATGCTCAGGCGGAAAAGAGATGACAAAGGGGAATAAAATCCTATACGCTTGTTAAAATCCTTGAAAGGATGGAATGGAGATAACGCGCCCTCGCTCTCCAGCTGTAAAACACAAAGACTAGTTGAGGGCGCATCCATGTATAAAAAAGCGGAAGATAGAAAAATGAATAAGGGGTTCCTAATGACTCTTTCCTATTCCAAGAATAAACTAACTAGAGCATAAGTATAAATGAGATATTAAATAAGAGATGGCGCGCCCTGGTTGATGGACGTGCCCAAAGATATGAAAGATTATAAAATACTATCAAGATTTTTCATTTAAATTAGTTTGTAATGAATAAAAGTAGGTTTTTCAAAAACACAATTCATATAATTCTAACAGTTAAAAACAAGATCAAACGGATATATATATATATATATATATATATATATATATATATATATATATATATATATATATATATATATATACACACACGTATGCATAAAAGTGCAAAATGAAGAACAACCAACAACATAAACAGTTAAATGAATATTGCATTCTAAATACACAATGAAAATATGAGATTTAAATATGGTTTTGTACCTTGTGAGTCGCTGAGTAAGAACTACGGCTTGGAATCACGATTTAGGAAAGAAAATGGCTGAATTTCAATAAGCCATAGTGTAAAACCCCGTAAATTTTTTATTTTATTTTATTATTAGATATTAGATATTAGATTTTAAGTTATTTTTATAATTATGTTAATTAGCAGTTTATAGAATTCTTTTTTGCAAGATATTTTGAATAATGATGATATTTGTTATTATTGGAAAAAAGTGTGAAAAGATTTTAGAAAATTGAAATTTTTTGATTTAGAATATTTTTGGGATTTAGAATATTTTAATTTTAGATATTACTTGGAGGAGTAGTAAACTTTTTAGGAATAAGTTTTAATATTACCATAATAAATTTAGGGTTATATGTAGCTATATAAGAATTCATTAGAACATTAAGAAACTCGTACATGAACTCACTGGAGGAGGTGCATCCCTTTCTTTATTTTCTGTAATTATTCGTTTGATCATGTTCTTGAATGCTTTTTCATATTCGTGCCGCATGTATAAATATAATCAGTGTCAAGGTCCTTGTGTTTCATGTGTATGTAATTACTTGTTTATTAACCATGCAAGTTATATGATTTTAATTATGTGGTTATGATTAATTAGTAGTTAGTTTTCTTTATCTCGAAGATGATTTATCTCTCTGTATAATCATATGTGTGTGCTCTTTAAACTCTTTCTGATATTACCAATTTGTACAAGAACTATTTGATTGATATTAATTTATTTATTGCGAATCATATTTATGAGATTTAATTAACTGTAGTACTATTTGATTTTAGAGTATTGCATGAACAGGAGTAGTTTATATTTTGATTTATTAAGGTTACGGATATTTTAATATTGCATGCTAATTGTATCTGTATATAAGAATGGGGGAATTTATTTTGGTTTGAATATATGTGCCTGTTTGGCACACCTTATTTTAAGGATTTACGGAATTATTTTCCGGTAAAAAATTTATATTTTGATATTGTTTTTTTATACAAATATTTAACGTATGTTTGAGATTCAATAAGTTTCAAAAATAAGTTGGAAAGTTAGGAATCTCTAACTTTGTCTTAAAATAAGTTGACTTATTCTGAAAAAAAGTTCCCCCAAACACCCCCTATGATGAGTGAAGTGAATTATTATTTCATTAAAGAGACTTAGTAAATTTTAGAGGTTTATTAATTGTTTTGCTTGATTTAGTTTTAGAGGTCATGAATTGATGAATTGATTCTGTAGTGTACAACCGGTGTCATGCATGTAGTATTCAATTATAATTTATTATAATTACATGGTAAAAGAAAAAGGTAAAAAGATTAGGGGAAAATAAATTGATACGTCCCTGAACTGTGCCTGAACTATTCCGGGTTTTTAGTTCAGGTCCCTGAACAAAAGATTCCTCATTTCGGGTCCTTTAACTTTTCAAATATTTAGTTCAAGTCCTTCCGTTAATGAGAATCTTAATGTCCGCCAGAATTTCCAGCAACTAAAAAATTCCGGCCACATATCGATTTCCGGCCAACACAAATTGTAAATAAAACTTTGATTTTCTTATATCAAATCTAAGCTTAAGCTTCCAGGAACTCATTGAAATCAACCAAATCACTAACCAATTCCTTGACTGGCCGGAAAAATCAAATAACGGTGACGAAGCTACGATTTCCGACGAACACAAATCGTACATGAAAAATCATAAAAAAAAATATCTGCATACTCTACACTAGCAGATCTATCATCCTAGGCTATCATTAACATCAAAAGATCAACATATATAAATCATAGAAAATTCGAATATAAATTAAAAAAACCAACTTTCAGGACAATTACCCTTTGATAAAAGTGATATGAGGGGATGAATCTACAGGTTGTGGGATTCAATTTGACTACTCAAGCTTCGAATTTGGACTCCAATAATACCCCCAAATCGTGGTTAATCCTCAAGAACACTAGAAACACTATTTAAAGATTCTGACATTCGTCAGAATCTAATTGACGGAAGGACTTAATCAGGAAAAATTCAAAAGTTTAATTACCCGTACTGCGGAATCTTTTGTTTAGAGACCAGAACCATAAAACCGTAAAAATTTAGTGACATATCAATTTATTTTCCCAAAAGATTAGTGATTGTTTTGTAATTGTGCATGTTAACTTGGACATCATGCTGCGTATTTTTTATTGGGCCTTAAACCCATTCACTTTTATTTAATTTTTGTCTGCCTCGTTTGTTTTTATATGATTAACTTGTTTTTAGATTAATACAGTAAACCTAATTCTAGTGTGCATTTTAATTTATATGATTTTAACGAATATCTAAGTGTAGTGCATGTTTAGAATTTGTTAAATAAGCTATTAATTATTTGACGTCTTATTATTAAAATTATAGGATTTGTTCGCGTTAATATTCAATGTTTGATCGTTTTCGAGGTAAGTACGTTTGACTTACTTTTAATTTCTGAAATGATATTTTGATATTGCGATTTTTGATTTTCGTATAAGATATAAGAATTCTGTTTTGAACTATATAAGATATAAGTATTTGATTTCAAAATCCCAGTCTCTACGTTTCGAACCCGTTCGTAATTTACGCTATAGTTCTGGAACTAGCATTAGATACCCTTAATAAGCGCACAAGTGTGCAACTTTAGATACCAATTAATGGCGTTTTGTTTCTGTTTTCTCTTTCTGTTTCTGTTTTAAATTCTGAAGTTTTGAAAATAAAAACTTTGCGTTGGATTTATTTTCGCAAAATCTTTGCAAACTTATATTTGATTTTGAAAATTGTTTTATTAAAGCGCCCATTGATTTTTAAGAGCATTTGTTAGTCAATTGTACTTGCTGAGCTGTGTAGCTCACCCCTTTTCTAATATTTTAGGTTTCGATTTGGAAGCTTATTATGAATAAGGATATGAAATTTGTGGATTTGCATGTTAGCTGATTTGGATGCATTTATTGAAAAGACTTATCGCATTATTAGAATAAATTTAGATATTAGATATTGAATTTATGGAGCTGCGTCTCCAAATTTTTGATTTTAGAATATTGAATTTGACCGATGCTTTGACTATCGTGGAATTTTGGTTTATTTGAATAAAGAATTCCTTTTATTTGAGTTTCGTATTTAGAAATTAATATCCCGAAAATTAGGGATGTTATACATAGCCTCTGACACATAGTAGAATAAGATTGTTAATCGACGTGGAGACATTCAAGAACTTTGAATAAACAACACACCACAACAAAGACAATTTATATGAATCTTAGGTGAACTTAAGTAATATTTTCCCATCAATGTGTGTAAAATTAACTAATAAGTAAAGCACATGAATAGTTAGCTTGTAAAATTTTAAAAACAATAGAAACTAGGATGCCATCTGAACCGAGAAATATCGCTATGGGTATGAATTTAAATAATACCTGCGACCAAGGATTAAAGTGGAGATGAAATCCATGATCTGGAAAGCTTATAACTATATCCAACTTAGAGGGTGTTTGACATTGCTTAAAATAAGTTATTTTTGACTTAATGGAGGTGTTTTTAACTTAAAGGAGAAAATAAAGTTGTTTACTTTAAGTTGAATGAATGTATTTGAATAATTTTACTTAAAATTAAATGGGGGTTTAATAATTTTGACTTAAAGTGAAATTTGACTTAAAAAAATTTTAAATTCATAATATTTAAACTTTACAAGAATCGTGAAAAAAAAAACTCCATAAGTCATAAGTTATAAGTCAAAAATACCTAAATGGAACTTATGACTTAAAACAGTTTTTTAACTTAAAGCGGGCTTAAAGCCCATGTTGCCAAACACACCAAAACCTCCTTAAAGTTGAAAACTCCTTTAAGGAGTTGTAGCCAAACACCCTCTTAAGCGGCTCCTGAAACCAATTTAAAAGTACAGTAATGGATGGACCATACCTATAGATGATTCACGATAATATCTAAAACAATATCTCATTTTCAGTTTGATGACATGTGAAAAACTACAAAATGGTCCTTAACCTTTGCACATTTAATTTTAACGGCCAGTACTGAACTATTATTGTACTGCTAGTAAAAAGATATCATAAAGTTGGATAACAACAATAGGAAAGTAATCTTAGCGATTTCAGATAACAAGAGTATATAAACAATCACGAATAAGTGGCCAAAAGTTGAAATTCTTATATTTGCAGGAAAGTGATAGCCATAAAAGAACATAAATCTCTGTTACTTGACATAACAGAATTCCATGAAGACATCATTTCTATTAGATAGTAGGCTTATCGACACTAAAGCGGCAATCACAATCCAGTTTGGTTAACTAATATTCACATTTGGGTAATAAACATTAATGACAACATCAAGACTACCTCATCGAAATATTTCTTTTGTTTTGACTACAATTAATTTGTTTTTAGGAAAGTAGTTGGAGCACCTCTGACAAAAAATCTAGAAGAGTTCTAGATACAAGAGAGAAAATGATAGAAGACAAAATAGTTGAATGTAAAGACAGAACTTCATTAATTAACACAAATTTGTCACCTAAAGCATGTAAGAGACTTCAATCTTCTCAACAGGATTCACTATAAAGATTGTCACCTAAAGCATGTGAGGGACTAATCCTTCATGTCCCTGCAACATGTTCTCATAAAGTTAGTTTATGATGATTGTGCCATGATGTGAAAATTAGATCATTTAAATCTTCCAAAATACATCAACAGAAGGACATTAGTTTCTTAATTTAAATAAACTACAAAAACCAAAATACATCAATAGAATCAAAAACTTCCATGTTGTTCTTCACTCCAAGCCATGCAAAAATACATCAACTAAAGCAAATAAACAAACCCCCAAAAAAAGTCTCAATTAGAAAAAACCCACAAAAACTAGGGTTTGTAAACCCCCAAAATTAACAAAATAAAAAACCTCCAAAATATAGGGTTTGTAAACTATGAATGAACTAATTAATTTGACGGAGAAACAAACATACCATGAATTAATTAGACGGAGATGAACCGGAGATGAGCTTCGACCCGGAGATGAGCTTCGAACCGGAGCTTCAACGGGAAAGTTTTCAGAGAGAGAGAGAGAGAGTGTGTGTGTGTGTGTTTTTGAGGGAGATGTGTGTGAGTGTTTTTAATTTTCAGACAATATTTTTGAGCGAGAGAGAGTGTATTTTATTTTTTGAGCGGGCTTTATTTTTCACCAAAGAGCGGGCTTTTATTTCACCAACAGCGGGCTTTTTTCCCCCCACTTTTTTAACACTTTTTCGGGTGTCTAAGGCAACACACATATAAGTGTTGGCATTGAGGGAAAAATTGTATCTAAGGCAACATGAACGGTAACATCCGGCTATGATGTTGGCATACATCCATTTTAATTGATTTTTAGACATCTAAGGCAACATTTCTCGTGGCAACATCGTTTCCGAGTGTTGGTGAATACCATATACGGTGCAACTGCGGTGGGAGTAAATTTTTAGAAAGACAAAGTAAAAAATTAGGTTAAAATGATTTGGAGGTATTTATAGAGAGGATGAGAAAGAAAGAGTGGGTGATAGTTGGAGTATGGAAATGATTAGAATTATGAGGACGCGCGGGCATGCCCTGTTTGGGTGACTGGAAATTTTGGGAGATGTTTTTAGAAGGAAAATTTAGTATTTTATTTTTAATTTCATACTAAATTGGGGGATAGTTGTTATAGTCAAAATTTGACATAGGCATTTTAAAAAAGATTCGGGTTGATTATGAGAACAATCAGAGGTAAATTAGACATCAATTAAGGTTTTGAAGGAGACATAAAGGCCAAGGACGTGCCCTTAATTATGTCCCATGAAGGGTCCATCCGCGGACAGGCTGTTGCAGAATTCCTTCCTAGGGTATACCAGGAGGAGGATGTCGTCATAGAAGGCCACTAGGGGTGTTCCTGGGTGTTGTAGACCCTTTACTGTAGTCAGTGGACACACCCTCACTAGGGAGGTAGGGTAAATGTTTGGTGAGTGGTTTGTAGCTCTGTTCCTACTATCAATGGGTGCACCCTCAATAGAGAACTTCGGGGTAATCCTGCACTTTGCACCTTAATGGGATTAATTGTCCTCCTATCTGGAGGGTGCTTCTCATTCGGGGGACAAGGATGCGTTCCACATTTGGGATTAACCACGGCTATACTAGGGATGGGCATTTCACCTCCCCGCCCGACACCGATCCTATCCCCGCCCTGTTCGGGGATTCGGGGAATTTTTCAGGTTCGGGGCGTGGAGCGGGAAATATTTTAAAAAAAAATTGGGGATCGGGGCGAGGTCGGGGATTAGGGGATCCTTGCCCTGATCCCCGATCCCCAATTTTATTTTAATATATATATATATATATACATACATATACATATACATACATATATATATGTATATATATATATATATATATATATATATAGGGTCCTACTCTACTACAAACTAAAATTAACTACAAACTACAAACTAAACACTAATTCAATATTTCATGCTAATCTAATGATCAAACTAGGGGTACCCCAATACAAAAAGTGTTTAAAATAATTGGCTCCATTCAGCAAAAAAAAAAATAAAATTCACTGTTCACATGATGACGTGGCAGTGGATTTCACTGGTTAACGGTGCTTCGCACCTTCTTGTACGGCGCTTCGCGCCTTTATCATTCTAAA
This sequence comes from Saposhnikovia divaricata, assembly GCA_036435485.1. Taxonomy (NCBI): domain Eukaryota; kingdom Viridiplantae; phylum Streptophyta; class Magnoliopsida; order Apiales; family Apiaceae; genus Saposhnikovia; species Saposhnikovia divaricata. The sequence goes on from CM071594.1 coordinate 151,963,629, forward strand.
GTTGTAAGGAATGGCAATCAATGGTAAAGGCAATAGACGATTGACGGGTGTGTCGAGGGCCTGCGGCCCTCATGACTACCTAACTCATCCGTTTACTGTCTTAAATGCTTCGCATTTCCACGGCAAGTTTTTTTTTTTTTTTTGGTGGATAGAGCCAATTATTTTAAGCATTTTTTGTGAAGGTACCCTTGGCGGAAACCTTAGAATAAATGAAATATAATTAATCTAGTGTTAGTTTGTAGTTTGTATTTAAGGATTGGTTTGTATTTGAGCAAAAGCCTATATATATATATATATATATATAAATTATTATTAGTGAATATATTTATATATATATTATTAGTGCTTAAATTTTTTAATTCATTTCACATATTCAAAAGTTTAATAGTAAAATTTAATTTAATTCTTATAACTTAATTATATCTTTTAGTACAAATAAAAATTAATTCGAAATATTTTTTAGAATAGGTAATTGAATGTAAAATATATAATATATCATAATTTAGCAAATTAATTTTGTTATGAAATTTGTTAGAAAATGCATAAAATTTATTTTTTTTTATAAGAATAAAAATCCCCGATCTCTCGCGGAGATTCCTGTTCCCCGTTCGAGACGGGGATCGGGGAGCAAAATATTCCCCGTTCGGGGATCGAGGCGGGTTCGGGGAGCGGGTAGGGGTTCGGGGATCGGGGGCGGGGATTGCACTCTTCGACCCCGAAGTGACCCGACGCCCATCCCTAGGCTGTACCTACGGCTATGAAATCAGGAAATAGCTGGTAACGGTGAGGAATAGTCCTCGACGGGGGAAGTTTCCTTATCCGTGAAGTCTTGAGATCATAGACGGGCCATGGGCCTTTGTGGTTAGATCGAATCATGGAACATTCCTGAATCTGGGCCGTCTAACAAGAAATCAATCCCGTCTCGGTTTCTTGCTCTTTAAGAACTACGCATGGCGTGATCCCCTATAAATACCGGGCTACGTAGGTCAATTGAAGGGTTGGAAGTTGAGAGCTTTAAAGCGGCCACCACTAATCCTAATCAATCTCAACCACTGATTACCTACAACCACCACACACCACAAGTTTTTCTGACGAAGAACCACCATCGTAGATCTTGATTTCGACGATGTACCTCAAATTTTATTTTTCCCAAATTCCTCCATCAACAACTTGAGAGCCAATAATGTGTGACAATCAATCAAGTATAGTTAGTTAGATTTAACTTAATTAGTTAGATTTAACTTAAACACCTACTAAATGATTACAAGAACATATTTTGGTTAGAAGAAAACAAAACAACAAAATTTTTTAAATCCAATTCAAGCGCTGAAAAATTAAAATGTCAAACAACTGTCATAATTTGAGCCAAACTAGCTAAACCAACCTGAAAAAGTCACGAAGTTTTAAAATCGAAAACACAAGTTGATGACTACACTCACAATATCTTATCTTAAACACACACACACACATACACACACACACAGATATATAGGGAAAATTAAATTGAATTATTAGTTGACAAATTTAATAGTCAAAAGTACAAAGTTTTCATGCATGCACATCTCATGTTGCCCAGTAATTAACAATTGTAGAAGGGGGGTTGAATACAATTGTATAAGATTTTCGACTTAAACAGAAATAATAACACAAGTATGAATAAATAACAACTTTATTAATTCTGATATAAAACTGTTACAAACTCTCTCAAGAAATTCTTATGTTCTTGAGAGTTGCTAGGTTACAAGATAATTCGTGTAAGCGATTACAATTAAGTAAAACCTAAACTGTGTTTATATACAGTACACAGCTGCACTATCAATTACAAGATATATCAAATCAATTGCATACGTCTCTTAGTACATATCTTGAATGATAGCTGCTTTCCTATAAATCAGGAACCGACATGTCAATCTTCCTAGATTCCTGGACTGATGTATATCCTCGTGTAATCCTGATCAGCTTCCAATCCTGATGATAACCTAATACCGACGATGCATTACTAATGACATCAGCATCAGTATCTGATCAGTAGTCCAGATCCTGATAATCAGTTGAATCAATATCTAACAATCTCCCCCAATTTGTACTTTGTGAAATAAAGCACAAATTCCTTGATTCAGTGATGTCAATAACTCAAAACAAAATATTACAAGAAATCCTCAGGTTTAGTCTCAGAAATTCTCACAAAGAAATTACTCATCTGCAAGAAACTTGATAATAACTCTTCTTCTTTATCATCGAGAATTTGAATTAGTCTTTTCTTCAGATTTCTAAGTTCTTCATCTCCCTTACCAATCTCATAGATTCCAGCTCTGAGATTGTGAATTGAGCTTCTTGGTAAATCTAACTCTCCCAGTAGTAAGTATGCAAGTTCTTTCCCACCAAGATTCAGAGATAATTGTTCTTGATAAAATATCACTTCTTTAACAGCTGAACCCCTTTGCATTTCAACTTCTTGTCCGTTTGTATTCATGTACATGGGAGTATAATTACCATCATACCTTGATCCTCCTTCTAAATATCTGGACTTGATTGTTCTGAAGATCATGGTACACCAGTTATTGTAAACACTGGCTTCTTTATCAGGGATCTGTCTATTTTCAAGCAAATAGAGAACAAATTTTAGCTCTTTTGTTGATTTGCACAACACCTCATAAATAGACAGCTTCTTGACACTCTTGTCTTTCATGAAATACAACAACTTTTCTACCTTCTTAGAATCAACATTGCAAGCAACAATTGTAACAAATTCTAATTTCCAAAGATTATCAACAGTTAGTTCATCACCAAATCTTTTAACAAGAAAATGTTGATCTGTTTGAGCTAAAGACATAAACTCTGCATCCCTAGAACCAATACCTCCTCGAGTGTAAGGTTCCAATCCTAATAGATCACATTGCATCCTAATCCACATTGGTGGTGATTTGTCAGACTTAGAAACTTTAGCTTTCTGAAGTCCAGGAGTAACCAAAGGTGGTAAGATTATTCCACCAGACCTAAAAATAGCTGGTCCAGTGTACTTCATTTTATCAACATCTTTCCACTTGCCTCCTTTCTTTTTGAGCTGTGGTTCATCAGGAATTTCCTCCTTAGGCAGTTTGTTGATGTCATACCACAATTGTTTATCAGACTCAAAAATTCTTCTCACGTACTTATCTGTTGCATCCTTAAAAGATTCAGAGTCAGAAGCAATAATATCCTTAGCTTCTTCAACAACTTTCTTCCTTCTAACCAGAGGAGCTTCTTCTTCAACTGTAACAGGTTCAGCAAATACATTTGATGATGGAGTGTTCTCAAGAGATAGTGAAGCTTTCTTCTTTGTGTTCTCAGCACCTTCTTCTATTTTGGTTTCACTAGATCTTGACTGTCTTGTACTCTTCTGAACTAGTTCCTTCCTCTTCCTCTGTTTCTACCTCCTCTACCTCTTCCTCTTCTTGCAGAAGGAGCTTCTTTTTGTCTATCAATTTCCTCAAGAATACTGTTTTGTTCTTCTAAGATCTCATCAGTAGTCATGTTTGGATTTTCTTCAGAAGTTAAAGCAAGTGCCTTCTCAGCATGATATTGATGAAACTTAGCACTATTGTGATATGCAATTTCACTATCACCTGTCCCAGTAGTAATATTCTCGATTAGATGTGGAGCATCTTCTACATTAGTAATTAGCAAAACTTCATCACCTTCAAGAATTGTGGGAAGTGTTTGCCTTTGACTTTGACTTTGACCAGGTGACAAAAATTGTTCTTCTGTCAGGATTTGAAACTGCACCATTGTTCTTGCTATTTTCTTCCCAGATTCAGAAACATGAGTTAACTGCTTGGTTTCAGTTTGTGACTGACTTCTCCTTGTTACCAATGCAACATCAGAGGTTCCTGGTTCATATGACTGAGCACCACCACCACTATCATTTCCAGAAGTATCATCATCCTTTCTTACAACTAGATCAGGTGTGCATTTTGTTTTGACCACCTTCTCCCCCTTTTCGACATCAATAGCATCATTAGTAGGATCAGTCAATAAAGATAAGATAAGTTGTAGAGAATCTTCAATATTAGTCATCCTTGAGGACAAAGTGACAACCTTATCTTCCAAGGTATCCATCCTTGTGGTGAAGGCAGTGCTTAAACGTTGAAGCTGTTTAGCAGTGGCAATCTCAGAATAATCCTTAACAAACTGAGCATGAAATTTGTCATTATCACTCTTGACAAAATTAATTTCATCTTTCAACCCTTTTGCCAGAATAGTTGTAGTCTTCAGATGAGCTTTGAGACTAGGATCAGAAATCTTAGTAGCTATATGACTTGAGTGAAAAAGCGCATTATTGAAATTTATAATAGCAGAAGGCTGATTCCACTCAGTATACCACTCAGATCTTCTTGCAGCTTGAATATGTTCGGGAAGAAGATTACGGTAATCTCCTATGATCTCAACGTGAGCAGCTGTAGATTTACCCATAGACTCCATAAACTTACTGGATGATCCATAAGTAGATCCTAGACTTGCTTTCATGATAGAATTAAGCTGAGCCGCTTCAGGATCATTATCAGCATAATCATCATTATCATCATCATTATCATCATCATCTGAGCTATCATTAGCCTCAGGAATTCGATCATCCACATTGTCTTCAGGATTCATAACTCCTTTTATTTTTAAATCAACAGCAGATGGTACTGTTGTATCCTGAAAACCTGCATTCAGATTAGAAACAATTCCAAAATCTCTCTATTTTTCTAAAGTGATCTCATCACTTCTCACAACATCACCTAAGTTACTTTCAATAGTAACTGCTACCTCACTAGAAGTTTGAAACTTCTCACTCTGTTCTACCTCTCCTTTTGCCAGTTCAGGAGACTGCCTCTCTTCACTCTTCTTTTTCTCTAAGTGTTCACTCTCTTTCTCACAAGAAAGGTTCTGGCTCAACAAATTCAAAGAAATAAGAGGTGGCTGAGAGGAGTGGACTGAAGTCATACAAATAGAGGTATCCCTTGTCTCAGGTCTATCTGTAATCATACTATCAGTAAAAGAAGCAGAGAAAGAAGTGTTACCTGATGAAGTTGAGATAGATTCCATTGGTCTTGAAGAAAGTGGTTCAATGAGCAGTGGAATATTTGGATCAGAAATACTTTCATCAGGATTGACATCTGCAACTGGAGAATGACTTGCATCAGTATTTGCTACCAATGGTTCTTGTGTAGTCTGAGGTTGTGAAGCTGCTTTAACACTTTGAGTCAAAGGTTCTTGTGTGCTTCCCTCAAATGCAGTGTCAGGAAACTCCTGTGCTGATGTAAGCTTGCTTGCATCTTCACTTTGAGAAGATGGTTCTTGTGGAGCAGGAATGTTCTTGTCTTCACCTTCCCTTTGAGAAAGTGGTTCTTGTGGGACCATTCCTTCAGAATTGTCTGCACCCACATTTTGAGTGGATGGTTCTTGTGGAACTGGATCTTCAATAGCTGCTGAACTCCTTTGAAGTTCAGGTTCTTGTAGGCTTGATCCTTTCAGAGGTGAAGTGATCCTCTGTTTCTTCTGTCTACTAAAAACCTTTGCTTCACCTTGTCTCTTTATCTGAAGAGGTGTTGGCTTATGACCAAGCTGAGCAGCAATAGCATTTACTTCATCCACAGACATCTCAATTATTCTTCTCTTAGGAGATGTAGGTGCTGGAGAATCAGTAATCTCAACAGTCTTTACAATTGATGTATCAGGAGTAGAGATATCAGGAAGGACAGTTGTGTCAGGAACTGATGAGTCATCAAGATCAATATCATCATTAAGATTCTACATATCTTCAGGAATATAATATTGACTCTCGTTGATTATCCTTCTTCTTTTCTTTTGCTTTATTGGCTTAACCAAATCAGCAGTAACAGGAACAACAACTTCCTTTTTCTTCATGATTATAGAGATAGTCTTGTCATCATCACTATCAGAGTCAGAGACCTGTTGCACAAACTTTCTCTTTTCACCTGTTTCTTTAGATGCTCCAGCCTTAATCAAAGATTCATCAATCAGAACCCCTTATTTACCTCCTTGTGACTTCTTTTTAGTGAGGGTTGAAGTGGAGAAATCCTTTGATCCTGATTTCCTGTCAGACAAATCAGATTTAGCTGACTTCTTTTCTTTTACAACTGATGTCTTTTGAGAGACACCATAGGTGGTTGACTGTTTAGGTAACTATGTATGATGTGTGCTTGTGTCAGGAACAGAATGTGTTTGGTCCTGTCCTATAGCACTTGTGGCTGGGCCATAAAGTGCAGGCAATCTCTTTTTCAAGAGAAGCTAGACTCCATTAGGAATATATGGATTGCCCTCAAAACCATTTGCCTTATCTGATTTAACTAAAGATTTGATATTGTTTTCCGAAATCTTAAAGATAGGCAAAACTGTATCATTGTCAAATTCAACATTAGGACATAAATGAAAGAATATTAATTGAAAAAATCTAATAAAACAGACATAACCACATTTATTTGTTTTCCTAGCACTTAATGCTCTCAGAATAAAAGACCCATAATCAAACACAGTTTCATGAATTAGAGAGTACCCAATGTGAACTGAAGCAGTTGGTAGTGCATCAAAGTTATAGAATTTGTTCAAGAAGCACCTACTGATGGTATCAAAGAAGAAATTTCATTCCTTCTTTAGCTTAGTTCTGTATAACTCTCCAAACTTTCTTGGTTCTCCATTGTAACCAAGATTCGTAGCAAACTCTAACAAAGAAGCATCAGAAATTGTTGCAGGAGTCTACCATTTAGAGAAGGTAATTGTAGAGCTTCAACAACTACTTCTGGAGTAACATGATGTGTAACTCCATTGTATGTAAAGTTCAGGTTAGGCCTTCCTGAAGGTTCAAGTACACCAAAGACAGCGGTCTTCCAAACCTGCATCACACACTTGAAAGAGACTTTGGTGGGTGCCGTTAAAGCATAATGAATCGGACTAGACGCCAAGAAATCCTGAATGATGTGAAAATCATTCGATAGTTCCTGGTACCATTAAAAACCAGAATATGAAGCATTTCTTGACTTCGTTACTCACCCATCTCTATTTAACACCTAAAGACTTGTCCACTATCCCTTTAATCCTTCATTCTCTCCTGAAAATCAAAAACCCTTCACACAACACACCTTTAAACAATGTCAAAACTTACCATCAAGGAAAAGAATCTCCATCTCGTAGAGAATAGAGATATCTTCAGTTATACTCGTGAAGAGTTTGATGCCTTTGACTGGAAAGGCAACTTGAAACTTTGTGGCTGCAGATGGATGCCAGTCTTGAAGAAATCGAGAGAGAAAGGCCTGTAAGAGTGATCGACATCGATGCTGCTCTGCAAGCAACATTAGCATGGTTTTCCTCTATGGCATCCTCATCCAACACCACCAACCATTGTTAATGAATATGTCAGCAAAAATAACCTTATCCCTTCACCTTCCACCCAAACAAAGTGGCAAAGATGGGATCTAGGATGGTTGCAAGCAATGGAGTGGTTTGGACTTCACTTTTTATTTTCCTGTTGAATAGATTAGTAGATAGAGAGAACAAAAAGATGTAGTATTTGCATGTAATCTCTTTCTTATTATCAATGAAAAATCCTGTTTCTCTAATCTTATTCAATGTGTTCTGCAATTTTTTATGTTTATGAACTGTTCTTCAAAGAATTAAATCAAAGAAGTGAATATGAAAACTAATTAAAGTAATCATGTAAGTAACAAATTCTTTGACAAAAACCACAGTTAAATCAGGAACAGAACAATTAGGGATTACTTGAAATATACAAATTGTATTGATAATCAAACCGTTGCATCAGGATCTGATGTTTGACCAAAGTCAGGATTGACTTTCCGTCAGTATTCAACATGCATCAGGATGTGACACTCATCAGTATTTGGTCTCCCCTTGTTCTCAGAAACTTTCATAGTTTACCATTCCCAATTCATTCACCAATTTTGTAAAAGTAGCTTCAGGTAGTGGCTTGGTGAATATATCAGCTAGCTGTCGATCAGTAGGAACAAAGTGAAGTTCGATTATCCCTTTCAGTACTTGTTCTCTTATGAAATGATATCTGATACTGATATGCTTAGTAAGAGAATGCTGGACTGGATTTCCTGTCATAGCAATGGCACTTTGGTTATCACAATAAATAGGTATTTTTGAATATGACAAGCCATAGTCCATTAGCTGATTATTCATCCACATGATATCAGCACAACAGCTTCCTGCAGCTATGTACTCAGCTTCTGTAGTTGATGTAGAGATAGACTTTTGCTTTTTACTGAACCAAGAAACTAGTCTTCCTCCAAGAAACTGACAACTGCCTGAAGTACTTTTCCTATCTATTTTGCATCCTGCAAAATCAGCATCTGAGTAACCACATAGATTAAAGTCAGACTCTCTACCATACCAAAGGCAAAGTGATGGAGTGCCTTTCAAGTATCTGAAAATTCTTTTAACAGCAATGAGATGTGGTTCTCTGGGGTTTGCCTGAAATCTTGCACATAGACAGGTTGCTTACATGATATCTGGTCTGCTAGCTGTTAGATACAAAAGTGAGCCAATCATACCTCTGTAGTTAGTTACATCTACCTCAATACCTTGGTCATGATCAAGCTTTGTAGCTGTAGCTATGGGAGTTGTAGCAGTATCACTGTCTTGCATATTAAACTTCTTCAATAGATTCTTTGTGTACTTTGACTGATTGATAAAAATTCCATCATCACTCTGTTTAACTTGCAGACCTAAGAAATAGCTCATTTCTCCCATCATGCTCATTTGATATCTAGACTACATTAGCTTTGAAACTTCTCACACAATTTGGGGTTAGTTGACCCAAAAATGATATCATCAACATAAATCTGAATTAATAGCAAGTCTTTACCATGATTCAAGTAAAACAAGGTTTTATCAATTGTACCTCTTTTGAAACCACTTTCCAATAAGAATTGAGCCAGAGTTTCATACCAGGCTCTTAGAGCTTGCTTTAGTCCATAAAGTGCTTTATCCAATCGATAGACATGATCTGGATATCTAGGATCAATGAAGCCAGGAGGTTGTTCAACATATACCTCCTCTTCCAATTCTCCATTCAGAAAAGCACTTTTAACATCCATCTGGAAAACTTTGAATTGCTTATGGGCTCCATATGCCAGAAAAATTCTGATGGCTTCTAGCCTTGCAACAGGAGCAAAAGTCTCATCATAGTCTATTCCTTCCTGTTGAGAGTAACCCTTCACAACTAGTCTTGCTTTATTCCTCACAATAGTGCCATCTGAATCTGTCTTGTTTCTGAACACCCACTTTGTACCAACAATTGATCTACCCTTTGGCCTTGGTACAAGTTTCCAGACTTCATTTCTTTCAAATTCATTTAGTTCTTCTTCCATTGCTGTAACCCAATCAGCATCCTTGAGTGCATCTTCAACTTTCTTAGGCTCCTCCTTTGATAGAAAGTTATTATAGAGGCATTCATTTTGTGTTGCACTTCTGGTTTTAACACCTGCATCAGGATTCCCAATAATTAAATTAGGAGTATGGCTTTTGGTCCATTTCCTTGCTGATTGTAAATCATTTCTTTAGTTTCAAATTTCCCTAGCTGTTCAGGACGAGGTCTAAGAACAAAGCACTTGCAGCCAAACACATGCAAATGTTTCAGACTTGGCTTCTTCTCTTTAATCATTTGATAAGGAGTGACACCATGTCTGTTGATTAGAGTAATGTTCTGAGTGTAGCACGCTATGTTGACTGCTTCTGCCCAGAAATATGTAGGTAGTTTTTCTTCCTCCAACATTGTTCTGCCAGCTTCAATAAGAGTTCTGTTCTTCCTTTCAACTACTCCATTTTGCTGGGGTGTACCAGGAGTAGAGAATTGTTGAACTATTCCTTTGTATTTGCAGAACACTTCCATTACCGAATTCTTGAATTCAGTTCCATTATCACTTCTTAGAATCTTGACTTGTACTTTGTGCCAGTTTCAATGAGTCTTACATGGTCCAAAAGTATCTCAGCAGTTTCATCTTTTCTGTGCATAAAATACACCCAGGTAAATCTAGTATATTCATCAACAATGACTAGAGTATACCTTTTCTTACTGATGGACATAATGTTGACTGGTCCAAACAAGTCAAGATGTAGCATGTGATATGGTTCATCAATCGAGGATTCAGATTTACTCTTGAATGATGTTCTTCTCTGTTTAGCCTTCTGACAAGCATCACAGAGTCCATTAGGAGTATACAACGCCTTTGGTAATCCTCTCACCAAATCTTTCTTAACCAACTCATTGATGTTGTTGAAGTTGAGATGAGAAAGCTTCTTGTGCCAATTCCAACTTTCATCTACTGTTGCTTTACTGATGAGACATGTTGAGGGACCATCAGTATTGGTGTAGACATTGGCTTCATAAATGTTACCACGTCTTTGACCAGTCAAGACAATCCTTCCAGATGTTTTACTGATCACTTCAAAGTGAGTTTCATTGAAGTTGACATGATAACCTCTGTCTATGATTTGATTAACACTAAGCATATTATGTTTGAGTCCTTTCACCAGAGCTACTTTTACAATGATGACATTTCCAATGATTATATTGCCATATCCCAAAGTTTGTCCAATGTTGCCAACTCCATAAGACACTGTTGGGCCAGCTTTCTCCTCAAATTCTGATAGCAAGGTTTTGTTTCCAGTCATGTGCACAGAGCATCCACTATCCATGACTAACACATTTTTCTTTTTACCCTGTAATCAGAAACACAAAGAGCTCAGTTAGAATTTTTAAGAACCCACACTTGTTGGGTTCTTTTTGCATGCAATTTAACACTTTTATCAGTAGAAGTCTTTTTAACAAAAGCAGTTCTGTCAGATCTAAATCCATCAGAATTTGCTTTGTCAATATCAGAATTAACAGATGCATGCTTAGTATTCAGACTCTTTGTTCTACCAGAATTTGCACTTTTATTAAATTTTTGCAAGGGATCATAATAATTGTAGTACAAACTATGGTATTCTTCACATGTATAGATAGAATGCCATTTACTGCCACAGTGAAAACAAGGATTCTTTGGTTTATAAAATACTGATCTATTCCTAATGTCAGACTCAGGAACTACAGTAGCCTTCTTTTTACTCCTCCTGCAATCAATAGCAAGATGATTAGAGTTACCACAATTAAAGCATGTTTTCCTTGGTGCATTTGGAATATACTTATAATTATTCTCTTTGTTTATTCCAATTTTACCATTCTTGTTCCTCTTAGCAGTAGTGGTTTTCTCTCTATCTGTCGCTTCACAGATTCTGTCTCTGAGTTGTTTCTTAGACAAAAGACCTATATTTTTGACAGATTTAGACTTAGAATTTTGTGTAGAAGTAGATCCCTTTTCTAAAGTAGATTTTAGATCTTCTGGATACACATACTTAATAGGTTTTAATTTGGTCTTTGTTCTGTCTATAACATGTCTATAGGTTTTTGGATTTGTTGACTCATTCACAACAACTCTTCTTGGTTTTGTTGTTTCAGCAGTAACAACTTTACCTTTATTCTTCTTTTTGTCCTCTGGTTTATAACTTAGACCCTCTTTCCAGTTCTTAATTGTGATAAGATCGTGTGTTTTCTTTCCAGAGTGTGTCCAGGTTTTGAGTTTCTCATTAGCTTCATTAAGTTCTTTTTCAAGTGCAGTACATTTAAACTCCATTTCTAGTTTCATGTGCTTAGCCTTATCACATTCATTTTGTACATCTTCCATAAAGAGTAACTCAGCTTCTAGATGATCATTTCTTTTAGTCAATTCTGACATCTCAGAAATTATTCTAGCATTTTCAAGGGATTGACTTTTAAAACTAATATGCAGAGACTTTAAGAAAGATCTTAACTCAGAAACATTTTCAGTATCAAAATCAAAAACAACTTCAGGTACCTTATTTTCAGGAGAAACAATCTCATCCACATTTTCCATTAATGCATAGTTCACCTTTTCCTCTTTAGAGTCTGAGGAAGAGTCCATGCAATCCTTGCTTAATGAGATAAGAGCTTTCGTCTTAGCCTTTTTGCATTCAGTTGCAAAATGACCCATTCCATCACAGTTGTAGCATTTGACTTTTGACTTGTCAAACTTGTTGCTTTTGCTTTCATTCTTCTTGTACCTGTTCTTGTCAGTATTGACAGGTTTCTTCTGAAAGTTGCCTTGTCTTCTAGCCTTTCTGAACTTCATCTTCTTGAAACCTTTGACTATCATAGCAACCATTTCCATCATATCAGAATCAGTAGAGTCATCATCAGTATCAGTATCAGGATTGGCATCAGGATCTGATGATGAGTCATCAGTATCGGACTCAGCTACTCTACTTCTCCTTCTTGAAACCTCCACGCTTTTTCCTTTTGATTTTGATTCAGCATTTAAAGCAACATCCTTTGCTTTATTGGTCTTCTTATTCTTCCTTTGTTGAACCTCAAGATCATGGGTTCTTAGCATCCCATAGACTTCATCAAGAGACACAGCATTAAGATCATACTGATGCCTAATGATAGAGGTTTGATTATCCCACTCCTCGGGCAAAGCTCTAAGAAACTTGGTGTTCGAGTCTTCTGGTTCATACTCTTTACCCACCAGAGATAGATTATTCAATAATGTCAGAAATCTATCATACAGATCAGTGAGGCTCTCATCAGATTTTGCATCAAACTGCTCATACACTTGAATCAACAGAGCCATCCTATCTCTTTTGATAGATTTAGTATCCTGGCATTGAGTTTCCAAAGTTTCCCAGATCTCCTTAGCAGTTTTACATGCTATCACTCTATTTGACATGACAACATCAAGGCTATTATGAAGAATGTTCTTCACCTTTGCATCTCTAAGCACTTCAGCCTTTTCCTCAGGAGTCCATTCAGCCTTCATCTTCTGAACATAGTGCTCAGGTATAGTATCTGTTCTAGCAACCAGTCTCTTAGGGATATAAGGTCCATTATATATTCGATCGAGATAGTTAGGATCAGTTGCCTCCAGATACATCAACATCTTTACCCTCCATATGGGGTATTCAGCCTTTTTGAGAACAGGGATTTTATTACTTTCATACTTGCTTGTTGACATCATAAGATCGTTTCTGATTATTATTAATCAGTTTGCTCTGATACCAATTGTTGCCCAGTAATTAACAATTGTAGAAGGGGGGTTGAATACAATTGTGTAAGATTTTCGACTTAAACAGAAATAATAACACAAGTATGAATGAATAACATCTTTATTAATTCTGATATAAAACTGTTACAAACTCTCTCAAGAAATTCTTATGTTCTTGAGAGCTGCTAGGTTACAAGATAATTCGTGTAAGCGATTACAATTAAGTAAAACCTAAACTGTGTTTATATACAGTACACAGCTGCACTATCAATTACAAGATATATCAAATCAATTACATACGTCTCTTAGTACATATCTTGAATGATAGCTGTTTTCCTGTAAATCAGGAACCGACAGGTCAATCTTCCTAGATTCCTGGACTGATGTATATCCTCGTGTAATCCTGATTAGCTTCCAATCCTGATGATAACCTAATACTGATGATGCATTACTGATGACGTCAGCATCAGTATCTGATCAGTAGTCCCGATCCTGATCATCACTTGAATCAATATGTAACATCTCATAATTAAGTACTTAAAAGCGATATTCTTATTTTGTAACCTTGTATCTTGATGTGAGAACATAAATTCCCATTTATGTATGTATGTATATGCATCATTGCATGTATGAATAATGATTGCATGGAATTATATGAATCCTTTGTTAGTGGCCATTGTTTCACAAGTTTTAATCATTTTCATAGTTGTTGATATCAGGTGAATAATCTTATGTTAAGTTGGTTTGTTTATGCAATAACCGAGTAAAGAAAACAATGTAATTTTCAAATAAAAAATTCTTTTATCCACACGCAGAGATATATATACAACTGCGATCCAAAATATAATTGTAAATTGGGCCAAAGATAATTAAACGCCCAAGCTTATTTTGGTTTTTGGATTATTAATCATGTTAGAGTTATTTCTCAGGAAGGCTCATCCCACACCATACATTGATACATATGCACAATATATAATATAAAAGATGTAATTTTTAAGGTATATGTACAACCCAAGTAAATATAGACAGGGACGGACCTGGGGGTCCAGGGGGTCCCTGGCCCTTCCTGGATTTTTCCTTTAAAAAATATATAAATATATTAATATATATACCTACAACTTAGTTTTACAGTGTAATAGAAAAAGGGGGCAACTTAAAATATGTGTTTCATTCATATACACAGGAGTACACACAAGTACACAACACTACTCACACATCACAAGAGGCCAGATGCCAGAGTCCAGAGTTGAATTACAAAATAAAATAATCAGTTTCAAAGAATATTCGGGAAGATGATAGCTAATAACATAATATTAGAAAAAAAAAAGAAGAAATATTGGCTTTCATTTGAAGTTGGAGAAAAGAGCTTTCATCATTCATATCAAAACCCTAAAAAAGCCTTATTAAAGAACTGATCTCAATTCTCAAGGATATATCTTCTATTTTTCATGTCATCTTCTGATCTGGGCATTCTGGCTTCGTAGTATATTTTCTTATTAAACTTGCAATTAATTTTATTGATGTAGTTTTAATTCTATTGATGTTGTTCGACTACTTCTTGGCCTAGGATTGGCTTTTTGTGGCAAAGATGAATCTCCAACATCGATAAGAAGAGGTAATTTTCTTGAGTTACTTTCTTGGTATATTTCTTGAAATGTTGACGTTGGGAATATGGTCAAAGATAAAGCACCAACAAATCATTAATTCACTACTCCAAAAATTTAAAAAGAGATCATTAATGCTTGTACTTCGGAAACAAGAAAAGTTATACTTGGTGATATTGGAGACAAACATTTCTCTTTAATGCTTGATGAAGCTCGTGATATTTCCATCAAAGAGCAAATGGCCATTGTTTTAAGGATTGTAAATGATCGTGGAGAAGTTATGGAGAGGTTTATTGTAGTTGTTCATGTTTGTGATACCACTTCACTTTCTTTGAAAGGTTCTATTTATAATTTCTTTGCTAAGCATGGATTATCTATTACAAAAATTATAGGTCAAGGGTATGACGGAGCTCAGACATGAAATGTGAACTTAATGACTTAAAGACCCTCATTTTAAATGAAAATCCATATGCAAGGTATGTCCATTGCTTTGCTCACCAACTCCAATAAGCTTTTGTGGCTGTCGCGAAACCAATTTGTAGGTGATTTTTTTAAATATATTTCTATGATAACTAATACAATTGGGGCTTCTTATAAAAGAAAAGATGATCTTGGGCCAAAGCAACACCAAAATATGGTTGAGTGTTTAGAACATGGTGAAATCTCTATCGGAAGAGGCTTGAATCAAGAGAGTAGTTTGGCGCGTCCCGATGATACACGTTAAGGATCACATTATAGGACAATTATTCATCTTCTCTCTATGTGGACTTCCGTGGGAGAAGTTCTTATGAATACCTATGAAGATGGGAGTGAAAGAAAAAGTAGATGCAAGGTAGTTGGTTTAATTCACAAATGGAAAAATATGAGTTTGTCCTTATTGCTCATTTGATGAAGGTAGTTTGGTTTGTCACAATTTTACAACAAAAAGATCAAAATATTGTGGAAGCTATGAGTTTGGTTTCAAATGTAAAAAATCAATTGCAAATTTTAAGAGAAAGTGGATGGGATGTGCTATTAGAAGATGTCTCCAAATTTTGTTTCGAGCATAAAATTCTCATTCAGTTCCTAGAATGGAAAAAATGTTCCTGGATGTATTCATTCTTGCCGTGTTGGACATGTTATGACATACTTTCAGAAGTTTCAGGTTGAAATTTTTTACCAAGTTGTTGATCACATTGCACAGGAAATGAGAAATCATTTTGCAGAGCCGAGTACAGAACTACTCTTGTGTATAACCTACCTTGATCTTAAAAATTTATTCTAAAGTTTCAGTGAGTCAAGAGTGCTTAGGCTTGCTGAATTATATCCATTAGACTTTTATTTATCCGATAGAATGGAGCTCGAAGAAGATAAAGATTTGGATATGTGACATGAGTAAAAATGGAACATTTTGTAAACTACGTAATCTTTGTGATGTTGAGAAAAAGATGGTTGAAGTGAGATTTTACACTACTTTTCCCTTGGTATATCGCCTCATTGAGTTGATTTTAGTTTTGCCAGTTACAACCGCTACTTTTGAATGCGTGTGTTCTTCTATGAATATCATTAAAATAGATCTGCGTAATAAGATGGGAGATGACTTCTTGAAAGATTTTTTAGTGTGTTATGTTAAGAAAGATGTTTTCATAAGCATCGACAAGGAAGTGATTCTGCAAAATTTTCAAAACATGAGAATTCGAAGGATCGCGACGGAGGACACTGACCATCTTAACAGCCTGCCTTTTGCTTAGTAGACTGACTTTTGCTTAGTATCCTGACTCTGCTGCTTAGTATTCAGTAGAATTTAATCATGTACTATATATTGCTTGTTGAAATTTAGTGTTGTGGTTAAGAGGGAATCCCACACCCTATTATTTTGATTACTCTTTGTAGAAGACACACTCTGGATTGCGAATCCTGTGACTTACACAGATTCAAAAGCTCCAGAGGTGGTATCTGAGATCAGGGGACTAGTTGATGTTAGGAAATATGCTAAGGCAACTATAGTAACAGCTCCATTATTAGGTAAACCTACTGACATATATTACTTTCGAACACCACTTGTTTCATCTGTCTTGCTTCTATCATTACTTAATGCTCAGTAAAATTTATGTATTGCAATGCAAGTATGGTATATAAATGTTAAACACTGAAATGTTAAATATGGTCCCAAGTCCCTCCTGGTTTTTTCCTTTATGAAAATTTAAGTTATATATAGGGACACTTCTGAAACTGCTCTAGGTCCGTAACAGAATATAGTTCAACAGAATTTTGGGTTAAATAATAAATTGACCACTAAAGTGAAATCCATATATCAATTCACTCACCAATGTCAACGGGGTAACATTTAAATCACTAAAGTCATAATAAATATCAAATAGATAACTCTAAATATGTGTTTGAAAAATAATAGTAATCTTTTATTGATTTTACACGTTTTCACTTTTTTCTTGAATGCTACTATAACCAAATGAAAAATTGTTTAATTCTATTATTTCACATAATATATTTAAATTTTTTAAAATTCATTTACCATTTATATTTAATTTTATAATTTTTTTCCTCGTTTTAATTAAAAGTAAATAGTTAATTAACTTTTTAAATTCTAAAAATATCATCTGAAATACTAGAATTGAACAACTTTTCATTTGATTGCGGTAACATTCAAGAAAAATGTGCAGAATCAATAAAAAAAAATTATACTTTTTGAACACACATTTAGAGTTATCTATTTGATATTTATTACTCCCTCAGTTCCAGCCAATTGTTTACGTTTCTGAAGGAGTGTTCGGCACGCATTTTAAGATGCATATAAAGTATAGTTCTATAACTTATTTTTAAATTTTTCTTTTTTTGAATAAAAATATAAACATTCTACTTTTATTCAAAATCATAAAATTGCAAAAATAAGTTACGAAACTATATTTTATATGCACCTTAAAATGCGTGTCAGACACTCTTTCAGAAATGTAAACAAATAGGCGGGACGGAGGGAGTATTACTTTAGTTATTCAAATGATATTTCTATAAGATCGGTAAATAAACTGATATTTGGATTTCACATTAGTGATCATTTTAAAATTTATTCCACAAAATTATTTTAGGGAGAGTTGGAGTAGATAATCAGTTCTTATAATAGATTACTATTAAATTATATTAATTCAAATGTAAAGTGGTCATAAGTGATATCTTAGCGGGTTACGTATACTCAGAGATTGCCCCAGAAATCTGCATAGTCCCAAGAAAAGGAGCCGTAATAACGTCTGGATGTTTTCCTTCAAGAAGCATGCGAGCATACTACAACAAAATACAACAAAACCCTCATCATGGCCTTTCTGGGAACCCTTTGCTTCTCTCTCTGGGGGTTATATATATACAGTTGAATCCCTAGTCTCAAACCATCCTCCCCTTCTCAAGTTTAATCTCACAGGTTAATGTAAAATGAATAGAGTATGGATTGCCCCTCCTTTTGGTTTTTTGAAAATCAACAACTTCGAAGCTGTTCCAGAGGCCCCCCTTAAAAATGGTAACCCTAATGGGATTGGGATAATTATGCGCGACCACAATGGATTTCTTATTTGGGGAGTCATGGGACTTGTAAAGGACCTCACTCATTTCCAAACTCATCTATGGGCCATTCATATGGGGATGAAAGAAGTTTTCTCCAGGGTTTTTAATAACATGATGATAGAGACAGAGCATGTGGAATCGTTTCACATCCTTCGGAGTCAAAACATTTGAGCAAGCGTCTAGAGAAGGTCTCGTAGCAGCAATCCAGGCTATCAATGCCTGTAACTCCCTTCTCCCTTCTGATGTGGAGCCCATGTGTCCAATCTATCCTATCTTCGAAGAGAGAAACCAGGTGGCCAGATTTATGAAAAACCATGGTATGCATCACTACTCAGAAGTGGTGGAAGTAGATTACAGCTTTATAGCTTTAAGAGACCTGCTAGATGTAGACATAGGCTGGGGACCTCACTTGCCTGTTCTTCAAGCCCAGCCTAACTATGGGAGAGCAGAGGTGGTACAAGGCCCCAAACTGAAGAGGCAGAGGAGAATGGTGATCGAAGAAAAGGAGTACGCAGCTCTGATCAAGATCTCAGATAAAGTGGCTCCCTTGGAAAACTTTCTAGATGAGCAGCTAAAGTTCATAGGTTCTAAGGAATTAGCATACTCCTGTAAAGCAGATCCTTCTTTTGCCTATAACGCTGGGCAGCTTAACAAAGGCATTAAAATTTCTAAAGTGGAACAGGTTGCCAAGCCTTCAGAGCATCTTAAGTTCAAAGCATAGTCCTCAAAAGGAGACAAAGGAAAGGCCAAGATGTTCGAAGGGTCGAGTTTTAACAACAGTGGGCTTATAACAACTGAGGCTTTCAACATTCTTCAAGACAAAGGTTTAGACTCGGCAAAACTAGGGAAACTTTGTGTGGTTTCTGACCAGGGAATGGCCTCTGAGAAGGGCAATCTCGAATTTATCCCAATCGCTAATATCCTGGATAGAGAGTTAAACAAGGGGAGCCAAGGTACTCAAGGTAGTGGTACTCAGAACCATGGCGTGCAGAATGGGAACGTGAATACTTTAGAAGGCTACCAAGGACTAGAAGAAGAGGCTGTCAAATACATTCACTCCTCATTGCAAAACATGGTGGATTCTCCTTTATCAACAATGGAGTTCTTGAGTGCAGAAGAGATGCTGGTGGAGTTTGTAATGTTAGAAGATTTAAAGATGAAGAAAGCAGGAGAAGGGGCTTAACCAATAGTCTTCTAATTTTTATCGCATGGCCAATAATAGTTGTAGGTTCTTAGCCCTTTAGTAGGGATATTCTAGTCATGCCCTTTAGCTTTTCTAAGTTTTTATCCCAATAGCAGGGGCTCGATTGTTGTATTTGACTATGTTTTGTCAAATGAAATAAATGGGAAATAAATATTTAATACACGGGAGTTACAAAATACATGTGTTAAGTATGAAAGTGGGAGTTACATATTCGTAAAGTAATGCATTGATATGTAATTAATTGGGCTGTTACAATATTTGGGGTGGAGGAAGTAAATAAATAGCCTATATATATTGGTTTATTCCAAGAAGAAAAAAGCTCTTAGAAAGAAAAGAAAAAGCTTTGCTCAATTTATTATCCGGAACCCCAAACAGATATTTTGATCTCTTATTCTTTTTCTTTCATTGGTATCAGAGCCCAAGGATTTAATTGTTTATTAGCCGCTATCTTTATCTCGTTGTTTGGCATTTTTTAGGACCCTGCATCTTAATCTTGCTATTTTCAGTGGCCTCGACGGTCTTTTTCATGGTTATATGCTGGTGGATCTTGATTACAATATATCCTTTTCTTTTGTTCTTGCTACTTTATGGTCCATGTGTGGTTTATTCTTTTTGTTCTTAATTTGTTCTAATATCTACGGTGGTCGATATTTGCTTGCTTGATTTTTCAACTTATTTGCTCTCGTTTTAAAACATATTTTTTTGACCTTGTTTTTGTCTATCTTATTTGAGGCTGTATCCTAATTGTTTAATCACTACCGTTTAGAAAAATAAAAAAGGGTATGCTGACCATACAGATTCTTGTTCAGCCTGTTTTTTTCGCTTTTTTTGTCACCCATGTGCATTAGTCATATGCTTACAAATTTATATGTATGATGTAATTGGGATTTAGCTTTATGGCTTTTTTGCTTGTGATGAGTTTTTTTATTACTTGTTTGATTGGCCACCTCTAGTCCATGATTGCTTTATATTTGGTTATACTTTTGTTTATTTTTAATTGGATCAACATGCGTTGTCAAATTGTGTTGACATGTTTTTCTCGGTTATATATGTGATTATTAATATCCTTGTGCTTGTAATTTCTAATGCTTTATCTACTCTGTTGGAAATATTTTTTAAGCCCTTTGTGTATTCTTTGTGTGTCCACTTCATTTTAGTTTATAGTATCAATTATGAATATATGTTGTTCGTTGAGTGATTTTGGTTTTTGTTCCGATTTGAAAATTTTATATATTAATTTGTGTTTAAATGATTCTTGAAATGAAGAATTTATTTATTTTAATGGAAAATGAATTGTCATAGGACAATTTAGAAGTTTTCGTTGAAATAGATGAGTGGTGGATTGTGAATTGGAAATTGTGGCTTAAATAAATGAAAGTGGACTAGAGGATATTTCTATTTGGCTTAGAAAAGGGAAACGAAAAATGTGAAAATATTTTAAGTGGTGGACAAGTTGATTGTATTGAAATTGGAATATATATTGTGTCCAATATTATTTTCGAAAATTGAGAAGGCTCGAATTATATTGAGTGGAGCAAGAGAATAAGAAATAAATTGTTTATGAACAATTTGAAATTTATCGTTGAAATAAACGTTGTTGTTTGAGAAAATTTTTGTGGCTCTCAGAATAGAGAGCAGAAAAGATAAGAAAATTGGGACAAGTGTCCGGAATCAAATAAACAAGATAATTTTGAATTTGTCATCGAAAAATATTGAGTTTTTATTTGAACAGAAATGCTCAGAATATAGAGCACGTAAAAAAAATAATTGTTTTTGCTGCTCGTAATGGAGAGTAAGAAAATTAAATATTTTTTTTAAACGAGTTCTTTATGACGTGTTTAGCAAGATCGATCAAGAATAATGAATCAGATCTGAATATTGAATATAAAATGTTTAAAAATCCAATTGAGTGGATGAACAACTATTATGTATATAATGGTGAAATATATTTTATTTTGTAGCGAGGGAACGAATCGTTCTCACGCATTGAAGTTACTCTACCACTGATAATGTAACACCCCCAGATCCGGGGTCCGGGATCCGGTCGTTACGGTCTCCATTACTGTTCACAATACTTGAACTTACTTCAACTCAAAATAAATTACATCTTTATGACCCAACACAATAATATAAAACACACCCGTTATAGTCCCATAGATGAAATCAGAGTAACTAACAAATTTTATTAAGCACAATATGAGTTCTTACAATCCAAAAGAATTTCAATATGAATACATACTCTTTGCCATCCATTTGCATAAGTCATACTAGAGCATATACTTGGTACTGAAAGAATAAATCTATCCTACCAATAGCTTTCTCTTCGGCTCTGGTAGTCTCATCATCCTCGCCAGCGTCGAGTGCGCCTTGTGCGAGTCATGTGGTCTAGCTGTTGTTGTGATATAATAATAAAGCAAGGGTGAGCAATAGCCCACCAACAATAATATTTAACTGAACGATAATATATAACAGTTCAAAAGTATCTTTCAAACCATATGCCATGCATTTACGGAAATGATGCTAGTATAATATGAACGATGAAGTTACAAGGTAACTCAAAATGTAAATATATGTGGGAATATCTGCTATGTCGAAAATAAGCAAGATATTATCATTTATCATATAAAGAGGAACTTGTAAGGAAAATATTGCAATTGCAGTTATTAACATTTTTCGAAGTCCTACAACCTGAAAGAAGTCTCTTCGATATGTGTTGCGGAAGACACCGTCAACCTAAAAGAAGTCTCTTCGATACGTGTTACAGGGAATTCCCAATTTGGGAGATGAACCAATACTGGAGTTATCACGCGCCAGCTGTCCCACTCCCTGATGATCAGTCGGGGATGGTACAGCCCAATATAGTTTACTACCGGTAGAAGGAAGAACTAACGGCTCCACTTGTCGATTGCCTTTAATAGTAACTCCCTGGCCAATGGTTAGGCCTTGTGATGGACCGCGCGACTCGGCCTCTTAAACACGACTCCTAGTTCGAATAAATCCATAGCATTGAAACGTAGAGTTTGTCTTCCCATCCCCAAGTGAAATACTTGTTGATAAGACTCCACAAAGTAGTCGTATCTAGTTGGAAAGGAAAATTCACCAACATTTCCCAAGCTTTTGCTTGTTAATGGATATCAACTTGTTCCAACAATCTTACCCCTCGAATGATGAGAAGGTACACACAGACTTAATGAGTCCATTGCAACCAAGTTGCGAGTGAAAAGGATAAATTATGACCGAGAAGTCAACAAGTAAGGTTCCCTTATAATTTAAGAGATAGATTCGAGTGAAGAATGGAATCTTGAGGACCTTTCTTAATATAATATTAATCGTAGGACTCCGAAATATTTTACATAATATTTGGAGGTGAAAGATAATCTCCAAATAATATAAATCATTTTAAAAAGAATTTAAAAGAATTAAATAAATATTCCAAGAATATTTATTAACTCAATAATAATTACAGAATATTATTAAATCATAATGTTGCTCGTAAGTAATCCTCGAATGAATATAGAGAATTATTTACTAAACAAATCCCTCCTTAAATGAATATTCAAAATAATATTCATTAATAATTAGACTCCAATAATTATTTAAAATAATATTCAATAAATGAGTCAAACTTTAAATGAATATTTGAAAATAATATTCTTTTAATAAATAATCTTCTAAATGAATATCCAAATATTATTCCTTTAGTAATCAAAACTTTAAAGGAATAATCGAAATAATATTCCTTAAGTAAATAGAACTTCCAATGAATATTTTAAAATAATATTCATCAAGTACATAAAACATTAAATGAATATTCGAAAGTAATATTCATTTAATAAATAACATTCTAATGAAATCAAAATAATATTCATTTAATAAATAACATTCTAATGAATATCAAAATAATATTCATTAAATAATCAACTCTAAATGAATATTCGAAACTAACATTCATTTAATATCTCTCCACTGAGATAATACTCGAATAACATTCCTCAAAATATTTCCAAGTAATTGATACTTTATGGAAATATAAATAACGTTTAATAATAACATTCCTTAAATAAATAATAATCTGCCGTCGGAATCCCCCCGGGTTTTCACGACTATCTATATCTCAAAATACCGACTCCCGGTCTATATTTAAGAATGAATAACATATGCCATTCGCTAAGGGTCTTATCAAAACAATTCGGCTTATAACTGATAATTCGTATCTAGTCTATAAGCCAATATCAATTCAGGGAACAGGTATCATAAACTAATTTGACAATAAGCATGCATGCTATGGCATATGTATCAGAAACAACAGATATACATATTATCACAACAACAGTTCCAGGGTATTGGAAACTTGCCTGGTACTCAGGTGTGGGTAGAGATAGCGTGTCCTGGGTTTGCTCGATGATCTATAAAGAATCAGAACATTCGAGATTAACCACTTAACACCTTTTAAAAGTCTAAGTATAAACTTCACTTAAGTCGAAACACGTTTTCGAATTATCTCGTTATACACCTTTTAGTGTAACTCTTTTTATCACCGATATGATCCGACATTCATTCATTATTAACACATTTCATCATACCCACACTCGGTATATACTTAAGTCGTATAAGTTCTAAAGTCGATCGATTATGAATCGAGATTATACCTCGAGTTTTATCGTTCATTTTCTAAGTTATAACCAAAGTTATACTTTTAAGGGGTTCATTCGCGTTTAACCTTGATTCGAACATTTTTATAAAATCGAAAAACGATCCGTTCGACATTTGGTTTTCTTTCATACCTTCCTTATGACCCCTAGTATTTATCTACCAAGATTCGCCACTGAGTAACATGCTTTACGAGGGTTCAATTGAAGTTACGAACTTTTACTTATGGTTCCGAACCAATTTTAGTAATTTGACAATAACTTCTAAACCGTAAGTCAGAATGTCTGGATTCTCACGCCAAAACGATCTATGGCTCGAGATATACAAGGACCAATCATAATATTATCAAGGTCAGGAACTACATTAACTTCCATGCTTGGTTTCTATGTGTTAACAAAAATTCGGCATTACGACGGCTATAAATCGGATATTTCCAAAATCAAAACCCTCCAATAATCATAGTTTCCACTCCAAACAACACATATGCATGATTTCTAACCATGAACTGAGGCCAAGCAATGCCTTTCCGTTCATCTAACTATTTTTAACATTTATCAAAACCCCATTCATAATCATGCTTATAATCATGCTTATAATAATATCATCACCAAAACTCATCTTAAACTCCATTAAAACTCAAAACAAAAACTTGGGTTCTTGAAGTTTATACCATCCTTGGAGTGTGTACTAGCCTTACTAAGCTTGTTCTAGTCCTTGTATAGCCTTAACAAAGCTTGGATCAACCAAAGAAAACAAGAAATCAAAGATTAGTTCTTGGAAGTTACTATTCACCCTAAACTTGTAAAAATCATAGAAAATTGAAAAATAAGAATTTAGCTCTCAAATTTTTACCACATCTTGGGCCCTTCATAAGCTTTGTTTTGAGTCCTAGATCATCAGATATGAAGCTTCCTAGCTAGGGGTTTGAGCCCTCTTTTTCTGCTGGACAGAAATTGGGCAGATTCGTTTCCCCAACTTTGAGCATGGATTTGACTAGGCCATACTACTTTGTTGGCCATGAAATTTTGAGAGAATATTACCCATGGAGTGGACAGGCTATGGTTAAAGGTTGGTGATTTTATCATGGATAGAAATGGAGATATGAATATTTCTTTCATAGTGGTTCTTGCTGGGCAGGTTTAAGAAAATGGAAAGAGTTTGTGTTTTGCTTTGTGTTTTGGTGTTTAATGCAATAATACAAGTAATATCTATCTATATTGGATGCATCTCTTGCCTTTTGTGTTGTTAACACTCTATTGGTGCCACTTGTTGATCCATTACTTGTCCAAGTGTTGGCATTATATCAAGCAACTCCATTCTTGGTTAATTGTAATTACACCACTCCTTTGTTAGTTGACTTATATGTAAGTCACTTGTATCATTCCTTTTCCAACAATTGCACATGTCATCTCTTGGCCGTTTATTTGTTTCTTTGTCCGGTTATTGCTCGTTTCGATTGATCGTTCGTAGGAATATCTCACGGATTTCTAATTAGGGTTCATCGGGAATCTTCTTAATATTAATACCATCATTCTCCATCTTTCTTACTAACTTTCGAATTTATATTCCTTAAATCCCTTCGTTAAATTCTTAAGTCTTTTAGTGTCTAGGGAACTCTCGGAGAAAATAAAAGTGCGATTTTTCAGAATCCGACAGCTTTTACATACACTTATTTTTCCCCTGGATCACTAATACGAACTCGGAAATCCGTTCCGAATACTTCTATATAGTGTCGTCTCATAATATTCTCATTTCCACCAAAAACACTATTCATTCTATATTCTTCCTTTATTCCCTATATTTGTGACAATGTCCTTGCTATTTTTCGGGCGTTCCTTAACCCTTTCACGGAGCCACTGGACTAATCGTTTTCGATCCGGATGACACGAGAATATTCTCCGGCTTGGAATTGCCATATCTTATTCCCCTAGGAGATAGATTATTCTTACCTAAGTTGTCAACCCATAGTATTCTTCATGGCATATAAACATTTGAATCCAAATCTATTCATTTCATTCATTATCTCAATCGTTACATCGTAGTCGTAATCACTATTCACCATTACCTCTGTACATAATAAAAAGTTTTAATTATATCCAAAATTTGGGGTTCTTACAGTCTCCCCTCCTTAAAAGGATTCTGTCCCGGAATCAGGTAGGAAGCAAAGAGTCGTTTGTCTATCGTTCACTTTTTAGCTTCCCGGTCAATTCTTAGTCGTTCTACCCTTTCTCAGCACATCTTCCAATGCTACAATCCATACTTTATCCTTTTTCCATCAACTTTGTTACTTTTCGTACAACACACTATCCGGGTTATGCTCTTACTCAGTCTTATCTTTATTGATACCTGCAGTAACATTGGTATCACTATCCCACTGCGAATTTGGAGGTAACCTCGCTCACACTGTGCATTTCCTGATCGCTTTAATCTTCGCAATCTCGATCAATATAGAGAAGTGGAAAGATTTATTGAGAGATCATTATGATCAATTGAACATTTGTTATATTGCATAGCTAGTACAGAAGGGGGCCAGCCTTTAGTACTTGACAAGCAATTAAACAAGTTACGGTATTCCACTTAGACTTCTATCACATAGACAGATAGTCACGTAGCAGTACCTCCCCTCCTTAAAGAGTTGTTCTTCTCAATTCATAAAGAAGAAGAATATGAGAGAAGAAAAGAAAAGAGTTCTAAAGGATTATAGAAAGTTTTCATGATTGTAAAATATCTTACTCAGAATTTACCTCTGAACTATAGAGGTTCATCAAGGAAGAAATTAATCATAATTATATCCAATACTATTTGATCGTAACCTCACGTGTCAACATATCTTGCTGCTTTGTCCACTATTCTCTGGACCTGTACTCTGGTTCAACCTTAGCAACACTTACTTTTGGAAAATCTTTGAACCTCTCAGGTTAAATCTTAGTTTCTCGCTTGACACCATTGTTACTAACATTCCATGTCGCTACTAGCTTTTTCATATCTATAACATTAACACTATCAGGTTGTCATCCCGAGAATTCATCAGAAAACCCATTTATTAATCCATTCATAACATTCCTTGCTTCACATTCCATAATTATCTTCCCCGTCTTTTCTTTATCAATCAAATCCTTCTTATTATTTGATTCTTATTTACTTCTGTTATTTACTTCCACCTTCATCTCTTTATTGAGACATCTTTTGCACTTGGTACCTCCTTATTGGTATCCCGTCACATTTACTCTATAATCATCACATTATTCCAATTTAAACTTTCCGAAATGAATCTAGCCAGTCCCTTTAGCTTAGATCCAATATAATCTACTTCCGCCGACCTTGTTTCTCATCCCTTGTTCTTTTCTACCCGTGATTTTCCACAGGTTGTTCTTCGTAAGTCAGACCAGGTCGTATATCTACCTACTCGTACTCTTATCATCTATCGAGCATCTACATTTTACTGGTGTAGCCTTGCCACATGAAACACGCTACGATCATGCTATAAGTTTTAGGGGTAAGGCTGGCTCGAATCCCACTTTCCGAACACTTTTAAACTCTCAAGTGGCCCAATAAGTCTCAGGCTCAACTGCACTTCCCTCCAAGTCTCATTAATTCTTTCCACAGGAATACATTTAGCATCATGAATCATCAACCTCATATTCTCTATCTTGTTTGTGCAGAAGTACACTAACACAAACTTACTTGTCATTCATCAACATGCCATTTAGCTCATTAATAGCAGGACTCTCTTTATCTTTACGTTGTCATCTACTTTCTTAGAAGAATCACCATCGCTTGTTGTTTACGTAGTGCGTTAATAGCTAACCATACGGGTTTCAATCCTTTAGGGAGACAAAGTAATCACTATTCCTTATCTACAAGGAACACTTCCTGAACTTGATGTAGATATTACATGAAGTAGATAAAATTACAGAAGGGTTTTAAGCATCGCAGCTATGTCAGGTTGATGAAACTATCACTCATGCAGCTTCCATAAAAGACTGGAAATTTAACGGTTTACTTCGTCAATTTTGTATCACGGTCCTGGCTTGCCTCAAAACGGGACCTTCTAAGGTACGTAATATGCTTAAGACTCCATCACGAATCGAATCTTTAATTAACTATTATTACCTTCGATTCTTGCACAATCATCAAAAGGAATGTAAATTCTTCCACTCCGATATGACCTTCAAGGTCTTTCCAAATCTCATTTTGTTTCTTCGGTATGAACATTTGTAATTATTCCTTTATACTTAGACTGTCGGCCACCTCATTGGCCTTTTCTGATAATAATTTCTTATAATCAATATTCTCTGGATACGTTCCAACTCAAATTTTTCTACCTCATTCCCATCACTGTTGGGTTAAAGCATTCTCCCTTAAGCTCTGCTGAAGGAGAAAATATAACTATCAGTCTTCTTCCATAAGTCATTGCTTCCACCTACCCGTGGGAACTTTATCACGTTTATTCCCAATCCTACTTAGGATACTTCTTTTCTTAGCTCTTTCCTTATCTTAGGATAATCTCAACCTTTATAGGTTCAATCCATACTTCCTCAGGGTTTCATACATGCCTTATCTGGCATTATTGTTACTATGTCATACATTCCTTACCAAACTTCCATTTTGAAGTTCGGAATATTACCTTTTTCCTTGTAAGGTTTCTTAGGTCATCCTCATCATTCTTTCTGTATTTTTTAGGTACAGGGTATCACAAAACGTCATTGATCAATACTCTAATAATTCTGTCTATGTTCTATCCAGAACTCTTTTTAATAATCCTTACAGGTCATTGTTGCCTTAGAAAATCCAACTCATATTATTTGAATTCACAATGTCTTTATTAGGGTTAATGGCATTCCTTGGGCATTCCCCAGGGTTTGTCTTACTTTATGGATATCTTATCCTTAATTCAACTGCCAAGGAATTCCTGCATCCTATAATTGGCAATCAAATCCTGTATCCTTAATAATGGTCTCTTTTCAATCATTCTTATTTGATAATCGATCGGTAGCTTACTGCTAATTTCTTCTTTCAGATAGTTGTCAACCTATTTGGCCTTCCAAAAGGCAACGTATGCCTATCTACTCTCTTACAGAACTTGGTAATGGTAGCAAGGATGTTCTGGAAGATATTGGTCGAGTTCAACGTGAATCTCTTAGTGCTTATCGTTCTTCGCAAAGGTACTTGCCTCAGGCAAAATTCCTACAGTATACTGTTCAATTTCTGACCATTTCTAAACTATCTTCATATATCTTCATTGTTTACTTTCCTCCGTCATAATATATTCATGGTATTCATGATACCTTAACATCATACATCTCAAGTTACTATACTTTTATTTTTACTCGTAATCTTGGACAATCGTATACACATGAATCACTTTAGTACGGGTGACCCCATCCCAAAAAGGTCTAGTGAATTCCCAATCAAAACATGGGTTGTTCAGCAGAAGATTCCTACGATCTCATTAATGTTTCCTTTATATCAGAAGCCCTTGCAGTCGGTGCTTTCTTAGAAGCAACCCTGCTTTGTCCTTTCATTGCTGGTCTAGTCACTTGATAATCCTTTGTGACTTGGCCTCAACTGGCCACACTAATAAAAAAATATATATGATTTTAGGGGTTGGCTAATTAGCATTACTTTTCTAGCAATTACTGGCATGGTGCCTTCTTCTTTGATACCCTTCTACCTTTCCAAAACTTTACTCCATATAAGTCTTAATCAACTTCTCGGCACCGTCTCCGGTCACCTTTCCTCTACTTTTATCTTTTCAACTATTCTTATCAATCCCGCGTACAACGCAAGCTTACCATTCCTGGCATAACAGCCTTTTCACTTAAGTCAATCCCGGAGTTTCTTAGTCCGGCTGGTTTCTTACTTACATTTCCTGTTTCCGTCCAATCTCACTTCATCACTTTATCTCTACCATCGATTGTAATACTCAGGGTCTCTACTAACCAATATGACAGCAACCTTACCCAATCCACAGGGTTCGCTCCAGTTTCCATTCTTTTCAATGATGTTCTCTGATAATCAGAAAGACAAGGTTTGCCAAAATTCTCCGGATTTCTTTCCAGAATCAGGGAAATTTTGGTCAATCTATCCACCTACTGGTAACATTAAGGAGACCAGTTTCGAAGCCTGAAGAATAGTTCTATGAACCTCCAAGCAGGTAGAACCATAAGCAGTCATAATTAATGAAATAATCGTCATCAGATTTGAAGTTTGACCTCTAGAGAGGAACCAATTATATACATTTCTTAGAAGGGAAGTCAACAGTTTCAAACTAAAACCTGTCACAACGTCCTGATACCTATATGTCCTGATATTCAATATTACCAAATGTCAGTCTACCTGACTACTAGTCTCAGAAGGGACATTACCGTCGGAGTTGGTTGTTCCACAAAAATTGGCACTACAAAGGCCATCCGAACCTGGTGAATCGTGCTGTCCGAATGCATCCGCAAGTACTTTTTCGTGCTGCGCAAGCACACATCCTAATCCTTTATGCGAAGCGTCGTTGGAAGCACAAAGTCTCTTTTTTTTCCATTAAGCAATGCCAACTCTTGGTCATTACCAATTTCATCTTTTAGCTCCAGGAAGATTTTCTTACATTTTTCTCTTTAACTGCTGATCGTATTACTTGATCCATTATAATTCCGCGTCGGAGTAAACTTAAAGTAACTACTATAATCCATTCAAAGAAAAGAAGGAATTTAATATTCCTCTGAATCACATGCATCTAACATTTCTGGTTCATCATTTCACTGAGTTGAAATTACCCTATACTCAGTCTTTGACAGTAGTCTCATTACGAGTTCATCTTGACTCACTGGTCTTATCTTCCGGTAGGTTCTGAGATCATTGTCTTACTTACTACTTCCTTATATAACTTTATCCAATCATGCTGTCACTTCCCAATGTCTTTACTTTCTAACTGATTCATTCATAACATGAACATTTCCCTGAATAAAACCACCTCATTAACCTCAATTTGGTTCCATAAATTACAACCTATGACATCTGCCTTCTCATGGCGAATTATTACTGACAATATTCATACCTATTCATTTATCAAATGATATGGCACTTACTGCCTCTTCTCAACTATTCCTAAGGACTCTGCTCCTCGTCTTATATCGATGCCTTTGAGAATCATACATCCCTCTAGCACTCTTTTCGTTAATATGAAAGTCTCTAATGATTCTCATCTTTTCCCGTATAAGATCTCACGTAATTCTTACAATCCGTCTTACTTGCTGGTACTACCTCCAGTAGTCCGGCCACGAATCCAACATGAATCTTCAGTTCTCTTGCTAATAGCTTAGTTCTTTATGCTCACTTTTCTGAGCACTATACCTTAATCATCTCAGTCTTTCTGGCTACAGCCATTATTCCTCGAGGGTAAGCTCCTAATCCTAACAAGATTTTCCTTATCTGCTGGAACCTCTTCCGGGTCTCCAGTAGGGTACTCCATCGAATTTACCCGCTGATCTTCAGCATATAAAGCATTATCGCGCTGCTGCTCGTATGCCTCAAGGTCTATCGCCTTACTCGTCAATACGATATCGAGCTAAGTTACTATCATAATACTTAAGAGTTCCCATAAGGGTTTTATATGTCATCACTACATTAAGTAGTCCGACTATGAACTTGGCAAGAGTTCTTATTATCTTAGTGAATTTATTGTTTTAACATCGCCTCATCTCTGGGGTTTATAACGTACGCTTTGATACCACTTCTGTAACACCCCCAGATCCGGGGTCCGGGATCCGGTCGTTACGGTCTCTATTACTGTTCACAATACTTGAACTTACTTCAACTCAAAATAAATTACATCTTTATGACCCAACACAACAATATAAAACACACCCGTTATAGTCCCAGAGATGAAATCAGAGTAACTACCAAATTTTATTAAGCACAATATGAGTTCTTACAATCCAAAAGAATTTCAATATGAATACATACTCTTTGCCATCCATTTGCATAAGTCATACTAGACCATATACTTGGTACTGAAAGAATAGATCTATCCTACCAATAGCTTTCACTTCGGCTCTGGTAGTCTCATTATCCTCGCCAGCGTCGAGTGCGCCTTGTGCGAATCATCTGGTCTAGCTGTTGTTGTGATATAATAATAAAGCAAGGGTGAGCAATAGCCCACCAATAATAATATTTAACTGAACGATAATATATAACAGTTCAAAAGTATCTTTCAAACCATATGCCATGCATTTACGGAAATGATGCCAGTATAATATGAACGATGAAGTTACAAGGTAACTCAAAATGTAAATATATGTGGGAATATCTGCTATGTCGAAAATTAGCAAGATATTATCATTTATCATATAAAGAGGAACTTGCAAGGAAAATATTGCAATTCTAGTTATTAACATTTTTCGAAGTCCTACAACCTGAAAGAAGTCACTTCGATACGTGTTGCGGAAGACACCGTCAACCTAAAAGAAGTCTCTTCGATACGTGTTGCAGGGAATTCCAAATTTGGGAGATGAACAAATACTGGAGTTATCACGCGCCAGCTATCCAACTCCCAGATGATCAGTCGGGGATGGTACAGCCCAATATAGTTTACTACCGGTAGAAGGAAGAACTAACGGCTCCACTTGTCGATTGCCTTTAATAGTAACTCCCTG
Source organism: Saposhnikovia divaricata (assembly GCA_036435485.1). NCBI lineage: Eukaryota > Viridiplantae > Streptophyta > Magnoliopsida > Apiales > Apiaceae > Saposhnikovia > Saposhnikovia divaricata. The sequence continues at coordinate 151,996,390 of CM071594.1, forward strand.
GCCCATGGTTAGGCCTCGTGATGGACCGCACGACTCGGCCTCTTACACACGACTCCTAGTTCGAATAAATACACAGCATTGAAACGTAGAGTTTGTCCTCCCTTCCCCAAGTGAAATATTTGTTGATAAGACTCCACAAAGTAGTCGTATCTAGTTGGAAAGGAAAATTCACCAACATTTCCCACGCTTTTGCTTGTTAATGGATATCAACTTGTTCCAACAATCTTACCCCTCGAATGATGAGAAGGTACACACGGACTTAATGAGTCCATAGCATCCAAGTTGCGAGTGAAAAGGATAAATTATGACCGAGAAGTCAACAAGATAAATAACCTTTCTCAAGTAAGGTTCCCTTATAATTTAAGAGATAGATTCGAGTGACGAATGGAATCTGGAGGACCTTTCTTAATATAATATAAATCGTAGGACTCCGAAATATTTTACATAATATTTGGAGGTGAAAGATAATCTCCAAATAATATAAATCATTTTAATAAGAATTTAAAAGAATTAAATAAATATTCCAAGAATATTTATTAACTCAATAATAATTACGGAATATTATTAAATCATAATGTTGCTCGTAAGTAATCCTCGAATGAATATATAGAATTATTTACTAAATAAATCCCTCCTTAAATGAATATTCAAAATAATATTCATTAATAATTAGACTCCAATAATTATTTAAAATAATATTCAATAAATGAGTCAAACTTTAAATGAATATTTGAAAATAATATTCTTTTAATAAATAATCTTCTAAATGAATATCCAAATAATATTCCTTTAGTAATCAAAACTTTAAAGGAATAATCGAAATAATATTCCTTAAGTAAATAGAACTTCCAATGAATATTTTAAAATAATATTCATCAAGTACATAAAACCTTAAATGAATATTCGAAAGTAATATTCATTTAATAAATAACATTCTAATGAATATCAAAATAATATTCATTTAATAAATAACATTCTAATGAATATCAAAATAATATTCATTAAATAATCAACTCTAAATGAATATTCGAAACTAACATTCATTTAATATCTCTCGACTGAGATAATACTCGAATAACATTCCTCGAAATATTTCCAAGTAATTGATACTTTATGGAAATATAAATAACGTTTAATAATAACATTCTTTAAATAAATAATAATCTACCGTCGGAATCCCTCCGGGTTTCCACGACTATCTATATCTCAAAATACCGACTCCCGGTCTATATTTAAGAATGAATAACATATGCCCTTCGCTAAGGGTCTTATCAAAACAATTCGGCTTATAACTGATATTTCGTATCTAGTCTATAAGCCAATATCAATTCAGGGAACAGGTATCATAAACTAATTTGACAATAGGCATGCATGCTATGGCATATGTATCAGAAACAACAGATATACATATTATCACAACAACAGTTCCAAGGTATTGGAAACTTGCCTGGTACTCAGGTGTGGGTGGAGATAGCGTGTCCTGGGTCTGCTCGATGATCTATAAAGAATCAGAACATTCGAGATTAACCATTTAACACCTTTTAAAAGTCTAAGTATAAACTTCACTTAAGTCGAAACACGTTTTCGAATTATCTCGTTATACACCTTTTAGTGTAACTCTTTTTATCACCGATATGATCCGACATTCGTTCATTATTAAGACATTTCATCATACCCATACTCGGTATATACTTAAGTCGTATAAGTTCTAAAGTCGATCGATTATGAATCGAGATTATACCTCGAGTTTTATCGTTCGTTTTCTAAGTTATAACCAAAGTTATACTTTTAAGGGGTTCATTCGCGTTTAACCTTGATTCGAACATTTTTATAAAATCGAAAAACGATCCGTTCGACATGTGGTTTTCTTTCATACCTTCCTTATGACCCCTAGTATTTATCTACCAAGATTCGCCACTGAGTAACATGTTTTACGAGGATTCAATTGAAGTTACGAACTTTTACTTACGGTTCCGAACCAATTTTAGTAATTAGACCATAAATCCTAAACCGTAAGTCGGAATGTCTCGATTCTCACGCCAAAACGATCTATGGCTCGAGATCTACAAGGACCAGTCATAATATTACCAAGGTCAGGAACCTACATTAACTGCCATGCTTGGTTTCTATGTGTTAAAAAAAATTCGGCATTACGACGGCTATAAATCGGATATTTCCAAAATCAAAACCCTCCAATAATCATAGTTTCCACTCCAAACAACACATATGCATGATTTCTAACCATGAACTGAGGCCAAGAAATGCCTTTCCGTTCATCTAACTATTTTTAACATTTATCAAAACCCCATTCATAATCATGCTTATACCTTCCTTGGAGTGTGTACTAGCCTTACTAAGCTTGTTCTAGTCCTTGTATAGCCTTAACAAAGCTTGGATCAACCAAAGAAAACAAGAAATCAAAGATTAGTTCTTGGAAGTTACTATTCACCCTAAACTTGTAAAAATCATAGAAAATTGAAAAATAAGAATTTAGCTCTCAAATTTTTACCACATCTTGGGCTCTTCATAAGCTTTGTTTTGAGTCCTAGATCATCAGATATGAAGCTTCCTAGCTAGGGTTTTGAGCCCTCTTTTTCTGCTGGACAGAAACTGGGCAGATTCGTTTCCCCAACTTTGAGCATGGATTTGACTAGGCTATACTACTTTGTTGGCCATGAAATTTTGCGCAAATATTACCCATGGAGTGGAGAGGCTATGGTTAAAATTTGGTGATTTTATCATGGATAGAAATGGAGATATGAATTTTTTTTCATAGTGGTTCTTGCTAGGCAGCTTTAAGAAAATGGAGAGAGTTTGTGTTTTGCTTTATGTTTTGGTGTTTAATGCAATAATACAAGTAATATCTATCTATATTGGATGCATCTCTTGCCTTTTGTGTTGTTAACACTCTATTGGTGCCACTTGTTGATCCATTACTTGTCCAAGTGTTGGCATTATATCAAGCAACTCCATTCTTGGTTAATTGTAATTACACCACTCCTTTGTTAGTTGACTTATATGTAAGTCAATTGTATCATTCTTTTTCCACCAATTGCACATGTCATCTCTTGGCCGTTTATTTTTTCTTTGTCCGGTTATTGCTCGTTTCGATTGATCGTTCGTGGGAATATCTCACGGATTTCTATTTAGGGTTCACCGGGAATCTTCTTAATATTAATACCATCATTCTCCATCTTTCTTACTAACTTTCGAATTTATATTCCTTAAATCCCTTCGTTAAATTCTTAAGTCTTTCAGTGTCCAGGGAACTTTCGGAGAAAATAAAAGTGCGATTTTTCAGAATCCGACAGCTTTTACATACACTTATTTTCCTCCTGGATCACTAATACGAACTCGGAAATCCGTTCCGAATACTTCTATATACTGTCGTCTCATAATATTCTCATTTCCACCAAAAACACTATTCATTCTATATTCTTCCTATATTCCCTATATTTGTGACAATGTCCTTGCTATTTCTCGGGCGTTCCTTAACCCTTTCACGGAACCACTGGACTAATCGTTTTCGATCCGGATGACACGAGAATATTCTCCGGCTTGGAATTTCCATATCTTATTCCCCTAGGAGATAGATTATTCTTACCTAAGTTGTCAACCCATAGTATTCTCCATGGCATATAAACATTTGAATCCAAATCTATTCCTTTCATTCATTATCTCAATCGTTACATCGTAGTCGTAATCACTATTCACCATTACCTCAGTACATAATAAAAAGTTTTAATTATATCCAAAATTTGGGGTTCTTACAGATAAGTTATTTTTGAGAATCGAGAAATCGAAATAATTTTATTTCATGGAATTGAAATAATTTTATTTCATGGGAGTTGAGTGAACCAGCGTAATATAGAAAATTCGTTGGTTGTAAATGAATTTTTAAAAGGAAATTAAAGTTGGTGGTGTGTTTATAAGTTTGAGGCATGACCGGTGAATTTTTTTTATGAAAAATTGGGAATTTTATATCGATAAAGAATTAGACAATTGTGTCTGTATTTTTTAAAGTGGGAGTTCGTTTACGATTATATCCTATATTTTGATGATAAGTTGCTAGTGAAAAATGAGAAGGAAATGTTAAATTGTGGGATCTCATTTAGAAATCTGGGATGAAAGATATTGGAGAAATTTCATATGTTCCAAGAATCCGGTTGGTAAGGGATAAAAAGGAACACTGAGTTTGAATTGTAAAGCTGGGGTTGCAACTGTGAATATTTATAAATTCGAGAAATGTGAATTAAAAGGGTTATATTTTGAATGTTGAGTTTGAACCAGAAAAAGTGTTTGAGTAAATAGCTTAATCGTTTGAGGAAGTCCGACGATTAAGAATGAGGGAGAAACGGATAATGCGGAAAAAGCACTTGATGTATCATATGCGCAAGTAGTCGGAAGTTCGATGTTGTTTAACCGATTGACTTGACTTGGCGTATTTAATTGGTCTAATGAATGGATACGAATGAAATCCTAATCAAGCCTAGTGAGAGGTTGTGAAGAGGATGATGAAGTACTCGAAGTGTACATTGCACCACTAATTGGTTAAGAGGCAGACGTGCCTGAATTTATTAATTGTTCTGGTGCAGATTTCGAAGGTGATAAAATAATGAAAATTCAACTTCGGAAGACCTATTGATTTATGGTGAATTCGAAGTTGGGAAAGTAAAAAATATGAATGTGTTGCAAGAAGTGAAAGTTACAATGTTTAATTAGAGATTGTGAATTTTTAACAGAAGGTATTTCTATGAAAATATTTAAATAGTTTTGATTTATATAGACCTTAAAAAAGATGGAAGTCACGGATAATATTTGACAAAAAATGTCAAAGTGGAAGTTGTTGTATTTGACTATGTTTTGTCAAATGAAATAAATGGGAGATAAATATTTAATACACGGGAGTTACAAAATACATGTGTTAGTTTAAGTATGAAATTCGGAGTTACATATTCTTAAAGTAATGCATTGATATGTAATTAATTGGGCTGTTACAATATTTGGGGTGGAGAAAGTAAATGAATAGCCTATATATAGTGGTTTATTCCAAAATGAAAAAGGAACTTAAAAAGAAAAAAAAAACTTTGCTCAATTTACTATCCGGAACCCCAAACAAATATTTTGATCTCTTATTCTTTTTCTTTCATCTATCTGGTTAGATGCAGTATGTATCAGGTCTTTTGTTATATTTGCTTTCCCAGAAAAAAAAAAAATCAGTTCTTATCGGAACTGGTCCTTTTCAAAGCTTTGATCAATTAGAATATTATTGTTTATCTCATACAAGTTAAAAAAAACAATAAATTTATGATTTGGTATATACAAACTTATAAAGGTAACAATAAAATAAAAGGTGAAGTCGTCTAATCTTGAAAAAATGTACAAAGTCTGTTGGTGGATAATAATCAAACCAGATTAAAGAAAGATGGCTAACACGTGTAGTTAAGGGGGATTCATGCATTTTTTTTTAACATGGGAACCCGCAGCCGCTACCCTTCGGATGTGCTCTGGGTAAACCCATGGACTCACGCAATAGCCTGCAAACCACGTAATTCAATCACCTTTCATCCATAATTACGTTGACTTATCACAACTTCATTTTGCAACTTGCTAAAATTATTCACCCCTACTACGTCTTTGTTTTCTCGGACCCAAGAAGGGACAAGTGAGCTTACTTGTAATTTATTAATTAAAAAAAATAATAGAATATTATGTATAATTTATATGTAACAAAATTGCTTGAGAAGGGAGGTGATAATAATGGTCGTGCCGCCATGATTCTTGACCCCCTGCTTTAACTTCTTAGAAATATGGCGTAATTTTAAAAGTTAATTGCATTTTAAAATTTTCATTCAGAATTAACTTGTATGAACTTTGATTAAAGACACTCGCACCCCATAACATTTTTTTTTTGAAGTCCTTGCATCCCATGACTTGAGGCTGTTTGGTTGGGGCTTTAAAGCTCCTGTTTAAAGTAATTTTTGATTTTAAGTTAAAAAATGTCTATTTAAGTAATAAGTCAGAAAATGATTATAAGTTAAAAAAATACCTTAAAGTTAGAAGTTGTATGATGTACTTTTTTGAATAACTTATTTTATTTTGATGATTTTATTTGATAAAAGATAATATCATCATTCAAATTAATAATTTATCAAATTTATTTTTACTTTTACATTTTTAAGAATTCATAAGTTATTTATTATAAAAAATTATCCAAACAGATATTAAATTAAAATTTTTCTTTTTCACTTATTATTTTAAGCAACTTTAAATCATAAGTAATAATTTTAAGCAAAGCCAAACTATATCCTTGTAATAACCCGGATTTTTAGAGGATGATTTTATTATTATATTTACAATATTAATGCTTTTCCTAAAATGAGGAGGAACTTTTTTTTTATTTTATTGTTCATTATTCCGATTTAAGGAATTTCTAAAATCAATTATTTAAATATTTTCCGGTTCAGTGTAATCGGGTTCCTTTTGAAAGTTTTATCGATCGAGTAAGTATCTCGAGTCGATAGTTTATTTGGGTCAAGGGTTTCATTTTCAAAGTGTGGAATTATTCAGTAAAGATTTTTTGTTTTAAATTACTGAGTAATTTGGTGATTTTAAAATCTTTGGAAAATAGTTATTTTAAATATTTAATGATTTACAGAAATTACTCGATTAATATATAAAGATCGATAATTTGAGATTTTACCAAAACAATAATAATTGTGGTATTTTATGAAGCCCTGTAATTTGTGATTTATGAATCACAATTATTATTTTTATGTATTTTTTTTATAAATTATTAATATTTGTAAAATGCATATCAATTCAGAAAATTTAGATTTAATTCTATTTCTTTCTCCAAAAATCTTTACAAATATTCTAGTATTTAATTATGCTGGAATAATTATTTTTACGGATCAAGATTTCTAACCCAAATTATTATTTTATCTGAGTGATATTTTGCGGGTTTAATTAGAAGTGGGTTATTATTTTGTAGTAGTATAAGGGGATTGGGCCAAGCCCAATCAAAACACACAAACACAACACACAGTCGAGAGAAAAGAAAGTCGGGGAGAGAGAAAGTGAGATTGGGGGAAAAGAAAATTATGGTTAGAGATGAAATTGAATTGGGGAAAATGAAATTGGGAGGTTCCAAGTTAGAAATCAATAGGTATATATATATGTACATACATATACGTGTGTGTGTAAATCACGTATGTATGTGTGTAAGTGTGTGTGTATTGCACGGGTTGAAGGAGGAAGAGGAAGACCACCGCGCGATGGCAGGTGGCCGGCGGTGGTGGCGGCTCTCCGGCGACGCGCGCGGGGAGGAGGCAGCAAGGAAGAGAGAGAGAGAGAGAGAGAGAGAGAGAGAGAGAGAGAGAGAGAGAGAGAGAGAGAGAGAGAGAGAGAGAGAGAGAGAGAGAGAAAGAGGAGAGATGATGGAAGGAGAGAGATTTCGGGGGAGATTATCCGGTGGTTCGATCTTTGGTGGGTCGAAATCGAAATGGTATACTTTTTGTATTTTTATTTAATTATGAATATTGTTGTAATTTAATTAGTTTTAAATTGCGAGTTAAATGTATTAATTGTCGTAATTAGAGTAATATTGTAAATTATGATTATTGTTTTATCTTCGTGAATTAATTCGGAGAGTATAGTTAAGTATAATTGTTGGGTTTAATTGTGAGTTCGATTAAATGTTCGGGTTAGTAGTTGTTAATTGTTAATTGGTAATTGTTAGTTGCTAATTGTGACGGGAGAATAATATGTAAAGGTTATACGATCTTACCAGTTACAAATGTTTAAGTGCTAATTGCTAAGTGTAATGGTTGAAATTAGTTTGTGGTCGTTAGTGGGTAATTATTAGTTGCCGTATAATTTGTGGAAGTCATATGAGTTGCTAGTTGCATATGGGTCGGGAATGTTTACGTGCTAAATGCTATAAATCGAGTCATAGTAATTGTGGAATGTATAATTGGCAATTACTTGGTGGTGAAGTATATGTAATCTATAGCAAGGATAAATAGTTAGTTTGCTATCTTGATTGTTTACTTTTCCTACGTGTTTAGATGCCGCAAGTCTGGGCGGGTACTTTTCCTTAAATGTTTTGTGCCGCAAGTCAGGGCGGATAAATTTCCTTATGTGCTAGGTGCCGCATGTCTGGGCAGGTACTTTTCTTACTTGTTTACTTTTATGTTGCTGCAAATTGAGGCAACTTGATTTTCCTTGGTGGTTACACAGTTGGAATGTTGAATTGGAAAACAGGGGAATAGTCTTATTTACGAATACCTCATGCCAAAATTTTCTGAAAATCCTCTGCGATTAAATTTATTTAACTTATTTGATTTCAAGGGTCTAAAGGCATGCTTTGGGTGTTAACTGTTATGTGTATATGTGCTAAGTAAATTGTCTCGAGGGTTATGTGATAATTCGAGGACTAAATGTGTCTTGAGGATTAATTGAGTATTATGAGTCTTTATCGAGGATTAATTATGTGTCGAGGACTATCTATATGTTATGATGGTTTAAGCCTATTAAATGGTTATAGTGTGTTTGGCACCGGGAGATGTCCACCATGTAAAGGGGACTCCTTTCGTGTCATTGTCGATTGCTAAATGTGTTATGTGCATTAAGTGGTATTAGAATAGTCAACTATAGGGAGGACACCTATGTTTGACTTTATGTGACTTAGTGGTAATTCTGAGTTGTGTCTACTCGAGATACAAGGTTGGACTGACACGTAATCGTAACTATTTCAGTACCATTAGTGTATAATCAAGTTGGAGCGACGTGCATCAAAAAGGAAAGATCGAGGCGTCGTATAAAGAAAGGTAAACTACCTCCATGGAAATGCTTGGACGGGTGCGAAGGATTTATTCGCGGTTTTCTGTTTTCTGCTAAGGACCAGAGGCAAGTTTATTTATGCATACTCTATCGTTCAGGGTATATGTGTATTTTGAAATATATATGAAATGTGTGAATTAATTTAAATCCATATTTTCTAGTTTTCCAATCTTGTGATTCCTCATCAAAACCAGTATATTTTGACTTTGCTCATGATTAGTAAATCCTGCTCGTGCAATAATCAAAACCCCAGGACTTATAATACTATCGATAGGCGGGGATATTTTTATGATCCTACGTCATGAGTTATATGATATATATTTATAAGCTTATCATATTGAGGAACTGGGCCATATATTATATGTATCGGAACAAGAAAGGCTCAGAGGGTAGAGCATGTATTGAGTTGTATGACTTAGCCCGTGTGACGGGGTTATTTTGTAATGTATATTTCGAAAACCCGGACAAAGCTTTTTAAAAGAATTTTGCAATAATTAACCTAAAGGCAACATCACCAATAAACCTGTGTTTATTTAATTAGTAAATACTTCTGAAGCATTTATGGATTAAATAAATCTTATTCGTCTAATTAAATTTATTTAATTGGATGAATATCATTTTCAAAATGTTTTCTTAAAATTGCTTTGTTCCGGAATAAGAACGAAGATACCCCAAGGGTTATAAATTGAATATTTTCGGTTAAGAATATCTGGAACGATATTGATAAATATTATTTGAATGTTTATTAATTCAATGGTTACTAATCATAATATCAATTTAAAAAGGATCTATGAATGGTTTATTACCTATTAACAGGTCAGTGTGAGTTATTTGATATAATGGTTAAAGTCCGGAGATGGCTGGAGGGGTAATAATTTGGTTTTGGTTAAAAATATTCCAAGGGTTATATTTGGGTGTCTTGGAGGTTATTAAATACTTCAATATTATTTATAAATACTATTCGAATATCTATTTTAATAAATGACGATTAATTTGAATATTCTTTTAAAAGGGGTCATTAAATAGTCATTGCTTAATGAATATTATTTGTATAATCACTAAATTCTCGAGTATGATTCAAAAGTTATAAAATAATAAGTGAAGGTTACTTAGGGACTTTCATAACTAGTAAAATATTATATGGTGATTCTACCGAAGCAAGTTTTCGAACCTATTACTTGCTGTTGCTGTGATATTATTCTATATATATATGCTAGTGGAAAGCAAACTGATTGAGGGTATATACTACTTGATTATGATTTGAGGAATGGCTTATAACTAGATATTGAATATTAGTTATGAACCGGATTTTTATAATTACCCTTAGCGAAGGGAATATGAATCGTATCTTTGTAAAAGACCGGGAGTCGGTATTTCGTATACTTTCGAAGATATATTTTCATAAATATATCGAATAACTATTATTGTGATTAATGAATATTATTTTGAATATTCATTTAAAGCCTATTTATTAAATGAATATTGTTTTGAATATTCATTTAGCAATTATTTATTAAGTGAATATTATTTTTGAATATTCATTTAAAGACTATTTATTTAATGAATATTATTTTCAAATATTCATTTAAAAGATTATTTACTTAGTGAACATTATTTTCAAATATTCATTCGAGGTTTAATTATGAAGTGAATACTGTTTCGAATATTCACTTAAGAACTTATTTATTTTGATTATTCTCTTTAAAGATATTATCTAGATATTTATGTATTTAATAAATATTCTTCGAATATTTATTAATACTTTTAAATCAGTTTAAAAGTGATTTATCTTATTTAAAATTTATCTTCGACCTTCAATAATTATAAAGAATATTTCTGAGCTTTACTAAAACTGTTTTGTCAAGGAGAGGTTCCCAAATTCTATTTTTCCATTTAAATCTATCTTCTAAGAAGATTTAAATGCTCGCTCAAACTGTCAAAACATAGGGAACCTTACTTGAAAACTGTTATTTGTAATTGACTCCCCTGTCATAAACTTTCGAAAGAATCCTTCTCATTCACAGTTCAATGACTGCGAGTCACAATTGTTTCATGACTTCTTCAATCATTCGAGAAGTAATCCGAGTCTCAAGTCGGTATCCATTAACAAGCAGTAGTTTGGGAAGTATTAGTGAATTTTCCTTTCCAACTAGATACGACTACTTTGTGGAGTCTTATCAACAAGTATTATACTTGGGGGAAGGGGGACGAACTTTATGTTTTAGAGTTATGGATGTTATACGAACTAGGAGCTGCGTAAGTGGCCGAGCGGCGCCGGTCCAACAATGGCCCAACCGTTGGCCGGGGGGTTCCAGAGGGCGGTGGACAAGTAAATCCGTCGGTGCTTCCTTCTACATGTAGAGAATAAGAGATGGGGAGCATAACATGCGTCTGATCATCATAAATGTTATGGCTCCTGGCGCGTCAATGCTCCGGTATTAGTTCACCTTTCAAATGTTGGTAATTCTCTGCAACATAATTATCAGTGTTGGCAGGATTGAAAAAGTGTTCAAAACTTATGTTTTGCAATGAATTCATGCAGTATCTCGAACTGCAAGGTTATTCTAATAATATTGGCACGTGTTTAGTGCACTCTTGAAAGTATTTATGTAAGAACCCAGATTTTGGGTAGAATTAAAACTTTTATTTATTTAATGATGTAAGAATGAATAGTGGTTACGGCTACAATGTAATAGTTGATATTTTGAAAGAACGAATGGAATTCGACTTTATTATTTCTATGTCTTGAAGAATGCTAATGATTGACAACTTAGGTAAGAATAATCTATCTCCTAGGGGAATAAGGTATGACAATTCCAAGCAGGAGAATATTCTCATGTCATCCAGATCGATAACGATTAATCCAGTGGTTTCGTAAAAAGGTTAAGGAATGACCGAAAGCGAATACGGACAATTGTACAACCCTAAGAGAATAAGTAAAGAATAAAGAATGAATAGTATTTTTGGTGGAAGTGAGAATAATATGAGACGACACTATATAGAAGTATCCGGAACGGATTTTCGAGTTCGTATTAGTGATCCAAGGGGAAAATAAGTGTATGTAAAAGCTGTCGGATTCTGAAAAACCGCACTTTTATTTTCTCCGAGAGTTCCCTGGACACTGACAGACTTAAGGAATTAATGAATGGATTTAAGGAATATAAATTGGAAAGATAGAAAGAAAGATGGAGAATGATAGTATTAATATTAAGAGGATTCCCGGTAAACCCTAATTAGAAATCCGTGGAATATTCTTACGAACGATCAATCGAAACGAGCAATAACCGGACACAGAATCAAGCAGAGAAAGCAAGATACATGCATGAACAAGTGACAAATATCTAGTAACTAGATCAATTAGAATGCAACTAGTACTTAGGAAACAAACCACTTGGTTATCACTAAACCACCAAAATATCAACACATGGCTTGCTAATTACATCATCTAGTGCATCATGCCTTTAAAAAAGCTACTTTATGACCCAAGGATAATATCTTGACATAACAATAATTCATTTAGTCTAGCAACCAAGAGAACAAAGCAAGCAAACCATCATCTCTCTCTTTTTTCCAAATCCAAAATCCATCTTCCACTCCTTGTCTGATCTTGAAACTTTTAGGGTAAGTCCTATATTTCATAAAAGTAATACCCTAGAAATTATAGCTTCAATCTCCTCTTTTACCATTTTCAAAAAAATCAAGAAAGGTGAGGATGAATAGTGTTTCTTATGACTAACCTTGAATTTTCTTGTTTTTCATGGTTGATCTAGCAAGCTTAATCACTTCTAAGGATCATACAAAGCTTAGTGAGGCTAGTAAACACTCTCAAGAAGGTATAAAGTCCTTGAAACCCTAGATCCACTTTGAGTTTTATGTATGTTCTTGAGTTATATAAGTTAGTTATGGTTATGTTAAGATTATAAGCATGATTATGTATGGATCTTGGATAAATGTTAAAAATAGTTAGATGAACGGAAAGGCATTGCTTGGCCTCAGTTCATGTGTATAAATCATGTATATGTTGTTTGGAATGGATACCATGTTTATGGGAAGATTTGATATTGGTAGATATTCGATTTACAGCCGTTATAATGTCCAATTTTACAATACCATGTTTTGTATGCCATTTTCCCTGTCAAAACCCTACTGTACAGAAACTTTATCTGCCATTATAGGATAGATAATGTTCCAAGCTTCGTTTTGATATAAAGAACGTGTGAAACGGACTTACGGTTTAGGAGTTATGGTCGGTTTACTAAAAGTAGTTCGAAACCGTAACCGAGAATTCGTAATTAAAAGTGAACCCTCGTAAAATATGTAAGTAAGTGGCGAATCATGGTAATTAAATACTAGAGGTAAAAATGAAGGTGTGAGAGAAAACCTCATGTGAATCGGATCATTTTTCGATTTTATAAAAATGTTCGAATCTAGGTTAAACGCGAACGAACCCCTTAAAAGTATAACTTTGGTTATAACTTAGAAAACGAGCGATAAAACTCGAGATATAATCTTGGTTCGTAATCGATCGAATTTAGAACTTATACGAATTAGGTATACACTAAGTGTGAGTATGATGACATGTCTTAATGACGAACAAATGTCGAATCGTATCGGTAATAAAAAGAGTTACACTAAAAAGGGGTATATCGAGATAATTCGATAACATGTTTCGACTTAAGTTAATACTTACCCTTTCTAAAAAGTGTTAAGCGATTAACCTCGAATCTCTTGACTATTTATAGATCTCCGAGCTGACCCGGGATACCCTACCACTACCCCTACCCGTGCTCAATTACCAGGCAAGTTTCAACTTTCCCTTTTTAGGCTGTTGTTGTGAATATATATGCTTTCTGTTACACATATGCCATAGCATGCATGCCTACTTTCAAGTCATATTGATATACTTGTTCCCTGATTGTTCTTTGGCTTATAAGTAGATAGATAATATATCGATTATAAGCCGGATGTCGTTAAGATCCTTAGAGAAGGGCATCTGAATCCTATTTGTTGAATATAGACCGGGAGTCAGTACTTCTTGATATATCGTAATTATTTTCGAGGGAAATATTTAAGTAAATAATTTCCATTATTTGGTTGACGAATATTATTTGAATATTCGTTCGAGATTATTTAAATAACGATCATTACTTCAATTATTTATTTGAACGTTATCTATTCAATGAATATTATTTTTCAATATTCATTCAAAGACGAACCATTTATCGAATATTATTTCAAATATTTCTATAAAACCTTCGATTATTAAATAAATATCATTCGGACGTTCATCTAGAACATCATGTATTAAGGGAATATTATTCTCGAATATTCCTTTAAGGCTTAATTTTTTAAATTAATATCACTTGGATATTCATTTAAATTATTAATTATTATATGAATACTATTTTTGGAATATTAATTTGAAGTCTTATTTATTTAACGAATATTATTCCAAACAGTCCTTTCAAACTTATTTATTAAATGAATATTATTTTAATATTCATTTAAGTAATTATTTATTCAATAAATATTGTCTTAATATTCCTTCAAGGATTATTTTGAGAAATACTCTGATTAAAAATATTCGTTCATTCATTAAATACTTCCGACTCAATAAATATTCTATAAATATTTATTCAATACTTGGAAACAACTTCAAGGTTGTTTATTTTTCTTCAAATATTATTTTCGACCTTCGATCATTCTGAAAATCCTTCGGAGTCATACGATTAATATTATATTAAGAAAGGTCCTCTAGATTCCATTCTTCACTCGAATCTATCTCTTAAATTATAAGGGAACCTTACTTGAGAAAGGTTCTTTATCTTGTTGACTTTCCGGTCATACTTTATCCTTTTCACTCGCAACTTGGTTGCTACGGACTCGTTAAGTCTATGTGTACCTTCTCATCATTCGAGGGGTAAGATCGTTGGAACAAGTTGATATCCATTAACAAGCAAGAGCTTGGGAAATGTTAGTGAATTTTCCTTTCCAACTAGATACGACTACTTTGTGGAGTCTTGTCAACAAGTATTTCACTTGGGGAAGGGAGGATAAACTATACGTTTCAATGCTGTGGATTTACTCGAACTAGGAGTCGTGTGTAAGAGGCCGAGTTGCGCGGTCCATCACAAGGCCTAATCATTGGCCAGGGAGTTACTATTAAAGGCCATTGACAAGTGGAGCCGTCAGTTCTTCCTTCTACCGGTAGTAAACTATATTGGGCTGTACCATCCCCGACTGATCATCAGGGAGTGGGAAAGCTGGCGCGTGATAACTCCAGTATTGGTTCATCTCTTAAATTGGGAATTCCCTGCAATACGTATCGAAGATACTTCTTTCAGGTTGACGGTGTCTTCCGCAACACGTATCGAAGAGACTTCTTTCGGGTTGTAGAACTTCAAAAAATGTTAATAACTTGTACTGCAATATTTTCCTTGCAAGTTCCTCTTAATATGATAAATAATGATATCTTGCTTATTTTGACTTAGCAGATATTCCCACAAAATAAACACTTTAAGTTACCTTGTAACTTCATCCTTTATATTATACTGGCACTAACTTTGTTAATGCATGGCATATGGAAATAATGATACTTCGAACTGTTATATACTATCACTGTCCTGTTATATATTTTATTGGTGGGCTATTGCTCACCCTTGCTTATTTATCATGTCACAACAACAGCTAGGACAGATGGCTCACGTCAGGCGCACTCGGCGCAAGCGGGTTACCCGACCCACCGGACTTCCCGCTGAGATGCTAGCCGCCATTGCTGAGGTAGCATAGTTAGAAAGCTTTTGTTTCCTGTTTAACTATATGTATAATTAATGTAATCAATAGCAAAACTTTTAAACTTATGATGATTATCCTTTTGGATTGTAATAACTTTTATTCGTAAACCCTTTTATGTAAGACTTATTTCAATTTCATCCCTGGGACTATAACTGTGTGTGTGTGAGTGGATATTATTGTGGGGTCATAGCATGTTACTTATTGATTTTGGACTCAAGTCAAGTATTATGTATGAGTTATGAGACCGTATCGACCCGATCCCTGACCCCGGATCTGGGGGTGTTACAATTTAAAAGGTGAAAGATGGTTCATCAATTATTGATGTTAAGCCTCTAATGGTTCATTTCAAAAACTTTGACTCTCTTTCTATCAGTTATCTCTAAGTCTTAAACTTATCAAGTGGTTAAAGAATTTATATCCCGTACAGAATATTGAACTGTAGGGTGTTGTGATAGAAATGATATGCTTTTATGTATATACTTTCAGACTTGTGATTTACTAAAAAGGGGATCTTTTTATGGTTTGGTTTCTGTTGATGAAAACACTTGTAGTAACAGTATATGGAACTGCATATTTTGAAGAGTTTTCTTAAAGGTTATTGAGACTACAGCTTATACTATTTTGCTAAGGTATGAAGCTTACTATGGTTATTATGATCTCAGATTGTTCATTTGATGTTATTTCAAATGTTATAATTCCCTTATTGAAGTTCCGTAGTTATAAATGTTTCAGATATGATATTAGATATCGTTAGATATGGAATACCCCTTGTGTGTATTGGTACATATATTGTTAAGCTCTATTATTAACTTGCTGGGCAATTCTTTCGCTCATACTTGTTTTCAAATATTAACCTTTCAGAGGAAGGTAAACGGTTGAGGCTTATCTGCATGGCTCAGAAGAAGCAGGCAGTACGCCCTTATGAAGATGATATGATCCAGAAAAGCTATAACTGGAATAAGTTATATGAAGATGATATTGATGTGTAATATTTATATTACTTTTTACGGGATAGCACTAATTGCTGGTGTACTTCTCAATGAAGCTATACTGGTATTATAGGATTTGTAATACACAGTGTGATGAAATTGAATGGATGTAATGAATGAAGTAATGTAAGGATTTTAGTTCTTGTTTCTAGCCCTATAACCCAAAAGATGCTTGGTGGTTGGGGTCTCAATTGTCGTATTTCAGTTAGTAAATGACTACAGATGGTTTAATGTTGTTAAACAGGTGATTTGTTATTGAGGATTTCCGCGTGACGACCAAATCCCTGACCCTGATTTGGGGCAATTACAATCCTCAAGTTGAACTTTTTAGGATTGCATGAGTTACGAGTGTGAATTATGGAAAAACAACTTTACTAAAGTCGTGCATAATCTAAATATTTTAGAAAACATTATATTCCATCTATACCAATATATTGTTAACACTTTTTTTTATAATGTCTCACTTAATTATTGATATTTTTTTAAAATAACGTATTTTCTTCATTAACTTCAATAGATTCTACCAACTTAATCAACCTTTAACGTGCGTGTTTGAGGTATATTTAATTGAATATTTTAATTTAAAATGAATAAGCATCATATAAGTGATAAGTTGAAGAATACTTATAACTCATATGGATATTTGGATAAATTTACTTATAAGCTAGTGAAATATTTTGTTTAATTAAATTGAAAAAATATATTATTTAATAGAATAATCTTAATATATGCATTTTGATTAAAAAGATATTTAAAAACACAAATTTAAAAATATAAATCGTTAAACAATGAAAGAAACGAAGCAATAAGAAATAAGTTGACAAAAAAGTACGTATTATTAACATTCAACCTATCAATATATAAGTTATAAATTAATTTAATAAATTGAATTTTCAAACAACCCCTGATAAGTTCGTCCTAAATCTTTGCGTCTCATCTAGTTATAAATATTTGGATGGGAGAGAAGAAGTATTTGACTATTCAGTATTCACGCATATTGAAATGTTTGTTTTTTTCTGGATAAATCTTGCAATGCATGATCAAATATTATCACTCAAAACATTATAATATCTCAGTTAAGTAGTTTTTACGTTGGGATTGTATCGCATAATTTTTTGATCATGAGGGAAACCGATATTCATGTTTAAAAAAAACAAAACAAACTTTTTTAAGTTGGAACCGTGTACACAAACAATGTATTTGCAAACTATCTTTTACCCGCAATCCGCACACAGGTTTTCGCTGCTAGAGATAATATAGGACCCAGAAAATAATTGCATTGTGGACCAAATTAATATAGGTATGTGCTTGAAATTTGTGACACCCGTTCAAACAGGCGGCCATGTAGATTTATATTCAACTAAAATACATAAACACAGCTTGCAAGTAGGATCAAGAGTAGACTCAGACTTTGTATATCTGTGTAACTTGCTTTCTTCTCATTTAGATCGTGTTTTCTTTAAACGGAAGTGTCACACCATTGAATCCAACTTAACAATATACAAAGTATCTAAAGAATCACTCTATTTTGTATATCAGAGAAACTCAAAGTTTACATGATTATAGAGATACACGAGAGAGATAAGATTCAGAGAGAGAGAGAACAAAATTTTATAATGAGAAGCTTCTAGTAATGATGTTGAAATGACTAATCTATATAAAGGCTAACTAATTGCTGTAACAAACTTTGATAGCTTGTACCAGCCTGTTATCACTGAGATGACATAACATCCACGTCATTTGAAGTATCTGACTCAGTAGCTCGGTATTGTGTAACATCCCCCCTCAAGTTAGGAGATGCAAACAAATTAGCAACATCTAACTTGGAAAGAAGCATAGACAGCTGATGTGAAGGTAAACTCTTGGTTAAAATATCAGCTGGTTGAACTGAAGTTCAAATATGAGTAGGAGCAATAATACCAGCTTTCAATTTATCTCTGAACAAGTGACAGTAAATCTCTATGTGTTTCGTTCGCTCATGAAACAGTGGATTGGAAGCAATATGAAGAGCAGAATTGTTGTCACAGTACAGTGGAACTGGCAAACTAAATGGGATCTGCAGAGCTTTCAGTAAAGAGATAAGCCACATGACCTCACAACATGTGTCAGCCATGAATCGATACTCTGCCTCAGCAGATGAACGAGAAACAGTGGATTGCTTCTTGCATTCCAAGAAATAAGATAAGATCCAAGTTTTACACAATATCTAGTCGGAGATCGTCTAGTCTCTGCACATCCACCCCAATCAGAATCAATAAAGGCCTGTAGTTGAGGAGATGTGTCACGAGCAAAAAACAAACCTTGACCTATGGTACCTTTAATATACTTAACCATTTTGTAAGCAGCTGCAAGATGGTCATCACGAGGGGTAGAAATGAATTGAGATAGCACAGGTACCTCATAAGATAAGTCAGGTCTAGTAATTGTTAAATATAACAATCGTCCAACTAAGCGATGATAAGTAGCTGTATCCTTATCAGATAGAGATGTAGAGGTGTTGTGAATTAACTTGTGATTTTGTTCAATGAGCACAACTGAGGGTTTTACTCCAGACAAACCAGTATCTGTAAGAATGTCGAGAGCATACTTCCTTTGGTTCAAAAATATGCCAGTAGAAGACCTAGCAAGCTCAAGGCCTAGAATGTATTTCATAGGACCTAAATCTTGAATTTTAAACCGAGAATGCAAGAATGCTTTAACTTTGGCAATTAAGGTCGATGAATTTCCAGTAATCAAGATGTCATCGACATACACAACTACTACAACACTTTGAGAGTTGTCCTGAAGAGTAAACAAACTATGATCACAAGAAACTTGTGTAAAACCATACTTAGCAGCCAACTTATCATTACAAACTCGAGGAGCTTGCTTTAGACCATAGATAGATTTCCTTAGTTTTCACACTAGCTCAGTACCAGGTGGAAACTTAGTAGAACCAGTAGTCAAATGTTGAAAACCAGGAAGTAACTTCATGTAAATTTCCTCAGTTAATAAGCCATGGAGAAAAGCATTATTAACATCCATTTGATGAATAAACCAATTAAACTTAGCAGCTAAAGCAATAACAACTCGAACTGTTGTCATTTTAGCTACAGGGGCATACGTTTCAAAGTAGTCAACACCAATAGTCTGAGTAAACCCTTTTGCTACATGATGAGCCTTGTATTTATCTACAGTACCTGATGGAGTATATTTAACTTTGAAGAGCCACTTACAATCCACAATGTTAGTATCAGGAGGCTTAGGTACAATGTCCCATGTGTGGTTTGTTTCCAAAGCAGCTATCTCAGCAATCATTGCATCAGACCACTCCTAGTGCACAACTACCTGTTTATATGTGTATGGTACTTGGATTTCTGTAATATTTGCTAAGAACTGAGTATGTGACTGTCTAAAAACATTTTATGAGATATACTTGTGCAGAGGATGAGAACAAGTAGAAGAAGTAGAAGATACAGAAGCAGTATTAATGGAGGTGGGAAGTCCTGTATAATCCTTGAACTTGGTTGGAATGACCTTTGTTAATGAGGGTCAAGCATGTAAGAACCCAAATTTTGGGTAGAATTAAAATTTTTATTTATTTAATGATGTAAGAACGAATAGTGGTTACGGCTACGATGTAATAGATGATATTTTGAAAGAATGAATTGAATTCGATTTTACTATTTCTATGTCTTGAAGAATGTTAATGGTTGACAACTTAGGTAAGAATAATCTATCTCCTAGGGGAATAGGATATGGCAATTCCAAGCAGGAGAATATTCTCATGTCATCCAGATCGATAACGATTAATCTAGTGGTTCCGTAAAAAGGTTAAGGAACGATCGAAAGAGAATACGAACAATTGTACAACCCTAAGAGAATAAGTAAAGAATAAATAATTAATAGTGTTTTTGGTGGAAATAAGAATATTATTAGACGACGCTATATAGAAGTACCCGGAACGAAATTCTGAATTCGTATTAATGATCCAGGGGGAAAAAGAGTGTATGTAAAAGCTGTCGGATTCTGAAAAATAGCACTTTTATTTTCCCCGAGATTTCCCTGGACACCGAAAGACCTAAGAGATTATTAATAAGATTTAAGGAAAATGGATTCGAGAATTATTAAGAATGATGGAGAATGGTAGTATAAATGTCAAGAAGGTTTCCGGTAAAGCCCTAACTAAAAACGATTGAGATATTCGTTCGAACGATCAAGAGCAATAACCGGACAAAAGAGCAAGCAGAGATCAAGAAGCATGCATGTGCAAATAAGAAATATCTAGTAACTAGGAAGTTACATAAGTAACTAGCAAGATTAGGAAGCTAACTAGTACTTAGCCTTACTTTATCACCTTAACCACCAAAGATCAACACTTGTTCTCCCATTTTTCATCATCCATGACATCACTACTTTAATAAAGTAGCTTTTAGAGAAGATATTATCCAAGGAAATTACTTTATGCATTATTCAAGCTAGCAACCAAGCAAGAACAAAACAACTCTCCATTTTCTCTCCATCCTAGCAAACTCTCGGCCAAGAGAAAGAAAAAGGGTGTTCCCACCATCAATTGATCTCCAAATTTTGAGGGTAAGTGCTACATATCATAGCTTAGATCCCCTAAAAATCCTAGCTTTAAATTCATCTTTTACCATTTTCAAAAAAATCACTAAAGGTGATGATGAATAGTGTTTTCTTAGAACTAATCTTGTTTTCATGATTTCTTTGGATGATCTAAGGTTTAATAAATCTAGACAAGGACCATACCAAGCTTATTAAGGTTATAGCATACCCCAAGGAAGGTAGATCTCTTGAAACCCTAGCATTTGATTTGAGATTTATGAATGTTTTTGATGGATTTAGCTTGGTATGATTATAGTGATAATTATAAGCATGATTATGTAATTAGTTATATGATTTGAGAAGAATGATGATTTTGAAGTTAATACAGTGGTTCTTGGACATTTTCAGATGGGAAATATGTGTACAAATTGTATTGATGCCCGGTGTGGCTTGGTTTGATGATTAAAATTTTTGGAACCTTCGTATTATAGCGTTATAATGTCGAAATTTCGTTAATCATTGAAAACCGTGTATCACAGTAGGTCTAATGGCCGAAACTGGATAAATATCTAACATGTCCTTGTAGATCTTGAGTCTTAGAACATTTTGGAAAAAGAATCGAATCAAACAGACTTACGGTTTAGGATTTATGGCCGATTTACAAAAAGTAGTTCGAAACCGTAACCGAGAATTCGTAACTGAAATTGAACCCTCGTAAAATACGTAAGTCAGTGACGAATCTTGGTAATTAAATAATAGAGGTAAAAAGGAAGTTGTGAGAGAAAACCTCATGTGAATCGGATCATTTTTCGATTTTATAAAAATGTTCGAATCTAGGTTAAACGCGAACGAACCCCTTAAAAGTATAACTTTGGTTATAACTTAGAAAACGAGCGATAAAACTCGAGATATAATCTTGGTTCGTAATCGATCGAATTTAGAACTAATACGACTTAAGTATACACTATGTGTGAGTATGATGACATGTCTTGATGACGAGCAAATGTCGAATCGTATCGGTAATAAAAAGAGTTACACTAAAAAGGGGTATAACGAGATAATTCGAAAACATGTTTTGACTTAAGTTAATACTTAACCTTTTTAAAAAGTGTTAAGCGATTAACCTCGAATCTCTTGACTATTTATAGATCGCCGAGCTGACCCGGGATACCCTACCACTACCCTTACCCGTGCTCAATTACCAGGCAAGTTTCAACTTTCCCTTTTTAGGTTGTTGTTGTGATAATATATGCTTTCTGTTATACATATGCCATAGCATTCATGCCTACTTTCAAGTCATATTGATATACTTGTTCCTTGATTGTTCTTTGGCTTATAAGTAGATAGATAATATATCGATTACAAGCCGGATGTCGTTAAGACCCTTAGAGAAGGGCATATGAATTCTATTTGTTGAATATAGACCGGGAGTCAGTACTTCTTGATATATCGTAATTATTTTCGAGGGAGATATTTAAGTAAATAATTTCCATTATTTGGTTGACGAATGTTATTTGAATATTCGTCCGAGATTATTTAATTAACGATCATTACTTCAAATATTTATTTGAACGTTATCTATTCAATGAATATTATTTTTCAATATTCATTCAAAGACGAACCATTTATCGAATATTATTTCAAATATTTCTATAAAACCTTCGATTATTAAATAAATATCATTCGGACATTCATTTAGAACATCATGTATTAAGGGAATATTATTCTCGAATATTCCTTTAAGGTTTAATTTATTAAATGAATAACACTTGGATATTCATTTAAATCATTAATTATTATATGAATACTATTTTTGAATATTAATTAGAAGTCTTATTTACTTAACGAATATTATTCCAAACAGTTCTTTCCAAATTATTTATTAAATGAATATTATTTTAATATTCATTTAAGTAATTATTTATTCAATAAATATTGTCTTAATATTCCTTCAAGGATTATTTTGAGAAATACTCTGATTAAAAATATTCTTTCATTCATTAAATACTTCCGACTCAATAAATATTCTATAAATATTTATTCAATACTTGGAAACAACTTCAAGGTTGTTTATTTTTTTCTTCAAATATTATTTCGACCTTCGATCATTCTGAAAATTCTTCGGAGTCATACGATTAATATTATATTAAGAAAGGTCCTCTAGATTCCATTCTTCACTCGAATCTATCTCTTAAATTATAAGGGAACCTTACTTGAGAAAGGTTCTTTATCTAGTTGACTTCCCGGTCATAGTTATCCTTTTCACTCGCAACTTGGTTGCTACGGACTCATTAAGTCTGTGTGTACCTTCTCATCATTCGAGGGGTAAGATCGTTGGAACAAGTTGATATCCATTAACAAGCAAGAGCTTGGGAAATGTTAGTGAATTTTCCTTTCCAACTAGATACGACTACTTTGTGGAGTCTTGTCAACAAGTATTTCACTTGGGGAAGGGAGGATAAACTATACGTTTCAATGCTGTGGATTTACTCGAACTAGGAGTCGTGTGTAAGAGGCCGAGTCGCGCGGTCCATCACAAGGCCTAATCTTTGGCCAGGGATTTACTAGTGAAGGCCATTGATAAGTGGAGTCGTCAATTCTTCCTTCTACCGGTAGTAAACTATATTGGGCTGTACCATCCCCGACTGATCATCAGGGAGTGGAACAGCTGGCGCGTGATAACTCCAATATTGGTTCATCTCCCAAATTGGGAATTCCCAGCAACACGTATCAAAGATACTTCTTTCAGGTTGACGGTGTCTTCCGCAACACGTATCGAAGAGACTTCGTTCAGGTTGTAGAGCTTCGAAAATGTTATTGTGCCTGTTTGGCTGAACTTTTTTCAAGAACTTACGGACTTATTTTCGGGTAAAAATTTTATATTTTGATAATTTTTTTGTATATAAGTATTTAATGTATGTTTGAGATTCAAAAAGTTGCAAAAATAAGTTAGAAAATAAGTTGGAAAGTTAGGAATCTCTAACTTTGTCTAAAAATAAGTTGACTTATTCTGGAAAAAAGATCCCCCAAGCACCCCCAATAACTGGAACTGCAATATTTTTCCTTGCAAGTTCCTCTTATATGATAAATAATGATATCTTGCTTATTTTGACTTAGCAGATATTTCCACAAAATAAACACTTTAAGTTACCTTGTAACTTCATCCTTTATATTATACTGGCACTAACTTCGTTAATGCATGGCATATGGAAATAATGATACTTCGAACTATTATATACTATCACTGTCCTGTTATATTATTATTGGTGGGCTATTGCTCACCCTTGCTTATTTATCATGTCACAACAACAGCTAGGACAGATGGCTCGCGTCAGGCGCACTCGGCGCAAGCGGGTTACCCGACCCACCGGACTCCCCGCTGAGATGCTAGTCGCCATTGCTGAGGTAGCATAGTTAGACAGCTTTTGTTTCCTGTTTAACTATATGTATAATTAATGTAATCAATGGCAAAACTTTTAAACTTATGATGTTATCCTTTTGGATTTTAATAACTTTTATTCGTAAACCCTTTTATGTAAGACTTATTTCAATTTCATCTCTGGGACTATAATTGTGTGTGTGTGAGTGAATATTATTGTGGGGTCATAGCATGTTACTTATTGATTTTGGACTCAAGTCAAGTATTATGTAGGAGTTTTGAGACCGTAGCGACCCGATCCCTGACCCCGGATCTGGGGGTGTTACAGAGATGGTATCAGAGCGAGAGTTATATATCCCAAGAGATGATACGACGTTATATAATAATTAATTCACTAATATAATAAGAACCCTTTCCAGGTTCACCTAAAACCCTTACAGGAACTTTTTAAGTATCATGATAGTAACATAGTTCGTCTTGTGTAGGCGAGCGACATGTCGGCCCAGGAGGTAGCTGCGAGATAGTATGATGAGGACATGTTCCGGACTAGGGACCCGTACTATGAGCACTTGCCTGATGAGGATACTGAGCCTGAGGAGGTCCAGGTCGATGCTGATACTGATGTGATTGAGTGTGAGGAGGAGGACCCTGAGGAGGTCCAGGTTGATGCTGATACAGATGTTGTTGAGACTGAGGGGGAGGAGGACCCGGAGGGGGTCCAGTTAGGGCAGGATGCTGAGTTAGTTGCTGAGGATGAGGATTATTGGGTTGTATCTGAGATCAGGACCATGGAGGAGGATACTGATATGACCACTGTGCAGGTCATGGCTGTTGTTGTTGGACAGGCTGTAGATGAGGATGAGCCAGTGAATGATGCATTAGGGAGTTCCGGACTACGAGTGCCACCCCTCCCTGTGGAGAGAGCCCCTACCCCACCACCACTACCTGTGAACCCATTTCCCGATGAGTTTGAGGAGCTTACCCCAGAGCCCCAGCAGACAGAGACTGTCGCTCCAGCTGAGCCATCCACCCCACCTCATGTCCCGATAGGAGGAGTCCCAGTATGTGTTCACAACTTGATTGTGAACGAGCTTTATAGAGAGTTGTCAGTGGCGGATGCCAGGTTGGCAGAGTCTAGGAGGGAGCTAGCACCAGAGAGAGCCGCCTGGATGAGGTTGTAGGGACGGAGAACTATCAGTGATAGGGTTGGGTATAGGGCTGTGACTCGCATCGAGCTGAGGGCTCAGATGAGGGTGCGACAGTTGCCTACCGATGGGCATGGTAGGGTAGACAGAGTAGATGCCGAGGAGATTTTCCGCATCGCCATGGGGAGGGTTCGGATGATGTTTCGTCGTGGCGACTGATTTCAGATGTAGTGATGCAGTAGTCCAGTTGTCTAGTCATGTACGGACGTAGTAGTGCCGGCTTTTGTAGGGATGGCTTCATTGTACTTATTTTCCCTTTTTGCAGACTAGACAGATAGACAGCGTATTTCACTTTTGACTTGTTGTTGTTGTTAGGATGGTTGTACTTTAAACTATCGTTGTAACTCGGATGTTGTACCTTTTCGGTACATGGTATATATTTGTTTCCCTTTCAGTTATTTCAATTTTGTTTGGATGTGATCACGAGTTTATTAGCATATATACTGTTTTCGATTAAGTTGCCATGAGATATAAAACTGTGGGATCCTAAATCCAATCATGTAACGAATTATGCAAGGAAAAAAAAATCCTTTAAAACAGGTAAGTGAACCTAATGTAAAATTTTCCAAAATTTTCAGTAAAATGCCTCCAAGACGAATGGGCACTAGGGATAACCCCCGTGAATCTACTGACCAAGAGAGTCACAACCAACACGAGGAAAACCATGAAAGTAGTGAAGAACAAGATCAGGACTATAATGAGCGAGAAGATTCCCAGTATGGAGTAGAGGAGGAACCCATGTACTCTGAAGACTTTGAGGGGGAAATAGAGGGTGGAGAAACTGAAGTAGAGCAGGAAGGGGAGAACCAGGGCGGAGACCCCATGGGCTAGTTTATGGATCTACTTAGGCAGAATTTGAACCAATACCCCCAACCACCACCAGGAAACAACACTTCAGTGGCAAATTCCTTTAGGGCCTTTAAGTCCCTTAAGCCTCCAGAGTTCCACGGATCGGCTGATCCCATTGAGGCGAGGGCCTGGATCAAGGAAATGGAAAAATCTTTCGAGATTCTGAGTATCAATGAGGCTCAGAAGACTGTTTTTGCTACTTACCTACTAAAGGGGGAGGCCAATTATTGGTGGGAAGCCAAGAAGAACATGGAGACTGATGCTGTCGTAGCCTGGGAAAGGTTCAAACAATTATTCCTGGAGAAGTACTTCCCGAAGTTCATGAAAACTCAGATGGAACTTAAGTTTTTGGAACTGAAACAGAACAATATGTTAGTGGCTGACTATGAGGCCAAATTTACTGAGCTGTCGAGATATGTACCAGAATTTCTGGATACCGAAGAAAAGAAAGCTAACAGGTTTCAATAAGGGCTGAAACAGTGGATCCAGAATAGAGTGGCGGTTTTAGAGATTACGGATTATGCCACCTTGGTGCAAAAGGCCACCATTGTGGAAGCTGGAAGCGATCAGATGCAGAGAGAGAAAGAGAAGGGGGGATTAAAGAGAAAACATGTCAGTATGGGCGGAGGGTCCGCAGGAGGAAAGCCCCCGAACAAGTTTAACCGAGGAGCAGTCTCTCTACCTAGCAGGGGTATGGGATTCAAACCACCTGTGAGCATGAGTGTGAGCCAGGGCGGCCAGCATACAGGAGTGTCCCGTTCCCATCAGTCTAGACCTCCCTTGCCAGCATGTGAAACGTGTGGAAAAAGACATTCCGGAGTGTGCAACCAGAAGCAGCCAACCTGTTATAAGTGTGGACGAGTGGGCTACTACTCTAACACCTGCACTGCGGTTGTCCCTATTTCCAACAAAAGCACCACTTTTTTCCAGTGCGGACAAATAGGGCACATGAGGAAGGACTGTCCAAGGACAAACCTGCAGCATCAGCGACAAGCAGGGCTGCCTCAAATAGGCCACTAACTGCTAGGACTTTTAATATGTCAGTACAAGATGCCGTGAGGGATACAGATGTGATAGCAGGTACATTTTCTCTCAACTCAGTCAGTGCAAATGTCTTATTTGATTCAGGAGCAACTAAGTCTTTTATATCTAGAGATTTTGTGCATAAATTGAAACTAAAACCCAGCAACTAAGAGATTCCTTACAAGTAGAAATAGCTAATCAGGAAATCGTACCGGTTAATCAAATTCACCCCGATTGTAAACTAGAAATAGGAGGACGATCCTTCTATGTCGATTTAATTCCTTTTAAGCTAGGGGAATTTGATGTTATCTTGGGTATGGATTGGTTGTCTCACAATAATGCGCAGATAGATTGTAAAGGGAAAAATGTTAAGCTGAAAACCCCAGGGAAGAAAGAAATAGTGTTTAAGGGGATGCGACAGACCCAGAAAATTCTGACCATGGCGCAAACCAAGAGATTGTTACGAAAAGGGAACGAGGCTTATTTAGCTTACGTTATAGACACTCAGAAGGAAGCGCCAAGATTGCAAGACATTTCGGTAGTTAATGAGTTCGAGGACGTGTTCCCACAAGATCTTCCCGGACTACCACCTGATAGGGTAATTGAGTTTGCCATCGAGTTAGCCCCGGGGACGGTGCCAGTTTCAAAGGCCCCGTACCGATTAGCCCCAGTAGAAATGAAAGAGCTAGCTAAACAATTACAGGAATTGTTGGATAAGGGCATGATAAGGCCCAGTGTGTCACCTTGGGGCGCACCAGTGTTGTTTGTTAAGAAAAAGGATAGGAGTATGAGGTTATGCATCGACTACAGAGAGTTGAACAAGCTAACCATAAAGAATAAGTATCCATTGCCCAGGATAGACGATTTGTTTGACCAGCTAAGAGGCGCTGAATACTTCTCTAAGATTGACCTGAGAACAGGATATCACCAACTGAAGATCAAACCTGAAGATATCCCGAAGACTGCATTCTGTACCAGGTATGGACATTATGAGTTCTTGGTAATGTCATTTAGATTGACCAACGCCCCAGAAGCCTTCATGGACCTAATGAATAGAGTGTTCAAGGAATATTTGGACAAATTCGTGATAGTCTTCATTGATGATTGTTAGGCCGAATACACAATTAATAATCAAATTCGTATGAGAGTTTAACAAGTAAAACGTTTATGCACTTAAAAACTTCTTGTATTAAGAACCCTCTTCATGATGTAAAATATCACAAAGAGCTGCTAGGTTACAATAAAGATAATTCGTTGTACGATACCCTTCTAGGGTTAACCTAACTGTATTTATAAAACATACAGCTACGATACAATCTCTAATTGATATTCCTAATAATCAGCTATACAATGTTATCAATTACAGATTGTCACACGTCTCCTAAGTCAACTCGATCTCTTTGATAGCTATCCAATCTTCAAAGATATCGCTTCTATAATAAGTCTTCAATCACTGTTGACCAGTAGACGCTTCCTCTAGACAGAGTTTGACAAACTCTGTCGAGCTTCCATCTGTCAGAGTTTACACTAAACTCTGACTGCTTCCAGCTAAACTCTGATAATTCACTATAACACTTAAACACTGATTAAAACACATCAATTATATTTAACAATCTCCCCCAACTTGTTCATTAGCAAAAATGCACAAGTTAATGACAATAATTGATGATGTCATAACAAATAGACAAATACAGTGTTTATACAATGTTAAATATAATTGATGTGTTTTAATCAGTGTTTAAGTGTTACAGGGAGTTATCAGAGTTTAGCTGGAAGCAGTCAGAGTTTGCGTAAACTCTGACAGTTGGAAGCTCGACAGAGTTTGTTAAACTCTGTCTGAAGGAAGCGCGTCTACTGTTCAACAGTGATTAAAGATTAATTATGGAAGCGATATCTTTGAAGATTGGATAGCTATCAAAGAGATCGAGTTGACATAGGAGACGTGTGACAATCTGTAATTGATATCATTGTATAGCTGATTATTAGGAATATCAATTAGAGATTGTATCGTAGCTGTATGTTATATAAATACAGATAGGTTAACCCTAGAAGGGTATAGATAACGAATTATCATTATTGTAACCTAGCAGCTCTTTGTGATATTTTACATCACGAAGAGGGTTTGAAATACAAGAAGTTTTTAAGTGCATAAACGCTTTTACTTGTTAATTTCTCATACAAAGTTGATTATTATTTGTGTATTTGGCCTAACAAGTGGTATCAGAGCCAATCTGTTACTTTATTACAGGTTAAGATCCAAACACAACAATAAGCATGTCAGAAATTCCTCCACCAACACCTACTGTTTCTGAAAAGGCTCCTACTACTGTGAGTCGTTATGAACCAATCAGGGTTCCTATTCTGAGGCCATTAGAGTATGCTATGTGGAAGGTCAAGATGACTATGTTTCTGGAGGCTACAGATCCAGAATATCTTGATAGGATTTATGAAGGCCCTCACAATCCTACAAAACTATCTGTTGCAGTTGCTGGTGAAGCAGCAAAAATGGTTCCAAAGGAAAAGAAGGACATGACTCCTGAAGATCTATCATCAATTGCTAAGGATGCAAAAGTTAGGCATTTACTACATAGTGCCTTAGACAATGTTATGTCTAACAAAGTCATTAACTGCACCACTGCAAAAGAGATATGGGATGCACTTGAAGTCAGGTGTCAAGGAACTGCAGCTATTAAGAAGAATAGGAGAAACATACTCACACAAGAGTATGAGCATTTTGAGGCTAAACCTGAAGAGACCATGACAGAAACATTTGATAGATTCTGTAAACTGATTAATGATCTGTCATTGGTCAACAAAGAGTATGATCTAGAAGACTCGAATCTCAAGTTTCTTCTTTCTCTACCTGAAAAGTGGGATGTGAAAACAACCACTATTAGAGACAACTATGATCTTGCTGAAACAGAGATTGATGAAATTTATGGACTGCTCAAAACTTATGAATTGGAAATGGAGCAGAGAAACAGGAGATCAAGCAGAAAAGGAAAGTCTGTTGCTCTTAATGTTGAAGAGAAGCCTCAGAAGAAAGAGGCAACAAGAAGGAAAATGAAAGGAAAAACTTTGGTCATACATTCAGAAAGTGATTCACCAAACTCTGATTATGATTCAAACTCTTCTGAATCATCTGACTCTGAGGATGATGAAGAAGAAATGAGAAAAATGGCTGTGCTGATGGTGAAGACTTTCAAGAAAATGGGCTTCAAGAATTTCAAGAAAGGAAAAAGGTTTTCTAGGAATTCAAATGAAGACAGGAAAAGCTACAGGAAGTCTGATAAGAGAGATTCTAAAGGCAAGAAGGATAAGTCTGAAATTCAATGCTACAAGTGTAAGGAGATGGGTCACTATGCTCCTGAGTGCAAGAAGGGTAAAACTGGAAAGGTACTCTACACTAAAGGCAGAGATTGGGCAGATACTTCAGATTCTGATGAAGAAGTGAACTATGCTCTCATGGCTACTACTGAATCAGAATCCTCTGAAAATCAGGTACCTCCAACTACCTATGCTTATAATATTGATGACATTGCTCAATTAAGAATTTTTCTTAAGTCATTGCATATAAGTTATAGGGATCAGACTTTAGAAAATGAGAGGATAAAAGCTGAAAATTCTGAACTTAAAGAGAGAAATAAACTTGTTGAAGAGAAACTTGAAAACATGCAACAAGTTCAGAAAGAGAGAGATGATGCTGTTTCTATAGAACAGGATTTGCTTCAGAAATATAAACAACTAGAATCTGAGTTGGAGGAATCAAATAAGAAAATTAGGACTTGAACTAATTCTGGAAAGGACACTCAACAGATTTTTCAAACAGACACTGTTGGTCTAGGTTATAATGAGGGAGATGAACTTAGATTTCAAAATCAAGTTAAAGTCAGAACTAAATTTGTTCATGGAACCAGTAAATTTTTGTCTGAGAATGAAAAAGAAGTTGTCCAAAGAAAACCAGTAAAAACTAGTGTTAATCAGGTTAATATTGGTTCAATGACAGATAAACAACTCAAACATAAACTGAAGGAGTTAAAATCTGTTGAGAAAAAGAAAGTGTCAAACAAAAACAGAAATGGAAAAGTAGGCATTACTTCAGGAAATAAACCAATGCTTGCTAGTTATGCTCCAAGAAAGACATGTCATAACTGTGGTAGTACTAAGCATCTTGCAAATTTCTGCAAGAAAAATAAAAATATAAATTCTTTACCTACAAAGTCTGAAGTAAAGAAGGATTTTGCTAGAACTAAGCCACAGACTCTATGCACACACTGTGGAAGCACTTGGCATTCCATCTATACTTGCAGAAAATATCATGCTATCTATCATAATTACTATGAACTGAAACCCAATCTAAAATGGGTTAAAGTTGATACTGCAAGTGTAAACATTGATACTGTTAGCTCAAACTCTGATAATGTTAATTCCGCTGCAAAAGCTAACAAAGTTAAGAATGCCAAAGGATCCAAGCAAGTCTGGATCCTTAAAACTAATCCTCAGTAATTGTTTGTGATTGCAGGGTAACAGGGAGGCAACCCTAGTCGTGGACAGTGGATGTTCAGGACACATGACTGGAAATAAAGCCCTGCTATCAGAATATGAGGAGAAGGCTGGCCCAAAAGTTTCCTATGGTGATGGTAATATAGGAAGAACATTGGGATATGGCAATATCAATCTTGGAAATGTCATCATCAACAATGTAGCTCATGTCCCAGGACTCAAGCATGACTTGCTATCTGTGAGTCAAATCTGTGACAAGGGATATCATGTAGATTTCCAACCTGAATATTGTGAAGTTATCAGCAAATCTACAGGAAAGGTTGTTCTAGTTGGTCACAGGCAAAACAACATTTATGAAATCAAGCTTTTGATAGACTATGTTGGAAAAGCTATTTGCCTGTCTACAAGAATGTCTAGTGAAGAGAGTTGGAAGTGGCACAAGAAACTCTCACATTTGAACTTGAACAACATCAATGAATTGATCAGAAAGGATCTTGTAAGAGGACTCCCAAAGACCCTGTTAAATGTTGATGGCCTATGTGACTCATGTCAGAAGGCTAAACAAAGGAAGTCATCTTTCAAGAGCAAAACAGAATCTTCTATCACTGATCCCCATCATCTTCTTCATGTTGATCTATTTGGTCCAGTAAATGTTATGTCTATTGCAAGGAAGAAATATGCTTTAGTCATTGTTGATGAATACACTAGATTCACCTGGGTGTATTTTCTAGCAAAGAAGGATGAAACTGCATCAACTCTGATGGAGCATGTGAAGCTTCTGGACAAAGGATCAAGCAACAAAGTCAGAATCATCAGAAGTGATAATGGAACTGAGTTCAGAAATGCAACAATGGAAGAATTCTGCAAGGACAATGGAGTGAAACAAGAATTTTCAGCACCTGGTACACCACAACAAAATGGTGTAGTTGAAAGGAAAAATAGAACCTTAATTGAAGCTGCCAGAACTATGCTTGATGAAGCAAAATTGCCAACTTATTTCTGGGCAGAAGCTGTTCAAACTGCTTGTTTTACTCAAAATGCAACACTGATCAATAAGCATGGAAAGACACCATATGAGATGATGAAGAAAAAGAAGCCTAACCTGAAATACTTTCATATTTTCGGGTGCAAATGTTTCGTTTTGAAGACTCATCCAGAACAGTTGACCAAGTTTGAGTTAAAGGCAGATGAAGGAATTTTTGTTGGCTATCCGCTGTCAACAAAGGCATTCAGAGTTTACAATCTGAGAACTAAAGTGATCATGGAATCTATACATGTTTCTTTTGATGATAAGAAGATAACTGGACTTGAAGACAAAGACGAATATGATCAACTGAACTTTGAAAATGAAGTTTTAAACTCTGATGAAGGAAACTCTGATGAAACAATTCTGACAGACTCTGTTGAAACAAACTCTGAACCTCTACTGGTAAATTCTGGAGAAACTTCTCAGTCACAACAAAGAGGAGAACCAGTTGAGGGGGGGCATGATCAAGATGAAGACTCAAACACTGATACTGAGTCAACTGAAAAATCTGGATCAAACTCTGATGCTTCAAACTCTGAAAATTCAAATTCTGACTCTGGACAGTCAAGTTCAGGGGGAGTCTCAGAAAACGAAAATAGATCACAACAGAATCAGGAGAGCATGGATCAAGGGGGAGGATCACATGCTGATAGAAGTCATTTGCCTTCTGCTAGGAAATGGACTAAATCACATACACCTGATTTGATAATTGGTGATCCAGATGCAAAAGTAAAGACAAGAAGTGCTACTGCAAGTGAATGTCTGTTTCATGCATTCTTGTCTAAAAATGAACCAAAGAAAGTGGAAGAAGCTCTTCAAGATGCAGACTGGATAACAGCAATGCAGGAAGAGTTAAATGAATTTGAAAGGAATGAAGTTTGGACCCTTGTACCAAGACCAAAGAACAGATCTATTGTGGGTACTAAATGGGTTTTCAGAAACAAGACTGACAGTGAAGGTGTTATCACAAGGAACAAGGCTAGACTGGTAGCAAAAGGCTATTCATAGCAGGAAGGAATAGACTATGATGAAACATTTGCTCCAGTTGCAAGATTGGAGGCAATCAGAATTTTTCTAGCATATGCCTCTCACAAGAAATTCAAAGTGTTCCAGATGGATGTGAAAAGTGCTTTTCTGAATGGAAAGCTTGAAGAAGAAGTGTTTGTTGAACAACCACCAGGATTTGTGGACCCCAAATATCCAGATTATGTCTACAAGCTAGATAAGGCATTATATGGACTTAAGCAGGCACCAAGAGCATGGTATGAGACACTTGCTCAGTTTCTTCTAGAAAGTGGATTCAACAGAGGAACAATTGACAAAACTCTGTTTTATTTCAATCAAGGAAGTGACCTCCTTTTAGTTCAAATTTATGTTGATGACATCATCTTTGGGTCTACTAATGATAAACTCTGTAAGAAGTTTGCCAAGCTCATGCAGTCCAGATATCAAATGAGCATGATGGGAGAGCTTAGTTACTTTCTAGGCCTACAGGTGAAACAAACAGAAGATGGAATTTTCATTAATCAAGAAAAATACACCAGAAACCTTCTCAAGAAATTTGGTATGCTTGACTGTTCATCTGCATCGACTCCTATGGCAACAGCAACTAAATTGGACAAAGACACAGGAGTTTCAGTGGATATGACAAACTACAGGGGCATGACAGGATCTCTTCTATACTTGACAACTAGTAGGCCTGACATCATGTATGCAACCTGTCTTTGTGCAAGGTTTCAAGCAGATCCTAGAGAGCCACATCTGACAGCTGTGAAAAGAATCTTCAAGTATCTCAAGGGCACCATATCATTAGGTCAGTGGTACCCCAGAGAATCAGATTTTAAGCTACTTGGGTATTCTGATGTAGACTTTGCAGGTTGTAAGGTAGACAGAAAGAGCACTAGTGGAAGTTGTCAATTTCTTGGTGATAGACTTGTTTCCTGGTACAGCAAGAAACAGAAATCAATCTCCACATCTACAGCTGAAGCAGAGTATATTGCAGCTGGTAGCTGTTGTGCACAGATCTTATGGATGAAGAATCAATTGCTGGATTATGGATTGAGGTACAGTAATATCCCTATTTACTGTGATAATCAAAGTGCTATTGCTATGACAGGTAATCCAGTACAGCATTCAATGACCAAGCACATCAGCATAAGGTACCACTTCATCAGAGAACATGTGGAAGAAGGAAATATTGAACTACATTTTGTATCTACAGAACAACAGCTTGCAGATATCTTCACTAAACCATTGAGTGAAGCTACATTTACAAGACTGGTCAATGAACTAGGAATGGTCTCTGGTTCTGACTAGAAATGTTGGTTAGATTCAAACTTTACTTATGTGATGTATTAATCATATTTCCTGATTGGTTAAATGCTAAGTGTACTCTGTTGATTAAACTCTGTTATGCATACTCTGTTAAACTCTGTCAGACAACTTGTTATCCGTTGATTGTAGGTTGCATCAGTTGATGACTAACTGAACTGTATCCGTTGATATTATATGGTCTTATCCGTTGATATTATATGGTCTTATCCGTTGATGGTTGTACGGTCTTATCCGTTGATGGTTGTACGGTCTTATCCGTCGATGGTTGTGTTATGCAGTCTCTAAACTCTGTCAGCATGTATGTATATCATACACTGTTAATAAGTTTGATAAACTCTGTGAACTTTGAGTTGATTTTTGTCTGAATGAAAACACCAATGAAGAAATATGTATGAAGCATGATTCTCAGCAATTAATCATGAATCTTTCTGAGTTATTGAGATCTAATCTTAGATTGTGCAGAAAGTTAACACAGCATGATACTGAATCATATTTATAGCATCTCTTAGTTTATTTTGTCTTAAACTCTGAGTCTATAAATACTGTGTGCATTACCTTTCATGAAGAACTACTGATGTTGATGAACTCTAAACTCTGTTAGTTATACTCTGATAAAATCAAATGTTTACTGCAATACCCCAAAGAAAATGTATATAGGTTATTATACTCCTTTGAGATTATGTTGGATACTAGGATGACCCAGGAACCTATTGGTATATAATATGTGCTAAAATTCTCTGATTTTTGGTGACTAGTTAAATACTAGGATGACCCAGGAACTTATCAAAATGATAAGGGCTAAAATTTTTGAATTTTTGGTGACTGGTTCCAACCTCTGATTACTGGAATGAAAAATAAAATTAAAAAAAAATGAAATAAAAAAAAATGAATGAAAAAAAAATGTGTATATAAAGGGGGTATAAAATAAAAATTACTGTATAAAGTTCGATTACTTCAGAGTTTAGCTTTCATCATACAGTCAGTGTTTACTATGACAGTTTGTGCATCCAGTGTTTATTGATTTACTTTATGGATTTTATGAAAAATTAGATGCTCTAAAAATTGACTTAGTAAACTCTGCTTCACACACACAAATAATCACAACTGTGCAATTTATTAAAGGGTTTCGATGATAAAGTTGGAGAATTGACAAACGTTGTTGATTCGTGATTTGTACTCTAAGGTAAATTTTCACTTGGACAATTTGAAAGTCTTGGAGTAAGTAGGGTTTTTGACAACTGTTAATCAGTGGATAGTTGATGAATGTGTTCTTTATATGATTACTTTAATTAGTTTTCATATTCACTTCTTGATGCATTTTCTTGAAGAACAGTTCATATAACACAAATAACAGTTGCAGAACACAATGAATATGATTAGAAAAACAAAATTTTCATTGATAATAAGAAAGAGATTACAAGCATATATTACATCTTTTTTGTTCTCTCTATCTGCTAATCTATTCAACAGGAAAGTAAAAGGTCCGTCCACACCACTCCATTGTTAGCAAAAAATTCCCAGATCCCATCTTTGCCACTTTATTTGGGTGGAAGTTGAAGGGAAAAGGTTATTTTTGCTGACATATTCATTAACAATGGTTGGTGGTGGTGGATGAGGATGCCTTCGAGGAGAGCCATGTCAATGTTGCTTGGAGGGCAGCATCGATGTCGATCACCCTTGCAGGTTTCTCTCTCTCGAGCTCTTCCAGACCAGCATCCATTTGCAGCCACAGCGTCTCAAGCTGCCTTTCCCACTCAAACGCTTCAAACTCTTCACGCGTATAGCTGAAGATGTCCCTATTCTCGACAAGATGAAGGTTTTTCTCTTTGATGGTAAGGTTGGCCATTGTTTTTCAAGAGTATTTGGTTTGAAAGGTTTGTGATTTTACAGGGGAGACTGAAAGGTTAAAGGTTTAATGAATAATCTGAGCAAGTCTCTAGGCCTTAAATAGAGATGGGTAAGATCGAAGTCCTTAATCGCTTCGTATTCTGGTTTTAAAGGCAACAGGTAAACGTTTCAAATTCTGATTTTACTTGGGTCCAGATATTTTTAAAAGAGTATTATTTGATTTTTGTTAAAATCAAATATTTTAATGTTTTAATTTTAATATACTCTTTTTTAAAAATAGGCGCACATGACCCACTCGCCTTTAATGTGTCCCACTTACCTATTATTGTGTCCTACTACACATTAATCAAGGAACTGATTGAGTGTTTGTTACATAAGAGATTGAGTTTTTCATTAATTTAATCACTTTTGTGTCCAAACGAGTTTGCTTTACTCTTACTCTCACAGTTTTCTTAGTTTTCTCTTGGGCACTCACGCAAACACCTTTTCTACATACACATCTTTTGGAAATTCTTGGAAATTCTTAACTCAATGGCATCTAAAGCATTCACTGCTCTTGGCTTACGGTTTGTTCCTAATAACTATGAAGCTCCCCTCTATCATGAACGCGTTCCAGAATCGTTTCATCTCATGCAGAACTTTTTGAGGGATTCAGAGATTGGACAAGCTCTGACTGGACCTGCTACTCTTTCTGCGTCTCAAATTGCTTCATTCTGGCAGAACTCAGTTTATGTGGATGGAGGAGAAAGTGGAACTCCTACCATTATCTTCACTTATGAAGACCAAGACCATGTGATTACTCCACAGACTGTACGAGATACAATGGGGTTTGAGACACATACTTCTTATACTCTCGTTAATGAAACTTATCTGAGAGAGATGCTACAAGAGATAGGTTACATGGAATCTCTTGACAAGCTCGGCAGTATAAAAAGACCAAATCTCAGAAAAGAATGGAATTTCTTCTTTGATTGCATAACGAGGACGTTCCAGAAGAAAGTCACAAACTGGGATGCCATTCCAATAGACAGTCTTCAAATCGGGTATTCTCTGCTCTATGGTTCTAATTTTGATTTTGGTCGACATGTTTTGATGAGCTTAGGTGATAAATTGTCATAGTCTACCACTGTCTATTATGCTCGTTTCTGTCAAATGTTGTTCAATGCATGTGTACCTGGTCTTGAAATTGATGAAACTGATGAAATTGATCCGTTTAAAGTCAATAAGCGCATATTCTCTGATATGACTAACAAGGATGTTGGTAAAGAAAATCTTCCTGTGTTTGTCATGCCTCTTGTTCTACGAAATTTTCTAAATCAACCACAAGAACCACAACAAGACAAACAGGAACCACAACACGATGCACCACAACAAGATGAACCTGAACAAGAACCACAACAAGACAAACAGGAACCACAACACGATGCACTACAACAAGATGAACCGGAACAAGAACCACAACAACCTGAACCACACCCTGAACCTCAACCAGAACCAAACACTGAATCACCTGCAAAGCAACCTTCACCCACTTCAAACACAAACTCTGATTCGTCACAATCTCCACCAGCATCACAGTCTAGAATGCAAAGAGCTAAGAAGGCAGTTACTAAACGACGTGCAAGTCTAAAGCAGGAAGAAGAGACACAAAGCAAATCAAAACGGAAATTTCCTGAAGCTGTTTACACTAGAAGGGGGAAAAGAATGAAAGCTCGGGCAAACATATCTAAGTCACTCTCAGTGGTAGAACGAACTCCCCCAACTAGTGAAGCGGATTCAGATAATGTACCTCTAGCAAAACGAAGAAAAGTGTTATTCTCTGATTCTGTGGATGAAGATATTGAAGCTCCAGAGGTTGTTTCACAGCAAACACCTCCTGTTGAGGTTGAGAAAGATGTAATACCTGTAGAGGATGTAATACCTGCAGAGGATGTAATACCTGCAGAGGATAGAATGCCTGCAGAAGAGGATGCAAGAGATGGTGTTTCTCAAATAAATGATGTTCCTGATTCATTTATGCCATTCTCTGATCCTATCTCTAATATTGGTGTAGCTGATCAACCTACTTCTGTTCCTTCTGAAGCTGTGGCATCTCATACTGAGGTAATATCTGATGCTCACCACACTGTTGAAGAAGGTGAAGAAATTGATCAGGCAACCAAAGTAACTTCTCAGTCAATGCGTGTTGCTGAGCCTGAGCAACATGAAGACAATCCTGAAAAGCCTATAGAAGATATTGCTAAACCTATGGCTGAAGATGAACCAGTTAATGCTACAAGTATTGAAGCTGAAGGTGATAGTAGTGCAAACTCTGATGCTTCTCTGAGTGCACCAGTACAAACTGATGATAAAAATACACCTTTTCCTCAACCTTGTACTTCTCATGAAGTTGAAAGAGTACAATTCGCCAAGAATGCTGCTGAATGGTACAAAGAAGATTGTATTTTTCCAACAGGAAGAGCAGCTAAGTTTGTTAAGCAAAGTGCTGATACTATCTCTAATCCAGAGATTCTTTCTTGCTTGAAAGCAACTATAGTTCAAGTTAAAACTCTGGATAGACGATTTGATGATACTAATTTGGCAATCACTTCTTTGCGAAATGAGGTTGTAGCTAGAGAGATGAAGATGGAAACACATTCAAAACTAGTGACTACAAAATTCTCTAAAGCTCAAGACAATATTTTTGCCAGACTGAGTAAAGTTGAAGAGAACCAGTCTGATTTATCTGCTAAAATTGATTCTATTGCTACCTCCCTGGAGTTAATTACTTCTATTCTTATGCCTGATGATGTCAAAAAGGGGGAGAGAGTTGTCAGAAGGGATAGTGCTGGAGATGGAGGGGCAAGTAACAAAGACAAAGGAAAGAAAAAGGCTGAGGAGGTTCAAACTCTGAGAACTAGTAAGTCATCCAAATCACAGTCTGTTGGGAGAAGTACTGATACTCAAGGAACTTCAAGGACCAAGAGTTTACTGTTGTCTTCAAATCCACAAACTGATGAAGAATTGGCTGCTAAGCTATTCATTGAAGAGAATGAGGAAGGAGTAACGATTGAGGACATAGAAGCTGAGGAAAAGAGTTTACAAGAAGAACATCTTAAAGCTTTAAAGTATGATAAGGTACAAAGAGGAAAAGCTCCTAGACCTGTTGTTAAAGGTGTTGTGATCAGAGAGAGGACTGATGTTAGTCAAAGTTCTCGGTTCTCAAAGGAAGCAATTGCAGCAGAGGCTAAACTCAAGCTAAAAGGCATTGAAGGTGAAAGCTCACAGAAGAAAGTTATAACTTCTGTTGCATCTCAAGCGATGATCACACCTTTACACTCTTCACAGTTGAAATCTGTTTTTGGCAAAGGAACAATTTCTGATCCAAATGTGTTATCTGGAGTCTCAGTGAATATTTCTGATGGAAAAGCTTTATCTGGTAAGATTGGAAATAATAAGGCTGGACTAGGTTCACATAGAGACAGAAGGCAATATACTGGTCCTAGAGATCCTTCTTCACTGGCTGTTCCAGGTCGTGGTGTTCCTCAAGAGAGTCTGGATAGACTGGAATCAGTGCAGTTGGTTCATCAGAAGAGTTTAGACAAAGATTTTCTTCTATACTTCATGGCTGATGGGACAGTATTCAAAGTTGGTGAGGATGATATTGGCTTGAAATGTTGGGAAGAACTAGAGTATGTTCTATATCTTCTCAAGGTGAATAGTCGAAGGACTCAATCTGTTGCTAATGTACTCAGACAGAAGATGACTCAGAATCTGGCTATTAGAGGACAGAAATACAACAGCAGATACATTCCTAAGTACAGGGATTACCAAGGCAATCTCATTGAAATGAAGAAAGGTACTGCAAAGTTAAAAACTGATTTGGGAATCACAGTACTTGACTTCAATACTCAGGCAGAAAAAGGCAGATTTATCAGACTGGGTAATGAAATGAGAAGAAACAAGATTTATGATCTTAGGGCTGCTATTTACCAAACAGATGAAAGTGATCCTCAACTTAGAGAAATCAAAGAAGCAATGAAGATTGAACTTGAAAATGCAGAAAGAAGATTGCTGATTGATTATCTCAGAACCATGCCAGATCTTGAAATGATTAGAGATTAAGTTCTGTAAGAATTTTCTTATTCTCTATAGTTTTTAAGCTTAAACTCTGAATCTGTATAAACACTGTATTTATCTATTTGTTTTGACATCATCAATTACTGTCATTAACTTGTACATTTTTGCTAATGAACAAGTTGAGGGAGATTGTTAAATATAATTGATGTGTTTTAATCAGTGTTTAAGTGTTACAGGGAGTTATCAGAGTTTAGCTGGAAGCAGTCAGAGTTTGCGTAAACTCTGACAGTTGGAAGCTTGACAGAGTTTGTTAAACTCTGTCTGAAGGAAGCGCGTCTACTGTTCAACAGTGATTAAAGATTAATTATGGAAGCTATCAAAGAGATCGAGTTGACATAGGAGACGTGTGACAATCTGTAATTGATATCATTGTATAGCTGATTATTAGGAATATCAATTAGAGATTGTATCGTAGCTGTATGTTATATAAATACAGATAGGTTAACCCTAGAAGGGTATAGATAACGAATTATCATTATTGTAACCTAGCAGCTCTTTGTGATATTTTACATCACGAAGAGGGTTTGAAATACAAGAAGTTTTTAAGTGCATAAACGCTTTTACTTGTTAATTTCTCATACAAAGTTGATTATTATTTGTGTATTTGGCCTAACATACAAATTCAGAGTTTAAGCTTCTACTTAACAAAAACTACAGAGAATAAGAAAATCCTTACAGACCTTAATCTCTTATCACATCAAGATCTGGCATAGCTCTGAGATAATCTATGAGCAATCTTCTTTCTGCATTTTCAAGCTCAATCTTCATAGCTTCTTTAATCTCTCTGAGTTGAGGATCACTCTCATCTGTCTGGTAGATAGCAGCCCTAAGATCATAGATTTTGTTCCTTCTCATCTCATTTCCCAGTCTAATAAATTTGACTTCTTCTGACTGTGAATTGAAGTCAAGTACTGTGATTCCCAAATCAGTCTTTAACTTTGCAGTACCTTTCTTCATTTCAATGAGATTTCCTTTGTAATCCCTGTACTTAGGAACATATCTGCTATTATACTTTTCTCCTCTGATTGCCAAATTCTGAAGCATCCTCTGTTTGAGCACATTAGCAACTGATTGAGTTCTTTGACTATTCACCTTGAAAAGATATAGAACATACTCTAGTTCTTCCCAACATTTCAAGCCAATATCATCCTCACCAATTTTAAATACTGTCCCATCAGCCATGAAGTACAAGAGAAAGTCCTTCTTTAAACTCTTCTGATAAACTAATTGTACTGATTCCAGTCTGTCCAAACTCTCTTGAGGAACACCACGACCTGGAACAGCTAGTGAAGAAGGATCTCTAGGACCAGTATATTGCCTTTTGTCTCTGTGTGAACCTAGTCCACCCTTATTATTTCCAACTTTGCCAGACAAAGCTCTTCCATCAGAAATATTCATAGAAACTCTAGATAATATATTTGGATCTTGAATTGTTCCTTTCCCAAAAACCGATTTCAACTGAGAAGATTGTAAAGGTGTGGTCATTACTTGTGATGCAACAGAAGTTGTAACTTTCTTCTGTGAGCTTTCTCCTTCAATGCCTTTCAGCTTGAGTTGAGCTTCTGCTGCCATTGCTTCCTTTGAAAACTGAGATCTTTGACTAACATCAGCTCTTTCCTTGATCACAACACCTTTAACAACAGGCCTAGGAGCTTTTCCTCTTTTTAACGTACCAGACTTTAAAGCCTTGATATGTTCTTCTTGTAAACT
Organism: Saposhnikovia divaricata; assembly: GCA_036435485.1. NCBI lineage: Eukaryota > Viridiplantae > Streptophyta > Magnoliopsida > Apiales > Apiaceae > Saposhnikovia > Saposhnikovia divaricata. The sequence continues at coordinate 152,039,560 of CM071594.1, forward strand.
CTTTTCTTCAGCTTCAATATCCTCAATTGTAACTCCTTCCTCATTCTCTTCAATAAACAGCTTAGCAGCCAATTCTTCATCAGTTAGTGGATTAGAAGGTAATAGCAAACTCTTGGTCTTCGAAGTACCTTGAGTATCAGTATTTCTCCCAACAAACTATGATTTAGATGACTTGCTAGTTCTCAAAGTTTGAACTTCTTCAGTTTTGTTCTTTCCTTTACTACTTGCTCCTCCATCTCCAGCACTATCCCTTCTGACAACTCTCTCCCCCTTTTTGACATCATCAGGCATAAGAATAGATGTAATTAACTCCAAGGAGGTAGCAATAGAATCAATTTTAACAGATAAGGCAGACTGATTTTCTTCAACTTTACCCAGCCTGGCAAAGAGATTGTCTTGAGTTGTAGAAAATTTTGTATTCATGAGTTTTGACTCTCTTTCCATTTTCATTTCTCTAGCTACGACCTCTGTCCGCAAATCAGTGATTGCCTTTGTAGAGTTTTGACTTGAACTACAGTTGCTTTTAAGCAAGAAAGAATCTCTGGATTGGAGATAGTATCAGCAGTTTGCTTAACAAAATCAGCTGCTCTCCCTCGTGGAAAAATACAATCCTCTTTGTACCATTCAGCAGCAAACTTTGCAAATTGTGCTCTCTCAACTTCATGAGACGTACAAGGTTGAGTGAAAGGTGTATATTTATTGTCTGTTTGTACTGGTGCACTCAGAGAAGAATCAGAGTTTGCACTACTTTCACCTTCAGATTCAACACTTGCAGCTTTAGCATGTTCATCTTCAGCCACAGTTTTAGCAATTTCTTCTGCAGCCTTGTCAAGATTTTCTCCATGTTGCTCAGGCTCAGCAACAGAATTTACATCTTTGTTAGCAACAGGCATAGACTGAGAAGTAGCCTTGGTTGCTTGATCAATTTCATCTCTTCCTTCAACAGTTTGATGAGCATCAGATAGTAACTCAGTATGGGATGCTACAGTTTCAGAAAGAACAACTGTAGGTTGATCAGCTGCACCAGTATCAGAGATAGGATCAGAGAATGGCATAAATGAATGAAGAATACCATTTATTGGAGAAAGGCCATCCCTAGTATCCTCTTCTGCAGGCATTTTGTCCTCTGCAGGTATTTCAACCTCTGCAGGTATTTCATCTTTCTCAACCTCAACAGTAGGTGTTTGCTGTGAAACCACCTCTGGAGCTTCAATATCTTCATCCATAGAATCAGAGATTACCAGTTTTCTTCTCTTCGCTAGAAGCACGTTATCTGAATCCTCTTCACTAGATTGTGGAGATTGTGCTACCACTGAGAGTGACTTAGGTATGTTTGCCGTTTGTTTTATTCTTTTCACTCTTCTAGTATAAACAGCTCCAGGAGATGTCTGTTTTGCTTTCATTTTTGTCTCTATTGACTTCTTAACTCTTGCATGTCGTTAAGTGTTCAGTGCTGACTTTACTCTGCCTCTCTTTGTTTTAGGCTATGGTTGTGGTGGAGATTGTGTTGATTCAGAGTTTGTTTGTGAAGTGTGTGCAGGTTGTTTTGTAGGTGCTGAGGGAATAGTTGATGTAGGTGGTTCAGTGTTTGGTGTTTGAGGACGATCAATGTGTAGTGGTTCAGATTGTGGTTCTGGTTGTGGGTTTGGTTGTTGGTGGTCCTGAGGTTGATTGAGAAAGTTCTGCAAAGCAAGTGGTAGAACAAAAGCAGGGAGATTTTCCTTACCAACATCCTTATTAGTCATATCAGAGAATATTCTCTTGTTGACTCTAAAAGGATCAATTTCATCAGTATCAGCAATTTCTAGACCAGGTACACAAGCATTGAACAGCATTTGACAAAAACGGGCATAATAAACTGTAGTAGACTCTGACAGTTTATCACCTAAATTCATCAGAACATATCTACCAAAATCAAAATTACTACCATAGAGTAGAGAATACCCGATTTGTAGACTGTCTATCGGAATGGCATCCCAGTTGGTGACTTTCTTCTGGAATGTCCTTGTAATGCAATCAAAGAAAAAGTTCCATTCCTTCCTGAGATTAGGTCTCTTTATACCGCCAAGCTTGTCAAGAGATTCCATGTAACCTATCTCTTGTAGCATCTCTCTCAATAGAGTTTCATTAACAAGAGTATAAGATGTATGTGTGTCAAACCCCATTGTATCTCTTATAGTTTGTGGAGTAATCACATAGTCTTGTTCTTCATAAGTGAAGATGATGTTAGGAGTCCCATTCTCTCCTCCATCCACATAGACTGAATTTTGCCAAAAAGTAGCAATTTGAGATGCAGAGAGAGTATCGGGTCCGACCAGAGCTTGTCCAATCTCTGAATCTCTCAAAAAATTCTGCATTAGATGAAATGGTTCTGGAACACGTTCATGATAGAATGGAGCTTCATAGTTGTTAGGAACAAACCGTAAACCAAGAGCAGTGAATGGTTTAGAAGCCATTGAGTTAAGAAATTTGCAAGAATCCCCAAGTGAAGTGTATGTAGGAAAGGTGTTTGCGAGAATGCCCAAGTGAAAAAAAATGAGAGAACTGTGAGATGTAAAAATAAAACACAACCGTTTGGACACAAAAGTAATTTGAGTAATTAAAAACCCAATCTCTTATGTAATCAAACACTCAATCAGTTCCTAGATTAATGTGTAGTGGGACACGATAATGGGTGAGTGGGACACATTAATGGGTGACTGGGTCACGTGCGCGTATTTTTAAGAAGAGTATTTTGCAAATTAAAACAATAAAATATTTGATTTAAAAAAAAATCAAATAACACTCTCTTAAAATACCTGGACCCAATTAAAACCAGAATATGAAGCGTTTACCTGTAACCATTAATAACCAGAATACGAAGCGTTTTAGGACTTCGTTACTTACTCATTTCTATTTAAGGCCTAGAGACTTGCTCAGATTAGTTCATTAATCCTTTAACCGTTCATTCTCCCCTGAAAAATCACAAACCCTTCAAACAAAACACTCTGAAAAACAATGGCAAACCTTACCATCAAAGAAAAGAACCTCCATCTTGTCGAGAATAGGGATATCTTCAGCTATACGCCTGAAGAGTTTGATGCGTTTGACTGGGAAAGGCAGCTTGAGACTTTGTGGCTGCAGATGGATGCCGGTCTGGAAGAGATCGAGAGAGAGAAACCTGCAAGAGTGATCGACATCGATGCTGCTCTCCAAGCAACATTTGCATGGCTCTCCTCGAAGGCATCCTCATCCAACACCACCAACCATTGTTCATGAATATGTCAGCAAAAATAACCTTATCCCTTCAACTTCCACCCAAATAAAGTGGCAAATATGGGATCTGGGATTTTTGCTAACAATGGAGTGGTTTGGACTTGACCTTTTAGTTTCCTGTTGAATAGATTAGCAGATAGAAAGAACAAAAAGATGTAATACTTGCTTGTAATCTCTTTCTTATTATCAATGAAAAATTATGTTTCTCTAATCTTATTCAGTGTGTTCTGCAATTCTTTTATTTATGTTTTATGAACTGTTCTTCAAGGAAGTAAATCAAAGAAGAGAATACGAAAACTAATTAAAGTAATCATATAAGGAACAAATTCATCAATTAAATCAGTAGCAGAACAGAGTACCAATTCGAGAATTGTTTTGTTCTATTCGAGAACTCTGAGACTCAGAGTATGAACCACAATTAACAGTTGTCAAACGCCCTATTTACTCCAAAGTTTTCAAATTATCCAAATGAAAATTTACCTTAGAGTACTTAGCACGAATCAACAGTGTTTGTCAATTCTCCAACTTTATCGCCGAAACCCTTTCATAAATTGCACAGTTGTGAAAATATGTATGTGTGAAGTAGAGTTTACTAAATCAATTTTTAGAGCATCTAATTTTTCATAAAATCCATAAAGTAAATCAATAAACACTGGATGCACAAACTGACATTGTAAACACTGACTGTATAATGAAAGCTAAACTCTGAAGTAATTAATCTATATACAGTAACTTTTATTTTATACCCCCTCTATATATACATTTTTTTTTAATTCTATTCATTCCAGTAATTAGAGGTTGGAACCAGTCACCAAAAATTCAAAAATTTTAGCTCTTATCATTTTGATAAGTTCCTGGGTCATCCTAGTATCCAACATAATCTGAAAGGAGTATAACAATCTATATACATTTTCTGTGGGGTATTTCAGTAAGCATTTTATTCTACCAGAGTATAACTAACAGAGTTTAGAGTTCATCAACATCAGTAGTTTTTCATGTAAGGTAATGCACACAGTATTTATAGACTCAGAGTTTAGGACAAAATAAACTAAGAGATGATATAAATATGAGCCAGTATCATGCTGTGTTAACTTTCTGCACAATCTAAGATTAGATCACAATAACTCAGAAAGATTCATGATTAATTGCTGAGAATCATGCTTCATACATATTTCTTCATTGGTGTTTTCATTCAGACAAAAATCAACTCAGAGTTCACAGAGTTTATCAAACTTAATAACAGTGTATGACAGACAGGCATGCTGACAGAATTTAACAGAGTATGCATAACAGAGTTTAATCAACAGAGTTCACTTAGCATTTAACCAATCAGGAAATATGAGTAATACAATAAATAAGTAAAATTTGAATCTAACCAACATTCCTAGTCCGAACCAGAGACCATTCCTAGTTCATTGACCAGTCTTGTAAATGTAGCTTCACTCAATGGTTTAGTGAAGATATCTGCAAGCTGTTGTTCTGTAGACACAAGAATCAATACCCAACTCACAAAATTCACCAAAATCCACAAAAAATTTGAATTCACAAATACCCCCAAATAATCAATAACACACAACCCTAATAATGCAAGAACACAATTCGTAATATCAAAATAAAAGGAAGAAATATACCCCAAATACGAACCAGAGAGGTGAAACTTGCAATTAAAAATCCCCCAAACTTTAATCTTGAAGCCTTGAAATTAATTGGAATGGGGTAGGATTTGTGTGTATATATAGGTGTATATATAGATGGGTATATAGATTTGGGAAGAGAAAAAAAATATGAAATAGGAGATGGATTTGGAATAATTTGGAATTAATATAAGACTAGAATTAGGATTTTGGGTGGAGAAAATAATTTGAAAAGGGGTTGGAATTGAATTGGGGGATGAAAATTTCTTTTTTTTTTATATATAAATATGTTAACATACGTGAGTACTAACAAGTCTGGACAGGAATATGGGAAAGACAAGCCGTGGTCTATGCGACGCGTGCGCTGGAAATTTTTTTTTTTTCGATTTTTTTTATATGAAACAAACCACACATACACGGACAAGTTGTACCTGGACAGAACTTTTTGTAGGCTGAGTCGCGCACATGGCGCAGGGGCGCGGAAAACATTCTGCTAATTTTTTTTTTTTTTTGCACAACACTTTTTTTTCCCACAACACTCATTTTTTTTTTCACACTCTTCTATTTTTTTTTTCACACTCAAATTTTTTTTTTTTGAATATAACACTCAAATTTTTTTTTTTCCTACACTAATGCGTGGGTTGCCTCCCACGAAGCGCTTCTTTAACGTTAATAGCTTGACGTAACTTCCAAGCCTCCATTAAGGATGATAATAGTTTGCCTGGTCCTCTCTTCGCGAGACTTCATCGTCATCACGGCGGCACACTTTCTGCCCCTTCTCCTCGCTTGGGCTATTCGTATAACAAATATGTCCTGTTCCAATGCCTTCTTCAGTTGACCCAAAATCTGTCAATTTGTAGAACAACACACACTCGCGGGCTTCGGTTGAATATAATGGAGGAGGGTAAATGTAAGTTGCTGAAGCCTTTGGTTCCTCAACGAGAACTTCCTCCATTAGCTCTAATGCGCTACCTCCATCTTTATAATCCGAGACAAGTAGAAGACCTGAATCTTTCCCATGGTCATCAGCCTCTTGGAACGCACATACCAATTCTTGAAATTTGTGTAGCTCTTCAGTGTCTGTCCCGAATTGTGCCCTTTCCAAATCTTCCACCTCACTAGCTTGATCAAATTCCTCACATGGCTTGTGAACGCTCACCTCACCTTGGAATTTGTCTTCTTTAATTAAGCATGCAGTACCTTGCTCCAAGTCACCGTTATCTTCTGGAATTGCCTCTAATATGTGTAATAACCCTAACTTTAGCAATGCTACAGTGATCACATGAATAGTAAATTTGGAGGATTTAGGGAAATGGTATGTAAGTACTCTATACTTGAAATGGAAAACGAGTAAACAGAAACCATATTAGTATTGTACTAGGAAAATAAGTGACTCGAAATGACAATAGATTTCAGAAATTCCTGAATATGGATTTTTGAGAATTTTGATTTCGGATAAATTTATATTGGATATTAAGGAGCATGGAGATATTGAAGGAATTATATTTTGAGGAATTAGTGAATTAGGGTAAACTAAAGGATTATTAAGTTAAGGAAATATCAAGGGAATTTAGATTGTTAAACGAGTTTGAGAATGCTTGAGAACCCGAGAGATAACCAGGAGAGCAACTTCTGAGAAAAAGAGAATATACCAAGGATATTGGATCTAATACCTACTTGAGAATTAGAATCACCCTAACACATTAATATATGATGTGGGAAAGGATAAAATATATTTAAGAGATTTACAAGAGAAAAACCACTGAGACGATCGCAGAAATCGTTCGATGAATGAGATGACGAGAGAACTTTGTACAAAACCCAAACCAAAAGCCCAAATTCGGCCCAACCCAAGTATGGAGCTGATATTAAGTGATATTAGAGTGTAAGGGAAGGAATCCCATTGGTGCAAACATTAAAACCAAAGTGGAAGAGGAGTAAACTTGTCAAACTTGAGTACTAAGTAGCATTTTTCATGGTAAGGTGTTTAGATGATCAACAATTGACTCTTTGTCATTGGTGGACTTCAAAGACTTTTATTATAAGACTACACAACTGATATATATGATAGATAAAAGGTGAAAAAACGTTTGTAAAGGGAAAGAAGCAAGATAAACACAAAGCTCTCCAATCTGCCAAACAAGAACACAACTCAAAGAAAAATTCATATCTCCATTTATATCCATGATAAAATCACCAAATTTTAACCACAACCTCTCCACTCCATGGGCATGATTCGCTCCAAATTTCATAGCAATCCAAGTAGTATAGCCTAGTCAAATCCATGCTCAAAGTGGGAGAACCAAACCTGTCCAGTTTCTGTCCAGCGGAAAGATGGAGCTCAAAAGCATAGCTAGGAAGCTTTGTTTTTGGTGATCTATAGCTCAAATCAAAGCTTATACAGAGGCCAAGATGTGGTAAAAATTTGAGAGCCAAACTCTTATTTTTCAATTTGTTATGATTTTTACAAAAGTGATGATGAATAGCAACCCTTAGAAACTAACTTTGTTTTTATGGTTTCTTTAGTTGATCCAAGCTAGTATAAGGTTGATTAAGCATATCCCAAGGCTTGATAAGGGTTGTTAAAGCTTCAAGAAGGTATAAATCTCAAGACCCTTTAGTATTACTTTGAATATAGGATGGATTATAGAAAGTTTAGTGATTAAGGTTATGATAAGTGATTATTCATGATGATATATGTGTTTGTAAGTGATTAAAGTTGAATATGGAAGGAGTATGTGCTTGTAACCATGGTTGGTAAGATGACCACATGGTGTAGGTGATGGTGTATAAGGTGGATGATAGATTTGGAGGAGTTGAATTTTGGAAAGTATGAAAATATAGCCGTTATAATGTCCGATTTTCGTTAGAATCAGAAACTTCCCTGTTTTTGGACACTATACCCGTACGGTACCTTACTGTCCAGACCCCCAAGTGACCATGATGAGATAGAGCATAGTTCGTAGATCGTTTTGATATAAAGTGCGTTAAAATCTGATGACCGGTTTAGGAGAAAAGTCAGTTTTAGTGAAAGACGTTCGATAGTCGAGAAAACGTAGTTGTACCAACTTTGAGGCTATAAATACCATACTTAAACACTTTTAAAAATTATAAAATTTTGGGATATTGTAGTAAGTTAGTCAAAGAGTCATTACCAGTTGACCTTGTAGTAAAATTCGAAATCTTTATTTTCTGAGAATTTTTATAGTCAAGTGTGGTTGTTAAGGGAAATGGTGAACAAACATAGAAAACCTTGATTTAACCTAAAATGGTTAGGTTCTTGGAACACTTGGGTTATAATAGCATGTTATTCACATAGTAAGCATTAAGGGTGTAGTTATATAAAGGTGAAGTGAGAAAGGGATGTAGTATTGTAACGACGGTCCTTTTTGTGTTTATAGAAACTTCGGGAGAGCCACGAGCCATACTTCCAGGATACAGAGATCGAGGCAAGATTTCTTCTATCCTAACCTTGGAAAACTATTTTATTTTCAAAGTAAATGATTTCATGGAATATATATGTTATTCTATGTTTGCTATATTGCTAAGAATTATTTCCCTGGTATTGGAATTAAAGAGAAATGGATATAAATTATGAAATATGAATGTGGATATGATTATGAATGGAGCGAATATGCTTTATGGTAAAGAGAGGTGAAAGAGAATGGTATCAGTTGTTATCTAGAGTTATATGAAGAATGGTATCGGTTGTTATCTAGAGTTATATGAAGAATGGTATCAGTTGTTATCTAGGGTTATATAATTTATAACGTTATGTTAAAAATATTCTTTCTAAGCAATTGTGATTTAATAAATATTATTTGATTTTTTTTATTTAATACTTTTGAAAATAGATGGAATATTTTATAAGAGCGTATTGGATTTCATTGAATACAGAGGAGATGTCTGAGTTATAATCCAAGTATTATGATATATACATATATATATATATATATATATATATATATATATATATATGTATATATATATATATATTTTAAAGGTGATGATACATGGAAATGATGAAAAAGATAAATGTGAATGAAAATGTGAATGGAATATTATATATATATATATATATGTAAGTGTACTGGATTCCAGTAAACACAGAGAAGATGTATGAGTCATAATCAAAGTATTATGACATATGTATTTTTAAAGGTGATGATAAATGGAAATGTGGAATGATATTTTATAAAGGGAATAATGATTTGACGAAAAGGGGGATTGCAACAGACTTACGTAAGTGGCTGTGTCAGGGCTGTGTGCGACACAGTCCAGCATTTATTATTTTTATTACGGCACGAAGATGCCAAGGGAGGATGTTAGCAGGTGGCCTTCCTCCAGGGATGATCTTCATTCCTTCTACCGGTAGTAAAAAGAGAGCATGTACGATTAGGCGACTGATCATCGTCCTAACGTATCAGGCGATAGCAGATATCCCCAATGTTTTTGAAAAGAAAGTGTTGACAATGGTTTTCAGATTTCTATACTAAAAACAGAATAATGATATGAGATGATGGAATTATGGTTACAGATGAAGAAAAACTGATATTATATTATTTTAGATTTCTTTCTTATAATAGTAAGTGGATGATGTATTATTAAATAAGAGCTTTATTCTTCCTTAAGGATTATAATTGGTTTCTACTTATATATGTATATATATGTATACCTGTTCACATTTAAAATTCCAGTTTACAATATTATCTTGCTGAGCTATTATAGCTCACTCTTGCCACTTATGTATATAGCAGCTAGGTCCCATGCCGATTCTACGCACTACACCCCGCAAGAGGGTAAGGGAAAGGCGACCTTTTGAGCGAGTGCTGGCGACCATCCCCGAGGTAGTGACAAGAGAAAGGGGCTTAGTAGACTTATGTAATTTAAGTGTGTAAGTTTGTAATAAACTTTTGGTTGTTGAAATGCTTCCTGTAGAAGTATTATTCAACAATGTACTTAGTAGAATTCTGGGTTTGTAATAACTGTTAACTGTTAACTTTTATTATTGTGGATGTTGTTCTATGAGCATATGACTGGTGTGTGTGTGTGTATTAGTGTGGGGTCAATTGCATAAGTATTAAGTTTTTAAAAAAAAAGGATCAAGAGATATAGATATTGATGGGAAATTGGACCGTGATGACCTGGATCCTTGACCCCGGATCTAGGGGTGTCACAATATGCATTGTTGTTTCTCTTGTTCCAAGGCACTCAAAATTTGAGCAAGTAGTGTCCCCATAGATTTGGTAGTCTCCTCATAACTCTTTGCAAGCATCCTAATCTCCTCCATAACATCAACCTCATCTGACTGAAAAGTAGGAGTAGGTTGCTGATGTTGAAACTCTTCACTTCCAAAGAAATATGACCTATCTGGAACATCTTGCTGATACTGTTGAGGATGGTATTTAAAATATGGTTGTTCCTCATAAGTGACATATGGATCAACTCCTTCGTAGTAACAATATTGTGAGGGATCATGAACGCCCAAACACCGCTCACATTGCTGAGGCATGGATGTCCTCGAATATGCCCACCATGGCAACTCCTCGCATGCCATCTTAAAACACTCAAGTACCTGAAACACACCGAACTAACAAGATAGTTAAGAAAAAAAAATCCGAGTCAGTGAACTTTAACGACCACTATTGACAAGCACATAAACCAAAAATAAAACACCGATAATCCCCGGCAGCGGCGCCAAAAACTTGTTACACTAAAACACGCAAGCGTACGTGGTCACAAGTAATATAGATAGAAGTCAAGTTCATTCCCACAGAGATCTGGTTAGGTTTCAATTCAGTTCATGCACCTATGCAACAATGTATGATTATTATTCACTGCTAAGACAAATAACAAGATTAAGTTTTTACCAACTATAATTAACTAGGATACAATTTAACAAACTAAAAATTACTAACTAATGAGAATTAAAATTTAATAACTTATATGCGAGAAAACATGGAATCCTAACTTCATCATCTACTTCACTTAGAGTTGATGCCTTTAATCAATACATACGATGGTTTTGATATCTGATCGGATAACACGAAACAAGTAAAAGCTACCTCTCGGTATACTAATACCAAACTATGCATGCATCCACAAAAAAGATAGAAGATGGGTAGACACCAATTATGTTTAGACCCTATATCTCTATAGAATTTGAAAACATAGAGGTTGAAGCACAAGTTATCCACATAGATCACATAGGGTAGCATCATATCTCTATGTATGCCACAAATCATGATAATAATATCAACCTATCCTATGCTATCATGGCAAGTTCTAAATCTCAAGATCCACTCTCGTTTCGCAAGAGATTAACAAATTAGATGTTCATGACTCATCTAAACACATGAAACACAACCATATGAGGATATCAAGAATTCACCACACATAAATCTTTAAATCAATCAAACTACTAAGCTACATAGATAAATCTGTTAGAATCCCATGATAACGATTAGCTCATATCGAACCGCTCGTCATCATGGGATCTGATGAAACCATGATAGAAGACAAGATATGAAAGAAAGTAATAATATTAATAAAACAAGAGTTGAGAAAACAAATCTATGATATAAAAGATGAAGTAGATCTAGATCCGTTGCTTGTCACGAGCGTTGAATCCTTCTCCCCTTTTCTCCCTTGCAGATCTAAGCTATATTATGTACAAGATATCTAATTGTCTAATTGTCTAATTCTCTAATTTACAAGGGGTTGGTTGTGTTTATATAGGCACTCCAAGTCTTGCCCAACAAGAAATTGCCTTCTATTACAATTAGAATTCGATTTAGGTACCAAAAACTGCCCAAAATATAATTAGAACTTGAAAAGGGTAAAACAATAAATTCTCTGCTCCCATCAGTCTGCTTGTCACGCAGATTGCGCCCACCACACGCAACTTGCGCGCACGAATCCTATCCTAAGTTGTAGAAAATCTTTCAGGCTTCGCGTGAGCTGTAAGATCGCTGAAAACGGACTTCTAGAACTCCAGATATGGCCAAAACAGTGTAGACTGCGCAACCTTCCTGGAAAATCTGAATTTTAATCAATTAATCCTCCAAACACGATAGAAGAATCACCCATAATCGATATTCTTGTAAGTCTGCACAACTAAGCAAAACACATCAAAACTACAATAAACTTGAGTCCAAGACAATCAATTTAAGCCGAATCGAAGCGATCCAAGTGGATATAAATCCACTTATCATCTATACTTTGAAGTACTGATTATAAAACTACTTTTGCCATGTATAAAGTTGTACAGTTTTGCGATATATCTTATTTCCTGTTGAAATAGAATTTGACCTTTGGATTATATACGATCATTTGAGTTAAGTATTTATGATCCGGTATACCTTGTAGCTCTAGAGATAAGAGCATATTCTTTATTTTCGACTCTAAACTAGGAGTCGGTGTTTTGAGATATAGAGATAGTCGTGGAAACCCGGAGGGATTCCAGCGGCAGATTATTATTTATTTTGAGGAATGTTATTTATAAACATTAATTATATTTCCATAAAATATTAATTACTTGGAAACCATTCGAGGATTGTTATCTGAATATGATATCATTAGAGAAATTGTATTTGCTTACTATATCTTTTGAGGAATGTTATTTGAGTATTATCTCAGTCGATGAATACTATATGAATATTATTTCTGTTAAATATGCTATTGGAAGGCATAACTGTTTTCGTAAGTATATTGTGATACTTGTTTTACGAATTGATATTGGCTTATAAGCTAGATATGAGATATATTAGTTATAAGCCGGATGTTTTGCTAAGACCCTTAGTGAAGGGCATATGATTTCCATTCTTTAAATATAGATCGGGAGTCGGTATTTCTGTATATCTGGTGATTATTTCTGAGGAAAATATTAGATAAATGTTTTTCCATTATTTCTTTAATGAATATTATTTTGAATATTCATTTGAGTTTTATTTATTAAATGAATATTATTTTGAATATTCATTTAAGGATTTGATTTATTTAATGAATATTATTTTGAATATTCATTCATGGATTTATTTATTTAGTGAATATTTTTTATATATTCATTTGAGTATTATTTATAAGCAATATTTTCGATTTAAAGATATTCTTTAAATATTTATGATTTTATAAATAGTTTTTGAATATTTATTTAATACTTTTAACTAGTTTTAAAGATGATTTCTCTTATTCAAATTTATCTTTGACCCTCAAATATTATGTAAAATATTTCTGAGCTTTATTATGATTATTTTATCAAGGGGAGGTTCTCAAAACTCTATTTTCCATTTAAATCTATCTTATAAGAAGATTTAAATGCTCGCTCAAAACTTCCAAATTATAAGGGAACCTTACTTGAGAACTGTTATTTACGATTGACTGCCCGGTCATAGATTTTTTTTAAGTATTACTTTCACTCGCATCTTGATTTCTAAATCATCAAATGAGTCTTTTGTTACTTCCTCAATACTCGAGGAGTAAGATTGATAGAACAAGTCGGTATCCATTAACAAGCAACAGCTTGGGAAATATTGGTGAATTTTCCTTTCCAATTAGATATGACTACTTTGTGGAGTCTTATCAACAAGTATTATACTTTGGGAAAGGGGAACGAACTTTACATTTCAGAGTCATGAATTTTACTCGAACTAGGAGTCGTTAAGTGGCCGAGTGGCGCCGGTCCATCATTGGCCCAACCGTTGGCCGGGGAGTTCCAGGGGGCGGTGGACAAGTAAATCCGTCTGTTCTTCCTTCTACATGAAGAGAACAAATCATGAGATGCATAACATATGACTGATCACCGTAAAGGTTATGGCTTCTACTCGTCAATACTCCAGTATTAGTTCATCTTCCAATTTGGATATTTTCTACAACATTATTGAGAGCACCCGGATCGGATTGCTACGGTCGGGTGACCGATAAGTGTTAACAGGGTTTGAAAAGTGTTCAAAACTGATGTTACAATGAATTACCTTGTAACTTCGTCTTTTATCTTATATTTTATGACTCTGTTGGTACCTTACATAACATGAGTTGTGATAAGGAGGTTTTTTTTTATATTGGATCATCTTATAACTTCATCTTTTAAGTTATATGTTGATATTCTGCTTATATTTTATACAGCAGATATTTTACGGAAAGGTTATATTGAATTACCTTGTAACTTCATCTTTTATATTATACTAGAACTTGGTTCACAGTATGAATATCGAAAGTTTGCAGAGATAGTATGAAAATGATATTTGAAGTACTACAATGGTATTGTTTTTGAATATAATCCGATAAGGAAATACTTTCGGTAAAAAGATATTTTTCACAATTATTGTCTTATACCCTCTATATATTCTTTGTTTGAATTATGCCATACTTTCATTACTTTGCTGAGCTATCGCTCACTCTTGCTATTCTTTTATATATATTATATAGCAGCGAAGCAGGATTCCAATGGGACGGCACATACCCCGTAAGGCATTTCCATAACAGTTTCTAGCAGTGATCCCGAGAGTAGTACGAATCAGTCGAATCAAGCTGCAGCTTTTGGTATTCATCTTATGTATAGATATGAATGGTATGAGAGGATTGTGAGCATCAGAAGGCTAAGTTGGTAATGTAACATTACTTAGAAGTTGTATCAGTGACAGATTCAAAAGACATTTGGGTATTGTAATAAAAATTAATTATTCCGCAGTTGTTATATTGTGTTATTTCTGAGACTCTAACCTGTGTGTGTGTGAGATATATATATATATATATATATATATATTGTGGGGTCACAAACAGTTGAATTGTGTGCATTACAAGTAATACAGGTAAGGCAAGGAGTAAACGGATCGTGACTACTCCAAATCCCTGATCCGGGATTTGGGGCTGTTACAGTAGCGGAGCGCGTGATTTGGTGTAGGTGGTCACTCTAGACTGTCCACCTCCCTGATTAACGCTCTCGCTTCCAATCCTCTTCGTAGCTGGGCCAACTGTCGGCTGAGATACAGTTGCTCGGTTGAATTAGTTAAAGCGGCGTCCGCTACGAGATCCTCCCCTAGACTCACCGCCTTCCTTTTCTTGTTCTCTTTTATCCTCAAGTTCATCTCGTTCCCGACCTCCACTATCGAGGCCTTCTGTACCAAGGTAGCGTAGTTTGTTATCTCCAACATAGCGACCCAATTCTGTATCCCTGGTTTTAGCCCTAGATGAAACCTTTTTGCCCTCTTCTCCTCAGTATCCACAAAGCTTGGAACAAACCTCGATAGTTCCGTGAATTTGGCCTCAAACTTAGCCACTGTCATGTTTTCTTGTTTCAGCTCTAGGAACATCAGCTCTATTTGGGTTTCTATATACTTGGGAAAATACTTATCCAAGAACAACCTACAGAATCTTTCCCAAGTCACTACGCCTACTGGTTCCAAATTACGTTTAGCTTCCCACCAATAATTCGCTTCTCCTTTTAGTAAGTATGCAACAAAGACCATCTTCTGGGTCTCATCCACACCTAAAATCTTGAAGGATTTCTCCATCTCCTTCAGCCAAGCTCTTACTGCTACAGGGTCAGCAGTGCCTTGAAATTCTGGGGGTTCAGGGATTTGAAGGCTCGAAAGGCGCTAGCATTGGCGGTATTGAGGTTCCTTGGTGGTGGGGGTGGTTGCTGTAGGTTCTATCTAAGCTAATTCATAAATTGCTTCATGGGGTTTTCATCCCTACCCTCCTAATTTTGAGTGGCTTCCTCTTCTTCCTCCTCATGATCTGCATTATCATGCTCATTAAAGCCTTATCCTTCTTCTTCAGGGGCTTGGTCTTGGCGCTCTTCCTGAAAACATATGCATTTATATATATATATATATATATATATATATATATATATATATACACAATTGTTAGGGTTACCTTGCATAATTTAGTGCTACCTCAAAAGGATAGTCCATTTCAGATACATATGTGTTTTCTTGTTGTAAGCAGTTGATATATAAAGCATTGTACGTAATAAACTTAAACAAAATTTGGTGCCAAAATGTAAACCGTCATATATATATATATATATATATTGGGCACCATCGAAGGGTTACCCTATAGGTTTCAGAGTACATCATCCTGAATACATATAGTCTACCAAAAGATACATAGCACGCTTTCCCAGTCGGACTATCTACTACCTGTCAAACTACTATCCTAAAAGTACAACTAGCACCTACAGTCCGCACTAGAAATCTAACAGTCATAACATATCATCAGTCTCGGTGGGAGCGGGTCGCATCCCTGATCCGCCTAATAGCCCTAGATAGAATCCTCTCTGCCTCACTCCTCCGGACCCTCCTATCAGTGTGAGACAATGCTCTGAGGCTGGTGAGGGCCCTCCTCTCGACTCGTAAAGTCACCCTCTGCAATCCTCTGGCTATGCGATCCGCCCTCTCCTGGTGGGCATGGTGCCTGAATCTCCTCTCCTCTCCTAGCTGATACCTCAACTCCTCAATCCGGGCATCTGCGGCCACTAGTCTAGCAGTAAGTCGGACTACCTCCTAGTCATGCTCTGCGGCCAATACAACAGGGATCGGAGGGGGTGGTGGTGACTGAGGCTCGGTTTGTGGGGCCATCTCAATGTCAGCATCGTCCGGGATAAGCTCCTCTGAATCCTCAGCAGGGAGTGGACCCCACTAAGGGGAGTCAAGTGGGGATGGCTCTCTACGGGGAAGGGAATGCATAGGTACATCCGTCTAAACCACTGAATCATCCTCGGGATCCTCTCCGGGGGTGGGGTCAGCTGGAGCATCGTCCATGGGGTCCTCCTCTGGGTCATCTGAGTCCACAGGGTCCTCTACAGGCATAGGGTCAACAGGGTCAGCCTCTGCAGGGTCATCCTCAATGGAGTCCTCGACAGGGTCCGCTACTGGGTCCACAAATGGGTCTACAACTGGGTCCACAACTAGGTCCATGACTGGCTCCTCTAGGATCTACACAGGAAATGGAAAAGTGTTACTATCTCAAGAGTTTTAATATGTGATGTTCTAATAACTTTAGGTTCGGTAGGGCTATGTCTGCTAGCCCGTCCATATACTTGGTAAAGGTTTAAATCCTTAACCTTCCTTTCATCTCTGAGACTATAACCTAACGCTCTGATACCATTTCTGTAACATCCCAACATCCGGGGTCAACGATCCAGGTTGTTACTCCAATCTAAATTCCAATTTTATCAATTACCAGTCTCGATTATTAAACATTTTACTAACTACTATTATTTCCGTTGGGAATAACCCCTAAGTCAATAACATCCATCACAGTTTATAAGCACAGAGCGAAAGAAAAACATTACTTAGAGTACTAGATACAATCCAAAGTATAAAGTTATTACAGACCCAAATGTTTTTATCTAGAAAGGATTTATCATCCACAAAAGTTGCTACCGGAGGTGATAGTAGAGGCGGGATAGTTTTCTGGTTTTTCAAAGTTTACACAAGTCATGCTTGTACACAAACCTAACCAGTCTTAGCTGATAGCCTATCCTACTAAGTCCTCTCACCTGAGGTAGATGGGGTCCGAATAGTCTACGGAATAGCTGCGCGTTTCCCACGCGCTTCCTGGTGGTCTGATGGGTCTGTGTCATGCTTACCTGTTGTTTGTGATATACATAGAAAACAAGTGTGAGCATAATTGCTCAACAAGATAATAATAGTATTGTGAAGATACTTTTTATTTCGTTTGAAAATGGGGTAGTACCATATAATTCACCCTTTAAATAACAATAACTTTCCCTGGGTCATTTTAAAACAAGAACATTTTGGTTTTCAAAATCTTTCATGATGAGTTCAACACTAACAACACTATCGGTGCTGGAGCACCTGGGCTTCCAGCACAGTGTAGCAGCACAATTCCAATTGGAAGGATAGGACTATTACGGAGCACACCCGGTACAAGGTGATCAGCCATTGTACCCTATAAAACAACACTTCGCTAATAGTAGACGGGTGACGTACCTACTAAAGAGGCCGTGGCCCGGCCGCATACGGGTCTTCTGCTGGCTACCCGCCAGTACAAATATCGAGATGGCTACATGCCACCCTCGTCGATATATGCATAACCGGATGGGCTTGCTACCCGCAAGTCACTCCCATCCAAAACACCCTCCAGTCCCAGAGTCACTAAACAAGTTTTCAAACCTTTTTAAATCGTCACTTCCGAAAGAAAACATGGAAGTATGTTAATTTCATAAGTTGACCTCTGTCAACTGATTTTCTCTACTCAGGGAATTCTTTTCAAATCAGCTTCGGAGTTATTCAGAGTTTTCTTAAGGATTTTTAAAACCTGACCCTCCTTGATGAGGCAGGGTCACTACTTTGGTTTATAGCGAAGGGAGAAAACATTTCTAATTGCTCCCAAAACTTTGGGTTCCCTAGTTTTGATGAGTTCGCAAGCCATTGGGGTGATATTTACGAAGTGTAGGTAATTATAAAAATATTTGAGAACCCTTGCTATTTTTTTTAAATATTTTTCTGAAAGCCAGAAAATATTTAAAATAAATTTTAAAGGCCACAAATGATTTTTAAATAGGCCAAATAGGTTTTAAATAATTTTTTAATTAATTTTAGAATATTTAAATCATTTTTAAATAATAATAATTAATTATTAATTAATTATTAAATAATCAAATAATTAATCATTAATCAAATAATTAAATAAATTTACTTTAAATGAATATATAAATTAATATTCATTTAATTAATAAATATTCAAATAATATTTATTTAAATAATTCAAAATAAATAATCAGATATTCATAAGTTTTTAAATTATCGGAATTTATTCGATCATTGAGAATATCAGTCTCCGGGGTTACCAGGTTTTTACGTAAAAATACTCCGACTCTCGGTTCATATCCGAAAGTACCTACGCTCTACCCGAGCCTTGGACATCACCATATGTATACGTATAAGCCATTGGGGTGTATATATATATGTACATAAACTTTACAAGTAGTTAAGGGAAAATCAAGCATGCATTCGTAAATCTTCTTGCAATATAAATAAAACAGTGCATGCATTTATATCACAACAACAACAGTTTGTAAAACATACTTAAAGTTTGGTTATAGAAAACTTTCCTGGTAGAGTCTGAGAAATGAAGTCTCGCGTCCTAGGGTGACGATCTATAATGAACAAGGAAACGCTAGGGTTAGTTTCGTACCCGAACCATTTAATCGATGTTTATATAAAGTAACTAATTCCCTTAGAGAATTCTTATCGTTTATGTTGAACTTATATGTTATGGTGACGTTCCGTGACCGAATTAAAATTACCAATGTTATTCGGGTCGAGTTTCGAGTTCGTTTGATTTTATTCGTTCGTCCCCTAAAGGTATTTTTCGTTCGCGCAATTTTGATTCGAACATTTTTATAAAATCGAAAATTAAAGCTTTTCACGAATTTCTTTTTCACAGGCCTTCCTTACTGCACTTTGTTCCAACTACAAATTTTTCATAACTTATGGACTTTTACAAGGTCCTCAACCAAGGCCCTAAAAAAGACTTTTCCATGCTGTGAATTCTACTTGTACAGTTTCGACTCCATGATTTTTATAAGATCGAAAACATATTTTGACATAATTCTTTTCGGAATATCTTCCTTACTGTAAGAACTAACTGTTAAAAAAAATTCATAATTTTCTTCAGATTTCAAGGGGTCCGTTTATCACTGCAAAGACAGTGGGTTTGCACGATTCGTCGGTTTTAACCGGTTTTACTAAATCAAGCATATCTCCTAAATCGTAAATCGTTTTAAGGCGATTCAAATTCTAAAATATACTAAAAGATCATATCTACATGTTTCTAAGTAGTTTGGTCCAAAAATAACAATTTAACAAATCGTGAGTTTCTGCACTAAAAGATCTAACAAAAATCCGACATTATAACTGCTATAAAACGATTATTTCCAATTTTGTATACTCCAAATATACAACCAAGGTAACCTTACAACTTCAACATCATAACATCATCATCACAAGTCTCCAAAATCAGTGGTTTCTTTATTTTACCAACATCCAAGATTTTTCACAAAAACAAAATCCTTAACCACTAAAATCCACTAAATCACTTCATACATATAATTCTTTACATAAACTCTTAAAACTCAAAGATGTCAAAGCTTAAGTGAGATGTTCTTACCTCCTTGAAGCTTGTATGACCTTTACAAGGCTTGATACACTCCAAGAATGCTTTGGTTAGCTCTTATAAACTCTAAACTTTAAGATCAAAACAAAACTTTACCATAAGTTACTATTCACTATGAACTTTGAGAATCTCACCTATCTACACTTCATGAAAAATTATGAAACTTTGTACATACCTTAATTTCACCTTGAGGAAGCTTGGGAATTAATCTTAGGATTTATTAGTGGTTGGAAGGCAAAGAAATTTTTTTCTTTTCTCCTCTTCTACCTTGCTCGGCCGAATGGCTATAATGAGAGAGTGAAAGTGTTTTTCTTACTTTGCTTTGTATTATCTACAATAATGTGATGTAGTATTGGTTTTATAAAAAGTCTATTAGCTAGCTTGGTCAATTTTCCAAGCCTAAAAAGGCTATAAACCTTGCTTGGTGATCCATGTTTCAAGCAAGTATGTTGCTAAGTATTTGGTTTGTTTCTAACTAATTCCTAACTACTGGTTTGCTTCTCCTTTGACTTGGTTGCATGCTTTGACCACCACCTTTCATGTAATTTCCTAGGTTTTGCATGGCTCTTGGTACTTTAATTATTTTCCAATTTTTATTCCATAATTTTTCCATGCAACACTAATTTAATCCATGAAATGTTCTTAGTGCAAAAATTCTCTTCAAGTATTTTTCATTCCACCAAATTTTCATTTTAGCATACTTATTCGATATAATTTCCATGTTAATGATTCCCTTGGCCTTGTCACGGCTTTCATATTTATTGCTTCCTTGAAAATTGTAAGTTATTAACGAAGCAGGATTTTTCAGTTTCTGACAGCTTTTGCATACACTCATTTCACTTATATAATCTTAATATGGGATTAAAAACCTCAAATTTCCATTACTCATAAGTGGGTAGGATTTGTTTTTCTTACATAACAGAATTACTATTCATCCGGGTCTTTTCTACAGTATTACAAAAATCAGGGTTATTACAAAAGCCATCAAGGCAGCGGAAAGGGGAGCTAGCTCTATGTCAGAAAAGATGGAATGCAGCATGATCTCAATCAAGGAGCTCCCAGACGATTACTTTGATAATTTGGGTATTTAAGTGGAACCGATCCCGGGAGTCCTCATGATGGAGGCCTCGCAACCTGTGTCAATGCTTCAAGAAGGGATAGTTGAAGAGGCTAGTGATGACGAAGAGAGCCCAGAACAAGCCGCTGTGCAAGCCCGTAAGGGGAAATGGGTTTGCAAGGAAACTTCGCTCTTGGTGGACTTACCTAATGGAATAACTCATGAGACTACAGTAGTTTCCAAATATGGTCATGTGGGGGCGACCCGAAATTCAGAAAACATGTCTGCATCACCACAAGATTGGATCGCAAGTAAGGAGGAAGGAGAGTCCAGTGCAGCTCGCGAGTATGAGCTCGATTTAGATCCTCGCATTCCAGAACATTGAGCGAGCCGGAGCTGCAGAAGATACAGTCTCTATTCTTGTTGATGCCAAGGATCCTTCTAAGGTGTTGAAGGTCGGGTCGCAGCTTAATCCTGAACTTCGTGAGAGGCTTGTTGGTTTTCTGAAAGCCAATATTGATGTGTTCGCCTGGTCCCATGAGGACATGATTGGGATAGACCCTAATGTCATGTGTCAAAAGCTTAACCTGGACCTAAATAAAAAAGGAGTAAGGCAAAAAAGGCGACCCATAAGCAGAGAGCGAGCCGAGGCCCTAAAAGAAGAAGTGGATAGACTCCTCGAGGTCGGGCGCGTTAGAGAGTCATTCTACCCTGATTGGCTCGCGAACCCTGCTCTTATGAAAAAGCCAAATGGGAAGTGGAGGACATGTGTGGATTTCACCGACCTCAACAAACATTATCCCAAGGATAGCTTCCCACTTCCAAGGATCGATCAGCTAGTGGATTCTACGGCTAGGCATGCACTTCTTAGCTTTATGGATGCTTATACGGGGTACAATCAGATACCCATGTATGGTCCTGATCTAGAGCACACCTCGATCATCACTGATAAAGGCCTCTATTGTTACATAGGAATGCCCTTTGGTCTTCTCAATTCTGGGGCCACCTACCAAAGGCTTGTTAACATGATGTTCGAGAAGCACATTGGAAAGAAAATGGAAGTCTATGTGGATGACATGCTTGTAAAGTCTAAGGAAGCTGGGGATCACATCAAACACCTCACAGAGATGTTTGATATATTGAGGAAATACAGAATGAAGCTCAACCCTCAAAAGTGTGTATTTGGGGTCGAATCTGGAAAATTTCTTGGGTTTATTGTCAACCACAGAGGTATCGAGGCCAACCCACCAAAAATTGAGGCCCTAATGGAGATGAGATCGCCTAGAAGTGTGAAGGAGGTGCAAAGCCTAACAGGAAGGATAGCTGCTCTTAATAGATTTGTATCCAAATAATCAAACAAGTGCCATGAGTTCTTCAATGCTATCAAGAAAGTTGGGAAAAATTTGAATGGACCTCGCAGTGTGAAGAGGCCTTTTAGAGCATCAAGGAGCACTTGGGATTGCCACCCTTGCTCTCTAAACCTCAAGACGGGGAGACACTCATTGTGTACCTCGCTGTGTCAGAACATACGATCAGTGCAGTCTTGGTTCGCGAGGAGGGAAAAGTTCAATATCCTGTTTATTATGTCAGCAGAAGAATGTTAGATGCGGAGACTCGCTACACCAATATGGAGAAGCTTCCCTATACCCTGGTATTGGCCTCACAAAAGTTAAGGATATATTTTCAGGCCCACAAGATCGAGGTTCGAACATCTTATCCTTTAATTTAAATAATGCATAAGTCAGAAACATCGGGAAAACTATTAAAATGGACCGTGGAGCTAAATCAATTCGACATAGAATACAAACCACGAGGAGCACTAAAGGGTCAAGCCCTAGCAGATTTGCCCCTCAGATTGAAGAATATTCTTGGGCTCTCATAGCGATCCCCGAGACTATCAATAGCGAGGCTAAAGCTGAGAACTCAGACTCGTGGTGGGAACTGTATGTTGATGGTACATCTAATAAGGAATGAGTTGGAGCAGGGATTGAGCTTGTTACTCCCGAGGGTCGCAAGATAAGCAGTGCAGTTCACTTCACATTTGAAGCATCAAATAATGCAGCCGAGTATGAGGCCTTGATCATTAGTCTCAAGCTTGCGATTGAAAGTGGAAAACCTCAATGCATACAGTGACTCCATGCTGGTTACAGGTCACATTGGATGTGGATGGCAGGCTAGGGGGCCCCAAATTGAACTTTATCTGCAATGTGTGCAGAGGTTGATGAAATCATTCAAGCAAGTCAAACTGGAATTTATCAGAAGGACAAGAAATTAGGGAGCAGATGCCCTCGCAAAATTGGGTTCACGTCGTGAGGCCACATTACTCGGAGTCATACCATTGGAAATTCAATCCAAGCCTAGTGTTCCTGAGGAATTTATTATGGAGGTTGTGAACTCAGAATCAACATGGATGACCCCTATATGGGAGTATGTGAAGAATGGGGTACTACCTCAAGATAAAAAGGAAGCTAGGAAAATCAAGTATCAAGCGGCTCGCTATGTGGTATACGATGAAGTTCTGTACAGAAGGGGGTTCAACACACCACTTCTAAGATGTGTAGATGGTGAGGAGCGCAATTATATCCTAAGAGAGGTCCATGAAGGGATATGTGGAAATCACTCGGGGGGTAGTTCGTTGGCTCAAAAGATTCTTCGACAGGGATATTTTTGGCCTACATTAAAAAGAGATGCATTTGAGTTTTCAAGGAGGTGCGATGCCTGTCAAAGGATCGCTAATTTCAGCAACGCTCCAGTGTCCCATCTCACCTCGCTCACAAGCCCATGGCCCTTGGCTATGTGGGGTATTGATCAAATTGGGGAGCTCCCCAAGGCCAAAGGAGGAGTCAAATATGCCGTTGTGGCTGTAGATTATTTCATTAAGTGGCCCCAAACCGAGCCACTTGCAACTATCACTGCCAAGAAACTAAAGGACTTCGTGTATAGGGCGATTGTATGTCGCTATGGGATCCCTTATCAGCTCATATCTGATAATGTGAAGCAATTTGACAGCAAAGAAATGAAGGAATTTTGTGAAAACCTGGGGATAAAGAAAAGTTTTTCAGCTGTAAGCCATCCTCAAACAAATGGCTAGACTAAGGCCATAAACAAAATAATCAAAATTGCTTTGAAGGCTAAGCTGGAAGAAAGAAAAGGCAACTACCCTGAGGAATTACCAAGGGTCTTGTGGTCATACAACACGACCACAAGGACCACTACGGGAGATGTAAGAACCCTAATTTTTGTAATATTTTCTTTTATTTAATATCATGTGACATTGTCAATTTGGAACCTTTCTAGTCATCCCTGTTGCTTAATGGAATTGATTGTCTGAGAAACTATGTTGTTACATTCACTATGTAAGATAAAGGGAAGGTTGTTGAAAGCAAGAGTCTTATTGTTAGTAAGAATTATAAAACTTGGGGTTTGAGAGCTATTGGAGTATTAAAAGATTTATTAGGAATTATGACGAGGAATTATGGATATTCGAGGAATTTACACAATTAAGTACTTAAGGAATTACTGGGGAAATCTCTACGCGACAAAATATTATTACGAAAGATTAATTAAGATACGATACGAATTAAAGATTAAGTGACAAGCATTGGTGGAAGAATAATGATACCAGGAGTAGTATTGCATGCATGTCCCATGCAACTAAGTAGTTAGGAAACAAACTAGTAATACCAAGTGGACAAGAGGAATAGTAACTAGTTGGCATTTCTTTTTCCAAGGAGACAAGAGGGCATGGTGGCCTATACCTAGACTTGTACCATGCATTACATATCTATACACTAATACATATATCACCCAACACTTTTTTTTACTTTAGCCAACCAACACAAAAGCAAAACAAAGAAAAGCTCTCCCCCCCCCCCCAAGCACATATAGCTCTCGGCCAAAGCTAGAAAGCAAGGAGAAAAAGAAATTTTCTTCCATTTCTCTTCATTCATAATTCAAGGCAAAATTCCTAGGCACTCTACATCATATAAGAAAGGTATACTAAGAATTCCAAGCCTTTTCATCCATTAATTTTCAAGATATTAATTGTTAAAGTTTTGGTGAATAGTAACAATGTTAAGTTTTCTTTTAGATCTTGGATTATAAGGAGTGTAGGAGCTCATTCAAGGTGTTCTTGAGACTTGTAAGGCATACCCAAGGCTCCTAGATACTCAAGAAGGTATAAAAACCCTAACCCCTCTTGGCCATGTAGTGTTTGAGATGTTTAATGATAGATACATGTGTATTTGTGTTAATCATGGATGTATAAGTGATGGATGATATAGATCTTGAGTTTAAGTGTTGTGGTTGTGATTTTGATGCTTGTGGTTAGTATATGTATCTCCATGTATGTTATAAAGCATGAACTTGGTGACTTAGATGTTGGTTGTGTTGTGGATGTAAGAATCTTGGTTGATTTAGTGATATAGGCATGCTGAGTTTTTCCAGGAATTTGACCTGTTTTGTAAGAGGGTTTTGAACCCCCAAATCTTGTCCCCTGAGGTCCTACCATATATTGTTGGAAAGGTATTTGAATGTAGTTTCCAAAAATATAAGGTTCATGGCTAGGTGATGTATGGATTTTGAGTTATGGCCGGAAAAGTGAAATGTGTTTCTGGCTTCTGGACTGCACTAAATGGTCCCCTTGTGAACCTTGTTTAAACCCCTAAAAATTTATGTGGGATCATGGAAAAATTAGAGAAGCTAGGAAATGCAGTGGTGAAGGCTACCCAAAGAGAATTTGATTAAAATATGAATTTTTCAATTTTTTAAAAATGCTAGAGTAAAATTCGCGCAAGGGAAAAAGTCGTTAAGTGGAGTATAATTTTAGGGGTAATGGACATGACTCGAATATGGTAACCAAATTAAGTCGAATAAGTGACGAGCGTAATCGAGTGGTGACATGAACCTATAGTGGGGCTAGAGTGTCATAAGACGAAGTCATTAAGTTAATTTTGTACCCCCTAAAACCCCGCAATTAAAGAGATATTGTTAAGGTACTAACGATCGGCTATTGCTTATGTATAGATCATTCCACTCCGCACGTTCGACCACCCCAACCACACCAAGGCAAGTTTACTTTTCAAAACTTAAATATACAAGGACTTTCACTGTTGTATTTGTAGTTTTCAATCATATCAAATGTTTATGTTTATCGAAGTATCGATGAAATTGAGATGTATAAGTACATATATGTTTGCACCCCTTGAACTTAGAATGAAATGTTTTCTTCGGACAACGACTCTAGCAATAGAGGTCGTAGCGGTCCGTATATACTATTGACCGGGGAGCGGTATATTACTATATCGTAATTAAATTGCGAAAACCCGAAGGGTCATTCGGGGAGTATCGTATACTCAAGTAATTATTTTTATATCTTCGTAAATACTCAAAATACCTATCTTGGATTAAAAGCTTACTTCCTTAAATAATTATTTTATTAATTATTAATATTAAATCTTAAAATATTATTTATTAATTATTGTTCACTATTTTAAAGACAAAGCTAATCCAAGATACCTATAGCACTTTCAAACTCGAACTCTTTCAAACTCAAAACATTTTCGAAAACCCCCGGTCAGGTTTGCTTCCTGTATGATTTCAAGAATCATCGGTCGACTGATGTCGGACCTCAATTACTCAGTTTTCAATCAAAATCAAGTTTTAAAAGAAAAAGAAAAAGGGACTCTGGCAGGCGTGGGAACCGTTGACGAACGATTCCCGGGATGTGTAAGCGGCCGTGAGCCAGGCGGTCCATCAATTATTATTCCGGCCCAGGTGTTGCCGAAGGATGATTACGGATGTAGTTTTCATCGAGGGTGATTACGGATGTAGTTTTCACCCGGGGATAGTTACGGATGTAGTTTCTATCCTTCCACCGGTAGAGAAGACCCGCGGATTATTGGACTTGGACGTGGCGACTGATCATCGTCAATCCTTGTCAGGTTTTTATGTTTTCTTCCAGTCCCATCCTCCACTTTTGAAAAATACTCAAACACTGCTTCTTGGGCCTAAGTGCCAAGTTGCCGATAGTGTGGTTTTTGATAAGAAAATATTGACATCGTGCAGTATCTAGAACTGCAAGATTTTCTATAAAGTTTGGCACGTGTTAGTGCACTCTTGCAATTGTTTCAAAGAATGAAATTTTTTTTGTATGAGAAACCTTCTAAGCTAATGGAAGGAAAGAGGTTTGCAATGACGTATTCCCTGTACAGAATGTTAATCGTAGAGTGTTTTGCCGAAAATGATATACTCATATGTATATATTTTCAAACTTGAGATATATTGAAATGGGAACCATATAAAGGGTTCATATGTTATCCTTAAAGCTCCTTAGTGAGTATAGATGTTTTACTCAAACTCGGACATATACATTGTCCAATTATGTTTTGAAATCTGAGATATATACCCATATAGTTGAGAATGTTTTCGAAATGAATCACATCATTATTTTTCAAAATGGTGAACTTGCTGAGCGTTATGTAGCTCATTCTTGCTTTATAAAAACTTTTCAAAAAGAGAAGAATTTGGTCAGTTAACTCCGCGCCAGCAGAAGAGGAGTAGAAGATTCACCCCGGAGATGATTTAGTTCCTGATAAATTCTGCAGAGCAAGTCTGATAGGTTTTCAACTGTAATAGTAAGACTTGTCTTCAAGTGTAGTTGTATAAGTGGAATTGCGTAAGACTCTGGATTGTACAGATGAATTGTAATATTTAGTGTTACTTTTGATTATCGTTTCTGAGGCTCTAACTTGTTTGTGTGTAAGATTGAGGTCTGGATGGATGTATTGTTGAGTTGTAAAGTTAATACAGGTATGATATGGTTGGATGGTGACGTGACGACCTGAATCTCTGACCTCGGATTTGGGGGCGTTAGAGAAATGGTATCAGAGCCATAAGTTACAGTACTCAGAAACGAGAGTGTTGAGAGTTAAGTCTAAGTAGGAGAATGACATACGAGATCGTAGTAAACTTATTATTAGACTTCCGGAAGAGGTACCGGTGAGTAGAATGGGCTGGAGTGTTACTGGAGGTATTATACTTTGGTCGATAGAATCCTTAGAGACCTTCAGAATGATGAATAGAGGATTGAGAGTCGTACATGACCTATCATAGGTAATGATATAGGAAGCAGAGCGAAATCTCGAGAGCAGCTAAGGTAGAGGCGATATTGCCAATATGATCGGATGACTAGGCTGGCATAAATTTTGTGGCCCATATTCCTCCACAGTTTAGGAGGCGGCATTTTAAGAATCAAGAAGTTTGGACTTCCCTACATAATGAAGGGTACTTAGTACTTGGATTAATGAAAGTCTTTTACTTTGGCTATAAGATCCGATTTTCGATAAGTAACGGGTTTACCTGAAGGTTGGTCACTACGTCGTTGTGGATTCCATTACCCTTGATGGCGAATTTTACATGTGTTATACGAGAATGTTATCATAAGATGAGCGTGCTAGATAATTCCACGCATGATTCGGACGCTAGAACATGGTAGTTCAACTTAGAGAACAAACAAGTAGGATTAACAAAGGGACTACGTATATATGTGTTGTAGACCTCAATATTTTTGGTATATGTTCACATACACACACCCACCACTGAACCTATGGACTGCACTGAGATCCCTGAGAGATCTCTTTGATCTGTTCCCAGGGGGAACTGGTCACTTGTGATTCATGTCGGAAGGCATGAAGTAGGACCCTATGGACTTAGCAGGTGTCCCCGGAATGATGTGAAGCTTGGTCTTCAAGATAAAGCACGGAAATGACAGATATATTTGTGAAACCCTAACTCGATAAATGACTTTAAGATGATGATTGAGAGACGCACTAGTTGGTGTCTTGTATTACGAAGACGAAGAGATGGAGTTACCCTCATAGTGGTGATAATGAGATGCACGAATGATTATTAACTTATTTTGGTATCTACCGGCTGGTGCACTACTTCATTTTAAACTATTCACTAACCATGTTACCTCGATTAGTTTATATCAGGTAACCCTCCTAACTTTCTACTTCAAACTTGTGGAATAACAACCAGTGATATACTTTCTCGAAACCAGGACTCATCCAAAGTATCTTAATTGATCCCCGAGCATTCTATTTGAAGTTTATAATTATTTCTGCTCAGGACTATTTACACTTTCTTTCAATTATCCAATGAATGTTCAACAAATATTTCCTTAATTAATCGACGAATACTACTTAACGAATATCGATATTTGATTGCTTCTTTCATACTTGCACTCTTTAGTAGAGCTCATAAATATTCAACAAATTACTGAGGACATGGATGATCTAATGTCCAGACGTCCCTCATGAATTCTTTTCTTCTATTCAAGATGAGATTATACATCGTACATTGAAATCATAGTAAGGATATCATTTTGATAATCGGTATTCCGAATTTAATTCTATTGTCGGATCTGATAAAGCATGTGTACGGAGGCACCCTTCGGTGAACCGTTTCACTGATAAGTAATATTTGATGAGAGGTTATCGATTGTTCCGATACCTAGATCATTCTCTTCAGATTTTATAGTTTTCTTTTTCAAACTTAATAACTT
Organism: Saposhnikovia divaricata; assembly: GCA_036435485.1. Lineage (NCBI taxonomy): Eukaryota > Viridiplantae > Streptophyta > Magnoliopsida > Apiales > Apiaceae > Saposhnikovia > Saposhnikovia divaricata. The sequence continues at coordinate 152,069,219 of CM071594.1, forward strand.
CTTATTTTCATTCGTTGTCCGAGAAGCCTAAAGTTTCTTCAGCGGCTACGATGTTGAAATTCCGTCATATCCAAGTGAAACTGGCTAGTCGTTATGTCAATATGAATGACTAGTTGATTGTTCTAACTACTCAAAATTGTAAATGTTGTGAAGAACACCTAGCTAATTGTCCTAGCTGGTGGTGATGTCTGAAACAGGTGGACTAGCAAATTTTGTCTAGCTAGTTGCTAGTGTTTCTTGAAAAGGACTAGTTATTGTTTCACTGGTCCAACTCCCAATTTAATTCATTCTGCAATGCATTTTGCATGTGGTAAAGTATGATGACGAAAGTTTTGACGAATAACTTGATTGAGACCTAATGAGGTCGCCCACTCAACTCGAATTCTACCCATCTTCGTATCAGACTCTATATCACTTGAATATTTTATTCTTTCATTCACACAATGAAAATTCATTTGAAACCACTATTTACTTGAATGATAAACTACGTCATTCTTTAATTGTCATGGAGTAGAATTGCTTTCTATTGGCTGACCTTCATCAATGCGACTTTAGATTTCCTCTTATTATTCAGGAGGAAAAGTATCCACCCGATGTAAGAATTGTATAAAGACCGTCTTTATGACTTTTGTATCCAACAATCATTGCCTTGTGCAACATTCTCTATGGTATCATATTACAGAATTATCAGGACGGGAAGGAATAAACCTTGTTGTATTCTTTCTGTTCATCCTTACATCTCCAAAAATCGAGACTCCTAGTATTTGGAACCATCAACATTCTTGGAACATCCAATGTGGAATTATTATTGAAATTATCTTTTGGACCTTGTTATTTTGAAACCATTCCTTTCAAAGTGATTACTCTAAGGTGAACGGGAGGTACAATTATGAACCGTTACACCAACATGAGATCAAAAAACCAAATGTTGTAATTGTGCAGCCAGAGCGTTATGCCGAGTAATTATTAAAGTAGAAATAACATGTCGGGGCATACCACAAGACCTTTAATATTAGTGTGGGGAAAGTTATAAGAAATGATGAGGTGGGTGGGAGTACGCTCCTGCCAACCGTTGTCAGGATGTTATATTAATGAATTCTGGAGTTACCAAGCCTTTTCCTGATCCAGGAAATGCAAATCGATTGCGATGTAAAACATATCCTTGGAGGAAACTGACATGGAAGTGAGATGGACGAGAAAGGAAGAAATATCGTGGCAAGAATGAGAAGATTTACTTAGCTTAAAGGGATTGATGTACATAGAGGGACATATAGTTTAACAGGCCCCTAATAGCAAATGGATGCATGGATATATGCCAGTGATCCTTCGAGATTACCACCTAATCAAGTTTATTGGGAATCACAGCCGCATGCAGGCCTCAGGCTGATTGGCGCCAGTTGTGAAGGAGGACGAGCGTATGACATCTTACATATACCATCGAGAACTGATACCCTTATCGGAAATGGGGGAATTGTTGATTAGTTAAAATGAGTAGTTGTTTTTTTTCAAGGATAAGGCTGAAGAGAAGGTTTCACCAACTCAAGATCGACCTCTGTACTGTGCCAAAGTTAGTATTTCACACTAATATAAACGTTATAAAATTATGGTAGTATCGTTTGAATGGACTAATGAGTCAGAAGCCTTTATGGATTAATGAACAAAGTTTTGGGATGAAATGAGATATTAGCAACAACCTCGTTGTTAGCTATACTTGATGATAAAAAGAGGACTTTGAGAGTCACGATGATGCGTCTTTCAAGAGTTTAAGAGGTGTGCTGATGCAGTAGAAAGGGGATGATAGCCTATACTTCAAAACAACATAAAGGTTACGGGATAGGATATACTAACCGTGAGTCTGGGATTAGTCATGATGGCGTTCACGCATAAAACTGAGACGTTAACCTTATGAGAAAAGTGTGAAAATTTCTCCACAAGTGCCATAAGTATATCTTCATATTAGAACTAAACATAAGAAAGAGAAGGTGACGAAAGGGAGCAGGGAGTATAATGGAGAAATTTGTTATTACCTAGGGAAGGCTAGTGTGGTGGCCGATACCTATAGAAGGTATTATTCGAAATTGGAATTCAGTCAGTATTGACCAAGAAAATAGAGTATATACAATAAAGAATAATGTTAGAGGAAAATAAATAAATTATGGGGAAGGAAAAAGATGCATAGAGAATTAAGAGAATGTTTGGCAAACGGATATGAAGAATGGTATTGGCAAACTATTAAGTACAAACGCGGCGTGTCAAAAGCAGAATGATAGAGATCTAGTGGATTAATTCCGCCTGTAGAGAATCTTGAACGTGGACAGAATTATAATGAATTTCATAAGTAGGTCGCCGAAGACCGAGCCAAGAGATGGCCCTAGTCGATTTATAATGGTTGGACCAAGTGATTTACCTACGAGAGACTTTCCATTTAGAAGATTATCGAACTATATACGGAAGAGATGGTGGTGCAATATAAAACTTCGGTAGCGATTACATCAGCTAAAGACTTAAGGTTAAACTTCGAATATTGAAGGTGCTTTCAAGCATATTTAACAAAAAGATTGACCGTACGTACTAATTTGATCTGTGGCTGACAGACAGGGAAGAAGAATTGTCCAGACGATCGAATTTATATTTAGTGTCGTGCCTTAGGTTTCACGGGGCAGTCGAGAATAAAAACTTATCCATGAAATGAATGTGGTTATCACGATCATCACCATGCGAACGTAAGAACGTCTCCTGTAGAGCGTACTGCGAAAGAAGAAGTTTCGCTTCTCTTGCGTTACGAAGAAGTCAATGAACGAGGGACATAGTAGCTGGACTGGTTCGATGTATACCGAAGACTATACAGTATCCATAGCAAGTGGTAACGGCTGACGGGAGGCAACACATGCCTGCTAATCAAGCGAAGGAATATGAGGAATACCGTGCGTATTGACGTTGTCTCAGATTACAAAACACGACCACAAAGTATTCACGGCCCAACGACACAAGGACTCAACACGGATACTATGAACAAGGTATAAGAGGAACGTATAAGTAGTGGGATAGAAATTTTCATTCATAGAACAACCGATAAGGAATACAGGTCGAGGAGAGCATGCGTTGAGAAACAACATTAAAGCGTTGGTGAGACCAAGGTGAGAGAACAAAAGGGTTGAAGTGTCAACCTGAGAGTTGGAAAGGGTAAAGTTGGAATTGTATCCACAACTATTTTCCTTAGGTTCTTAAGATAGAATCATTTTAAGGAGAGGAGACTGCAATAACCCTAATTTTCGTGAATATTCGAAACCTGGATGAATAGTAATTTTATCGATGGATGAGAAATTTTTGCAATCACGATATGTACGAATTATTAAATGAAGATTTCGAATTGATCTTACGTCTTTACGGTACAGACGAGTGTATGTAAAAGTCATTAGTTTTTTTTTACGAAACCCATTATTTCGAATGGTCAAATTTTATGAGATATCTAAGGAGATCGTGGTAAGGCATGGGGTTCCTGTGCGCATTGTATCTGGTAGAGACCCAAGGTTCAACTCCATGTTCTGGAGGAGTTTTCAGGATTGTGTGGGGACCAATTTAAACATGAGTACTGCATACCACCCCCATCCAGACCATAGAGGACATGTTGAGAGTATGTGCCATCGATTTTAAGGGAAGTTGGGATGACCACTTGCCGTTGATCGAATTTTCCTACAACAACAGTTACCATGCGAGTGTAGGAATGCCCCATATGAAGCTTTATACGGACGGAGATGTCGGTCTCGCTTGTGTTGGGAAGAAGTTGGAGAGCGGAAGATTTTAGGGCCTGAACTGGTCCAACAGACAAGAGAAACTATCGAGCTCATAAGAGGACGGTTGGTAGCGGCCCAAGACAGACAGAAGAGGTATGCGGATCAGACCCGCAAGGACAAAGAATATGAGGTAGGAGAATTTGTTATGTTGAAGGTATCACTGTGGAAGGGATTGATGGGATTTGGTAAGAAGGGGAAGCTAAGCCCCAGATTTATTGGACCTGTTGAGATTTTGAGACGAGTGGGAAAGTTAGCCTATGAATTGGCTTTACCCCCAAGCTTGCAGCAAGTACATAACGTTTTCCATGTGTCCATGCTACGACCCTACCATACCGACTTCCGACACGTGATAGAATATGACCAAGTGGGTCTGCAACCAGACTTAACCTATGTGGAGCAACCCGTAGGAATCATAGATAGAAAAGAACAGGTGCTGAGGAACAAGGTTGTCAAACTAATGAGAGTTTTGTGGAGGAACCAAAATGTCGAAGAATCAACATGGGAACTAGAGAGCGCGATGCGTGAAAAGCACCCCCAACTGTTTTCAACCTGATTCCGGGACGGAATCCTTTTAAGGAGGGGAGGCTCTAAGAACCCTAATTTTTGTAATATTTTCTTTTATTTAATATCATGTGACATTGTCAATTTGGAACCTTTCTAGTCATCCCTGTTGTTTAATGGAATTGATTGTCTGAGAAACTATGTTGTTACATTCACTATGTAAGATAAAGGGAAGGTTGTTGAAAGCAAGAGTCTTATTGTTAGTAAGAATTATAAAACTTGGGATTTGAGAGCTATTGGAGTATTAAAAGATTTATTAGGAATTATGACGAGGAATTATGGATATTCGAGGAATTTACACAATTAAGTACTTAAGGAATTACTAGGGAAATCTCTACGCGACAAAATATTATTACGAAAGATTAATTAAGATACGATACGAATTAAACATTAATTGACAAGCATTGGTGGAAGAATAATGATACAAGGAGTAGTATTGCATGCAAGTCCCATGCAACTAAGTAATTCGGAAACAAACTAGTAATACCAAGTGGACAAGAGGAATAGTAACTAGTTGGCATTTCTTTTTCCAAGGAGACAAGAGGGCATGGTGGCCTATACCTAGACTTGTACCATGCATTACATATCTATACACTAATACATATATCACCCAACACTTTTTTTTACTTTAGCCAACCAACACAAAAGCAAAACAAACAAAAGCTCCCCCCCCCCCCAAGCACATATAGCTCTCGGCCAAAGCTAGAAAGCAAGGAGAAGAAGAAATTTTCTTCCATTTCTCTTCATTCATAATTCAAGGCAAAATTCCTAGGCACTCTGCATCATATAAGAAAGATATACTAAGAATTCCAAGCCTTTTCATCCATTAATTTTCAAGATATTAATTGTTAAAGTTTTGGTGAATAGTAACAATGTCAAGTTTTCTTTTAGATCTTGGATTATAAGGAGTGTAGGAGCTCATTCAAGGTGTTCTTGAGACTTGTAAGGCATACCCAAGGCTCCTAGATACTCAAGAAGGTATAAAAACCCTAACCCCTCTTGGCCATGTAGTGTTTGAGATGTTTAATGATAGATCCATGTGTATTTGTGTTAATCATGGATGTATAAGTGATGGATGATATAGATCTTGAGTTTAAGTGTTGTGATTGTGATTTTGATGCTTGTGGTTAGTATATGTATTTGCATGTATGTTATAAAGCATGAACTTGGTGACTTAGATGTTGGTTGTGTTGTGGATGTAAGAATCTTGGTTGATTTAGTGATATAGGCATGCTGAGTTTTCCAGGAATTTGACCTGTCTTGTAAGAGGGTTTTGAACCCCCAAATCTTGTCCCCTGAGGTCCTACCATATATTGTTGGAAAGGTATTTGAATTTTTTCCAAAAATATAAGGTTCATGACTAGGTGATGTATGGATTTTGAGTTATGGCCGGAAAAGTGAAATGTGTTTCTGGATTCCGGACTGCACTAAATGGTCCACTTGTGAACCTTGTTTATACCCCTAAAAGTTTATGTGGGATCATGGAAAATTAGAGAAGCTAGGAAATGCAGTGGTAAAGGCTGCCCAAAAAGAATTTGATTAAAATATATATTTTGCAATTTTATAAAAATGCTAGAGTAAAATTTGCGCAAGGGAAAAAGTCGTTAAGTGGAGTATAATTTTAGGGGTAATGGACATGACTCGGATATGGTAACCAAATTAAGTCGAATAAGTGACGAGCGTAATCGAGTGGTGACATGAACCTATAGTGGGGCTAGAGTGTCATAAGACGAAGTCATTAAGTTAATTTTGTACCCCCTAAAACCCCGCAATTAAAGAGATATTTTTAAGGTACTAACGATCGGCTATTGCTTATGTATAGATCATTCCACTCCGCACGTTCGACCACCCCAACCACACCTAGGCAAGTTTACTTTTCAAAACTTACATATACATGGACTTTCACTGTTGTGTTTGTAGTTTTCAATCATATCAAATGTTTATGTTTATCGAAGTATCGATGAAATTGAGATGTATAAGTACATATATGTTTGCACCCCTTGAACTTAGAATGAAACGTTTTCTTCGGACAACGACTCTAGCAATAGAGGTCGTAGCGGTCCGTATATACTATTGACCGGGGAGCGGTATATTACTATATCGTAATTAAATTGCGAAAACCCGAAGGGTCATTCGGGGAGTATCGTATACTCAAGTAATTATTTTTATATCTTCGTAAATACTCAAAATACCTATCTTGGATTAAAAGCTTACTTCCTTAAATAATTATTTTATTAATTATTAATATTAAATCTTAAAATATCATTTATTAATTATTGTTCACTATTTTAAAGACAAAGCTAATCCAAGATACCTATAGCACTTTCAAACTCGAACTCTTTCGAACTCAAAACATTTTCGAAAACCCCCGGTCAGGTTTGCTTCTTGTATGATTTCAAGAATCATCGGTCGACTGATGTCGGACCTCAATTACTCAGTTTTCAATCAAAATCAAGTTTTAAAAGAAAAAGAATAAGGGACCCTGGCAGGTGTGGGAACCGTTGACGAACGATTCCCGGGATGTGTAAGCGGTCGTGAGCCAGGCGGTCCATCAATTATTATTCCGGCCCAGGTGTTACCGAAGGATGATTACGGATGTAGTTTTCATCGAGGGTGATTACGGATGTAGTTTTCACCCGGGGATAGTTACGGATGTAGTTTCTATCCTTCTACCGGTAGAGAAGACCCGCGGATTATTGGACTTGGATGTGGCGACTGATCATCGTTAATCCTTGTCAGGTTTTTATGTTTTCTTCCAGTCTCATCCTCCACTTTGGAAAAATACTCAAACACTGCTTCTTGGGCCTAAGTGCCAAGTTGCCGATAGTGTGGTTTTTGATAAGAAAATATTGACATCGTGCAGTATCTAGAACTGCAAGATTTTCTATAAAGAGTGGCACGTGTTAGTGCACTCTTGCAATTGTTTCAAAGAATGAAATGTTTTTGTATGAGAAACCTTCTAAGCTAATGGAAGGAAAGAGGTTTGCAATGACGTATTCCTTGTACAGAATGTTAATCGTAGAGTGTTTTGCCGAAAATGATTTACTCATATGTATATATTTTCAAACTTGAGATATATTGAAATGGGAACCTTATAAAGGGTTCATATGTTATCCTTAAAGCTCCTTAGTGAGTATAGATGTTTTACTCAAACTCGGACATATACATTGTCCAATTATGTTTTGAAATCTGAGATATATACCCATATAGTTGGGAATGTTTTCGAAATGAACCACATCATTATTTTTCAAAATGGTGAACTTGCTGAGCGTTATGTAGCTCATTCTTGCTTTATAAAAACTTTTCAGAAAGAGAAGAATTTGGTCAGTTAACTCCGCGCCAGTAGAAGAGGAGTGGAAGATTCACCTCGGAGATGATTTAGTTCCTGATAAATACTGCAGAGTAAGTCTGATAGGTTTTCAACTGTAATAGTAAGACTTGTCTTCAAGTGTAGTTGTATAAGTGGAATTGCGTAAGACTCTGGATTGTACAGATGAATTGTAATATTTATTGTTACTTTTGATTACCGTTTCTGAGGCTCTAACTTGTTTGTGTGTAAGATTGAGGTCTGGATGGATGTATTGTTGAGTTGTAAAGTTAATACAGGTATGATATGGTTGGATGGTGACGTGACGACCTGAATCTCTGACCTCGGATTTGGGGGCGTTACAGGAGAGACCCCATTTTCTTTGACCTATGGATGCGAGGCCATGGTCCCAGTTGAGGTAGGCTCAGGGTCGTTCAGAAGGGAGCACTACGATCCTGAGTCAAACAAATTGAATCATAGGCTCTATCTGGACATGATTGAAGAAACTCGAAGCGAGGCCCAGACTCAGCTCGCAGCTTATCAGAGGAGGACCGCAAGGTATTACAATAGGAAGGTCAAGGTGCGACCCCTGCATGTGGGTGACCTAGTGCTTAGAAGAGTCATGCCCAATACCAAGGTACAAAGTCATGGAGTTTTTGGAGCTAATTGGGAGAGGCCCTATAAGATCTATGCTGCCCTCTGGGAAGGAAATTATTACCTCACAGACATGGATGATAAGGTCATACCTCGAGCTTAGAATGCAGAACATTTGAGGAAATACTATCAGTAGAGGCTTCGCCCTTTGGTACTTTCTATCTTTTATTATTACTTAGCATGAATAAATTCATACAAAGTACTGGGGGTAGTGATCATATAGACACCTCCCCTTTATGATGTAATGACTATTGGGCTTCGCCCCCTTTGATTAAATATGAGTTCGTTTTCCAGATCCTACATTCATGTTTTTACTATTTTGCTAGCATTTTAAACATTTTCAGGATTAGGCCAGCAAAGTGTATGCGAGGCTGAAACTCCCTCGGGTTGAAGGTGATGTGAAGCCATTGGAAGCTAGCACTATGATCTGAGGGAGGATCCCTTAAAAAGTATTTTAATGAAACACATCAATAACAAGGAATAAAACTAAAGTTAATGTGATCAGTGCAAAGTGCAATCTTAGTCTTGGGATCTCAACAGCGACCTCACGTTACTAGAACAAAGAAGGCATCGCATGTTGTTACCCAAATAAGGGATCACATCTTAGTAAAATTCACCATGACATAAAGCTATTGAGAAATGAAAAGCTACTTTGTAATAACGAAGATAATCTACCTCGCATTATGACATACAAGAATTAAAGGAAGGTTAAACTACACGATAAAATGAAGACAAGAGCAAGATATTGGGTGAAAAAGTTAAAGCATGGATAAATCATAGTCAGTGGGTCGCTATGCGATCCCAAAATTCTTAAAACAGTTATCAGAGTTATGAAAAATAAGTTACCAAAAAACAATATTACATCTCGCGAAGCATTCGAAGGGTGCCCGCATCCCTAATTCAAGAATTCAAATTACATTGGTTTAATAAATAGGTCAAGGAGCAACTTCATTCTGGTTCACATTAGCAGCCTCCCTCGCCAGCCTTGCCTCCTCCGCCAGCCTCGCCTCCTCGGCATCTTCATCTGCGATCTCCTTCTTGAGAGTTTCAGCGAAGTCAGCGTTACCTTGTCCGAGCTGGTCCCAGTCAAAATCAGGAATCGTTCGGATGAACCCCTTCATGAATGTGACCTGACCCTGTGCTAGGAAGGTTCCCTCAGGAGTTGTAAGTGCACCGTTTGCAGCATCCAAATCGCCTTTCAGCTTTGCGATCTCCTCATCCTTCTTCTTCGCAGTCTCTTCGGTTGACCTCTTCAGCTCTTGCAAGGATTTTTCAGAGTCATTTCTCTCCTTTTTAGTGTTCTTGAGCTCAGTGCGAAGCGAGGCTGTCTCCATCCGCAAGTTTTGTTTGAAAGTTTCCTCTAGAGACCGCTTGTCTTCCACCTTCTGAAATTCAAGGATTTTCACCCTTTTATCCAGTTGAAAGAAGTTCTTGGTATGAGTGGCCTGATGGATGAAGGCCTCAGCTAGACACTTGGTCAGAGCATTAGCGTTGTCCTCTAGGGTCACCTTCCACCAGTTGGAGGCCTCGACTTTTTCGGTATACTTGCTTCCTAGCGAAGCAAATAGATGTTGGGTCGCAGTGGCATTCACGGTACGGGAGGATGGTTGAGAGGACTTTACCCATCTTTCTTTGCCCGCTTGAGAGGGCTCTGCACAGGAGAGGTTTGAGTTTGATCCCCATCGAGGTCCGACTGGGCCGGAGGATCGCTGATGACTTTGGGGGCGAGCTGTTGACTTAATTTAAGGAGAAGGAGCTTTCAGTGTAGGGATAATTTTGGAGGACATGCCTTTTTTAGTACCTTGTTGGAGAAATGGAGGAACCTGGCTCTTGCCACTTCGGTTCGACATACCTGCATGAATGGAAAGAATAATTAGCAAACAGGATTAATAAGGTATAATTCGAAGACAAATGACATGGGTAATGCAAATAAAAAGTAAAGAGATGCGATGCAAAGTTTTAGATCCTATCATTCAAAAGATGTACCCTCTTCCTCTGTTATTTCAACATGAGAAGACTATGTCTCTTCTATCATTTTCCTTTTTCACGAGGACTTTCTCGCATTGGAGGGCCACGCTTCTAGTGAAGAACCTATTTCTTCTTTAAGGAACCCGCACTCAGTAAGGTTCTCGAGAGAAAGAAGAGTCCTGATATTTCTTTCTTCGCGAGTTGATTTTGTCAATACTTCATCAGCTCGCCGTTTGTCCTCGCCCTTAAGGACGGTACGAACTGGACCCACTACGATCCCACATGAGAAGGTCAGATGTGAATAAAAAGTGAACAAGGAAGTGGAAAAAAGGATGTATAAGGAAGACATGCTCACCAGGAAGATAATTGAAAGAGGTCTTGATTCGAGGAACCTCATAGATATAGAAGAAGGGCTCCTTCCACGACCCTACATTGCTTATACTGCCCAAGAGGAGTTCTTTTTTGTTGAACTCGGGCCAGACATAAAAATAAACATATCCAAAGTATTTAGCCCCGCATCGCTTCAGTTGTAGGAAGTATCCCATAGTCTTTGCGTCCAATTTGGGATAACCCAGGTTATGATAAAGGATGTAGAGGGCGATCGTAGACCTATATCCATTTGTGCTTATTTGGATGGGTGCTAAATGATAGGTCTCGCAAACATCTTTGATGAATGGATGGAGTGTGGAGGAGATGCCTATTTTCATTAGAGGCACTGTCAAAACCATCCTGGGGAACCTACCTCTATTTTCAGAATGATTGAAGCGATAACATCGAATTCCTGGCTTGGGAAGGATGACTTTACCCTCGGGTCTGAATTTCTCGACCCCCTCTATTATTGTCTTCACTGTCAGGGTTGTAGATAAATCTCGGCAAGCGAGAATGCGAGGTAGACCTGGCTTCACCTTTGGGCCCTCCTCAATATCTTCCGGGCGAGGCCCGCCTACATATATAACTCCCTCTAATTCTAGTTGAGGGGTCGGCACGTAAGGATCTGGCGAAGCCTCTGGGATATTATCATAATCTTTGAAGTTTACAACTATTGACACTTCATAAATACCACCATCATCTGAGGAAGGTTCCTCATAATCAGAGTCGTCTGAGTCAGCTTCGTTGTCTCCACCTCCTTCGAGGTCATAATAGGCTTCCCCGAGCGAGTCCACTGGAGAATCGCTGGCTATTTAAATTGGTGATGTGATGCGAGCAGGAGGAGCTCTGTGGTGAGGAAGGGGTCATGTGAGGGGTTGCTTTCCTTGCCCATGATATATGCTCCCCTTTTTAAGAGAGCTTCAACTTCTCTTTCAACGTCTGTCATCTCAACTTGGGGTTCATTTTGAGTGGGAAGAACTTCTAGAGATTGATCTTGCAACCCAGAAGGTTGTTTGGATCGCCACGAGTATAATGGCACCTCCCTAGTATACTCCTCATTTGACCACAAGGGATCAAAGTAAAGTTTGAATGAGCTATCGCTTATGCTCGTAACCCTTACGATGTTAGCAGTGACTTCTTCGCTGATTTGAACATTGGGAAGGGGGGAAGGCGTCCTCGATCTGTCGTCGTGCGACATCTGAAAAGAATGTGAAAGATTAAGTGTGTGCCCTTATAGAAATCAAAAGGGAATAAAGGAAGAAAAAATAAATGAACAGAAAGGCTCTACGTGTTCTCACTTCGCTCACGAGGAATATTCCGGGGTCGCTATTCTAAGTAAAAGGAAGAATCTTTGAGCCTAAACAAAGTATCGTTATTCTACCTAATCGAGGATGGGATCAGAAGGTGAAATTGGCAGTGTGTGACCGCAGTCATAAGGGATCGCATAGAATTAAAACCATATAATCATGCATTTCCAATGATGAACAATAATTTAAATATCAAGAAAGATTGAAGACTTACTTTTTCTTGAGAATGGTTGAAGAAATTCGAGAAAATTTGAGGTCGCTGGTGATGGAGCTTGAAAAATTCTTGTGTTTGATCCAGGAGCAAACTGACAGCAATTGGGTGTGTTGTTAATAAGGAAAGTGACAAATGAATAGAAAGTACGGGTTTATATAGGCATCAAGAGCGAGAAAGGTGTTGGGACACGTGTCATGATCCTAACGGCTGAACACGAATCTCAAAGCGTGACAGTTGGCACAACTCTTCAAATTCTTGGTACCTCGATGCGATCTGTAGGGTTTTGACGCTTGCACTTACAGCGATCTCCTGCTTCGCATCGATGAGGATTCTCAGATATGTTACTGATTCCACATCGCATTTTCAATGGCAATATGGACTCAGGGGGTAGTTGTTATGCCTAGTTCTGGCATAAGACCTAAAATAAGCCCACTAAGCCATAATGAACCTAAATATGCCTAGACCTAGGTCACATTATCACTACTTCGCGCTAAGGTCCAGCGTGGCCTAGGACTCCCTTATAATGAAGACTCATAGCTAGCCCAGCAAGGTCGTATGAGTATCTCTATATTTGGGACCGCATCGTATGACTAAGCCTAACAGGGTCGCATGCAAGGTTCTTATAAGCTCTCCTTCTGCCTCGCTACGGGCATCGCACAGTTCTAGCATCATGTAGCCATGAGTAACCTTTAGTGGGCCATGGATCATGAGCAAGATTGATGACTTGTTTCCATGTCAGCCCTAAAGCGAGTGGGCTTGGGCCATGACTTATCTTCTAAAACTCTAGCCCGTCTAGGTAACTTATTATCTAAGAACTACGTATGGCTTGATCCCTATAAATAGGGTACGTAGGCACCTTGATATGGGATGAGAAACAGTTAACCCTGAAAACACCATACAAGATCAGCCACACCTACACACCAAAACCCTAACCCTTGTTCTTCATATCCTTAACATAATATCCGTATTTTGCTCCATTAATCCAGCAAACCTCCAAAACATTGTTATACCAAATTCTCCCTATAACAGTTGTGATTTATATATTATGTACTTATATTAAATATAAAGTATTTTGATCAATTTGGTATACTGCATTATACAATTTCTGAACTTTTTTTTAGGCCATACAACTGCTGAACTTAATGACTAGTAACATAAATTACAAAAATTTTGCGGATGTGTTATGATACATATTACGATAAATTAATTTTCTTCAATATCTTCATGTTTTTATCCTTACATATGGAATCTTATTTTGTACTCTTTTCGTCTCATTAATATTGGTTACCTACTTTTTGGCACACATTTTTTGGTATAAATAAAATATAATTCTAAAATTTGTTTTCCAATTTTCTTTCACTAAATAAAAATTTAGATCTTAAACTTTTATTTGAAAAAAAAAAATTTAAAAAAAATTGTAACTATATGTTATTTATACTTAAAAATGTGTGTCAAAAAGCAGATGATCAATATTAATAAGATGCATGGAATATTGAATATCTTACGTTCATTAACTGTTTTGTTTTTGTTTAAGTTTTAATGTCTTCACTTGTAGCAGGTTATTTTAATAATAAAATTCATTTTTCAAATGTGATATATGCACAGATGTATATTCCATGTATAAAAATTGAGTATTTATTATAAGAAAATTTTCGGGATGAGCTATAGTCGAACCCAGATCTTGGGACAATAGAGGATACATTCTATCATTTGGATTATTCAATTGTGCTCAAAATAACTTAAAATTTGAGTTTCAAGACAAAAGCAAGTGATAAGCAATTTTTATTAACAGAATACACATTAAATTCAAGCGTCGTAATGCTAAAATGTCAAACAATTGCCATAGCTTACACAAGGGCTGAGCAAAAAATTGAATTAAAAACGAAACCATCAAACTGAAAAAACCGAAACCGAACCGGCGGTTGTGGTTTTTGAGTTTTAAAAACCGAGATTTTCAGTTCCGGATCCAGTTATAGGTTAAAACCGAGCCGGCTAAAACCGAACCGATTATTAAAATAAATAAATAAATATATAATTTATATAATTTATATGTATTCTTAAAATTAATAAATATATTATTTCTTAAATTATAATTAAGTTTCAAAACGATGTCGGATGAGGAAAGGGAAGATGCCAGAGCTGAATATATGTAATAAAATTCTTTAACTTAAATTCTTAATTATGTATTAAAATACAGATTTTTCATAGCAGGAGAGGTTGAGTGTCCGAATTTTAGCAACCTAAAAATTAGTTTTTTTCCGAAAAAAATTGCAGTACAAGAACTTCATAAGAGCGTAAATACAATAAAAGTTTTTAGCTCAAATTAAATAAATATCCGAGTAGATTACAAACATATAAGATTTTAGTAGCACCAAAATCCAAAGGGAGTGTTGATTTCATCATAAAAAATAGAGACCGTAGACTTCTCTTTTACTTCGTAAACAAGAAATAATATTAATAATGTGTGGTTTTAAGAAAATAGAGTAGATTTGCTATGCAATTTCCTCAAGTCTTTTAATATATTTATGATTTTTTCGTTCAATTTTATAACAGAAACCGAACCGTTAAAAACCGAATCGAGTTTTTTAGAACCGAAACCGATAGTTCGATTGTGGTTGCGATTTTCAATTATTAAAACCGAAAATATGTAATTTCGAATTCGATTTCGGAATAAAATCGTCCCGAACCGAACCGTGCTCTCACCTAGCTCACACGCCGGTTAACTAAAGTACATCTACTCACGGCCTGAAAAGTCGCGAATGTCTTCAAGCCAAAATCCAAGTTGATGAGTACAATTATAAAATCCGGTCATTATCCTATGTGTCCCCTTCATATCAGGAAACGAAATTAAATAATTAGTTGACAAAATATGAAGTCAACATACATGATTTACATGCATACATAGTTCATAAAAGCATCTTCAATGATGTTGGTTAAATTATATAAAATACTGATTATATAAAATTTGTCAAATTTGTAAGACGTGCTTCGATGAGATTGGTTATATTGATTGATTATATTTTAAAAATGATATGTTATTATTATTTCAAGTTGTTATAAATAGAAAATATTATTTTAATATGATAATAGAAGATGTGGAATCTTGCTACAGGTTTCTAGAGGTTGGCCAAATATAGCCAATATGAAATGATTTGCTATATTTTTTGCTAAGGGGAATGACCCACTGGAGTGCCCATATTTTCACATATTATGTATATTTTCTATTCATGGCATGCCACCTAGACTTTTTGCTAAGAATTTTCTAGCGTTGGAGATGCTCTAAGTTCCAGAAAATGTCTCAGTTATGTAACCTTCGTATGTTGATGTAAAAACATGAAATTCCAAAAGATTCAAATGTGTACCTGGTAACATGTTATTATGATGTAATACGGGAAGTTATCGTAATTATTATTTACTAGCTTATAGTCCGTGCAAAGCACGGGTTACTTTTAATTATTTATAATTTATGTATAGTTTAGTATAATAATATTATAAATATTGATTTTAATATGTTATTGGAAGGATTCGAATCTTACATCTTTGTATATAATCATTTTTAGTATTAAATATAAATTACTATGTTGTTGGCGGGAATCGAACCTTAGACCTCTATATATAACAATTTTTAGTATTGTTATTTTTAACGATCATGATCTATCTGAGTTGAAGATCTAACGGTTATGAATGGAGGATAACCAAAAATGAGGGGATTACCAAAAATAGTGGGTTAACCAAACTACAAATTATACCCCCTTTCGCTTATTATAGTATAGTATAGTATAGTATAGTATAGATTAAAAAAGTAGGGATAATTTCCTTTATTTCGATTAGGTAATGATTATCTAAGCAATTATTATATTGTAAACGAATTAAGGCTTATGACTTCACGATTGAATAAAGAAGTATTGTGAATATTATACCATGGTCTCAGAACCTACATTATTAACAAAGATGATGAGGAGGCGAAATCACAACAATGATGATGAGTTTTTGGGAGAGACTGTCTCAATCCAACGACGATGCGATGACTTCCAACAAGATCAGACGATCATTTTTCATTTGAAAATGAAGATGATTTAAAATAAGAATGACGACAACCCGATGATTGTTTGTTAATGGGAAACAACAACGACGACCCAATGATCGTTTCTTAGAAACGGCAACAACCGACGATAATGGTGACCGACAACGACCGTTTCTCGATTGGAAACGATGACGACTATTTTCAAGATTTTTTTAATTTTCTTATTATTTTGTAAACTATCGGTACTTATTGTTTTGATTATCTTGAGTTCGAGGGGGGATGTTAACATATTATTATGATATAATACGAGAAGTTACCATAATTATTATTATTAGGGAAAAGGGGATAATTTCCTTTATTACGATTAGGTATTAGTTATATAACCAATTATTATATAATAGACAAATTAAGACTTATACTTTCACAAATGAAAAAATGAGTGTTGCAAATATTTTTATCAGTATAAACTGCGTTTCACTGGCCGTTGTCTCATGAGGAGGATGAAATGAGTCTAATTATCGAAAAGTACGCCAGCTACCCTACATCTTAAGTTTTCATGTCGATTGGTTTATGATGAAAAATCCTATTCAATTAGTTTATTGAAGCAAAAATATACAAAATATTGTCGACTCAAGCTTGTTTATATAAATTTTTAACCACTTTTAAATTATTCTTTATGAAAAGAAATATAAATCCACAGTTAGATCATCGTAATTAGAGTACAAATCATCAGTCTGAGTCGAATCAAAATACTCTTGAATGCTCAAAATTGGCTTGTGTATATATATCACCAGATCCAGTGGCGTAACAACGATTTTTGATTAATGGGGTCAGGGTTGGCTCTGGATAATGCGACCAGGAGGACCGTCTAGAGCACCACCTTAGGTAGGCGAACCAAAAATTTTCTACAATATATATTTATAAAATTGAAATTTTTGATATTTAATGTATAACTTCGTAGACTTGTTAATTTTAATTATCTTGGGGTTGCTATAGCTGATAATGATTTGAATTTGAGTGTCAAAGAAAAATTTCAAAGATACTAATTCTTGTATATTGTTGTACAGGGGGATTTTAACTCAAAGAACGGTTTAATCAATTTCAAGATTTTAAGTAAAAATTTGAATTTTTATTTATCCTAAAGAAGCACTTATCTAGTGATGATGAGAAGTTAAAATCTTGTTGTATAAAACTTGAAGAATTTCTCATGATACGTAATTTGATATTGTTAACGCAGAATTATTTAAAGAATTATTGGTACTACGAATGGTTATACCTCATGAGGTAACAAAAGTCATAGATGTGTGTTGTGTCCAAAATCACCATGGGTTAGATTTAGGCCCATTAAGCTATAGGATCCAATCTACACGAGTCAGAAGATAGATCCAATACAAGACATGAAGACCAGACATGAACATATGTGCATCAGACAAAGAGATTATCAAGATTTTATAATCATCAAGAGGTTCCCAAAGAACCAGAAGCTGGGTAGATTACGTATAGACCAAATTCCTCCCCGTAGAAGATTTCAAGACAACCTAGCAGCAGTAATGAAGATAACAAAGAGCATATGGGAACCACAGAAAGGCTCACTAGACTAATATATTTGTTATTTGTGCTGGTACAGTAACCTGTAGAGTGATTCTTGAGAAAAAGGTTTCGAGACAGAGGTTCCTGAGAAACAGGTTCCGAGACAGAAGTTCCTGAGCACCAGGTTCCTGAGATATAGGTTCCTGAGCACTAGGTTCCGAGACAGGTTTCTGAGCACCAGGTTCCTGAGCGTAGCCAGCCAAAAAGAGGCAGATTTATTATTGGAGAGTACTCTTAGGACGCAGCTAATCCTAGATTACCTCTAATAGAATGACATTAAATAGACAGATTATAGTAGAGTACGAACTCGAGTTCTACTCTACTTAGATAAAGCTAAAGCAGAATCAGCATAGACTTAGAACTACGTGAGCTTGATCCTTATATAAATAAGGGTACGTAGGCACCTTGGGGGAACAGACACAGATCTCGCAAATGGAACCTGCGATGATTCTCGTAAACTCTCAAGCTTAGCCCACCCCTACCATAAAATCTCACCCAAATCACCGAAAACAACCACTTACATGTGTAATAATTGTAAATTCCAGGGGCCTCCAAAAATCACATTGATTACAAAAATCCTCCATCAACAATGTGCATAATTATTTTAGCTCTAATTCAAGATATTTAAACTATCCAAATGCTTAAATTGCTTATAGGATTGTTGTGATCGTTCCTGCTATTCTAGTAGAGGTAAAAAGAACTTTTTCTAGGTTAAAGTTGATTCTCTTCGGTATCTCAATATTGACTTAATGAATTAGCTTTATTATCTATCAAAAGTGGTTGGTAAGTTCTCTAGATTATGATAAATCACAATGATATGGGTAAAAATAAAATCGTAAAATAAACTTAAAATTGCATTAATTATATGTAATAAATGAGGCCCAATTAAGAAGCCCAAGACCCTAGTTGGACTTAAATCTGTTATACTTGGATCAAGGACGCGCCCTTTATCGGGATGCCCGATATATGGCCCGCTTCTAGAATCCTGGATATGAGATACAGAGATCAACAAGAACACTAAATCCTTTGTTGGAACGATAAAGAACCACCGATCTAGGAGGAGACTTGGCCTACAAGTCTCCTAACCCTACTCTGAATCAAAGGATTGGCCTTCAAGTCTCCTAACCCTACTCTGAATCTAAGGTTTTCAACACCTATATAAAAGGCCTGGCCCCTTATTTTCGAAACTACGTTTTTGTTTTGATTCTCTTCTCCAGAGATACGTAGGCATCTTGTGAGAACACAATTTAAGTCACGAAACACAAGTACAACCATAACTCAAAAATAAGACATAATAAGATTCATAACTCAAAACCTATCTTTGCCGTAAATCCTTGCCGTAAATCTCATAACCTAACTTTTATTCCATAACACATAATAAGATTCATAACTCAAAAACCTAGAAAAAAAAATTTAAAGTCAATGAAGATAAACTCATTTGTATAAATTTTAATTCCGCATTGTCTTATAGTATTAACGATGATTGTACTATCAAATCAATACATCATCACTTGTTTGTTGCAAGATATCATAAATTTTAGACTAAAAGACTATAAAAAACTTATTAACGTCACTTGTTATTTTTAATTCAAGAAAGTTTTCTTTAGAGAACTGCTTTTGTCTGGTTGTGATGTTTAGAAAATTAGAACTTAAATAGGATGCAAGTTTTCTATTATTGTATATAAATGTTGTATAGAATTTTACAGAATTTTGCTTATACATATGTTAATAAAAGTAAGACGTAAAGAATATGATATACCATTTTCAGATTTGTATAAGTAGGGCACCAAAATCTTTAAGACCGGTCCTAGGTGGGGTCAAAATTTATCTATAACTAGTCATGGGAACAAATTTTTATGTGACGATAAATATACTAATGAAAAAGTTAAATTATAACGAAATGAGATTAACAATTCACATAATTCAATGGGGTCAAATTAAATTCTCTTACTACAAAAATACTTTAACAGTGGCGCTAAATTTTAATTTTTCTACAATATATTTTTGTATGAAAATTTATACATATAAAACCTTCATTTGTTATAATTTTGGGGTCATTTATAATGATTTTTCATATATAAATATTATTAATGTATCTCATTCGTAAAGGATTTCCTCATAATGTCCATCGAATTTGAACTCAGAATTTCAATCCATTTATTTGAGTTTAATATAAAGAAAATATATTTTTCACCAATTGTTAATCATTTGCTCATGAACCTGTCCCGTAACTCACCACTATTACTTACAAGTTTACTCGTATATTTTATTTACAAACATAAAAAATTATTATAAAATTTACAAACTAATTACATAAATTTATATTTCAGTATTATACTTCACAAAATTATGATTATAGAATAAGAAATTTCATAATTTATTTGATATTAATTTTGTGAGTCGACAGTCTTTTGGGAATATTGTTAGATCGTCTTTCACTTGTAGGCTTTGGTGATTTGTCAAATTCGAAACTGAAAATTAAATTTGATTTAGGAATCTACTAGATAACATAGTAAATCCCCCCTTAGGTTTATTCGATGTGACATAAACAAGTGACGAGTCAATCTGACAGAATGTTTTCTCGTACCAATCACTAATTTGGATAAAGAATTTCAATGAAATGATGTTTCCTAGTCTAAGTTACTCGTGATACATTTAAAGGCAAAGTCTAGACGGCGCAAATATCGATATATCCCGAACAATGATTTTTCGGACCAAAAATATATATTTCATTCAAAACGGTGTTCATTTCAAATGTTTTATTCTCAAATATATTTGATATATTTTTTTAAAGACTTATTTCTAAATTGCCTTGCTCAAAGACTTGCCGAAAGAATAAAAGAAGATTTTATCCTGGAACCCTTAACAGTTTTCATTTAAATCGGATAAAACTCTAAAATATTCAAAATAAATATTCTGAGGACTTCATAGTCATTATTATTTGAAGAATATTATATTTAAATATATTTCAAGTCAAAACTTTAGCCAAAGTATTGACAAGTTACGGTAAACGGCTAATGTATTTTATTCCGTCGCGTAAGGACATTTAATCAAAATATTCTCGAATAAAATACCTCCACATGTTATTTTGACTTGAAACTTTGGATTTCTCACTAGAATATTTTAAAAAGAATTTTAGGATTAATTTCATGATTTTAGCATGACTTTTTTTCCGGGACCCCTAAAATCAATACGTAATTGATTTTTCGGTCGCTTAAAAGTCATAGATGATCAACGAATTTCAAGGTGAAATTTTGGCCATAACCCTCTGTGAATATTTCTAGGGGATTCCCATAGTTTCATAATTTCTGAGTGATTTTACGATTTATTTCATAATTATGGGTTTATCGCATAGTTTCGGGTTTTTTCGGTTAAACCGAACCAAAAGAAGCTTCCTAGATATTTTCTATATAATATTTCCCTCATGCTGATTGCTGGATCTTTCTAGGAAGGTGCCAAAAAGCTACTTTATGCAAATGATTAGTTTATTAGTAGCTAGCCAAGTGTCAAGTGACCATTGGTCCAAAAACCCCTAGTTTTGGCTATAAATACCAAGCTAAACACACTCTTTTTCCCAAGCCTTCTTGTGCCAAAGAATTGCTGCTCTTGTAAGAACCCTAATTTTTGCAATATTTTCTTTTATTTAATATCATGTGGCAGTGTCAATTTGGAACCTTTCTAGTCATCCCTGTTGATTAATAGAATTGATTGTCTGAGAAACTATGTTGTTGCATTCACTATGTAAGATAAAAGGAAGATTGTGAAGGCAAGAGTCTTATTGTTAGTAAGATTTATAAAATTTGGGATTTGAGAATGATTAGAATATTAAAAGATTTATTAAGGATTATGACGAGGAATTATGGATATTCGAGGAATTTACACAATTACGTACTTAAGGAATTATAGGGGAAATCTCTACGCGACAAAATATTATTACGAGAGATTAATTAAGATACGATACGAATTAAAGTTTAAGTGACAAGCATTGGTGGAAGAATAATGATACAAGGAGTAGTATTGCATGCAAGTCCCATGCAACCAAGTAGTTAGGAGGAAGCAAACTAGTTAAACCAAATGGAAGAGGAATAATAACTAGTTGCATTTCTTTTTCCAAGGAGGGGACAAGAGTACAAGAGGCCATACCTAGGTTGTACCATGCATATACTTACACTAATATGTATCACCCAACCCTTTTAACACAATTATTCCAACCAAACCCAAAAATCAAAACAACAAAAGCTCTCCCCCCCTTGAACACAGGTGCTCTCGGCCAAGCTTCAAAAAGGAAGAAAAAAATTTCTTCTTCCTCCATTTCTCCTCACTCATAATTCAAGGCATAATTCCTAGGCTATCTCCATCATCTAAGAATGGTAAGATATTAATTGTTGAAGATATTGTGAATAGTAACCATGTTTAGTTTTTCTTTTAGATCTTGGATTATAAGGGTTGTAGGAGATCATTCAAGGTGTTCTTGAGTTTTGTAAGGCTTACCCAAGGCTCCTAGGTACTCAAGAAGGTATAAAAATCATAAACCCTTTTGGACATGTAGTGTTCATGATGTTCAATGATAGATCCATGTATATATTGTGTTAATCTTGGATGTTCAAGTGATGGATGATATGGATCTTGAGTTTTAGTGTTGTGATTGTGATTTTGATGCTTGTGGTTAGTATATGTATCTCCATGAATGTTATAAAGCATGAACTAAGTGAATTAGATGTTGGTTGTGTTATGGAAGTAAGAATATTGGTTGATCTAAGTGAAACATACATGCAGAATTTTTCCAGAAACTTGACCTGTCTTGTAACATGGTTTTGAACCCCTAAATCTTGTCCCATGAGGTCCTACCTTATATTGTTGGAAAGTTATTTGAATTTAGTTTCTGGAAATGTAAGGCTCATGACTAGGTGATGTATAGATTTTAAGTTATGGCCGGAGAAGTAAATTGTGCTTCTGGATTCCGGACTGCACTAAGTGACCCCCTTGTGAACCTTGTTTAAACCCCTAAAAATATATGTGGGATCATCGAAAAATTTGAGAAACTAGTAAATGCAGTGGTGAAGGCTACTCAAAAAGAATTGGATTAAAATATGAATTTTTCAATTTTATAAAAATGCTAGAGTAAGATTCGCGCAAGGGAAAAAGTCGTTAAGTGGAGTATAATTCTAGGGGTAATGAATATGGTTCGGATATGTTAACTAAATTAAGTCGAATAAGTGACGAGCGTAATCGAGTGATGACATGAACCTATAGTGGGGCTAGAGTGTCATAAGACGAAGTCATTAAGTTAATTTCGTACCCCCTAAAACCCCGTAATTAAAGAGATATTGTTAAAGTACTAACGAGCGGTTATTGCTTATGTATAGATCATTCCACTCCGCACGCTCGACCACCCCAACCAAACCAAGGCAAGTTTACTTTTCAAAACTTATACATATACAAGGACTTTCACTGTTGTGTTTGTAGTTTTCAACCATATCAAATGCTATGTTTATCGAAGTATTGATGCAATTGAGATTGTATAAGTACATATATGCTTGTACCCCTTGAACTTAGATTGAAATGTTTTCCTCGGACAACGACTCTAGCAGTAGAGGTCGTAGCGGTCCGTATATACTATTGACCGGGGAGCGGTATATTATTATATCGTAACTAGTTTGCGAAAACCCGAAAGGTCATTCGGGGAGTATCGTATACTCAAGTAATTATTTTCATATCTTCGTAAATACTCGAAACCCTATCTTGGATTAAAAGTTTATTTTATCGATTAATTATTTTATTAATTATTAATATTAAATCTTAAAATATTATTTATTAATTATTGTTCATTATTTTAAAAACAAAGCTAATCCAAGATACCTTTAGCACTTTCGAACTCGAACTCTTTCGAACTCAAAATATTTTCGAAAACCCCCAGTCAGGTTTGCTTCTTGTGTGATTTCAAGAATCATCGGTCGACTGATGTCGGACCTCAATTACTCTGTTTTCAATCAAAATCAAGTTTTTAAAAGAAAAAGAAAAAGGGACTCTGGTAGGTGTGGGAACCGTTGACGAACGATTCCCGGGATGTGTAAGCGGCCGTGAGCCAGGCGGTCCATCAATTATTATTCCGACCCTGGTGTTGCCGAAGGATGATTACGGATGTAGTTTTCATCGAGGGTGACTACGGATGTAGTTTTCACCCGGGGATAGTTACGGATGTAGTTTTTATCCTTCTACCGGTAGAGAAGACCCGCGGATTATTGGACTTGGATGTGGCGACTGATCATCGTCAATCCTTGTCAGGTTTTATGTTTTCTTTAAGTCCCATTCCTCCATTTTGGAAAAATGCTTTGACACTGCTTCTTAGGCTTTTGTGCCAAGTTGCTGATAGTGTTCTATTTTGATGAGAAAGATGTTGACTCTGTGCAGTATCTAGAACTGCAAGTTTATTTTGAAAACGAGGGCACGTATTGGTGCACCTTCGAGATTTATCAACAATGATAAGTGATTTTATATCTGATTGATACAAACAAGTTTAATAACTGCCAATCATATGAAATTTTATATTGCTTACCTTATACCTATATTTCTTGCTGAACTATAATTACTCACTCTTGCTTGTTTTCAAATTTACAAACACAACAGCTAAGCGAAATGGCAAAACCCAGACAGACTACCCGAAAGCAGGTGACTAGACCCGAGCCAGCAGTTGAGATTCCACCGGTAGGCCCCATTAGCCGGATTGGTTGGCAACTTTTGTTAGTTCGTTTTATTTATCAGTATGACCTGTGCAAGGCAGTGTACCGTAACAAACTTTCAAGCCGCCAACTTCGCTTCATATCGAAGTGTCGCTGGTAGCATAAATACTATTTAATTCGGTCTGTAATAACTCTGATACTTTTATTTCTGCTTAATCAATGTGGTGACGTTTCTGAGACTCTAACCTGTGTGTGTGTGTGCGGTGTGAGTTTATTGTGGGGTCGATGGCTGTTTTATATATTATGTGCAAGAACAGGTATGTTATTAATGGAAAATGGACCGTGAGCGCCAAGATCTCCGACCCCGGATCTAGGGGCGTCACAGAAAAGGTATCAGAGAGAGGTTACAGTTCTCAGAAACGATAGTAATTTAAGAAAGTAACCCTAATAATAATAACAATAATAATAACCCTAATAACAACCCTAATAATACTTAGAACTCTCATCGAGTTTGCAGTCGGGTTATCGGATATAACCCTGACTTTAAGGCCCGTGAGGGAACTACTCCTTAAACCTTTCTTTATGGTTAGTGACCCACCTTATTTCCCTTGTGTAGATGGAGGAGATACCAGACCCTGAGGCTTTCGAGAGAGAGCATGATGAGGCACTGATGCGAGATACCGAGGATCCTGAGGAGGATATGGGTACTGACTCTGAGCTCGGCCCCTGGATTACGTTGATAGGAGATACTGATGATGAGGATCCCGTTGAGGAGCCCTTTGAGCCTGAGTGTTACCCCATCTCATGTAGCTACTGATGAGGAGAGTGTGAGATCCGGTGAGGGTCGTGTTGTGTCACCCCCACCTTCTCCGCAGTCATCGAGCCCTGTTTCATCGGACGGTGACTCCGAGGATGATACTTCTGGAGAGGAGGAGCTTGACCCTACCCCTGCTCCTGCTCCTGCTCCTGCTACCGCTACTGCACCTGCTCCTGTTCCTGTCATACCACCTCCACCGATGGACCTACCCCCAGTGTCGGGTACTAAGCACGCTTACGTGGTGCAGTTCCTGACCCAAGACTTACTTTCTGCAGAGGCTCGACTTAACGAGTCGAGGCGGGCACTAGTGGAGGAGCGCGAGGCGCGCTTGAGGATCCAGGCTGAGATGAGGACCGCTGTTGCTAGGAGGACTAGGGCTCGACTCCATAGGATTGAGAGGAGGAGTCGCGAGAGGATTCTTGGATTAGGGATCCGCGGGGGCGGAGTGATTCAGGCTAGGGATGCTAGGCGTGTTGTGCGTCGTGCATTTTCCTGAGTGAGGACCTTGCTCCGCCGCGGTGCGGCCCCGTGATGTGTTACTGATAGCTCAGTCCCCTAGGTTCAGATGACATTAGTGTGTCGATTTTGCGGGATAGTTGACTTGTGTAGTGGTATCCTTTCTGACCAGTGGATGAGTAGACTGTCCTACAGATATGTAGATGTGACTTCGGATAGTATGTACGGATGTAGCCCTACTTTTGTGTAGCCCTGACTATTCAGATGATGTACTTGTTATTGTTCCACTTTTGCTAGACTTTGACACCGGAACTATGTATTTGGCTCTAACATCCAAACTTTGTGATAACCCTTGTACCGTACTTATTTAGTTTCAGTTTCCTTGATATTGTCTCAACTGCTTTACTTTCCGATGCCATGCTCTACTGTTTTGATATACAACTGTGATTATACAATTGCTACAAGCCACAAATACAACCATGTTGTTTCAAATTTACGATATGCGATTTCAAATTGTTCTCTACAAATTTCCAAAATGTTCCTACAATTTTTTTTAAATAAATTTTTCAAAAAAATAAAAATAAAAAAATATTTTTGAAGTTTCGAAATTTTGAAAACTCTTGCAAATGTTTTCGCATCCCATAGAGATTTCTCCCCCAAAAATGTTTTGACGATTTATCTCCAGCATCGGGTTATTAAAACTTTTGCAACTTCCACCCTTATGAGGAGGAACGATACGTTCCTGACCCGTGCAAACGCTGTCAGGTAATTGGAAAACCCTAACCCATTTCTTGTTTTATTATCAGAATCATGCCACCCAGAAGAATGAACACTCGAGCTCACCCGATCAGTTCTGAGGGCCAGGGTAGCCACCATGGGACCGGAGGCCACCAGAACCATGAAGGGGAGAATGTCAACCTGAGTGAGAATGAGGGCAACGATCATAACTTGTTTGATGACTCTGAGTATGACGAAGAAGAAGCTGGTGATGACACCCGAGAGGTAGAACATCCTAGGGGAGGCCCTATGGAACAGTTCATGGAACTACTTAGGCAGAATTTGGACCGTCCCCCGGTTCAGCAACCACCCCAAAATGCTAATGCAAATGCTTTCCGGAACTTCAAATCCCTGAAACCCCCAGAATTTAAAGGAACTGCCGACCCGGTCGAGGCAAGGGCCTGGCTGAAGGAAATGGAAAAATCTTTCGAGATACTAGGTGTCGCTGAGGAGCAGAAGACTGTTTTCGCCACTTACCTTCTGAAGGGTGAGGCGAACTATTGGTGGGAAGCTAAGAAGAATTTGGAAGGAAGAGGTGTGGTGACCTGGGAGAGGTTTAGCGAGCTGTTTTTGGAGAAGTACTTTCCTAGGTTCATGGAGACACAAATGGAGCTGAAGTTTTTGGAACTGAAGCAAGGTAACATGACGGTGGCCGAGTATGAGGCCAAATTTACTGAGTTATCGAGGGTTGTGCCGGAATATGTGAACTCTGAGGCAAAGAGGGCCCGAAGGTTTCAATTAGGGCTAAAACAATGGATTCAGAATCGTGTGGCGGTTCTTGAGCTGACAGACTATGCCACCCTGGTACAGAAAGCATCAATTGTTGAGGCTGGGAGTGAATAGATGCAGAAGGAGAGGGAAGGAAAGAAGAGGAAGTTTGATAGTCGAAAGGGAAATTCTGCGGGTGGGAGCTTTCCGAGCAAATTTAAGCGAGGAACGATGTCCCAACCCAGCGGAAACTTTGGAACCAAGAGAGCTGAAAGTTGGAGTGTGGGCCAAAGCGGCCGACCATAGGGATCGTCTTACTCTACCCCATCCCGAGCCCTACCCCCAGAATGCAATAAATGTGGAAGGAAACATGCGGGCGTGTGTAACCTACAGGATGTGAAGTGCTTCAAGTGTGGGTTGACAGGACATTATGCTAACGCCTGTCGAGGAACTAGTAACAACACCAGTGCTGGAGGTAATTGCTTTAAGTGTGGGAAACCAGGGCACCGAATGAGGGAATGTATGTCCTCTGGGGCAGCTGCATCGAGAGTGAGTGGAACTGCTTCTAACAAGGCCCCTACTGCAAGAACTTTTAACATGACGGTGCAGGATGCCGTGAGGAACACGGATGTGATTGCAGGTACTCTACTACTCAACTCAGTTAAGGCAAATGTTTTATTTGATTCGGGAGCTACCAAATCTTTCATATCTCTAGATTTTGTATGTCAGTTAGGCCTTAAGACTGAACCATTGAAAGACAGACTGCAAATAGAGATAGTTAATCATGAAATTATTCCTGTTAGCCAAGTATGTCCAGGTTGTGACCTAGAAATAGAGGGGCGACACTTTCGGGAAGACTTAATACCTTTTAAACTAGGGGAGTTTGACGTAATAGTAGGAATGGATTGGTTAACAACCCACGGAGCCCAGATTGATTGTGTAAAGAAGAAAGTAAGTTTGAAACTGCCAAGGGACGAGGAAGTAGTGTTTAGTGGAAAACGGCAAAACCAAAAGTTCCTGACTATGATTCAAGCTAAAAGCTATTACGTAAAGGATGCGAAGCCTATTTAGCCTATGTGAAGGATACCAAGAAGGAGGCACCAAACCTACAGGAAATCCCTGTCGTTAATGAGTTCGCGGACGTATTTCCGGATGATCTTCCAGGACTACCCCCTGATAGAGACATCGAGTTCGCTATAGACTTAGTTCCGGGTATGGCCCCAATTTCGAAAGCCCATATCGGCTAGCCCCAGTGGAGATGAAAGAGCTAGCCACTCAGTTACAAGAGTTGTTGGATAAAGGGATGATAAGACCTAGTGTGTCACCGTGGGGAGCCCCGGTGTTATTCGTGAAAAAGAAGGATGGTAGTATGAGGTTATGTATAGACTACAGAGAGTTGAACAAGGTGACTATAAAGAATAAATATCCCTTGCCCAGGATAGATGACCTGTTTGATCAATTGAAAGATGCAGTTTATTTTTCAAAAATTGATTTGAGGACCGGGTACCACCAGTTAAGGATTAAGCCAGAAGATATACCAAAGACGGCCTTTCGCACCCGGTACGGACACTATGAGTTCCTAGTGATGTCATTTGGGTTAACGAATGCCCCTGTAGCTTTCATAGATTTAATGAATCGAATCTTCAAGAAGTACTTGGACAAGTGTGTTATAGTCTTCATCGATGACATCTTGATTTATTCCAAGACGAAGGAGGAACATGCAGAGCACTTGAGGATTGTATTGGGAGCATTGAGAAAGAAAAGTTGTACGCTAAGTTCTCGAAGTGTGAATTTTGGTTGAAGGAAGTTCAGTTTTTGGGGCATGTGATTAGCGAACAAGGCATTCTAGTGGACCCAGCCAAAATAGAGGCTGTATCAAATTGGGAGAGACCAACCACTCCGATAGAGGTGAGAAGTTTTATAGGATTGGTTGGCTACTATAGAAGGTTTGTCCAAGACTTTGCCAAGATAGCAGCCCCTTTGACCCGACTAACTCGCAAGACCGAGAAGTTTGTGTGGACTGAAAAATGCGAAGAGAGCTTCTAAGAATTGAAGAAGAGGTTGGTGACAGCACCAGTACTAGCCCTACCTGATGATAAGGGAGATTTTGTGATTTATAGCGACGCATCCCATAAAGGTTTAGGGTGTGTGCTTATGCAGCACGGTAAGGTGATTGCGTATGCGTCCAGACAACTTAAGGAATATGAGATAAGATACCCCACCCATGATTTGGCAGCGATAGTTTTCGCTTTGAAGATCTGGAGACATTATCTTTATGGAGAAAAGTGTGAAATCTACACAGATCACAAGAGCTTAAAGTACATATTCACTCAGAAAGAGTTAAACATGAGGCAGAGGAGATGGCTAGAGCTAATCAAAGATTATGATTGTGAGATTCATTATCACCCAGGGAAGGCCAACGTAGTGGCCGATGCACTTAGCCGAAAGGAGAAACTCAAGATGATAACGTCAGTGGACGAGTTGATCAAGGACCTTGAGAAACTGGAGATTGAAGTGAGGTTACCAGGAATTGGATAAGAGAGTCTAATGGAAATAAGAGTCCAACCACCGCTATTGGAAAAGATTAAGTTATGCCAGGAAAAGAAGATAGAAGAAGAAAAGAATTCGCTAGAGAAAATTTTGACTGGCGAGGAAATTAAGTGTGAGAAGGACGGGAATGGAATTATGAGGTACGCATCTAGGATATGGATCCCGAACGTTCAAGAATTAAAAGACGAGATTTTGCAAGAGGCTCATAGTTCAAGGTACTCAATTCACCCTGGAGGCACTAAGATGTATAGAGATTTGAGAGAATACTACTGGTGGCCAAATATGAAGAAGGACGTGGCAGAGTGGGTAAGTAAATGCTTGACATGCCAAAGAGTGAAGGTCGAACACCAGAGGCCCAGTGGATTGTTGCAACCCTTAGAGATACCCGAGTGGAAGTGGGAACATATTGCGATGGACTTTGTGGTCGGATTACCAAGGAGCAAGACTAATCATGACGCCATTTGGGTAATTATCGATAGATTGACCAAGTCGGCACATTTTCTTCCAATCAACGAGAGATACACTGTTGACAAGCTGGCAGATATTTACTTAAAGGAGATTGTGGTTAGGCATGGGGTTCCTGTGAGCATTGTATCAGATACAGACCCAAGATTCAACTCCAGGTTCTGGAGAAGTTTTCAGGATTGTGTGGGGACCAAGTTAAACATGAGTACTGCATACCATCCCCAAACAGACGGACAGAGTGAGAGAACCATCCAGACCATCGAGGATATGTTGAGAGTATGTGCCATAGATTTCAAGGGAAGTTGGGATGACCACTTGCCGTTGATCGAATTTTCCTACAACAACAGTTACCATGCGAGTATAGGCATGCCCCCATATGAAGCTTTGTACGGACGAAGATGTCGGTCTCCCTTGTGTTGGGAAGAGGTTGGAGAACGGAAGATTTTAGGACCTGAACTGGTCCAACAGACAAGAGAAACTATCGAACTCATAAGAGGACGGCTGGTAGCAGCCCAAGACAGATAGAAGAAGTATGCGGACCAGACCCGCAAGGACAAGGAATATGAGGTAGGAGAGTTTGTGATGTTGAAGGTATCACCGTGGAAGGGATTGATGAGATTTGGTAAGAAGGGGAAGCGAAGCCCAAGATTTATTGGACCTTTTGAGATCTTGAAACGAGTTGGAAAGTTGGCCTATGAATTGGCTTTACCCCCGAGCTTGCAGCAAGTACATAATGTGTTCCATGTGTCCATGCTACGACCCTACCATACCGACTTCCGACACGTGATAGAACATGATCAAGTGGATCTGTAGCCAGACTTAACCTATGTGGAGCAACCCGTAGAAATCATGGATAGAAAAGAACAGGTGCTGAAGAACAAGGTTGTCAAACTAGTGAGAGTTTTGTGGAGGAACCAGAATGTCGAAGAATCAACATGGGAACTAGAGAGCGCGATGCGTGAAAAGCACCTCCAACTGTTTTCAACCTGATTCCGGGACGGAATCCTTTTAAGGAGGGGAGGCTGTAAGAACCCTAATTTTTGCAATATTTTCTTTTATTTAATATCATGTGGCATTGTCAATTTGGAACCTTTCTAGTCATCCCTATTGATTAATAGAATTGATTGTCTGAGAAACTATGTTGTTGCATTCACTATGTAAGATAAAAGGAAGATTGTGAAGGCAAGAGTCTTATTGTTAGTAAGATTTATAAAACTTGGGATTTGAGAATGATTAGAATATTAAAATATTTATTAAAGATTATGACGAGGAATTATGGATATTCGAGGAATTTACACAATTACGTACTTAAGGAATTATAGGGGAAATCTCTACGTGACAAAATATTATTACGAGAGATTAATTAAGATACGATACAAATTAAAGTTTAAGTGACAAGCATTGGTGGAAGAATAATGATACAAGGAGTAGTATTGCATGCAAGTCCCATGCAACCAAGTAGTTAGGAGGAAGCAAACTAGTTAAACCAAATGGAAGAGGAATAGTAACTAGTTGCATTTCTTTTTCCAAGGAGGGGACAAGAGTACAAGAGGCCATACCTAGGTTGTACCATGCATATACTTACACTAATATGTATCACCCAACCCTTTTAACACAATTATTCCAACCAAACCCAAAAATCAAAACAACAAAAGCTCTCCCCCCCCCCCTTGAACACAAGTGCTCTCGGCCAAGCTTCAAAAAGGAAGAAAAAAATTTCTTCTTCCTCCATTTCTCCTCACTCATAATTCAAGGCATAATTCCTAGGCTATCTCCATCATCTAAGAAAGGTATACTAAGAGTTTCAAGCCCTTTCATCCATTCAATTTCAAGATATTAATTGTTAAAGATATTGTGAATAGTAACCATGTTTAGTTTTTCTTTTAGATCTTGGATTATAAGGGTTGTAGGAGATCATTCAAGGTGTTCTTGAGTTTTGTAAGGCTTACCCAAGGCTCCTAGGTACTCAAGAAGGTATAAAAATCATAAACCCTTTTGGCCATGTAGTGTTCATGATGTTCAATGATAGATCCATGTATATATTGTGTTAATCTTGGATGTTCAAGTGATGGATGATATGGATCTAGAGTTTTAGTGTTGTGATTGTGATTTTGATGCTTGTGGTTAGTATATGTATCTCCATGAATGTTATAAAGCATGAACTAAGTGAATTAGATGTTGGTTCTGTTATGGAAGTAAGAATATTGGTTGATCTAAGTGAAACATACATGCTGAATTTTTCCAGAAACTTGACCTGTCTTGTAACATAGTTTTGAACCCATAAATCTTGTCCCCTGAGGTCCTACCTTATATTGTTGGAAAGGTATTTGAATGTAGTTTCTGGAAATGTAAGGCGCATGACTAGGTGATGTATAGATATTAAGTTATGGCCGGAGAAGTAAATTGTGTTTCTGGATTCCGGACTGCACTAAGTGACCCCCTTGTGAACCTTGTTTAAACCCCTAAAAATATATGTGGGATCATGGAAAAATTTGAAAAATTAGGAAATGCAGTGGTGAAGGTTACCCAAAAAGAATTGGATTAAAATATGAATTTTTAAATTTTATAAAAATGCTAGAGTAAGATTCACGCAAGGGAAAAAGTCGTTAAGTGGAGTATAATTCTAGGGGTAATGAATATGGTTCGGATATGTTAACTAAATTAAGTCGAATAAGTGACGAGCGTAATCGAGTGATGACATGAACCTATAGTGGGGCTAGAGTGTCATAAGACGAAGTCATTAAGTTAATTTCGTACCCCCTAAAACCCTGTAATTAAAGAAATATTGTTAAGGTACTAACGAGCGGTTATTGCTTATGTATAGATCGTTCCACTCCGCACGCTCGACCACCCCAACCAAACCAAGGCAAGTTTACTTTTCAAAACTTATACATATACAAGGACTTTCACTGTTGTGTTTGTAGTTTTCAACCATATCAAATGCTATGTTTATCGAAGTATTGATGCAATTGAGATTGTATAAGTACATATATGCTTGTACCCCTTGAACTTAGATTGAAAGTTTTCCTCGGACAACGACTCTAGCAATAGAGGTCGTGGCGGTCCGTATATACTATTGACCGGGGAGCGGTATATTATTATATCGTAACTAGTTTGCGAAAAGCCGAAGGGTCATTCGGGGAGTATCGTATACTCAAGTAATTATTTTCATATCTTCGTAAATACTCGAAACCCTATCTTGGATTAAAAGTGTATTTTATCGAATAATTATTTTATTAATTATTAATATTAAATCTTAAAATATTATTTATTAATTATTGTTCATTATTTTAAAGACAAAGCTAATCCAAGATACCATTAGCACTTTCGAACTCGAACTCTTTCGAACTCAAAATATTTTCGAAAACCCCCGGTCAGGTTTGCTTCTTGTGTGATTTCAAGAATCATCGGTCGACTGATGTCGGACCTCAATTACTCTGTTTTCAATCAAAATCAAGTTTTTAAAAGAAAAAGAAAAAGGGACTCTGGCAGGTGTGAGAACCGTTGACGAACGATTCCCGGGATGTGTAAGCGACCGTGAGCCAGGCGGTCCATCAATTATTATTCCGGCCCAGGTGTTGCCGAAGGATGATTACGGATGTAGTTTTCATCGAGGGTGATTACGGATGTAGTTTTCACCCGGGGATAGTTACGGATGTAGTTTCTATCCTTCTACCGGTAGACAAGACCCGCGGATTACTGGACTTGGATGTGGCGACTGATCATCGTCAATCCTTGTCAGGTTTTATGTTTTCTTTAAGTCCCATTCCTCCATTTTGGAAAAATGCTTTGACACTGCTTCTTAGGCTTTTGTGCCAAGTTGCTGATAGTGTTATATTTTGATGAGAAAGATGTTGACTCTGTGCAGTATCTAGAACTGCAAGTTTATTTTGAAAACGAGGGCACGTATTGGTGCAACTTCGAGATTTATCAACAATGACAAGTGATTTTATATCTGATTGTTACAAACAAGTTTAATAACTGCCAATCATATGAAATGTTATATTGCTTACCTTATACCTATATTTCTTGCTTAGCTATAGTTGCTCACTCTTGCTTGTTTTCAAATTTACAAACACAACAGCTAAGCGAAATGGCAAGACCCAGATAGACTGCCCGAAAGTAGGTGACTAGACCCGAGCCAGCAGTTGAGATTCCACCGGTAGGCCCCATTAGCCGGATTAGTTGGCAACTTTTGTTAGTTCGTTTTATTTATCAGTATGACCTGTTCAAGGCAGCGTACCGTAACAAACTTTCAAGCCGCCAACTTCGCTTCATATCGAAGTGTCGCTGGTAGCATAAATACTATTTAATTCGGTCTGTAATAACTCTGATACTTTTATTTCTGCTTAATCAATGTGGTGACGTTTCTGAGACTCTAACCTGTGTGTGTGTGTGTGCGGTGTGAGTTTATTGTGGGGTCGATGGCTGTTTTATATATTATGTGCAAGAACAGGTATGTTATTAATGGAAAATGGACCGGGAGCGCCTAGATCTCCGACCCCGGATCTG
Source organism: Saposhnikovia divaricata (assembly GCA_036435485.1). Lineage (NCBI taxonomy): Eukaryota > Viridiplantae > Streptophyta > Magnoliopsida > Apiales > Apiaceae > Saposhnikovia > Saposhnikovia divaricata. The sequence goes on from CM071594.1 coordinate 152,103,972, forward strand.
GGGGCGTCACAGCTCTTTTCTCTCTAGAAACACAGAAATATCAAGTAGCCAAGAGCATTCAAAAAGATTTTGATAACAAAGCTTTGCTCCTTCATCTTTTATCATTTTTTAATCTTTGTTTTTGGTCCATTTCTTACACTTTAAACACCATTCGCCCAACTTCTTTTTGGGGTAGCTGCTTGTACGTATTAAGCAGTCCCCAAGTGCTCTTCATTGCATATTTGAGTCAATTTATATCTTTCTTTGGTGCTCATTTGGCCTTGTTTTAGTGGTGTTTTTGGCTCTTATTTTGTTCATCTTTGGTACTCTCGGCAAACATTATTCAAGGCATCACTTTGCACATTTTATAACAGTCTTGTAAGTGTTCTTGCTTGAGCTCTTGAGTCACCTTTCTACTCATCTTGATTATATTTCTTTTGGTGCTCATTTTGGCTCTTTTTGGTGTTGTTGTTGGCTTCGGAAAGTAGCTCGTATCTCTTGTAGTTCTCTCTTATTTAAAGAGGAGCTTGAGCCTTTGTAAGGTCAAGAGTCATAAGCTAGTTAGTGGGTTTGTGAAAGATATATATTCGGCTCTTTAGTGGTTAATCTTTTGAATATATACTTGTGCTTAAGTAGTCTTACATTGTCACTTATACACACTTGTTCTTGAGTTAATTCGTGTAGTGTGTGTTGACAACTTGTAAGCTACCAACAGGAGGTTCTTTTAAGAACTTATTAAGCCCTCTTTAAGACCTTAGTAACCATTTGATTTATACTTGGTTAGAAGGCAAAGAAGTATCTTTTGATTTGTGCTTAACTTACATAAACTAGTTTCTACCTCAAGTGGTTTAAACTTAGTACATCTTACATCAAAAGAGAGCTTCTCTTAGTGTTGGTTATACAAGTCCCTTGAACCTTAATTGTGTTTATTCTTTAAGGAACTAACCAAGACTACCGAACTAGTTACTTAACCGAAACCTAGTTCAAAACTTCCGGCCTCTTCTCTTACTTTCATTTGGCCGAAGGTTCACATGTATATATATATATTGTTTGTTGCATCCATGTTTAATTTATTGTCTTTCATTATTTGTGTGATAAGTTCCTTATGTGACTTCTCCCGGCTACTTACGTGTTTACATTTTCTCGCATTATTTTAAAGCAAAATAGCAGCCCTCGTTTTATCCTATATATAAGCGAGCTACTTTTCCGTACATGTGAGTTGTGTTTATATGCTTGTGTGGTGTTTAATTTAACGCGTAATAGCGTCCCTCGCTTAGACGAGCTTTATATATTTATATTCGGCCCTATATTGGCCTAGGCTATATTAAAGCCATTTACAAGTGTAAACACTTGTATTCTTCGAGTTTAGTAGCTTGTTTAATATTTCACGCAATATTCACAACTTGCTCTAACTCACTTTTGTGTTGTAATATACATTTCAAACTGTCAAATTAAAAGGGATTTAAGTCGTAGGACTTGTATTATATCCTTTGATGTGAGGTGAAGTGAAGTGAGGTGATTCTCGGTTTAAGACCCAAGTCTTAGACACGCCGACGGGGAGTTGGGTGTCTTTGCACCGTGAGGAGGAGGAAAGACCCAAGATCTAAGACCTAAGATCCAAGATCGTTAAAGGGTGTAGATATGAAGTCTATGCAAAGGGTTACTTACGTGGTTGTGAGGAGGTGACGGGGAGTTACGCTCCAAGATAAACTCGTAAGGGGTTTTCTTGCATAGCATTTGAGGAGGTAGCGGGGAGTTACGCTCCAAGATAATCTTGCAAGGGGTGGCTATAGTATTTTGAGGAGGTAACGGGTAGTTAGGCTCTAAGATAAATACATAGTGGTTGTAAAGGCTTATCCGCCTACTATAAGGGGTATTTTACTTATAGTGGAAGATATCTCGAGTTCGGGAGGAGCTCGGGGACTGGAGTTGTCGGGTCCTCCCCTTTAATTAATAACTTAATATCGAATAATCACCATTATATAATCTTAGTGACCAATTAAAATAAAATGTCTCGAATAAAAATATATTATAAACCAGTGTTCTCATTACAAAGCGAAAATACTGAAAACTTGGTCATAATTATACAATACAAATATTATCCGAAATATTACACAACATTGTCCCCAAAAGATTTAAACATAGATATCGATAATAATAGGCTGCTGATAAAACTAGAGTCTGAAATAATTACAAGTCGATCCTCAAAACCTGCTAGGATACCTTCAACTCTAGATCTAACAACTTCCGTTATATAGAACCCTGAAACATGTTTAGCGAGTTTTATGAGTCGCAAGCTCAGTGAAACAATAATCTCTATCATTTAACAAATATTCACATTTAACAAGTAAATCCCAATACATGCTCTTTAAATCATCATATAATGCATCAACTCATCAAGTAATCATATTAAGAATGAATATATGCAACCCATACATGTGACTTGACTTTCCTTTACTTGGTTTAATTCTTTGTTGTGACTGATCAATTTAACTTTAGCTTTTCCCGGGATCCCATGTTTATAGTCTCGAGGACTTACATTATTTTCCCGGCCCCATGGGCTCTTATTATTTATAGTCGACTTTATTCCCCAGGATCCCTATATTTCATTTTCCCCGGCTAGCTAGGCCTATAATTCCCTAAAGTAATTGACAGTCACAACACCTTTATTTATGTGAATCTATATGCACAATATACCACCTAAATCCCAAGTCTTACTTCCTTCCATGTATTCACTTACATGCATAGTATACTATCATGCAATCCACATTTATCACAAAATGAAAAAATTCATGTTCACAACCCTATCACCATGTATTCACATATTTCATACATCACATAGAATAGAATTATGCTTCAGATAATCTATTCGCATAGCAATTATCACCTTTCACATATAGCACATAGTGAAATGTAAAGTAAACATAGATTAATGTTTACCTTAGCTTGCTTCCTCTTCTAGCGTGCACTACCTTGGTTTTGGTACTAAACCCCTTTCTTAGAATCCCTTAACTAGCTTTGTTTTCCTTGTAAAAACTCTCTTGAAACCCTTGCTAAATCTTGTGTTCTAGCTTCCTTCTCCTTGAACTAACCTTTTATAAGTGTGTATATATATCTTATATGTAATATATATTTATTTGAGAATTTTTAGAGAATTAGTAAAGCTAGTAAGAAATTTTAATCCATGGCTTCCTTGTTTTCCTTCCATATTTGGCACTTTTGCTACCAATGAGGATAAGATGAGTTGTTTTTGATTTTATCCATTAACTTAGCATGTATTTTACCTTTCTAACCTTGGCTTATCTTGGAAGCTAACAATTTCTATTCACTTTTCTATGAATTTTAAAATAACTCTTCAAAATATGTTCCTCAATAAATACTCCTCATAATTTCTTAATTCTATTCTCATCCATACCTTCGTATAGAGTATTCATTTTCATTTTTCCGACTTACGGTTGATTTTATAAAATCTCAGAAGTTCAACCATCTACTATAAAATGTTCTAAATTCCTTAATAAATTCTTAAGGGTCCAATCCTCAAATATCGTTGAAGACTAGAGTCCCTCATATAATATCCTCTATCATAATCTCAAATAATAATTTCACACCAAAATCACTATTCATCCTCTGGGTTACTATTCATTTTCTTCGTACATTAATAATATTTTAACGAATTTTAAGCCTTATGAATCATATTAGTCATAAACAATATTATTTAGATTAAATAATCATATATATTAGGACAGGGATGTTACAACTCTCCCCTCCTTAAAATATTTCGTCCTCGAAATAAAAATTGTACCTGGGTTAATGAATAAATGAGGATATTGGATTCTCATCTTTTCTTCTGTCGCCCAAGTTGCTTCTTCCGTTGTATGGTTTCTCCACAAAACCTTTACTTATAAGGGTATCTCTCTGCTTCTCAACTGTTTGGTTTTGTTCCCCAAAATCTCCACAGGTTCTTCTATATAGCTCAAATTTTCCGACACCACTATTTCTTGATTTCTTAACACGTGAGTAGGGTCAGAGCGATACCTTCTTAGCATACTAACATGAAAAACATTATGAATCTGGGAAAGCTCTACTGGTAAGGCCAATCTATAAGCAAGTGGTCTTATCCTTTCAATAATTTCATATGGTCCAACATACCGTGGACTCAACTTTCCTTTATTCCCAAATCTCATCACCCCTTTCCATGGGGACACTTTTAAAAATACTTTCTCTCCACTTCATATTCCATCTATCTTCTATGTTGGTCAACATAACTATTTTGACGATCCTGGGCTGCCTTCAATTTCTCTTTTACTATGTTAACCTTGTCAATGGCATTCTGAATAATTTCTGGACCTTCTAACATTATAGTACCCTCTTTATCTCAATACAATAGACTTCTACATTTCCTTCCGTACAATGCTTCATATGGAGCCATGCCTATACTACTGTGAAAATGATTATTGTATGCAAATTCCATCAAAGCAACATACTCATCCCAACTACCTTTGAATTCTAGTACACACGCCCTTAACATACCTTCTAACATTTGAATTATCCTCTCTGATTGTCCATCAGTCTGGGGATGGAATGTTGTACTGAAATTCAGTTTAGTCCCCAAAGCATCTTGCAAACTTTTCCAAAATCGTGAAGTAAATCTAGGATCTCTATCCGACACAATTGATATGGGTACTCCGTGTAACCTCAAAATCTCGTTTATATATCTTCTTGCTAAATGATCTAGTGTACAACCCCAAAGAATAGGTAAAAAGTGAGTAGACTTTGTGAGTCTGTCAATAATGATCCACATAGCATCATTCCCCTTCTGAGTTTAGGTAAACTTGTAACAAAATCCATTGTAATCCATTCCCATTTCCACTCAGGTATTGGAAAAGGATTCAACCTACCAGTAGGGGCTTGATGTTCACTCTTCACCTGTTGGCATGTCAAACACCTTGTCGTAAGCTCAGCTACATCTCTCTTCATTCCGGCCCACCAATAATGATGTTTTTTGGTGTGGTACATCTCAGTTACTCCAGGGTGCATCGCATATGGGGCATTATGGGCTTCATCCCCATAATGCAAACAACCCGGTCACTTTAAACGTGAGTGTCCGAAGTTTCCTAAAGGTCGAGGTCTTGTTGCGGAGAGTGGATGGGATTTAAGCGAAGACGAGGAAGCTACGGAACCTACCGAGGAAATTGTCAACCTTTGCTTGATGGCTCTCTCTGACGAATATACACCAACGGAAATCTCCACTACAAATCAAAAAGAGTGCCTTACTACTAAGAAAAATGTATGGTATCTTGATAGTGGTTTTCACGACATATGACGGGTAATAAATCTTTGTTGAACGACATTAAAAAGGTAACCGCCGGTAGTGTAACTTTTGGTGATAGTAGTCAAGGTGTTATTGTTGGTATTAGCAATAGTGGTAATGAAAGATTTAAAATAACCGATGTACAGTTAGTCACTGGACTAAAGTACAATTTGCTTTCAATAAGTCAACTATGTGATAATGGTTGCAAAGTTATTTTCCTTCCATCTCATTGTGCTATTTTTGACAAATAATGGAAGTTGATTCTTAAATGTCCATGTAATAGGAATGTTTATTCGTGTGACTTAAATGATTACGAGAACATTTGTTTGGTATCTATGAATGAGGATACATGGCTATGGCTCCGTAGATTGGGTCATATAAACATGAAACTCATTAAGAATATTTGTTCGAAAGAACATGTTCGAGGATTACCAAAACTAAGTTTCGTAAAAGATCACGTGTGTGAAGCTTATGAAATTGGCAAAAAAATTCGTTCATCTCATAAATCCAAATTCATGGTGTCTACTTCTAGACCACTTGAGCTTTTACATATGGATCTTATAGGACCGGTTCCCGTACAAAGCCTAGGAGGGTGTGTATACACTCTTGTGGTAGTTGATGACTACTCACGCTTTACGTGGACTGTTACCCAGTAACAATCAATTGTAGAAGGGGGGTTGAATACAATTTTATAAGATTTTCGACTTTAGCAATAGTAATAACACAAGTATGAATAAATAATATCTTTATTAACTCTGATATAAAAATGTTACAAACTCTCTCAAGAAATTCTGATGTTCTTGAGAGCTGCTAGGTTACAAGATATCTCGTGTAAGCGATTTCAATTAAGTAAAACCTAAACTGTGTTTATATACATCACACAGCTGCCCTATCAATTACAAGATATGTCAAATCAATTAATAATTGTTTATAATACATATCCTAACTGATAGCTACGATCCTATAAAATAGGAGTCGATAAATTAATCTTCCTTGATCTCTGAACTAATGTAAATCTTCATGTAATCCTGATCAGCTTCCAATCCTGATAGCAACCTAATACTAACGTTGCAATACTGATGACGTCAGCATCAGTATCTGATCAGTAGTCCAGATCCTGATATTACTTGAATCAATATCTAACAATCTCCCCCAATTTGTACTTTGTGAAATAAAGCACAAATTCCTTGATTCAATGGTGTCAAAAACCCAAAACAAAATATCTTCTAGAAATCATCAGGAACAGTTTCAGAAATTCTTTGATAGAAAAGATTCATCTTCAAGAAATCTGTCAACAACTCTTTTTCCTTGTTTTCAACAATTTTAATCAGTTTCTTCTTCAGATTCTTGAGTTCTTCATCTTCCTCATTAATCTGATAAATAGCTGCCCTGAGATTCTGTATTGAGCTTCTCGGTAAATCTAAGTCTCCCAATAGTACGTATGCCAACTCCTTCCCATTAGGATTAAGAGACAATTGTTCCATACCAAAATATTCTTCTTTAACAGCAGTGCCTCTCTGCATCTCAATTTCTTCATCTCTTGAATTTAAGTACGTGGGAGTATAGTTACCATCATACCTTGTTCCTCCATCCAGAAATCTCTGTCTGATAGTTCTCAGAATCATGTAAGACCAATTGTTATAGACTTCTCTTTCTTTAATATTGATGCTTTTTCCCTTGAGCAAATAAAGAACATATTTTATTTCCTTTGTAGATTTGCATAACAGCTCATCAATAGCTATCTTCTTAACAGTCTTGTCTTTCATGAAGTACAACAATTTCTCCACCTTCTTAGCACCAGCATGACAATCAACAATAATAGCAATAGCTTCAAGTTTCCACAGATGATCAGCAGTTAATTCTTCATCAATATTGTCAACTAGAGCATGTTGATCTGTCTGTGCAGTAGAAATGGTTTGAGCTTGATTATGACCAATACCTCCTGTTGTTTTAGGTTTCCAACCCTTCAAACTAGACTGAATGTCTGCCCAAAGTGATTTAGCTTTTGAAGATAATTGTAAAGTATTAGACCCAATAGGCTCAACTTCAGTAACCAGAGTAAGTTCAGTTATAGGAGCACTTTGTTGAAAAACAACTGGTCCTTTATAATACCAATCATCAATACTCTTCCATTTCTTGCCTTTCTTCTTCTTGTCTGGTGTATAATTCTGTTGATGTTCTGGAACAAGTCTATTTCGATCATACCACAGCAAATCACTTGATTCATCTATACTTTTCAAGTAATCTCTGGTTTCTTTAATCTCAACATCTCTTGCTTTTTCCCTGATCTCCATTTGTCTTTCAAACTTTCTGAATCTTTCTTGATCAATTCTTAGTGTCTCTTCATCAAATTCCAGATTGTGAAATTCAACCACAACAGTAAGAATGATAACTTCAAGTTCTTTTAAGATTTCAGCTTCATTAGGATCAGGAATAGCATTAGGAATTGATTCTACATTAGGAACAGCAATTTTAACTATTTCAACAGCAACATTCTGTGCTTCTTGTAAGAATCCAGATTTTTGGTAGAATTAAAACTTCGATTATGTATTAATGTAAATATGAATAGTGGTTACAACTACGATGTAACAATTGTTCTGATGAATGAAAAAGGAATGGATTTGATTCAATTGTTCATATGTCTTGAAGAATGCTATTGGTTGACAACTTAGATACGAATAATCTATCTCCTGGATAAGTAAGAAATGTTAATTCCAAATAGGAGAGATATTCTCATGCCATCCAAATCGATATCTGTTATTAGTCCAGTGGTTCCGTAAAAAGGTTAAGGAATGCTCGGGAAAGCGAGAGATCATTTTTCTGATTATAAGGAATAAAGTAAAGAATAAGTGATGAATAGTGATTTTGGTGGAAATTAGAATATTATTAGACGACACTATATAGAAGTACCCGGAACGGATTTCTGAGTTCGTATTAATGATCCAAGGGGAAAAAGAGTGTATGTAAAAGTTATCAGATTCTGAAAAATAGCACTTTTAGTTTCCCCGAGATTTCCCTAGACACTGAAAGACTTAAGGAATTACTGGGAGGACTTAAGGAAGATAGGTTCAAGAATTACTAAGGAGAATGGAGAATAGTAATATAAATATTAAGGAGGTTTCCGGTAAAACCCTAACTAGAAATCCTTGAGATATTCTTTCGAACGATCAATTAAATTGAGCAATAACCGGACAAAAGAGTAAGCAGGAAAGCAAGGTGCATGCATGTGCAAGTAAGAAATATCTAGTAACCAATCTAGTTACAATACTAACTAGCATACTTAGAGACTAACCAAGCACTTTGTACCACTTTATCATCTTACCACACAAAATCAACACATGTCTCTCCAAATTACATCATCCATTGCATCATCACTTTAATAAAGCTACTTTAACATCAAGATATTATCAATGCAAGATCACTTTATGCATTATTTCCAAAACAACCAAGCAAAAGAATTCATTTCTCTCCAAACTCTCCCATTCGGCTATCTTGGAAATTCAAGAATTAAAACCCCACTTCCCACCATTGCTTGATCTTGAAACTTTTATGGTAAGTCCTATATTTCATAAAAGTAATCTCCTAAAAATTTTAGATCCAAACTCCTTTGTTTCCATTTTCAAAAAAAAATCATCAAAGGGGAGGGTGAATAGTGTTTTCACGAACTAACTTTGTTTTTCTTGATTTCATGGTTGATCTAAGGTTTGTTAAGGCTAGACAAGGACCATACCAAGCTTATTAAGGCCAGTACAAACTCTCAAGAAGGTATAACCACTTGAAACCCTAGATCTTACTTTAAGATTTTTTATGTTCTTGATGATTTTAAGCTTAGTTATGTTATTAGTGTTATTATAAGCATGATAGCATGATCTTGTTGTTGATTTAGCCATATAATGTTATGATGATGAAGTGAGATGTTCATGGATCTTTTTAAGATGAGAATCATGTGTATAAGTTGGATATATGCCCGGTGTGGCCTGGGTTTCAGGTTAGGAATTTAGAAATGTTCGATTTATAGCCGTCGTAATGCCGAAATTTCGTTAACCTTAAGAAATCATGTTTGACAGTAGCTATAACTTATTGTCAAGTTTCATATTCTGCCATCATAAGATATATTATGTTATAAGCTTCATTTTGATATAAAGATCATGTGAAACGGACTTACGGTTTAGGAATTATGGTTAAATTCGTAAAAGTGGTTCGAAACCGTAAGTACGAGTTCGTAATTGAAATTGATCCCCTTTAATTTTGTTTAATCCGGGGTAAATCATGATAATTAAATATTAGAGATCATAAAGAAGGTGTAGGAGGAAACCTCATGTCAAACGGATCGTTTTCCGATTTTATAAAAATGTTTGAATCAAGGTTAAACGCGAACGAACCCCTAAAAACACACTTGGTTATAACTATGGTAAAACACTTAGAAAATGGGCGATAAAACTCGAGGTATAATCTTGGTTCATAAACGCCCTACCTTAGCACTTACATGACTTAAATTTATACCAAGTGTAAGTGTAAGACGAGCCATCATAAAGAACAAATGTCGGGTCAAAATGAGGTTAATAAGAGTACACAAAAAGGGTGCATAACGAAATAACTCGAAATCGTGTTTCGACTTAAGTTAAGTTATACTTAGCCTTTTTAAAAAGCGTTAAGTAATTAATCTCGAATATTCTGGTTGTTTATAGATCACCGAGCAGACCCAGGGTACACTACCTCGACCCGACTACCAGGCAAGTTTCCAATACTTGGAACTGTTGTTGTGATATTATATATGATTAATTGTTGTTATATATATGCCATAGCATGCATGCCTACTTTCAAATCTTATTGTGATACTTGTTCCCTGATTTAATGTTGGCTTATAAGATAGATAAATAATATATCGATTATAAGCCGGATATTGCTAAGACCCTTAGCGAAGGGCATACGAATCTCATTATTCGAATATAGACCGGGAGTCAGTATTTCTGGATATATTATGATTATTTTCGGAGGAAAATATTTAAGTAAATATTTTCCATTATTTATTTATTGAATATTATTTGGAATATTCAATTGAGTTTATTTATTTAATGAATATTACTTTGAATATTCATTCGAGCTTTATTTATTTTATGAATATTATTTTGAATATTCATTTGAGATTATTTATTTAATGAATATAATTTTGAATATTCATTCGAGATTATTTACTTAAGGAATATTATTTCAAATATTCATTCGACCTTTATATATTTGCTGAATATTATTTAATACTCCTTTAAGATTGAGTATTTATCGAATACTATCCTGAATATTCCTCTGAGCTATTTAATGAATATTATTTGGAATATTCGTTTGATCTTTATTTCTTCTTGAATATCCATTTAAGGTTGATTTATTTATTGGATATTATTCCAAATATTTATTCGAGGAATTACTTATTTAATAATTCCCTATATTCATTCGAAGGTTACTTTGAGCAATAATCTATTCTAAGAATATTCTTTGAATATTATGAGATGATAGATATTCCTTTATTATTTATTTAATTCTTGCTAACTAAGTTTTAAAATATATTATTTCGTTCAAATACTATCTTCGACCTTCAAATATTATGTACACTATTCTGAGCATTATTATTATTATTATTATTATTTTATCAAGGAATGTTCTCAAAACTCCATTCTTCATTCGAATATATCTTCTAAAATATAAGGGGACCTTACTTGAGAGCTGTTATTTCTTGGACTACCCGGTCATATACTTGTTAAACTATTCTTTTCACTCGCAACTTGGTTGCTAACCATCAAATTGAGTCTGGTATAAGAGGCTGTGGGACAGTCCATCCTAAAAGTAGGGTCCGAGTGGCATCGGTCCCGTCTAAGCCCAAATATGGCTAGGGAGATCCGGCGTATGGTGGTGTCCATATGTTCTTCCTTCTACCGGTAGTAAAACAAATCTTGAGATGCAGAACCTGCGACTAATCATCGTAAGGCGGTGTCATCTAGCTCGACATACTCCAGTATTGGATCACTATCCAGAATCTATTTATTTTCTGCAACATTATCAGTATTGGCAGGGTTGAAAATTGTTCAAGAATGGAATTGCATATTTTTCCTGCAATTTCCTTTTTAAGAAAAAGTGATGATATGTGGCTCTTATCCTTGTATAGCAGATATTCTTATGAAAGATATAATTCGAGTTACCTGTAACTTCATCCTTTATATTATACTGGCTCTATGTTCGTTAATGCATGGCATATGGATTCAAAGATTTTTCTTGAAATTGTTATATATATCATTGTTGTTCGGTTATATATTATTGTTGGTGGGCTATTGCTCACCCTTGCTTATTTATTATGTCACAACAACAACTAGGACTGATGGACCGCGTAAGGCGCACTCGGCGCAAACAAGTTACCCCAGCCAGAGGACTACCCGCTGATATCATCGCTGCCATTGCTGAGGTAGCATAGATAGGCAGCTTTTGCTTTCCAGTTTAAGTATATGTATTATTAATGTTAATCAATGGCAAGAACTTTAAACTTATGTTGTTACTCCTTTTGGGATTGTAATAACTTTTATTCGTGAACCCCATAATTAGTAGACTTATTTCAATTTCATCTCTGGGACTATAACTGTTATGTGTGTGAGTGGATATTATTGCGGGGTCACAGCATGCTACTTATTTATTTTGGACTCAAGTCAAGTGTTATGTATGGAATATGAGACCGTAACGACCCGATCCCCGACCCCGGATCTGGGGGTGTTACACTTCTACAGTCATTTTACTCTTCCTTGCTGTCAATGGATTTTCCTCTTCAATTTCTTCACTTATATCATGTCTATTAGTTGGGATCATTTCAAGTGATTGTGGGATTTTCTTCTTTGTAACTTTATGAGAATCTTCTTCTATTTGAATTCCACTAGACCTTGTCTATCTGGATATACTTTGACAAGGTTTCCTTCATCTCCCTCTGCCTCTACCTCCTCTGCCTCTTCCTGCAGCAGGAGTCTTCTTGCTAAAACTATCCACAAGCTTTTTCTGTTCAATTAGAATTTCTTCTTTTGACAGAGTAGGAAAGTCTTCTTCAGCTAGCACAGAAAGAGCAGACTTTGCATTTTCTAGTTCAACTCTTTTATCTTTATGAAACAAATGAAGAACCTCACCAATGTCAGTATCAAGTTCATGAAAGAAAGGTTTAGCAGCTTCTTTATTTTCATCATCAATGTACACATCATCCTCAGGAATTGTTGACAATTGACCTTGACTAGGTGTCAGAAACTGTTCTTCTGTCATGACTTGAGATTGTACCATTTTCCTTACTATCTTCTTTCCAGATCTAGGAACATGGGTTAACTACCTTGTTTGAGTTTTAGATTGACTTTTTCTTGTTACCAGTGCAGCATCAGAGGTTTCAGATCCATGAGTCTGAGCACCACCATCATTTCCAGAACTATCATCATCCTTTCTTAGAACTAGATCAGGTGTACATTTTGTTTTGACTACCTTCTCCCCCTTTTTGACATCAGGATCAGTCAATAAAGATAGAATAAGTTGGAGAGAAGCTTCAATGTTGTCAAATTTGCTTTCAAAAGAATCAAGTCTCTTATTAGTTTTCTCAACCTCTTTTGTCAGAATCCTGACCTGAGAACCAGTAGAAGTCAATTCGAACTTGTTCAGTAACTCAGCGCGAGTATGGGCATGAATATCCTTGACAGAAGCAATTTTAGTTTGAAGACCTTTGGAAAGAATAGTAGACATCTTCACAACATGTTGTAGAGGAGCATTATCAGTTACAGTTTTAGAAACAAAGTAAGCATGACCTTGAGCACTTTTAAAAGAAATAGTATCTCTAGGATTAGCCCAGCTGCTATCCCATTCAGAACTTCGGACACGGTCAGCATTATCTCCAGTTCCAGTATCATGAATGATCTTAGGATGTATCAAGCTTCCTCTATGTTTAATTGTACCCTCTGTAACTTTACTAACAGATTCCATAAACTTACTGTAAGATCCATGAGTGGCACAAAGACTAGCATGAATAGCTTCTTTGAGTTGTGTTGTCTCAGGATCATTCTCCTCATCATCATTATCTGAGGTATCACTGTCATTAGCATCAGAAGCATCATCATTCTGATTTTCATCAGAATTTAGAATACCCTTTAATTTCAAATCACCAGAAGAAGAAGCTGAAATATTCTGAGGACCTGCATTTTGAACAGAAACAGTTCCTAAATCTCTCTGATCCTTTAAAGTGATCTCATCACTACTCACTATTTTACCTAAGTTACTTTCAATAGTAACTGCTACCTCACAAGAAGTGATTAACTTCTCACTCTTATCTACCTCGCCTTTTGCCAGTACAAAGAGACTACCTCTCTTCATTCTTCTTTTTCTCTAATTGTTCACTCTCATTCTCACAAGAAAGGTTCTGGCTCGACAAATTCAAAGAAATAAGAGGTGGTTGAGAGGAGTGGACTATAGTCATGTAAATAGAGGTATCCCTTATAGGGCTATCTACAATCATGCTATCAGTATTAAGAGTAGAAGTATAAATAGAATTGTTACCTGAAGAAGTAGGTTCCATTGGCCTTGTTGAAAGTGGTTGCACCAGAATTGGTAGATTGACATCTTCAAGCATTGCAGCAACACTATCACCAGGAATGATGTTATCATCAGGAACTAGGATTGCATCAGTATTTGCTACTAATGGTTCTTGTGGAGCCAGAGGTTCTGAAGCTTCTTCAACCCTTTGAGCTGAAGGTTCTTGTGTGCTTCCCTCAAATTCAGTTTCTTCATAAACAACATCCATTTGAGCAATATGTCTATTAAGATCAGCCTTGTCTTTCAGATGTTGAGCAATGTCAATCTGAACATCAGAAATCTCTTGAGCAGTGTCAGAAAATTCCTGTGCTGATTTGAGAATGCCTGCATCTTCACTTTGAGAAGATGGTTCTTGTGGGGCAGGAACATCTTTGCTTTCACCCTCACTTTGAGAGAGTGGTTCTTGTGTAGTTGTTCCTTCAGAAAAGCCTACACCTATACTATAACGACTTAGAATTTTTCGCAATTTATTAAATGCTTATTTAATTGTTAAATGTTAATTATGTGAATTATCAGATAAATAAATTTTGTGAAGTCAAGGTATATGTGAAATCATGTTTATGTGATTGTGTGATGTTTGGTATGTGTCGTATATGCTCGTAGAATTTTATTTATATTTTTGGAGCATTAAAAGTATTTTTAAAGTGCATTTTTAATCTTTCAGAAATCATATAAAATCATTGGAGTTGATTTAAATCATGAAATCTTTTGCATTATCACCTTTATGATATCATAGAGTATGAAAATTAGTATGGATATTTAATTGTGAGTTTTGATATTTTAAAATGATTTAAAAAGCATTATTTCTTTTAAAGAGCCTTTATTTCGAAAATTCGTATAAAATTCATTTTTGATCCAAATATTATTTTAAAAACATGGGGATGCTTCTAATTTCATGATCTTTATTTTAAAATTTTCTATAAAATAATTTCTCACCATTTCCTATTTTATTTCGATTTAAAATTATTAAAATCAGATTTTTCAGGAAAGTATTTTAGCATTTATTAAATTACCGAATTGCCCTTGGTTTTATATTACAAGAGACATTGTCTCTTCCATTCCCTTACTCTCACCTGCACTCTCTCTTTTCTCTGTTTTTCTCTCGGTGAGTTCTTCACCTCGGTTTGCGAGCTCTGCCGCATGCAAGCCCTTAAACATGTTCTTTCACTTCGATTTTTACATATGTGAGATGCTCTTGCTCTCTTGTTTCTTCTCATACCCAGTTTTCCATGATCCGTGTATATATATATATATATGTGTACTCGTATGTATATGTTTGGATTTTAATGATGAAACTTAAAACCCACTTCGGGGTTATGTTGAATTCGACTGAATTGTGCTTGTTTCTGTGTTTCCAGTCGAGTTTGATGTTGTTGTAGAGAGGTGAAGTCCGTAGAGGCTACCCGAACCTTGGGAACCTCCGGATTTTGCCACCACCGGCGGTGAACCGTCGGTGAGCCGGTGGTTAAGGCGGTGATGAGATTTTCTTAGCCTAATTAACATTATTAATTTCGAGTTGATGATGCATGTCGATTATGTGTTGATTTTGTGAATTTTCAAATTATTGCAATTAAAAGTCGATATATATGTTACGTTAAATGCTTGTTATCGATTCTAAGATTTGCATGTGAATTTTTGAATATATATATATATATATATATATATATATATATATATATATATATGTATGTATTTTCGAATTTTAATTATTTAAAGTCGATATATATGGATTGTTAGATGCTTATAATTGATTCGTTAGATTTTAAATAATTATTCGGACCTTGTACCGAATTATGAGATGTTGTTCGAATTATAAGAATTACGTGATATTAGCAATTCGTTAATTATTGTTTAGTGAATATTGACGATTTTGGATTATCTGGTAAATAGCATGATTATGATATTATGAACTCCATCGAAAGTGTAGGTGGATTTATAAATCCATCGTAGGTACTCAATTGTGAAGTGAAGTCGGATATTTTCAGACGCGGATAGTCCATATTATAGAGGAGACGCTGTCCGATTTTCATAAAATTATATATATGTTGTAAAGTATATATTGTATGGTATGTCTGCATGCGAGTCAGGTTTATTTGCTAAGCGGTTTATGTGAGATGCGTGTTCAACGTGTTAAGTGCTTAAATGACTTGTGTGCTTTCATGCTATAAATGCTATTTGATTATGTGCTTACATGATCTTAGTGAGGTACGTAATAAGAATGCGATATATATGTTAAGTGGTAATGCAATATAGGAATCGATTGGGTAGATTAGGATAAGTCGTATTAGAAGTATAGTATTCTAAAATAGTGATATGGTTTATGTAGATAAGAAGGACGTAGGACCTAGCGATAAAAGAAAGGCTAAGGTTGAGTTTCAGTAAACTAAGCTGTTGAGCTGTTGCATTCTACCGGAGGCAAGTAACTCTGTCTTTCCTCTGAAAGTTTATATTATTGAAACTGTTGTATCTTGTTGATTCAAGCATGCCTATTCTATACCATGTTGATCATACTTCTGTTATAAACTTACTTCTGCATGTACCCAAAATCTTTATTGATAAACCCTAGTTCAACACATGTAAACCCTAGACCAGCATAATTCTTTTTAATTTCTTCTTGACCATATTGTCACCCAGAGTTAAACAATAATAATTCTTTTTAATTGCTTCTTGACCATATATGTCCTATGATTTACTATAATCCAGTCATATTGACTGACCGATAAACCAATATTCCACTTGACTTATGTTCGTAACATAATCCAGTCATATTGACTGACCGATAAACCAGTATTCCACTTGACTTATGTCCGTGAACCGGATACCTTGTGTTGATTTTTAAAATACTTATCAAATATCATATTACCCTAAACACTGTTTTACAAACTTGTTATTCCTTTATCAATGATTTTTAAACTTTACAACTTGATCAAATGATTTCAAAACTAAACCTAATTGATATATTTGACCTTTGACTTGGACTGTTCCCTTATACTCTGATTGAAATCCAGATTTCCACTTGAGTCTATATCTTCTTGATTCAGACTTGTACCCTCTATCATTGATGTCAGAACACTTAGTCAAACCCTTTGACTTTTATCATTGTGAATCAAAATGTCTTAAAATACTTTGAAGTTACTTAGACTGGGCTTATCTGTTATCAAAGAGTCGAAGGTACTTCGAAGTAAAGGTTTTCGAAAAGATTAAGTATTAAAATGTTTTATAAAGTTAACAAGAGTTTTGTAAAGCCTAATGTTTTAAAATAAGATTTCTAATAAAAATGTTAGGAACTCCGTCTAAATGGTTTCCATGGATTCCTGACGATTGGAGAGACGGGGCGAACGGGTAATGATGGTTCCGTCAGTTTTTGAGATGTAGGATTGTAATATCCGTGAATTTTCGAACAATTTTTCCTTCTCGATATTTAAATTTTAATTAAGGGCGATGCACTAGTATATTTTAATTAGCGCATTTTTGGTAAATTTTAAAATTTTATATATTCATATGGAAGTAAATATTATTTTATATTTATTTATTTATATTTATTTGGTTTTATTAAAATTAGGAAAAATAAGATTTTAGTTTTGGATCAAATTTTATTTTAGAGAACTAAATTAGAGTCTCGTTTTAATTAGCCAGCCGGGGAGAAACGAGATTATTATTACTGAATTGATGTTAAGCACTAGGAGCAAATCACGCATAAAAGCAGGCTTAATTCCTGGAGCACTTAATACTCCATCACGTTTTGTCCCCATGTTTTATTCCTTTTAAAATAAAGTGACACAGACCGGCCACATCATTATTTAACAGGGGTTACATTACTTTCTTCTGAGAAAACAAAAGCACCATCTTCTTTTCCTACAAAACTTATTTACTCTCTACTTTCTAAACCAAAAAACAAGCGGACATATATTTACATATGCATACAATCTCCAATTTAAGCCATCAGGTAGTTAGTTTTATTTTTCTGTTAGTTGTTCTCGTTTTTGTTTTGTTTCGTTTTGTATTGGTAGAATCGATTCAGTGGTGTAATAATTGGTGTTGGTTCGTGGTAGTTGATGAAGAGGAGTGAAGTCGGAGAGATTTTTTTTTAGGGAGATTGTGGGTTGAAATCGGAGAGATGAGGGAGTGGTGATGAATGGAGGATGAGGGTGTTGTTGTTGTTGTTGTCGAAGGGAGAGTGAAGGGAGGTGGTGGGTTCCGGCGGCGACGTAGGAGGCAGGGGAAATGGCGAGGGAGATGAGGGAGTCAGGAGAGATAGAGACCGAGAGAGGGAGGCGGAGAGATTAAAGTGGTAATTGTGGTTGAATTTGGTGGTGGTGGTTAAAAGAGTATGCGGCGGCAGATGGGGGAAGTCGGTGAGGGGAGAAAGGGAGTAAAGGGTGGAGAGAAAGAGGACGAAGGGAGAGGGAGGGAAAGAGAGAGAGAGAGAGAGAGAGAGAGAGAGAGAGAGAGAGAGAGAGAGAGAGAGAGAGAGAGAGAGAGAGAGAGAGAGGGAGGGAGGGAGGAGGGAGAGAGAGATACGGGAGAGAGAAAGCAGGGGGGAGGGTGGCGCGTGGTGGTGGCGCGTGGCGGTAACGGTGGCGGTGGTAAATGTGGGACCCGCGTCAATGTTGCTGTTAAATAAGATAATCATAAAATATTAACGTAACGATAAAATGGATGGTTGGAATTTATAATCGGGATTTAATTATCTGGATCGTTACTTAAAACAGTTGGTATAAATATATTTTATTAATAATGGTATAATTGATTAATTGAGTTATTTTGTAATAATTATGGATTTAATACGATTAAAAATGGATTCTTGGATAATTTTGTTGTGGGTTTTATATTAATTAAATTAGGGAAATTTTAGAGAATTTATAAGAGCTAATTTAAATTAGAAGTGTAATTTGAATAATTAATTGTTAACAATCATTTAGAAATAATTAATGATTATTTGGACATAATTTAGAGACTTAATGATTCATTGATAAAAGAGGTATTTAAAATGATGAGGGTATTAAAGTGGAATAATTATTATGGTTTTTAAATTGAGTAAGTAGGATTAATTATTGTCTCGAGGATTTATTTATTTAATTTGAGGATTTATTATTGTCTTGAGGACTTATTTTATTTAAATTAAGGTTTAATTATTGTCTCGAGGATTTATTTATTTTTAGGATTAATTATTGTCTCGAGGATTTATTTATTTAATTGGAGGATTAATTATTATCTTGAGGATTTATTTATTTAAATTAAGGATTAATTATTGTCTCGAGGATTTATTTATTTAAATTAAGAATTTATTTGTTGTCTCGAGGATTAATTGGTTAAATATGTTTCTTTATCGGGGAGTAAGATAATTGTTGGAGGATTATTTATTAAGTGAGTTTTTATTTGATTATAGAGAACCAGAGACGTGGAACAAGTTGGAATATCGTACCACAGAACACAGGCAAGTTCACTAATTCGTACTCCATCGTTCGGAGTATTTATATGTTTTAAATTTATAAGTATGCTGACTAAGTTTTCGATATGTAAACTCAAGTATTCTTTCTAGTGATTTATACTAGATTTTATTCATGGAATTTACATATGTATATTTTATTGTACGAGGTGTTGAAATTATTTCATGAGTTAGTCCATATTGTTGGAATGTTTATCGAGATACATCATTTGTACTCGCAGAGGAGATGCTAGAGATATATTATATAATATCTTCTTACTATAGGTATATTTATAGAGTGGGTTATATATATAAGGTAAGTTATGAATACTGATATGGGTCACCTCATTTCGACTCCATGATCAGAATAGTTTTTCTTAAATATTTCCTCTATACATTCGAGAGGAAAAAGTGACCGGAGTAACGCACCGGCCCAACCAGAGGAGTTTAGGGTGTGTTCGAGACGTCGGCTCATCCTTCTATCGATAGAAAACGAGGCGGGACAATGGACCGGTCATCCATTACTTGAGGAGGCATTTGAGGAGAAGTCCAATCATCGATATCTAACGGTTAACCGATGCCTGTGTGGTTCTGTTAACTAGGGTGTTGATCTGAGCAGTTGTTAAATTTTATTTATTTAAATTCAATTGAGCAGTTCTGAGGAGTTATTGAATTATATTCAAGTGGTGTTTTGAGAAGTTATTGAGATATATTTATCCCTTCATATGATTAGTATTTCGAGATTTATAAAAAGTTCCGAGTTGACCTCTTCTCAAAAGTATATATATTATAGAGTGGTAAAACCATATTTTGAGTGAGTTGTTGTTTTATATGCTATATATATTTATATACTTGCTGGGCATTCTTTGGCTCATTCTTGCTATTTAAATATTATTAACCAGCGGCATCCAGAGATGACACTAGCATGGCGAACCGTGGCAAAGGGAAGGGGAAGGGCTATTAATTCAACACATTAGCCTTACAGTATCGAAGGAGGGTACAAGTTGGAAAGAAGTTGTATAATGCCTTATTATTTAGTATTTGGAGATTGTAATAATATTTCAGAGATTCTGGGAGGTGAACTTGTGTTGTAATAACTTTTGATTTATGGAGTGCTCGTTCTAATACTATAACCCGTGGAGTGAAATATGGAGTTGTTATGTATATTTTTGTAGATTATATTATGAACAGGTGATTGAATATTCCGCAAGAGGTGTAATGACCTGGATTCCTGTAAGGGATTTGGGGGCGTTACAAGTATTGTGTAGTTCTGGTCTGTCCAGTTCGACACCTTTATAGGCCAATGTGTTGCCTCTTGGGAACCCAAGCTATCTAAATGAAAGGAAATGATGGCCAGAGGGACTTTGTGTCCGGTACGGGGACTTTATGGGCTGATCACCCGTATCGTCTGTTATAAAATAAAAAAAATCCTCCAATCAGTTTTCTTAAAGTGATGATTACGTTTTATTTACTATGAAATGAAATTGGTTTACCGATTGAAATGTCAATTACTTTACACAGTTTTGAAATATCAGATGATATCCTGTTTTTACTAAATACCAGTATTGCTTTTATCGCTTCCAGCATATTTATGTCATATCTTGAATTACTGTCATCTTCTGCTATACCCTGTTGTATTATATTCAGTTGAGATCTTTAGATACTTGCTGAGCGTTGGCTCATTATTATTTTGTCTAACCCTTTTGACAGTAATCTAAGAATCATGGTTCGTACAATCCAAACCGCAAGGAAGCGCACCTACCGTGGCCCTGAGTTTGTCCATTTTGAGATAACTCCTGAGGTAGATGCAATAACAGCTCAATGAGGAGATCTTTAGTTAGTTGTGAGAACTGGCAGTATAACTTTTGAGATCTTTGGTTTGTAATAATAATATATTTTGAATTCAGGTTTGTAATAATAATTAGTTAGACGATGGCTTGCTTGTTTCATACCATTACCTGTGAAAGATCTTGGATAGTAATGTTGGGGCCAGTCAGCATGTTCTATTTATATTATATTTTAGGTTGTTTGCATCTAGATGTGTGTCAGTGACTCTCCGATCTAGGCCCCAGGTCGGGAAGGCGTCACATATACTGTGAGTAGGTGGTTCTTGTGTGGCTAGATTTACAGTAGCTGCTGAACTCCTTTGAAGTTCAGGTTCTTGTGGGCTAGATCCTTTCAGAGGTGAAGTAATCATTTGCTTCTTCTGTCTTTGAAAGACCCTTGCTTCGGCTTGTCTCTTCACTTCAAGTGGTGTTAGTTGTAGACCAAGCTGAGCAGCAATAGCATTTACTTTCTCCACAAACATTTCAACAATTCTTCCTTTTGGAGAAAGAGGTGCAGAAGATACAGAAATTTCAATAGTCTTCATCGGTGAATTATTAGAAGTGAAAACATCAGGATTTTCAGAGGCAACAGTAATTGATGTATCAACAAGATTCACAGAGACATTAGGAATATACTCTGTATCTTCAGTAAGATTCTGTATCTCCATAGGAATATAAAAAAATGCTCTTGTTGATTAACCTTCTTTTCTTCTTTGGATTTTCAGAGCTAGCCAAAGCTTCAGTAGCAATAGCAACAACTTCCTTTTTCTTCATGATTTTTGAGATAGGTAGATTATCATCACCATCAGAATCGAAATCCACCTGTTGCAAGAATTTTCTTTTTTCTCCAGTTTCTTTATATATTCCTGTTTCAATCAGTGACTCAGCAACCTTAGGCACAACTTTTTCAACAACCAGAACCCCTTGTTCACCCCCTTGTAACTTCTTTTGAGTGAGGGTTTGACTGGAGAAATCCTTTGATCCTGATTGTCTTCCAGACGCATCAGATCTAGCTGATTTCTTTACTTTTACAGCTGATGCTTGTTGAGAGACATCAGAGGTGGTTGAGTGTTTGGAAAGCTGTTTGGGTTGTGTGCTTGTGTCAAAAACAGAATGTGTAGTGTCCTGTTCCTTAGAACTTGTTGTTGGACCATAATGAGTAAGCATTCTCTTTGTCAAAAGAAGCCTGAGCTCATCAGGAATAAAGGCATTGCCTTTAAAACCATTTGCCTTATCAGAATTTATCAGGACTTTGATATTGTTATCAGAAATTCTACAGATAGGCAAAGTTGTATCATTCTCAAATTTAGCATTTGGACATAAGTTGGAGAATATTAATTGAAAAAATCTAAGAAAACAGACATAACCATATTTATCTATTTTTCTATCACTTAATGCTTTTAGAATAAAAGACCCATAATCAAAAGGAAGATCATGAATTAGAGAGTACCCAATTTTGACTGAGCCAGAAGGTAGTGCATCAAAGTTTGAAACTTTGTTCAGGAAGCACTTACTGATTGTATCAAAGAAGAAATTCCATTCCTTCTTAAGCTTTGTTCTTTACAGGCTCGCAAATTTCTTTGGCTCTCCATTATATCCCAGACTTGTGGCAAACTCAAGAAGAGTAGAATCAGGAACATTATCAGGAGTCTTACCATTTAGAGATGGTAAGTGAAGAGCTTCTTTTATGACAGCAGGAGTCACATGATGTGTGACACCATTGTATTCAAAAGTCATATTAGGCTTTCTTGATATACCTTGACCGAAAACCACAGTCTTCCAAACCTGCATAACACACTTGAAAGAGAGTTTGGTAGGTTGGGTTAGAGCATAATTTATTGGGCTTGTGGCCAAAAAGTCCTGAATGATGTAAATCCTGATGATTGAGAACAGCAACGAAGTTGTTCGTGCCAAAAGTAACTCCATTCATCACAGTCTTACTGTTCATGAATGGTGAAGAGTCCATTGTAATTTTGAATAAGAGATATGAGAGATTTTGAAAATTATGGTTCGTGGGTGCACAGAGATAGAGAGAGAATGAATTACTGATGTAATGAGAATAATGATTAACTGAGAAACGATTGTGTTTTGTTTAATTAAACAAAATTACTCTCAATTACAGGTGTTAGTAAGTGATTTGTGCACATAGTTAATGGACAACGGACGTAGGTAAGTGGTGATATTTGCACGACAATTTATGAGTATCTATATGTATGTATCGATGAGTGAGACACACACGTTCTAAACTTTGTTCTGCAAATACTTAACCTATTTTGTGATATTGATTAAAGAAAATAGCAATGAAATATTTAATTAGAGAAATTAAATAAATCACATATCACAATGTTAAAATACCAGGTCCCGGTAATGAGAGAATATGAAACGTTTCATGTTCTCTAGAGTCTCCCACCTCTATATAACACGCTGAGATACAGCCATTATCATCTCACTTGAAAAAAAATCACCTGTATTAACCTGACAAATCTCAAAAACCCTTCAAAAAACACTTTAACAAATATGTTGAACATGAGCATAAAAGAGAAAAATCTCCATCTCGTAGAGAAACGATATATTCTCAGCTTCACGCGAAGAGTTCGAAGCAATGGATTGGGAAAGAAAACTTGAGACACTATGGCTGCAGATGGATGCTTGTCTTGAGGAGATCGAGAAAGAAAAGCCTGCAAAAGAGATAGACATTGATGCGGCTCTCCAGATGACATTGGAATGGCTTTCCTTTAAACCATCCTCATCCAAAACCTCCAACCATTGTTAATGAATATGTCAGAAAAAATAACCTTATCCCATTAACCTCCACCCAAACAAAATCGCAAAGATGGGATCTGGGATAGCTGCTAGCAATGGAGTGGTTTGGAGTTTCCTGTTTGATAGATTAGTAGATAGAGAAAATAAAAAGATTTGATGTATGCATGTAATCTCTTTTTAATTATCAATGAAAAATCATGTTTATCAAATATGATGTCTTGTTCTGTTTCTGTTATTAACTGTTCTGATTAGCATAAAACATTATGAAATTTTAAACAGATGAATCAAAAGTTCAAAAACATTAATCATAATCAAATCAAGAATACAAAACCAACTGTAAATCTTGAAATTCATCAAACTGATAAACGAACCATCGCGTCATGATTTGACCAATTATCAGGATTTTGACCAAGTCAAAGTTTGACTTCGATCAGGATTCTCTCATCAGGAATTGACAACCATCAGGATTTGATGATTATCAGTAATATCTCTTTGCTTGTTTTCTCTGTAACTTTCATAGTTCACCATTCCTAGTTCATTCACCAACTTTGTAAAAGTGGCCTCAGAAAGTGGCTTGGTGAATATATCAGCTAGCTATTGATCAGTAGGAACAAAATGTAGCTCAATTGTCCCTTCCAGTATTTGTTCCCTTATGAAATGATATCTGATACTGATATGCTTAGAAAGAGAATGTTGAACTGGATTTCCTGTCATAGCAATAGCACTTTGGTTATCACAATAAATAGGTATTTTTGAATATGACAAACCATAGTCCATTAGCTGATTTCTCATCCACATTATCTGAGCACAACAGCTTCTTGCAGCTATGTACTCAACTTCTGTAGTTGATGTTGAGATAGACTTATGTTTCTTACTGAACCATGAAACTAGTCTACCTCCCAGAAATTGACAACTGCCTGAAGTACTTTTCCTGTCTATTTTGCATCCTGCAAAATCAGTATCTGAGTAACCACATAAACTAAAGTCAGACTCTCTAGCATACCAAAGGCCAAGAGATGGTGTGCCTTTCAAGTATATAAAAATCCTTTTTTCTGCAATGAGATGTGGTACCTTGGGATTTGCCTGAAATCTTGCACATAGACAGGTTACATACATGATATCTGGTCTACTTGCAGTTAGATATAAGAATGAGCCAATCATACCTCTGTAGTTAGTTACATCTACTTCAGTACCTTGATCAGGATCAAGCTTTGTAGCTGTAACTATAGGAGTTGAAGCAGTAGCACTGTCTTGCATGTTAAACTTCTTTAACAAATTCTTTGTGTACTTTGACTGATTGACAACAATCCCATCATCGGTCTATTTAACTTACAGACCTAAGAAATAGCTCATTTCTCCCATCATGCTCATTTGATATCTATACTGCATTAGCTTTGAAAACTTCTCACAAAGTTTTGAATTAGTTGACCCAAATATGATATCATCAACATAAATTTGAACTAACAGCAAGTCCTTACCATGATTCAAATAAAACAAGGTTTTATCAATTGTACCTCTTTTGAATCCACTTTCCAGTAGGAATTGAGCCAGAGTTTCAAATCAGGCTCTTGGAGCTTGCTTTAGTCCATAAAGTGCTTTATCCAGTCTGTAGACATGATCTGGATATTTAGGATCAATGAAACCAGGAGGTTGCTCAACATATACCTCCTCTTCCAATTCTCCATTGAGAAAAGCACTTTTTACGTCCATCTGGAAAACCTTGAACTTCTTGTGGGCTGCATATGCAAGAAAAATTCTGATAGCTTCTAGCCTTGCAACAGGAGCAAAAGTCTCATCATAGTCTATTCCTTTCTGTTGAGAATATCCCTTTGCAACTAGCCTTGATTTATTCCTTACAGTGGTGCCATCTGAATCTGTCTTGTTTCTAAACACCCACTTTGTACCTATAATTGACCTGCCTTTTGGTCTTGGTATAAGTTTCCAGACTTCATTTCTTTCAAATTCATTCAGTTCTTCTTGCATTGCTGTAACCCAATCAGCATCCTTGAGTGCATCTTCAACTTTCTTAGGCTCCTCCTTTAATAGAAAGTTATGATAAAGACATTCATTTTGAGTTGCACTTCTGGTTTTAACACCTGCATCAGGATTGCCAATAATTAAATCAAGAGTATGACTTTTAGTCCATTTCCTTGCTGATGGTAAATCATTTCTTGAATTGGATGCTCCCCCTAGATTGGTGTTATCTTCAAAAGAACTAGAATTATTAGAAGCTCCCCCTGAGATAGTGTTATCTCCTCCTGAAGTACTGTCAGGATTATCACTTGAATCTGTTTCTGATGAACCTCCTCCTGATGCTTGAGTTGAATCAGTATTGATGGTGTCTTGATGTTGCTCCCCCTCAACATTTGCATTATTGGCCTCACCATCAGTAATTGGTGCATCATCAGGAATGGATGGATTATCAGGATCTGATAGGATATCAGTATCTAACACAGATTCATCAGAATTCTTGGTAGCTTCATTTGTAAAAATCAAGCTATCATGTGAGTCTTCAGAAATCCTGCTATCTTCTTATCATCAAAAGATACATTGGTAGACTCCATGACTATCTTTGTTCTTAGATTGTAAACTTTAAAGGCTTTTGTAGTTGGATAGCCAATAAAGATGACCTCATCAGCTTTAGTTTCAAATTTTCCTAGCTGTTCAGGATGAGGTCTCAGAAAAAAAATACTTGCAGCCAAACACATGCAAATGCTTCAGACTTGGCTTCTTTTCTTTAATCATTTAATAAGGAGTCATACCATGTTTGTTGATTAAAGTAATGTTTTGAGTATAGCATGCTGTGTTGACTGCTTCTGCCCAGAAATATGTAGGTAATTTAGCTTCTTCCAACATAGTTCTGCCAGCTTCAATGAGAGTTATGTTCTTTCTTTCAACTACTCCATTTTGCTGGGGTGTGCCAGGAGCAGAGAATTGTTGAACTATTCCTTTGTATTTGCAGTACTCTTCCATTACTGAATTTTTGAATTCAGTTCCATTACTACTTCTTAGTATCTTGACTTTATGCTTTGTGCCAGTTTCAATGAGTCTCACATGGTCCAAAAGTATCTCAGCAGTTTCATCTTTTCTGAGCAGAAAATATACCCAGGTAAATCTAGTATATTCATCAACAATGACTAGAGTATACCTTTTCTTACTGATGGACATTATGTTGACTGGTCCAAACAAGTCGAGGTGAAGCATGTGATATGGTTCATCAATTGAGGATTCAGTTTTACTCTTGAATGATTTCTTTCTCTGTTTATCCTTCTGACAAGCATCACAGAGTCCATCAGGAGTATATAATGCTTTTGGTAATCCTCTCACCAAATCTTTCTTAACCAACTCATTAATGATGTTGAAGATGAGAAAGCTTCTTGTGCCAATTCCAACTTTCATCTATTGAGGCTTTATTGATGAGACATGTGGAGGGACTATCAGTATTGGTGTAGATGTTGGCTTCATAAATGTTACCATGTCTTTGACCAGTCAAAGCAACTTTTCCTGATGCCTTGCTGACTACTTCAAAATGAGAATCATAGAAGTTGACATGATAACCTTTGTCTTTGAATTGACTAACACAAAGTAAATTGTGTTTGAGTCCATTCACCAGAGCTACTTTTCCAATGATGACATTTCCAACGATTATATTGCCATATTCCAAAGTTTGTCCAATGTTGCCATCTCCATAAGACACTATTGGGCCAGCTTTTTCCTCAAATTCTGATAGCAGGGTTTTGTTTCCAGTCATGTGAACAGAACAACCACTATCCATGACTAACACATTTTTCTTTTTACCCTGCAATCAGAAACACAGAAAACTCAGTTAGAATTTTTAAGAACCCACACTTGTTGGGTTCTATTTGCATGTAATTTAACATTTTTAGCAGTAGAAGTCATTTTGACAAAGGCAATCCTTTCAGGATTGAATCCATTAGAATTTGCCTTGTCAGTATCAGAGTTAGTAAATGCATGCTTTTTATTTACATTCTTAACTTTACCAGAAATTGTACTTTTATTGAATTTGGGCAAAGGCTCATAATAATTATAGTACAAATTATGGTATTCTTCACATGTATAAATAGAATGCCATTTACAACCACAATGAAAACAGGGATTCTGCGGTTTATAAAATACTGATATATTCCTAATGTCAGACTTAGGAATAGCAGTTTACTTCTTTTTATTCTTCCTGCAGTCAATAGCAAGATGATTAGAATTACCATAGTTAAAACAAGTTTTTCTAGGTGCATTTGGAATATAATTATAATTATTCTCTTTTTTTATTCCAACCTTACCATTTCTGTTTCTCTTAGTAGTATCTGTTTTCTTTCTATCTGTGACTTCACAGATTCTATCTCTCAGTTGTTTCTTAGACAAAAGACCTATATTTTTAGGATTTGTCATCTTAACAGTTTTAGACATACTCTGTATTTTGTTTAGTAGAAGTTTACCCCTTTTCAGTAACTGAATTGGAATCTTTACTATATACAAAATTGACAAGTTTAATGTTGGATTTGGTGTTGTCTATAACATGTCTGTAGATCTTTGTATTTGCCTTATCAATCACTAAAACTTTCTGTTTCAGTTTCTGATCATTTTCTGGCTTATAACCTAGACATTCTTTCCAGTTTTTATTAGTAATTATTCCGTGTGTTTTCTTTCTAGAGTGTGTCCAGGTTCTGAGTTTCTCATTAGCATCTTCAAGTTCTTTTTCAAGTGCAGCACATCTAAACTCCATTTTTAGTTTCATGTGCCTAGCCTTATCACATTCATTTTGTACTTCTTGCATAAAGAGTAACTCAGCTTCTAAATGATCATTTCTCTTAGACAATTCTGATATCTCAGATACGATTTTAGCATTTTCAAGAGATTGACTTCTAAAGCTAATATGCAGAGACTTTAGAAATGATCTTAACTCAGAAACATTATCAGTATCAAAATCAAAAACAGTTTCAGGTACCTTATTATCAGGAGCATTAATCTCATCAACATTTGCCATCAATGCATAGTTCACCTTTTCCTCTTCAGATTCTAAGGAAGTGTCCATCCAATCCTTGTTCGATGAGATAAGAGCTTTGGTCTTGGCCTTTTTGCATTCATTTTGTAAAGTGAACCATTCCATCACAGTTGTATCATTTGACCTTTGACTTGTCAAACTTGCTGCCTTTACCTTCATTCTTTGTAACAGCCCCAGATCCGGGGTTGGGGATCCGGTCGTTACGGTCTCAATTCCATTAATAATACTTGAACTTGAATCAAAATAAATAAACAACATGCTATGACCCCTCAATAATATCACACCACACGACCAGTTATAGTCCCAGAGATGAAATTGAAATAAGTCTCTAATTCATAAGTTATTACAACCCAAAATGATTACAGCATAATTTAATAGTTTCTTGCCGTTGATTAACATAGGTTATACATATAGATAATCTGATAAACAAGAGCTGCCAGCCTAGGCTACTGGTTGCTCCTACCTCAGCAATGGCGACGATGATATCAGCGCGCAATCATACGACTGCTGTCACCTGCATGCGCCGAGTGCGCCTTACACGGGCCATCAGACCTAGCTGTTGTTGTGATATAATAAATAAAGCAAGGGTGAGCAATAGCCCACCAAAAATAATATATAACTGAACAATAATATATATAACCATTTTAAAAGAATATCTTTGAAACCATATGCCATGCATTGACGAACATACTGCCAGTATAACGTAAAATATGAAGTTACAAGGTAACTCAAAATATATTTTCCGTATAAATATCTGCTATGCAAAAATATGAACAAGATATCAACATATGTCATAAAAAGGAAATTGCAAGGTAATTATTGCAACGCGAGTTTTTTTTTGAACACTTTTCGAATCCTGCCAACACTTATCGGTCACCCAGCCGTAGCTTTCCGATCGGGATGCTCACGGTAATGTTGCAGAAAATATCCAAATTGGATGATGAACTAATACTGGAGTATTCACCGTGCCCGCTATTCCAGTCGTTACGATGATCAGTCGTAGATTGTACAGCTTAAATTAGTTTTACTACCGGTAGAAGGAAGAACTGACGGATTTACTTGTCTACCACCCTTTTAGATCTCCCTGGCCAATGGTTGGGCCTTTGGGATGGACTGGCGCTACTCGGCCTCTTACACGACTCCTAGTTCGAATAGAATCCATGACTCTGAAACGTAAAGCTCATACTCCTTTCCCCAAGTATAATACTTGTTGATAAGACTCCACAAAGTAGTCGTATCTAATTGAAAAGGAAAATTCACCAATTGTAAGAACCCTAATTTTTGGTAATATTTCCTTTTATTTAATATCTTGTGACATTATCATTATGGAACCTTTCTAGTCATCCATGTTGATTAATGGAATTGATTGTTTGAGAAACTGCGTTGTTGCATAAAAAGGAAGATTGTGAAGGCAGGAGTCTTATGGTTAGTAATATTTACAAAACTTGGGACTTGAGAATGGTTAGAGTATTAAAGGATTTATTAAGAATTGTGACAAGGAATTATGGACATTCGAGGAATTTACACAATAAGTACTTAAGGAATTATAGGGGAAATCTCTACGCGACAAAATATTATTACGAGAGAATAATTAAGATACGATACGAAGTAAAGATTAAATAACAAGCATTGGTGGGAGAATAATAATACAAGGAAAGAAATTACATGCAAGTGTCATGTAACTAGCTAGTTAGGAAAAGAAACTAGAAAAGCATAAAGTAGAAGTGAATAGTGACATGTGTGATGGGTGTTGTAACCTAGGGGACAATAGGGCATGGGGAGACAACCTAGACCCTAGCTTGGCAACATGTGAACCTTATCTAACCCTCACAACAATACATATCATACATATCATTTTATTTCCTTTCAAACCAAAACACAAACAAAACACTCCCCCCCCCCCATAGAAGCTCTCGGCCGAAGCAACAAGAGGAGGAGGAGAGAGATTTTCTCTCCATCTTTCCCTCACCTACAAACCCAAGTAAAATCCTAGGGCTTCCTTGCAATATAATAGAGGTATGGTATCAATTTCATAGCATTTCATCCATTGAATCTTGAGATAAAAATTGTTGAAGGATTGAAGGAGTGTTAACCAAAGTTGTTATCTTTTAGATCTTGAAGGATTAAGGTTTGTGAGGGCTCATCCAAGTGTTCTTAGTTGTTGCAAAGCTCACCCAAGGTCTTTAGCTACTCAAGAAGGTATACAAATCATAAACCCTTTTGGTTATGTATTGTTTATAAAGTATGGTAGTAGATCCATGTGTTTTAGAACTAATCTTAGATGTATATGTATTGGATAGCATGGATCTTGAGTTTTGATGTTGATATTGTGATTTTTATGACTATGGTTAATATATATATCTCCATGAGTGTTATGAACCATGATCTAAGTGTATTAAGTGTTGATTATGTTATGGAAGTATGAAAAATGGTTGATCTAAGTAGTTTGAGCTTGCTGAGTTTTGTCCAGGAACTTTGATCTGTATTGTAGCACGATTTTTAACCCCCAAATGATGTCCCCTGATGTCCTACCATATATTGTTGGAAAGATAATTGAATGTAGTTTCTGGAAATGTAAGGTTCATGGCTAGATGATGTGTAGATTGTTAGTTATGGCCGGAGGAGTGAATTGTGTTTCTGGACTATGGACTGCACTGAGTGACCCCCTTGTGAACCTTGTTTGAACACCTTAAAATATATGTGGGATCATGGAAAAATTTGAGAATGTAAGGAATGCAGTGGTGAAGACCACCCAAAAGGAATTGGATTAAAATATGAATTTTTGGATTTTATAAAAATGCTAGAGTAAAATTCGCGCAATGGAAAAAGTCGATTAGTGGAACATGATTCTAGGGTTAGTGGTTATGATTCGAACGTGGTAACTAAATTAAGTCGAGTAAGTGACGAGCGTAATCGAGTGATGACATGGACCTATAGTGGGGCTAGGGAGTCATAAGACGAAGTCGTTAAGTTAATTTCGTACCCCCTTAAAACCCCGTAATTAAAGAGATATTGTTAAGGTACTAACGAACGATTATTGCTTATGTATAGATCGTTCGAATCCGCACGCTCGACCACCCCAACCAAACCAATGCAAGTTTACTTTTCAAAACTTATCCATATACAAGGACTTTTACTGTTGTGTTTGTAGTTTTCAAATTATATCAAATGCTATGTTTATCGAAGTATTGTTGCAATTGAGATTGAACAAGTACATGTATGCTTTTACCCCTTGAACTTAGATTGAAATGTTTTCTTCGGACAACGACTCTAGCAATAGAGGTCGTAGCGGTCCATATATACTATTGACAGGGGAGCGGTATATTATTATATCGTATCTAGATTGCGAAAACCCGAAGGGTCATTCGGGTGGTATTGTATACTCAAATAACTATCGTTATATCTTCGTAAATACTCGAAACCCTATCTTGGATTAAAAGTTTATTTTATCGAATAATTATTTTATTAATTATTAATATTAAATCTTATAATATTATTTATTAATTACTGTTCATTATTTAAAGACAAAGTTAATCCAAGATACACTTTAATATTTTCAAACTCGAACTCATTCGAACTCAAAACATTTTCGAAAACCCCCGG
Organism: Saposhnikovia divaricata; assembly: GCA_036435485.1. Lineage (NCBI taxonomy): Eukaryota > Viridiplantae > Streptophyta > Magnoliopsida > Apiales > Apiaceae > Saposhnikovia > Saposhnikovia divaricata. The sequence goes on from CM071594.1 coordinate 152,136,494, forward strand.
TCAGATTCTGCTTCTTGTATGATTTCAAGAATCATCGGTCGACTGATGTCGGACCTTAACTACTCTGTTTTCAATCAAAATCAAGTTTTAAAAGAAAAAGAAAAAGGGACTCTGGCAGGTGTGGGAACCGTTGACGAACGATTCCCGGGATGTGTAAGCGGCCGTGAGCCAGGCGGTCCATCACTTATTATTCCGGCCCAGGTGTTGCCGAAGGATGATTACGGATGTAGTTTTCATCGAGGGTGATTACGGATGTAGTTTTCACCCGAGGGATAGTTACGGATGTAGTTTATATCCTTCTACCGGTAGAGAAGACCCGCGGATTATTGGACTTGGATGTGGCGACTGATCATCGTCAATCCTTGTCAGTTTTTTTTTATGTTTTCTTCCAGTCCCATCCTCCACTTTGGAAAAATATTCAAACACTGCTTCTTGGGCCTAAGTGCCAAGTGGTTGATAGTGTGGTTTTTGATGAGAAAGTATTGACATCGTGCAGTATCTAGAACTGCAAGATTTTCTATAAAGATTGGCACGTGTTAGTGCACTCTTGCAATTGTTTCAAAGAATGAAATGTTTTGTATGAGAAACCTTCTAAGCTAATGGAAGGAAAGAGGTTTGCAATGATGTATTCCTTGTACAGTATGTTAATCGTAGAATGTTTTGCCGAAAATGATATACTCATATGTATATATCTTCAAACTTGAGATATATTGAAATGGGAACCTTATAAAGGGTTCATATGTTATTCTTAAAGCTCCTTTGTGAGTATAGATGTTTTATTCAAACTCGGACATATACATTGTCCAATTATGTTTTGAAATCTGAGATATATACCCATATAGTTGGGAATGTTTTCGAAATAAACCCCATTATTGTTTTACAAAATGGTGAACTTGCTGAGCATGATGTAGCTCATTCTTGCTTTATAAAAACTTTTCAGAAAGAGAAGAATTTGGTCGGTTAACTCCGCGACAGCAGAAGAGGAGTAGAAGATTTACCCGGAGATGATTTAGCTCCTGATAGATACTACAGAAGTAAGTCTGATAGGTTTCCAACTGTAATAGTAAGACTTGTCTTCAAGTGTAGTTGTATAGTGGAATTGTGTAAGACTCTGATTTGTACAAATGAATTGTAATATTTAGTGGCACTTTTGATTATCGTTTCTGAGGCTCTAACTTGTTTGTGCTTAAGATTGAGGTCTGAATGGATGTATTGTTGAGTTGTACAGTTAATACAGGTATGATATGGTTGGATGGTGATGTGACGACCTGAATCTTTGACCTCAGATTCGGGGGCGTTACACCAATATTTCCCAAGCTGTTGCTTGCTAATGGATATCGACTTGTTCCATCAATCTTACCCCTCGAACAATGAGGAAGTAACAAAAGATTCAATTTGATGAATAATAACCAAGTCGCGAATGAAAAGAATAGTTTCAAAGATTTATGACCGGGCGGTCAAACAAAATAAATAACAGCTCTCAAGTAAGAGCAAGGCCAATGGTTGTGCTAAAATAGATAGAGCTATTGCTACAATATAGCACCAAAAAGTAGTTTTTGGTGCTAAAATAACAACTTGCCTCCAATGGTTTGTGCTCTATCTTGTTTTATATTTAACCTTTTTGAGATATTTGTGCTAAAAAGGTAATGAAGCAAAGCAAATGTAGAAATGATTTCCCTCCTTTTTATATTCCCCACTCACATTTTACCTTTTTGGGGTGTTTCAAAATATAGCACAATGCTATAGTTTGTGCTATATATAGCACAAATTATAGCATTGTGCTATTTTACCACAAACTATAGAACACCATTGGATTTCAATATTTAGTATTTGGTGCTATAATATAGCTATAGCACAAGATATAGCACACCATTGGCCTTGCCCTAAGGTTCCCTTATATTTTGAAAGTTTTTAAGCGAGCATTTAAATCTTCCTATAAGATAGATTTAAATGGAAAATAGGGTTTCGGGAACCTTTCCTTGATAAAATAATTATAATAAGGCTCAGAAATATTTTACATAGTATTTGAAGATCAAAGATGATAAAATAATTTATTTTGAAAACCAATTTAAAACTATTAAATAAATATTCCAATAATATTTATTAACTCATAAATATTTAAAGAATAATTATTGATCAAAATATTGCTCATAAATAACCCTCGAATGAATAAATAAAAATATTCACTAAATAATAATTTCTTAAATGAATACTCGAAATAATATTCAATAAATAATTCAAACCTTAAATGAATATTTGAAATAATATTCATTAAATAAATAAACATTAAATGAATATTCAAAAATAATATTCATTAAATAAAACAAACCTTAAATGAATATTCAAAAATATTATTCATTTAATAAATAAAACTCAAATGAATATTCAAAATAATATTCATTAAATAAATAAATAAACTCAAATTAATATTCAAAATAATATTCATTAAAGAAATAATGGAAAAGCATTTATCTAATATTTTCCTCAGAAAATAATCACAGTATATACAGAAATACCGACTCCCGGTCTATATTTGAAGAATGAAGATCATATGCCCTTCAGTAAGGGTCTTAGCAATATCCGGCTTATAACTAATATATCACATATCTAACTTATAAGCCAATATCAAATCATAAAACCAGTATCACAATATAATTTGAAAGCAGGCATGCATGCTATGACATATGTATAACAGAAACCAAATCATATATATTATCACAACAACAGTTTCAAAATGTTTGAAAAATTGCCTGGTACTCTGGTAGGGATAGTGTGTCCTGGGTCAATCCGGTGATCTATAAATAATCAAAATATTCTAGATTAATCACTTAACGCTTTGAAAGGTTAAGTATATACTTTACTTAGGTTAAAACACGTTTTCAAGTTATCTCGTTATACACCCTCTAATGTAACTCTTATTAACACCGTTGTAACCCGACACTTGCTCATTATCCAGGCATGTCATTACACTTACACTTGGTAGGTTCTTAAGTCATTTAAGTTCTAAGGTTGGTCGTTTACTAGGAAAGATTATACCTCGAGATTTATTGTTCGCTTTCTAAGTGGTTTTCCATAGTTATAACCAAGTGCTCTTTTTATGGGTTCCCTCGTACTTAACCTTGATTCGAACATTTTTATAAAATCGAAAAACGATCCGTTTGACATGAGGTCTTTTCTCACACCTTCCTTATGATCTCTAATATTTAATTATCAAGATTTATCACTGAATTAATCATGTTAAGAGGGTTCAATTTCAGTTACGAACTTGCACTTACGGTTTCGAACCACTTTCACTAAATCGACCATAACTCCTAAACCGTAAGTCTAAATGCTTCAATTCTCATGCCAATATGATCTATGACTCGAGATCTATAAGGACAGGTCATATAATCATCAAGATCAGAAATTTAACCCAACTATTATGCACGGTTTTTAAGAGTTAACGAAATTTCACCATTACGACGGCTATAAATCGAACACTTCCAAATTTATCAAAACATAACCAAGCCACACCGGGCATACCATACATCTTAGCAAGTCCAAGAACATCTCACTTCACCATCATTTGGATCATATCACTTAGATCAACTAAACCAACTACATAATCATGCTTACATGCTTATAATAACATCATAATCATAACTCATCTAAAACCACCAAGAACATTCATAAAACTCATAGTAAGATCTAGGGTTCATGAGAGATATACCTTCATTGGAGTGTGTAAAGACCTTACTAAGCCTTGTATAGTCCTTAGATTACATCAACCAAGCTTAGATCATCCAAAGAAATCAAGAAATCAAAGTTAGTTCTTGAAAGTTACTATTCATCATCAACTTTGATGATTTTATTCACCACTCAAAACTTGGAATCTATGGCTCAAATTTATAGGATAACTATGATATGAAATGTAGTACTCACCTATTTAATCTTGAAATTGTTTGATGGTTGGAAGCTTGATTTCTTCTCTTGAATTTAGCATAGGCCGAATGTAAGAAAATGGGAGAGAATGGTGTTTGCTTGGCTTGTCTCTTGCTTGGTTAGTGCTAAAGTGAATTATTGATGATAATATCTAGCATAAAGTGACTTTAATAAAGTGCTTTGGTCATCCCATGCATCATCTCTTGCCATGTGTTGTGTTTTAGTGGTGTTGATGATGTGTTTATGCTAAGTACTTGGTTTGGTTTCTAATTATCCTAGTTCCTTGGTAACCAACTTAGTTACTTGATCCTATCCACTTGCACATGCTTGTATCTTGGCTCTCTGCTTGTTTCTTTGTCCGGTTATTGCTCAATTTCATTGATCGTTCGGAGGAATATCTCAAGTATTTATCGTTAGTGTTTTACGGGAAACCTCCTTAATATTTTTACTACCATCTTCAATCCTCCTTTATAATCCTTGAATTTAAATTCCTCAGATCTCTTTAATAAATCCTTAAATCCTTCAGTATCCAGGGAAATCTCAGAGAAAATAAAAGTGCTATTTTTCTGAATCTGATATCATTTACATACACTTATTTTGCCTATAGATCATCAATACGAACTTAGAAATCCATTTCGAATACTTATATATAGTGTCGTCTGATAATATTCCAAAATCCACTAAAAACAATATTCATTACTTATTCTTTCTTTATTTCCTATATTTAGAAAAAGGTCCTCGTTCTCTTTTGAGCGTTCGAAATCTCTTTTACGGAATCAATTAACTTATAACAGATATCGATTTGGATGATATGAGCCACCAGATATCGATTTGGATGACATGAGAATAACCTTCCTCTTTGGAATACCCTATCTTACTTTCTAGGAGATAGATTATTCTAATCTAAGTTGTCAACCAATTTCATTGTTCATGGCATATAAACATTTGAATCCAAATCCATTAAATATTCATTCATTAAACCACTGATACATTGTAGTCGTAACCACTATTCATTCATACTCCATTACATAATAAAAGTTTTAATTCTACCAAAAATCTAGGTTCTTACATTCTTTTTGTACCTCTTCTTGTCAGCATTGAAAGGTTTCTTCTGAAAGTTGCCTTGTCTTCTAGCCTTTCTGAACTTCATCTTTTTGAAGCCTTTGACAATCATAGCAACCATTTCCATCATATCAGAATCAGTAGAGTCATCATCAGTATCAGGATTGACATCAGGATCTGATGATGAGTCATCAGTATTTGACTCAACAACACTACTTCTTCTCATTGAAACCTCCATAGCTTTTCCCTTTGATTTTGACTCAACATTTAAAGCAACAACCTTTTCTTTGTTGCTTTTCTTGTTCTTCCTAAGTTGAACCTCAAGATCATGAGTTCTAAGCATTCTATACACCTCATCAAGAGACACATCATTGAGATCATACTGGTGTCTATTGATAGATGTTTGAGTATCCCATTCCTCAGGTAAAGCTCTCAGAAACTTGGTGTTCGAATCCTCTAGATCATACTCTTTGCCTACTAGGGATAGATTATTCAGTAGTGTCAGAAATCTATCATACAAATCAGTAAGGCTCTCATCTGATTTAGCATCAAACTGTTCATATTCTTGAATAAACAGAGCCCTTATGTTCCTTTTGATAGATTCAGTGCCCTGGCATTGAGTTTCTAGAGTTTCCCAAATCTCCTTAGCAGTTTTTGTAAAGCATAATGTAATGTAATATGTAATAGAGGACATATATAACTCAACTGGGATAAAAGATAAATAATATTAACTCTATACAGGGATCGTGAAATTTGAAGAATAGGCATCAACAAGGATCAAGTTGCTGAAAGAAGTTAATTAACATGATCAAGCCTCAATGACAAAATAAGATGTACAGATGATTCAGTTGAAGGGCCAAAAGATTCCAGAGATAAAGTTTTTATGGTTGCACAATTCTTAGTAGTGTTCTTAAAGACATGATACGAAGACCATGAGTAAATGTTAATCGTCTGTGAACCAGCCAGTTGCACTAGGCGTCAACACTTCACCAAGGAATCGAAATATCTAACTCAGAAAAACTGTTAAGAGGTATGATTGAGTTTAGAGCAGTATTGATATCCTCCATTTTGGAAGCTGCATATTTAAGGATGTCAAATTAAGAGGAAAATGAATAGTATCCAAAATCACTATTCATATAAATAGTAACCAAAATCACTATTCACATGAATAGTAGCCAAAATCACTATTCACATGAATAGTACTATTCATATGAATAGTAACCAAAATTACTATTCATGAATAGTACCCAAAAGTACTATTCAATCAGGTGGGGCCCACACAAATATAAAATTCAAAATTTTTGTCAGAAAGCTTTTTGTTGAATTTTGTAATCAGAAGGTTTGAAGATTGAAAAACAAGAAAGGCGGCTGTTGAATCATCATCTCGTACATAATTTTGGGGTACTATGCTGTATAGTGATTTTCTAGAAAATCTATAAATAGGCCTATTGTATTTCATTTCAAAACACACCTCAACACCCAACTCTCTCTTCTCTCTCTTATATTTTCTCTGTGTAAGCTGCTAGACAGTCCATCTAGTAGGAAAGCCAGCTTAGCCCGCTTTCAGGAAGTGTCGGGTAGAAGGTCCTCGTGCCTAAACTATCCTTAGGAGTGTTCTGGTTTTGAAGCTAATCCATTGGATTAGAAGTTGTAACACCCCTTCGGGTTTATTATCAATAAAGATATATTCCTGAAATTGTGTTTCGTTATTTTTGATTTCAAGATCCGAAAAATTGTTATCCGCAAAAATCTTGAAAATCGAAATATTTTGGTAGTATCGTATTCAACCCCCCCTTCTACGATACTTCGGGACCTAACAATTGGTATCAGAGCAAGCTTCTAACATACAAGAAGTCTAAAGATCAAAACCATGGGAAGAAAGGATACAGGTGTGAAGATTCCAATGCTTGACAAAGATAATTACTTTCACTGGAAAGTAAAGATGCACCTTCATCTCTCAGCCATTGATGAAGGCTATGTAGATTGCATAGAGAAAGGACCTCATGTTCCAATGAAGGCCAACTCTGGGATTGGTCAAGATGCTGCCACTGTAGCTGCTGGAAGGCCTATTCCAAAGAGTCAAGCTGAGTACACAGATGAAGACTTGGAGGAGATTCACAAAGATAAGAAGGCTATGAACATCCTATTCAATGGCATCAACCCAGATATGTTTGATTGTGTTATAAACTGCACTACTGCCAAGCAAGTGTGGGACACTATTCAGATAATCTGTGAAGGAACTGAGCAAGTCAGAGAAAATAAAATGCAGCTCCTAATACAACAATATGAGCAATTTTCACTACTCCTCTGGTGAAAATCTAACAGACATATTCAATAGATTTCAAAAGTTACTGAATGGTCTAAAGTTGTATGGGAGAAAATATTAAACCAAGGACTCCAACCTAAAGTTTCTGAGATCTCTTCCTAAGGAATGGAAGCCAGTGACAGTCTCGTTGAGGAACTCTCAGGACTACAAAGATTTTACACTTGAGAGACTGTATGGCATCCTGAAGACCTATGAGCTTGAAATGTAGCAAGATGAGGAAGTGGAGAAAATCCAAAAGAAAGGTGGATCTGTTGCCTTGGTGGCCAATATTCCAACAATCCAAGGTGGTGGAAGAATGAAGAGTGTAGAAGCCACGCTAAGTTTAAAAACTTGTGAAGGTGAAGCTGAAACTAGCAAAGGTAAAAGCAAGATGATTGAAGAACCTGATGCATTAAGTGAGGATGAAGCTGAAGATCTAGATGAGTATTTGGCATTTCTGTCAAAGAGATTTTCGAAGCTAAGATTCAGGAAGAATCCAGCAGGAACCGGGCAATTCAAGAAAAGCTATCAACCGAACAAGGATGTGGTTGAAAGATCAAAGACCAAATGCTATAGCTGTGGAATTGCTGGTCACTTTGCCAATGAATACAGGAAATCCCAAGCTGAGAAAGAAAAAAAGCAGTTTGAAGCTGTTGATTACAAGAAGAAATATTTTGATCTTCTCAAGCAACAAGGGAGAGCATTCATGTCAAAAGATAGTGACTGGGCTGCTGGAGGTGACTCAGATGCAGAAGCGGAGTTTGTCAATCTTGTACTCATGGCAAACGAAACTGATGAAGAGGCTAGTTCAGCAAGCAACCAGGTATACTCTACAAACCTAACTGAACTTTCCAAAGATGAATGTGATAATGTTGTTAATGAAATGTCTAATGAATTGTATAACATGCATGTCACATTAAAATCACTTAACAAGGAGAACAAAAAGATTAAAGATCTTAATGCTAAGATAGGTGATAGGAATACTCTGTTAGAAACTCAACTAATTGATTTTAAAACAATGAAAAGAGATTCTCAGGATGCTAAGAATGAGTTACTTGAGGCTCTGAAAAGAGAAGAGTGTTTAATAAAATAGTTAAAAGAGGAACAAGACTTAACTGTTAGTGGAAGGGATCAAAGGCTAAAACTGAAGAAATTTATAGTATACAAGGAGTTGATTCTTTTCAAAAATTAGCAGAAGTTAAGTTAGATGTTGATAGGGAAGTTGCTTCAGATAGTGATTTAGTCGAAAAAGAATGTTCTTTAAGACTTAAGCCTGTTAGCAAAGCAACTTTAACTAAATTGAATAAAAAGTACTGGCCTGTCAATAAGAACTTTGTTAATGGAGAGTGTAGCAAAACCAAGTTAGTTGAACAAGGAAACATAGGCAACTTGTCAATCAAGAAATTGAAGGATAAGTTAGAAAAGACTGAACCTAAGGCTAAGGCTAATAAGAAGAATAGAAATGGCAAGGTAGGAATTAACAAACATAGTAATTACACACCTGATAAATATGCTCCTCGAAAGGAATGTGTGAACTGTGGTAGTGTTAATCATTTATTTGTCAACTATAAATCTGTTAAGAATGCTTCTGTGCCTAGTATGCCTAAGTCAGTACCTATGCCTGCTATGAATGTTATGCCAAACATGTTTGTCCAGCCTGCTCATGCATCTAGTCACTATGCTAACATGCCATTCATGTATAATCCATATTACAATGCTTTTAATATGCCTCAGTTGCCATGGATGACGAATAACATGTTTGCACAGACTATGCCAAATTATACATCTAGTTTTAATGCATGTGAGCAAGTGAAACAACCTATTTTTCAGAAACCTACACCAAGAGTTAAGGTTGATTTAACTCAATCAGAACCCCTGGGTAATAAGGGCTTGAAAAATAAGAAAAAGGCTAACAAGGCAGGACCCAAGAAAAGTTGGGTACCAAAATCAACTTGATTTTGTTTTGGTGTGTGCAGGAAAACAGAAAAAATCTTTGGTATCTGGACAGTGGTTGTTCTAGGCATATGACTGGAGATTCTACCCTGCTCACTAAGCTTGAGGAGAGAGCTGGCCCTAGCATTACCTTTAGAGACAACAGCAAAGGATATACTAGAGGATATGGCTTGATTTCACAAGGGAATGTTGTCATTGAAGAAGTAGCACTGGTTGATGGACTTAAGCATAACTTGCTAAGTGTCAGTCAACTGTGTGACAAAGGCCAGAATGTCTAGTTCACATCTGAAGCTTGTGTCATTTTCAAGAAAAGTGACAACAAGGTAGTGTTGACAGGAGATAGAAGAGGAAATGTGTACATTGCTGATTTCAATTCAACAAATGTAAACATGACTACATGTCTTCTCAGCAAGGCAAGTGAAGATGGAGGTTGGCTTTGGCAAAAAAGACTGTCACACTTGAGTTTTAAAGCAATGAATGAGTTGGTAAAGAAGGATTTGGTTAGAGGTATTCCAAAATTGGATTACTCCAAGGATGGATTGTGTGATGCATGCCAGAAAGGGAAGCAGAAGAAGGCCTCTTTCAAATCAAAGTCAATGTCATCAATTGATCAACCCTTGCAACTACTTCACATGGATCTCTTTGGACCAGTCAATGTGTTGTCAATCTCAAAGAAAAAATACTGTCTTGTGATTATTGATGATTTCTCAAAATTCTCTTGGACATTCTTTCTGCACTCTAAGGATAAGGCAGGTGAAGTCATTATAAATCACATCAAGATAGTCAACAACAATCCTTTACTCAAAGTTAGGAGAACTAGAAGTGACAATGGAACTGAGTTCAAGATTTCTGTAATAAGAGAGTTTATGAAGAAGAAGGAATTATCCAATAATTCTCTGCACCAAGAACTCCTCAACAAAATGGTGTAGTGGAAAGAAAGAATAGAACTCTAATTGAAGCGACAATGCGAGAAGCAGTAATGCAGGCGCAGCCTACGTGTCAGGGATGCTGCTTGCGCGCAACTGTTCATTTTTTATTTTTTTTGCAATACAACACTCAAAAAAAAAATTCCTACACTAATGCGTGGGTTGCCTCCCACGAAGCACTTTTTTAACGTCAATAGCTTGACGTTACTTCCTCAACTCATGGCGGTTTCAAAAGAATAACTGAACCGTCCTCAACAGAAAGACCATTCATATGAAAGTTAACATCTTGTTTGCTTACTTTCCACAAATCTCTCCCGTCAGACTTCAACCTGATTTTACTACCCAACGGCCTAATCTTCTTCTTTTTCTTCTTCACACCCCTAAGGTGCTTCTCCGACTCGAACGGCTGAACAAAACTTTCTTCTTCCTTATCATCGGCTTTCCACCTTCGCAACACGTTATCATGCCCCTCTTTAAAAATCACTAGCTCATTATTCAAAAGGACATACCTCAAATATGGTGGAAGTTTCCCAAGCTTTACATTCGAGAGATCTCGAATTGAAGAACTGTCAATGGAATCACTGATGTGATGCTTTAGCACGTGCGTGTCCGATTTTTCGCTCAATAACTGATCAAACTTCTTTCTCTGACCCGTATCAACTATTTCCACACTGCAACACTCTTCATCCTCTGTCGGAAATTTCATGGCCTTGAACACATTAAAGGTGACATTTTGATCTTGCACCCTCATTGTAAGCTCTCCTTTTTGCACATCGATCAAAGTACGGCCCGTAGCTAGAAAAGGCCTTCCCAAGATTATGGGAATCTTCTTGTCTTCTTCAAAATCTAGAATCACAAAATCGGTAGGAAATATGAGCTTATCAACTTTCACTAAGACATCCTCCACTATACCCCTCGGATAAGTGATCGACCTATCAGCCAACTGCAAAGAGATGTTGGTTGGCTTTGGCTCCGACAGACCAAGTTGCTTGAAAACAGATAAAGGCATGAGATTGATGCTAGCTCCCAAGTCACACAAGCACTGGCTGAAAGAAAGGTTTCCAATAGTACACAGGATGGTGAAGCTTCCCGGATCTTTATGTTTAGGTGGCAACTTCTGCTGCAGAACTGCACTACACTCCTCCGTTAGAGCAACGGTCTCTAAATCCTCAAGCTTCAATTTATGAGAAAGAATACCCTTCATGAACTTGGCATAGCTCGGCATCTGTTCAAGAGCTTCCGCAAAAGGGATGTTAATCTGCAGCTTCTTGAACACCTCTAAGAACTTAGCAAATTTCTTATCCAACTGTTGCTTCTGGAGTCTTCTAGGATATGGAGGAGGAGGGTAGATCTGAGTATTCTTTGTAAACTACTCTTGAGAAGCTTTTTCAATAGGTTCCTTGCTCTTTTCCACTTCACCATCTTGCTGATCAGCCACCAAATCAGATTTAGCAATTTCGGGCACTGCAAATTTTTCAACCTGCTGATTCTGAACATCTTCATCTTCTTCAGCTGCTGATTTAGGGCCTGCTATAACTTTTCCCGATCTCAAAGTCACTGATTTCACTTGTTCTTTGTTGTCTCTCCTGCCTGGATTAGTCTCCGTATCGCTAGGTAGAGTTCCTTGTTGCCTACTAAGTAGAGCACTTGCAAGCTGTCCCATCTGGTTCTCCAAGGTCTTGAGAGCAACTGCTTGACTTTTAACCATCATCCTCAACTCATCCATCTCTGATTTTTCATTAAAAGATTGCCCCGCATGAGCCTAGGGCTGTTGCTAAAATCCCGGAGGTTGATATGGTTGCCTTGGAGCATACTACTGCTGAAAACCTTGATTGAATGGCTTTGCTTGTTGTCCCTGAAACTGCTGATAAGGCTATTGTTGTTGAGCACCTTGATTGTTGCTCCAGCTGAAATTGGGATGATTCCGATTATTAGGATGATAATTGGCTGGAACTAGGGTAGCAGGTCTCTGGAGATTACTCACGAACTGTGCTGATTCAGAAGAGATAGCACACTGATTTGTCTCATGTGCGCCCGCACATAACTCACAAATACTAGCAACCTGCTGAACTCCATAATTTGCAAGAGAATCCACCTTCATAGTCAACGCCTTCAACTGAGCTGCAATAGCTGAAGCTGCATCCACTTCAAAAATACCTGCTACCTTGCCTTGAGATAGTCTCTGGGTTGGATTTTGATATTCATTAGCAGCCATCATCTCAATAAGATCATAAGCCTCCTCATATCTCTTAGCCCACAGAGCTCCACCTGATGCTACATCTAGCAAAGGTCTAGACTGTGCTCCCAACCCATTGTAAAAACCGTTGATAACCATCCAATCAGGCATGCCATGATGTGGACACCTACGAAGCATCTCCTTATAACGTTCCCAAGCCTCACACAAAGATTCACCAGATTGCTGCTGAAATTGAGTTAGCTGGTTCCTTATTGTTGCAGTTTTCACCATAGGGAAGAATTTAGTAAGAAATTTCTGAGCAAGATCCTCCCATGTAGTAATGGAACCGGCTGGTAGAGAGTGTAACCAGCCCTTAGCCTTATCCTTCAAAGAGAATGGGAATAGTCTCAACTTGATAGCATCATCCGACACACCATTGAACTTGAAAGTGTCGCAGATCTCAATGAAGTCCCTGATATGCATGTTAGGATCCTCCGTAGGAGCACCCCCAAACTGAACTGAGTTCTGCACCATCTGAATCATGCCCGGCTTGATTTCGAAAGTATTAGCTGCAATAGCTGGCCTGACAATACTAGACTGGATGTCATTAATATTTGGCTGAGAATAATCCTTCAAAGCCTTAACTGCTGCTGGTAAATCTGCCATCTCTTTTGCTGCTGCAAGTTCTTCTTCTGCCAGTTTATGAGTTTTCAAACGTGTTCGCATACACGTTCAAGTACCTAAAACACCAAGAAACAATAAACTAAGTAAGAAAATCCGAGTTAGTGAACGCTAACGACCACTGATGACAAGCACATAAACTAAAAACAAAACACCGATGGTCCCCGGCAGCGGCGCCAAAAACTTGTTTACACTAATACACGCAAGCGTACGCGGTCACAAGTAATATAGAATAAAGTTGAGTTCATTCCCACAGAGATATGGTTATGGTTTTAATTCAATTATTGTACCTATGCAACAATGTATGGTTATTACTCACTGCTAAGACAAATAACAAATTGGGGTTTTAATTAACTAAACTAACTAAGATGCAAATTATCAACTAAGAATTAACTAACTAACGCGAATTGGAATCGAATTACTTCTACAAGAGTAACATGGGATCCTAACTTCATTAAATACTTCGCTTAGATTTGACGCTTTTAATCACTATATGCAATAGTTATGATATCTGATCGGATAACACGAAATAAGTACACGCTACCTGTCAGCATACGTATACCAAACTACCCATACATTTACAAAAGAGATAAAAGATGAATAGACACCAATTATGTTCAGACCCTATATGTCTATAGAATTTGAAAACATAACGGTTGAAGAGCAAGTTATCCATAAAGATCACACAGGGCAGTATAAGTATTTTCATCTTACACTACGAATCACGTTGATAAACGATCATGAACCTATGCTAGCATGGCAAGTTCTAAATCTCAAGATCCACTTTCACTTCACAAAAGATTAACAAATTAGATGTTAGCTACGCAACTAACAATTAAGCACAACCATATGAGGATATCAGATATACATCACATACAGATCTTTAAATCATCAAACTACTAAGCTACATAGATAACTCCGTTAGAATCCCATGACAACGATTAGCTCATAATTGAACCGCTCGTCATCATGGGATCTGATGAAACCATGATATAAAACAAGATATGAATAAAAGAAGTAATTATATTAATAAAACAAAGAGTTGAGAAAACAAATCTAGAATCCAAAATAACACAAAAGATGAAGTAGATCTAGATCCGTTGCTTGTCACGAGCGTTGAATCCTTCTCTCCTTTTCTCCCTTGCAGATCTAAGCTATGATACAATAATAAAACTATCCGAATTACAATGCTAAGATGTGTTTAAATAGGCTCTAGATTTCTTGCCCAGCAAGAAATTACCTTCTATTACAATTAGAATTCGATTAAATTACTAAAAACTGCCCAAAATACAATTAGAACTTGAAAAGGGCAAAACAGTAATTTCCTGCTCCCATCAGTCTGCTTGTCGTGCTGCCTGCGCCCACCACGCGCAGCCTGCACGTGGAATACCTGTCCAATGTTGTAGAAAATCTCCCAAGCTTCGCGTGGACAGTAAGATCGCTGAAAACGGACTTCTAGAACTCTAGATATGGCCAAAACAGTGTAGACTGCGCAACCTTCTCAGAAATCCGAATTTTAATCAATTTATCCTCCAAAAGCGATAGAAGCATCAACCATAATCGATTTAAGCCGAATTGAAGCAATCCAAGTGGATATAAAATCCACTTATCAAACTCAATCTCATCTTTCAATTGTCTACAATCATCGGTATCGTGTCCCACATCTTTATGGAACCGGTAGTACTGATTCTTGTTTCTTTTCTCAGGATCAGTCCTTAGTGGCTTCGGCCATCTCACGTCCCTATCTTTTTCTATCTCCATCAGGATTTGACTTCTTGGAGTGTTCAACCTTGCGTAATCCGTAAACCTTTGCCCGAGACTCCCCTTCTTAGGGGCTGAATCAGAATCCCTGCCCGTGCACGGGTACTCATCTCTAGCATCATAATCCTGTTCCGACTTCCGCTTCTTAGAGTTGTCACCGTTTCCAGTGTTCCCCGTTCCTGACTCTTTCTTCAGACTATCTTCCGCCTTGATGTACTTGCTCGCCCTTTGTTGGAGCTCAACCATATTTTCAGGGGGATGCTTAGCCAACGACATTTTAAAGTAAACATTCAAAGTTCCATTCTGCAACGCCACCATGGCTACCTTGTTCTCCAGGTTTGTAATGTTGAGCGTCTCCTTTGTGAATCGTTTGAGATAATCTCTGAGATTTTTGTTCTTTCCTTGTATCACAGTCATGAGGGATGCAGAATCTTTCTCATGAATCCTTCCTCCTACGAACTGGCTGACGAAAGCATTGTTTAGCTCTTTGAAAGAGGCAATGGAGTTTGGTGGTAGGCGGCTGTACCAACATTGTGCCATGCCCGCTAATGTTTACACTTCAAAGCATCGCTAGCAGGTTGTAGTAGTAGTGCATTAGAGAACGTCCTTACATGATTGGCGGGGTCTCCCGTTCCATCGTAAGCCTTTATGGTAGGCATCTTAAACTTTCGTGATATGCGCGCATTCATCACCTCCTCAGTGAATGGAGGAGTTGGATCATCAGGATCTCCAAGTTGCATCAGGTCTTTAGGGTCGGCTCTGGGGGTTTCGACCCTCATGTTTCCTCTTCTAGGGACCTCAGCCCTCCTCTCTCTCCTTGGGGTTCCTTCCAAATCAACAAAAGGAATTTCTCCTCCTGTTGTTGGTGGGGGTCGGCCCTGATTCTGTCTTTGTTGCTCCCGTTCTATGTCCTTCTTCAGTTTCTGGATCTTGGCCTCATGAGCCTTAATTTTTTCAGCAGCTGTTAGAGGGGTCCATCATTAATTCTTCGTCGACCTTGCCCGATAGGTTCCTTACTTGGACGACGCCTCCTCGGGAGTTGATCTCTATCCTCATCTTCCGAGGATGAATCATCAGAGTATGGGCCGGAATAGTCTTGGTATTGGTGGCCTTGGTCCGGTCCTAAACCCCTGATGTAAGGTGGGTTGTACGGCTCGTGTATTTGGAGGGCATGACCGCTTGGTCCGGCCTGGTACGGGGGATAATTGAGCAATCCATATATTGGGTTCGTGCTTGTGGGGATCACAGTAGTAGAGATCTGAGCGATGGGGGGAACGGATTGACCTCCAAGAGGGGAGACTACCATCTGTAGGGGATTCGTCCCTTGAGTAGAGGGATTCGTCACCAAAGGCAACGATCCATGAGTTTGTGCTTCAGTTCCTTGTGGCTGAGTGATCAGTGGTTGAGAACTCGCCCCTGGGGTACTTGTTCTCTAATTGGGGGTGCGGTGGTGCTGGTAGTGGTTTCAGAAAGTGTTGGTGTTCTCCGGGTGGTAACCATGGTTGATATTCGCGTCCCACAGACGGCGCCAAATGTTATGGAACGAAAAGTAGGGTGTATTTACTCCGTATAAAGTAGGGTGTATTTACTGCGTATTTAATGCTAGGGTTTATGGAAGCTTCGAGCTTTAATGGCTGATCAAGTGTTTCGTGACTTAACTCGGGTCCTCACAAGATGCCTACGTATCTTGCAAATATCAAGAATCAAGCCAAAAAACGTAGTTCTGTTTATAGAGGAACAGGTCCTTATATAGGTGATGAAAACCCTAGAATAAGAGTTGAATTAGGAGACTTGGTGGGCAAGTCACAGCTTAGGCCCAATTCTAGAGCCTTCCAAAAGATAAGAAGATAAGTATTGAAGATATTTGCCTTGGAGGTTACTCCTGATATGATTCAGTTTCCTTTTCAGACTCAATTACGAAGTCCCTTATTTGGCTGATTTATCAGCTACGAATTTTATTATTTAATTAGAGTTTCGGGCCTCATTAAGAGGCTTTAACCTTGGACCAATCTAGGCTTATTTAATGCCACATTAAATGTGTCTTTACAATTTTAACTTCAGCCCATATCAGTATAGATTTGATGAATTTGTCATAAAAAAAAATGTAATGTGATAAGTTAAGTTTATTAATTATTTTTTCTAAAATACTGATTTTAAGTATTTAAATTGATTTATGCCAATGCAAACGGAACCCAACAACACCCTTTAGTTATAATGGTTAGCTATAATTCAAAAAAAAGTATTTTATTATTATTTTCAAATTCTAACAGCTATATTTCAAAAATAGTATTTTATTATTATTTTCCAATTATAACAGCTATATTTCTAACGGTATATTGTGATTATATTTGTACCACCCGTAACTTTAAGTTACGGTGCTCCCCACAAGAAAATACAAATAGTACCATAACTTGAAGTTATGGTTATGCTTAAGAAAATTAAACGAAATAATGAAACCATATACCTCTGCAACAAAGAAAGAATGGCAGGAAGAATGGAGGTGCGAGAAAGAAAGAAGCGGCAGATGATGGGGTGAGATTCAACAAATATAGAGAATCTGTTTTTGTTATCTATAATTTTGCCTAATAGTTCAATACCCTTAGAGTGCTCTTTTTTTAAAGGATATTTATAACTTGTATTGTTCAATTACCAGATACATATTTTAGCTAACAGACGAGGTAGGTTGGAAATGCTCTTAGTCGTTTACAGTGACACATCCGTCACACTCGACACTAAATAAATGTCATCACACTCAACACTAAATAAATGTCTCGATTAGTAGAAGCCGACGAGCCGTGTACATTGTGGCCCACATATGAACCCTACGGATTTGATCTCCCTAGCCCACGTTATAAATGTCTCCTTGCTTGTCTTTACCCAAACAATTGCTGCTTCTGCTTCTCTCCTTTACTTTTATGAATTTGATATTTGTTAATGATAGTGAAAAATAAATAAAAGTCCATTTTAAAATTCATATTGCAAAGAGACGAAAATAGACAACTTTTTCATGTTGGTAATGGAGTTCACATGGCATTTTTATCAATCTCAGGCCATCTTCGTCTCCTGAAAGCTAGTATAACGTTTTGGAATTACCATACACGTGAAGCAGGAAGTGCGACATTTGAAGCTATGTATGAATGCATATGTTAATAAAACGTAATGATTTAAACGTAATGATTTAAATTCGGTTGAGAAAAATTGTAATTATTCCACACCTTTTAAGAATGCCCAAGTTTTATTATTGTTACACTTTAGATACATTCAAACTGCGTGGCAAGGTAGTATTTTTCACCGGCGCCACCTACACCGAGTGCCTCCTCAACAAAGGCTACCAAGTCCACGGCCTGATAATTATGGTACCAAAATTTGCATACTTTCTTTATTTAATGTTCCTCATTGTTCTATACAGTGACGGACGCAGGAATTATATTTAGGGGGCCGGAAAAATTAGAACGTAAAATATTAAAATTAATTTTAATTTTATAGACAAACGTTAAAATAAATAAGCATTCTTTATGCTTGAATTACATAAACAAGATCCAAAAAAAATAAAACTCAACTGAAATTTTAAGTCAAATTACTTGTATAAACAATTTTTATCACTTTTGAATTAAAAAAAATAACAAAAAAAAATACTAGCATACTTTCACAGAAGAGGAAAAAGAAGATATGGTACACCACAGGATCGAACCTTGGTTTATGGGCAAGCAAATGTGAGAAGTAACCAGCTATGCTAGAGATACAATACAACTAGATTACATACTATACATATTTTATAACAATCTTGGGGACCCCACTCGCCCCCCTATATCCGCCTCTGGTTCTATATGAAATATCATCACAATCTGGTATACTCTTTCTCTCTCAATTAACTTCTCATCATTTTATTTGTGTTTTTTATTCTGATATTATAATGCCTGTGCATTACAAAAATTATCAAGTGTCTCTTAAAATTACGTATAATCCTGTTAGGGTTAAATATCAGTGTGGTCACTAAAGCCAGGGAGATATATCATTTTCTTGATTCTTGTTTCGGTGGTATCAAAAGGACTACTCTAGTAGACAATAATAAAACGCCGTTAGTTTAAAAGTGTTGACTTGACGGAATTCGTGTTGAATCCGTGTTGACTTCTACGTGGACTAAAATTTTCATAGATGGACTCTGACACATATTAACATGGTTGCTGACTCAATTAAAAACTTATACTTGAAACAAATGTGGGGATAAATTGACTTCATAATTCATTGTTGGGTCGTGGTGAGAGAAGAGAGTATTTGGGAGAAAAATTAGGGTTTTTACAATCGGGTTCAATCGAGTCTTTTGGTTCGTGGATCAGAGAAAATCTAGAGCTTAGTTGAACATTAGATGTGCATATAATTTCGAACTCAACACGATTTACACAAAATCAAAGGTACGAAAGTTCCCATTGCCTATGCACTTGTGGAGAGTGAAAACACAGATAGTTGGAGATGGTTTATTGATTTGTTGAAAGATGACCTTGATATTGGAGCTGGAGCAGGGTTGACACTCATTAGTGACCAGCAGAAGGGACTAGAAAATGCAATTAAGGAATTGCTCCCGTATGTTGAGCATAGATTCTGTACAAGGCACTTGTATAGCAATTTTAGAAAAAGGTACTAAATTTTTATGCATTTCTTTTTATTAGCACTATATTAATGCATCCCTGTTTATTAGCACTATATTTATGCATCTAACTTTCTATATTTTTCTTTTCATATTTGCATCTTTGCTATTGAGCAGAGCCGGTCTTGCGATCAAGGCGTTTAAGCACTTGAATGGGGACACAAAAAATTTTAAATTTTTTGGGGCACATTTTTTTATTGTATGTATATATAAGATTAAAAATAGCACAAAAAAAAAATTAGAGGCACACATTTTTAAATTTTATTTTAAAAGAGCACCAAAAAAATTATTTTGAGACTCAAATAGCACAAAAGTAAAAAAAAAATTGAAGGAACAATTCATTTTTTTTGTTTTGGTTTAACAAAGAAGCAAATAAATAAAATATAGATATATTATAGATATTTAAAATTCAATTAAAGAACCCTGTCTCTGTTCTTCTCGTTGGCTATTTGGATCCGGAGCTCATGGAAGAAAAATCAGCCAACAAAAGACTGATTTTTTAGAAAATTATAAAAAAAAGTTGGAGGACTTCTTAAATTTATAAAATCAACAAATTCTGGTAATTATGAAGAAATTAAGGTTGGTGAGAGTCAAAATATTAATGTTGAAGATGCAAAGGAAGATCAAAATATGGTTAATGTTGAGAATTCAATTATTGATGAAGAAAAATTGTTGCCTGATAATACAAAAGACAATACATAAGAAGATAATGGTATTGATTAAACAAAATTCACGAAGATGACTATGTAGATATCTATTATCCTGGAAATTGGGACAACATCTATAACAAATTCAGAGACTTTTCAAGTTAATGATGATTCTTTCTTTCCATGTCATGCTAATAAAAGACAATTTATACGTACATGTAACACTCGAAAATTTGGCAATGGGGAGAAGCAAGCTAGAAGAATAATATTTCAGAAGTAATAAATTGTATGTATTTGATTTATGAAGTGATACGTATCCCTCTTTTACAGTTGCATTGTCTCGAAATTCCAAAATTTAGTATCTTTTACGGTATCAATTTTTTATTTTCTTTATACTTCTTTGTACATTATTGTGGGGGCACAAAAAAAAAATTTGCTTGGGGCTTTGGAAATCTCAGAGCCGGCCCTGCTGTTGAGAAGGCCCTTTTTGAATGTTGCATGTGCTACACACCTTCCAGCACATGTTAAAGCAATGACACAGCTGGAGAGATTGTCAAAACCTGTTGTTGAGCAATTAAAGCATCTTGATGCTAAAGTGTGGTCAAAGGCAAATTTTGCTACCCATTCCAAGATAGACAATGTTGAGAACAATATGTTTGAATTCTTTAATGCTTGGATCATACATGAAGGTTAACACTTTTAAAATGTCTTTACTTGTTTTTACTGTCTTTGCTTCCATTTTTATTTGCTTATGTTTAGTTGTTTTAATTCACCTTTTATGATACTAGGTACATGCCTATACTAACAATGTTGCAAAAACTTCATTTCAAATTGATGACTAGGATGAGGAGAGCTGAGATGAGGAATATTGACCTCTTAGTTTGTCCAAGGATTAAAAAAAGACTTGATGTTCTTATCACTGAATCAAGGCATTGTACAGCATCTTGGGATGGAATGAAACTATTTTCAGTAAGTAAAAATTTTTATACCTCTTTAGTTTGTATAAATGAAGCACAAAAATGGACTGTAATATATGACAACTAATATAATATGCAGGTTAAAAGTGGGACAATGGTAGTGAGAGTTGATTTAAAAGCAAGGTCTTGTGATTACAGGGTATTTGATCTCACTGGAATACCTTGTGAACATGCAGTTGCAGCAATCCATGATAGGAAACACAATCCGGTGGATTACCTTTCAGAATACTACAAGAGACCCTTGTATCTAGCAACTTACAACCATTCAGTGGAGGCCATCAAGGGAGAGGAATTTTGGGATGTTTTCTCAACAGATGAGTTGCTCCCACCAGACATTCCTAGGAAACACAGAGGAAGTCCAAAGAAACTGAGGAGAAGAGAACACTAGAAAGGTGGTAATAGGACCCAAGCAAGTCAAGCAAATGGTGGTCCAGTGGTACAAAGGTATAGTAATAAAAGAGTGATGCATTGCAGTTTGTGTAGGTAGAGTGGCCACAACAAGAAAAAATGTCCGGAAAAGTCAAATGATGATGAGGAAGCTGAAATAAGAAGGGTTGAGCAAGGTGATGCTCCAAAAAAATAAAGAATGCAAAGGGTAGCTCAAACAAAGCAACTCTAAAGCAGAAAAGTGCTAAGGAATTGAGGAGACAAAAGCTACAAGTCAGAAGAAAGGGCAAGGCAACTAAGCAAAATGGAAATGAGAAAGCTCCAAAAAAACAATCAAATGCAACAAAAGATATTGGTGGATCCAAAAAAGGCATAGAAATAGCTAAGAGTTCAGAAAAAGATGGAGATGTTTCTGACAATGATTTCTTCGTAGATGATGAACACTATGATTATAGTGACAAGTTTGGAGCATATGATCTATTTATAGACAAAGATCTCTTTGGAGAGGTAGGAAATAGGCCTGAAAATGATAAAGATGCAGAGGTGCCAGAAAATGAGGAAAATGTAGAGGTGACAGAAAATGAGGAAAATGCAGTGGTCCCAGAAAATGAAAAAATTACAGAAAAGACAAAAGGCTCATCTCAAACATCAACAACTGAGAAAGGTAAAAATGTGGATCTTATGGGTATTCTGAAATAAATCACAAGGAAGAAAATGCCTCTTGTTCCAGGATAAACAGAGGATTGGGGGGAAATTGGGAGGAACTATGTCAAGTTCTAGGAAAAGCTAAGGGGCCTTTTGGGATTTCATGCCAACACCTTGGGTTCCACCTTATATGGAACCATGATCCACTCCACCACCTTCAACTCCATCATTCCCTTGTCATGAAAATTTGGCTATTTCAACTCAACAAAGAAGGTCAACTAATGCATCTAAGAAAAGAGGAAGTCAGCATGCAAGTTCTACCAGTGTACCAAAAAGAAGAGTAACAAGGCTCAGTAAACAAAGCTCAGCATTCAAGTTCAGCAATACTGAAGATGATCCAGTTCAGCTTGGGGATTAAGCATTTGTAATTTAGTAATTATTATAAACATTTTATTAAGTTAATGGTTCCCAAGCTTTGTATCATTACTATTGTCTTTTGGTTGGTCTTTTGGTACTCCTGCAACTGTTATGTTGCAACTATTATGCTTTTGCTTTTGCTACAATGTATGAACGGTGATCTTTTGGTACGGTAATGAAATATATGAAACCATTTGTTTGGTATTTTCATTTGTTTCTAATCAATTTTTTGTTTGGTATTTTTCACTACATCACAAGCACATAACAAAGATCTCAAATAATAGCATTTCAAGCATTGTCATAAATAGTACAACCATCTCCATCTACTACAACCAACCCATTCATTACCAAGCCTACCATTGCAACTACACTAAATACTTCCTATTAGTAAAGTCATTTATTCTTATTGCTCTTATTGTTCAACCACCACAAAATCCCCTTTGGTTAGATTTTACTTTATTATACTATATTATATTATGATATTATTTATTAATTATATTTTTTTCAAGATCTTTTTTATATAAGTTATATGATACAAATGGATTTATGTTTTTCTCTTTTGTCATTTTTGTAATTTCAGTTAAATGTCTGTAAGATACTTTATGGAGTTTTGTGTAATAACCCTAATTTTTTTACAATTATAAAAGGCTTGGAAAAATTGAGTAATGGAAAAATTGAGAATTCGAATTCGTATTGTGATTATATAAGTGAAATGAGTGTATATAAAAGTTGTCAGAATTCGGAAAATCCTACTCCACTAACAACCTACATTTTACGAGATATCGATAAATACGAAAACTATGACAAGGTCAAGGGATATACATTCAAAAACTCCATGCAACCAATGTACTAAAATAAGGGAATTAGAATATTGGAAGATCACTTGAAAGAATATCCACACCAAGAACATTTTAAGGATTAATTTGGATTAGCATGGAAATTAAGGAATAAATATTGGAAAATAGCAAAGATGGCAAGCATCCATGCAAATCCCATGCAAGTAACCATGCAACCTAACACTTAGGGAAACAAACCAAACTAGTTAGAAAACCAACTAAGAGTACAAAGACATACTTCCATGTTTCATGGAATTGCATCGAAAAATTCAAAAAGCAAAAGAGTAACTTGGACTTTGGCCTTGGAAGACATGGGTTGGCCGATTTATAGATACAACAACCCCATACAAATTATATTATAACCTCATTTCATTTTTGTTAGTCACAGAGACATGCCTATACTCATATAATAACAAGCCTAAGTATGTGTAATGCTATGCATTACCTACAAGACCTCTTAACTGAGGGAACCTCTAGTTGTAGAGTTTCTATTTGTTTTGTACTTGTAATAGGCATCAAATCCTAGTTGTGTAACTGTACTTAGAAAGTCAAGAATAATGCTTGAAAGAAGTTCCAAGGTTCATGCCTCAAGCAAGGAGATAAAGACTGTCAAATAATCACAGTTGGGATTTGAAGAAATGAAGAATTTGCCTAAGTACCAATTCGAGAAGTATGTTTGTTATATTCGAGAAGTCTAGCATTCGAGAAGTCAGAGATTCGATATCTCAAAAGACACTGTTCGATATCTCTGAAGGTCAACTAGTCAAAGCCTTATTCGAGAACTCAGATATTCGACATGTCCAAATACTCTATTCGAGAACTCATGGAGTCAACAAGTCAAAGCATCATTCGAGTTCTCTAAGAGTCAACAAGTCAATGCTCTATTCGATATCTCAAGGACTAAAGAAGCTATTTGATATCTCAGGGATTCGATAAGTAAAATGCTCTATTCGATATCTCAAGGATTCCTGGAGAAAAGACTTATTCGAGAAGTCATTCGATATGTCAATTTAACAGTATTCGAGAACTCAGAGTTATCGATCAAGCCAATTCTAGTTCTCGAATCACCAACAGAGTTACTTCTCGAATACAATCTTGGAGACAAAATACTGAAGAATTGTACAAGTCAGAAACCTGCAACAAGCTAAAGCACTTTATGGACCACAATCTGTAATGTACTTTGGAAAAGCCTACAAAGAAGCTTAGAGAGATGTACAAGAGACAAAGAGTAGGGATGGGAACGGGTCGGGTTCGGCTCGGGATTTGCAAAATCCAAATCCAAATCCAAATATTTTCGGGTTTCGGGTTTCGGATCGTATCGGGTTTCGGATCCAAAACTCAATATCCAAATCCAAATCCGTCGGGTTTCGGATCGGATCGGGTTTTTTTCGGGTATTCAAAATTAAAAATAGTGTAAATAAGTTGCTTAACAAAAAAATAAAAAAAATAGTGTAAGTAAGTTAAAAAATACCGCTACATCCATGACAATTTATTAAATAGATAAAAGTTGATATTCTTAGTGGTCTATTTTAATTTTAATAGTATAATTATTGTTTCTATTTTTTTAAAAATATTTTTCGACGATCCAACCGTACGGATGTCAATATATATCTAATTAAAAGATATTCCCAAATTTTCACAAAATAAAAAATTAATTTGGTTGGAGATCTTAATAGAACACTACTATGTTGTCCTGTACTCGTAACTAGTGCTTCGTCCCACATTATTGTTTCTATTCTTTTAAAAATATTTTTCGACGATCCAACCGTACGGATGTCAATATATATCTAATTAAAAGATATTCCCAAATTTTCACAAAATAAAATTAATTTGGTTGGAGATCTTAATAGAACACTATTATGTTGTCCTGTACTCGTAACTAGTGCTTCGTCCCACGTAGATAAATGTATTACATTATGAAATATATTATAGTATAAATTATATACATATATATATATGTATGTATATATATATATATATATATATATATTCGGGTTTTTTTCGGGTTTCGGGTTCGGATCGGGTTTGGATCGGTTTTCGGGTTTCGGATCGGGTTTCGGATCGAGTTTCATAATATCCAAATCCAAATCCAAAAATTTTCGGGTCTGAAAATCAAATCCAAATCCAAAAAATCGAGTTCGGGTTATTCAAAATTTCGGGTTTCGGATCGGGTATCCGTCGGATCGGATTTTTTTCCCATCCCTAACAAAGAGCTAAAGAAGTGCTGAACAGAGCCTTGCAAAGTCAAACCTGTAGCCGTTTGGATGCTTACTCAAAAAGGATAGACACACTAGAAAGTAAAATTGTTTAGCTACCTTATTTGTAGTAAGTAGGTTGTATTCATGCTCTATAAGGATATAGCCTCACTTCCTTAAAAAAAAGGCTTTTCATACACAATAGAAAACATCTCTCTGAGAAAAATGAAGCTGAGAATACTAACATTTGTATTCACAGATTGTAGCAAAATCTTTATCTAATAAAATATTAGATTAAAGTGATATTGTGTCTTGTGTTATTCTTAATCCGCATTTACAAATCTACACACACAAACACATATTGTGCTACACTGATTCAAGAACAAAGAAAAGTTCAAGAATCCATTCACCCCCTCTCTGTATTCTTTCTTGTATTCTATACTCAACAAGTGGAATCAGAGCAGGCTGTTTATTCAAAAACTGAAAACGATCATGAATACACCAAAGACTACAGGAGCGGTGAAGGTCCCTAAGTTTGACAAAGAGAACTACAACCTCTGGAAGATCAAGATGCAGTTGCTCATCAAAGCTGCTAATCCTCTATATCCTGAGATACTCAAGAATGGTCCCTTTGTTCCACAACAAGAGATTCCTGAAAAGACTATTGGAACTTTAACCTTTCCAAGATCTTATGTGCCTAAAGAACCATCCAAATGGAGAGATACAGAAAAGGAGATGGTTGCCCTTGATAGTCATCCCATGCTGCTGATAATAGATTCAATGGAGATGTCAATGTTTGCCAACATAGCCTCCTGCAAAACAGCAAAAGAGATGTGGGATCATATTGAGGTATTATGTGAAGGAACAGAGGAAGTAAGAGAAAACAAGAAACAGATACTGGTCACACAGTATGAAGCTTTCATGGCTCAGTCCAAAGAAAGTATTACTGATATGTTTGAAAAGTTTCACAAGCTAGTAACTGAGCTACAGATGAATGGAAAGGTATACAGCACCAAGGAGCTGAACATGAAGGTTCTACTGTCTTCTCCAAACCATCTAGAGCAAAGGGTCATTTCTCTAAGAGAAAGAGATTTGAACAAAGTCACATATGATGTGCTCTATGGGGTTTTAAAAACTCATGAGCTTGAGTTGCTTCAGAAGAGGGCTATCCAAGCCAACCAAGGCAGAATGATAAACACATCATGTGCCTTGATTGTCAACAAATCTATTCAAGACCTAGAAGCATCTACAAGTCAGCTGAGGATAGAAGAGATAGTAGATGATGAAGAAAATGAAGGAGAGGTGACTGAACTGTTGAGGAAAAGGAAGAAGAAGAGTTCTATACTCTTGAAGAGCTAGATGGCATGGAAAACACATCATATGCTTTCATGGCCAGAAAGTTTCCAAACATCAGATTCAAGAGGAACCAACCCTTCAAACCTCGACCCCAAAGCCATTCATTCAATAAGAGCAAGGCACCTGTGAAAGCGAACAAGAATAAATTCAAAACCAGCCATGTGGATAGGTCATCTGTAAGATGTTATAGATGCAATGACCTAGGGCATTTTGCCATTGAATGCAAGAAGCCTAAAAAGAAGGATAAGGAGTTTCTAGAACTTGAAGCTAAGTATGAGGCCCTTCTGAAAAAGCAAACATAAGGTAAGGCCTACATAGCTGAAGGGAAGTGTTGGGATGACTCTGATAGTGATGGAGGGGAGCAAGAATTCTGCAACTATGCCTTGATGGCTGATTCCAAGGATGAACAATCTCCATCTGACTCTCAGGTACCATCTCTCACTACCATAGATATGTCTGTTTCTGAATATAAATGCATGGTTGAACAACTATCTGTTGAAATGTTTAATTTTCATACTAGTATGACTGTTGCTAATGAAGAGATTGCCAAACTGTCTGCTAATAATGAATTATTAAACAAGAAGAATGAGGAACTTGAGCTAAATGTTATGAATGTAGATACCCTTAAGAAAGAAGTTGAATATTTGCAGAATAAGGTTCTATGTGCTAGTCAGGTTGAGAAGGCTCTTAGGGATGAACTAGCTGAGAATGAATTCAAACTGAAAGCATTTAAGAACTCCTCTAGTCTACTGCAGTCCTACCATGAGAAAAATCAAGCTAAACCCAAGGCTGCCATTGGACTTGACTATGGCACTCTTAAACAGAGGAAAGGCTATGGTGTCATTGAAGATGACATAGTTGTTCAGGATGAAGTGCCTCACATTTTGAAAAAGACTGAGTCTCCAATTTTTAAAGAACCAACATTTGAAATTGATGAGGATGCCTTACTCATTAAGCAAATGTTGAATGATGAGGATGAGGCACAGTCTAGTGAACAACCAGCATCCTCTAAGAGTGAGAGTGTCAAGTCAAAAACCAAGGAGCTAGTAGGTGGTAAGTCTAGACCTGAGAAGTTTGTTAAGTTTGTATCAACTGGGATAAATGAATCTGAAAAGAAAGTGGTTAATAAGAAGAAACAGAACAGAAATGGCAAACTAGGGATTAACAAAGATAATAATTATGCTTATATGCCTAATGCCCCTAGAAAAACTTGTCAAAATTGTTTCAGTACCAATCATTTAACTCATGCATGCAAGAAACCTGTTTCTAGTGTGCCCAAACCTTTCTATGACTGTTCTGTGCCTTTAAGACATAGAGATGCTCCATTCTGTGATAAATTTGACTGTATGCCATGTAATATGAATGTCATGACTAGTTATTTCAATCTGAGAAGGCAATTCATTGATGGTTGTATCAGTCACAACTCTCACACACACTACACAAGGTCAAAGTCTTCAAGTCCTCCTAGAGCTAGGAAGGTACCTCTGTCACCTAACTCTGAAACCTCAGGTTCTAAGACTTCTAACAGTGACAAGAAGACTAACACCAAGAAAGTTGATAAGCATGTTGTTTATGATAAAACTGTTTCTAAGCCAAATGGACCCAAACTTGTTTGGCTACCAAAGAAGAAGTAATACCTTTATGTTTGCAGGGAAAAAAAGTGAAAAGAAGGTCATGTGGATTTTGGACAGTGGGTGCTCAAATCACATGACTGGTGATATGGCCCTACTATCACAATATGAGGAGAAGGCTGGCCCAATGGTTGCTTTTGGAGATGACAGCATGGGTAACACATTGGGATATGGCAAGTTAAAAGTTGGTAATGTCATCATTGAAGATGTAGCACTAGTCAAGGGTCTCAAGCATAATATGCTAAGTGTTGGTCAGTTTACTGATAGAGGATTCAAGGTAAATTTTGACAAAGATGAATGTTTGATCACTCACAAGAAGACTGATGATTTTGCTCTATCTGGAGTAAGTAAAGGAAGCCTGTTTGTAGCCAATATGGACTCTGCAAACAAGGACAAAGTTTGTTGCTTCTACTCAAAAGCATCAAATGAAGATTGTTGGCTATGGCACAAGAAGTTATCACACCTGAACTTCAAGGCCATTAATTCTCTGGTCAAAAGAGAGTTAGTGAGAGGCATGCCTGATGTTTAAAATTATGTCTAACCGCAAGCGCACGGTGTCTATTGCTAGTACAGATGGCAAGCGGGTCGAATCCACAAGGAGACAGGTTCTACTAATTCCTTTTCAGTTATCGCTAATTGTTTCAAGGGTTAGACGAATATGTGAAATTATTAATTAACTAATTAAACTAAATTAACACTAACTAAATAAATGATTAACTAATTAATTAAAACCTAGGGCAATCAGGTCCACCATGCTTACACAATTGGCTCTTAAGCTAAAGCAATCAATGTGATCCTATAACTAGAGTATGTTAATCTCTTTCAAGCATTAACACTCTCGAAACATTCAACACAATTAACCACTTTTAGTAATTCAATCAATCAGGTAATCAGAGTCAAGTTAATCTCTCCAAGCATTAACGCTCTCAGAAATCCAATGATGCTTCCGCACTCAAATTCAATTCTGCTAATCGTATGTGTGCCTCTAGTAAGTAAATCTCTCTATCCATACCCCTATTTGCATATAATTAATCCATGATATCGGCCGATTACACAAATTAATGATTAAAACATATCAATCAGAATTAACCATAACCAATCAAACCACTATGAAAATCATGCCAATATTAGTGCAAACATGGCTTCCCTTTAAGCCCTAGAAATAACTACTCGCTAATAATTAAATAAGTAAAACAACTAGTAAAACAAGAAAACATAATTAAACTAATAAGAACAAAGAAAAGATTAAGAGAACAAAACCTTCAAACTTCAATGTTGTCACCCAAAAGAAGAGTCATGGTGTTTCTCTACATCTCCAACTAATAATAATAATCTACTCTAAACTATATTATCTGATCTAATATTACCTCCTTAATAATGTGTCCCAAGATATGTTTATATAGGTTCTAGATCTCTTGCCCAGCAATAAATTACCTTCTAATACAATTAAAATTCAATTTAGGTACCAAAAACTGCCCAAAATATAAATAGAACTTGAAAAGGGCAAAACAGTAAATTCTCTGCTCCCATCAGTCTGCTTGTCGCGCAATCTGCACCCACCACACGCAGCCTGCGTGCGCGATCACTGTCCTAAGTTGTAGAAAATCTTCCAGGCTTCGCGTGGACAGCTTACGGGCCTCAAACGGACTTATAGAACTCCAGATATGGCCAAAACAGTGTAGACTGCGCAACCAGTCCAATAATTCCGAAATTTCATCTATTTTATCTCCAAATTTGCTCTTTTTGCTCCAAATCCTTCCAAGTTATGAATTCTTTATTTCCTACAATAAAACAATCAAATCTATTAAATAAAAATCCAAATCAATGCAAAACACAATAAATATGAGAATAAAATCATCTAAAATATATATAAAAATATATTCTATCAATGCCCACACTTGAATTCTGTCAAGAAGGAGTGTGTGAGGCTTGTCAAAAAGGAAAGATGAAAAGGTCAAGCCACAAGTCAAAGACAGTGACATCAATCACCAAGCCCCTGCAATTAATTCATATGGATTTGTTTGGGCCTGTCAATATTATGTCACTCTCAAGAAAGAAGTATGTCCTAGTGATGGTTGATGACTACACAAGGTATACATGGGTGGAATTTCTAGCATCAAAGGATGAGGCTCTACAAGTAATCATTGAGCACATAAAGAAAGTTGATAAGGAAGCAAAATCCAACAATGCAAGTGTGATTGCATTGAGAAGTGATAACGGAACAGAGTTCAGGAATGCCTTACTTGAAGCATTTTGCAAAGAGAATGGCATTTCTCAACAGTTCTCAGCTCCAAGGACTCCACAACAGAATGGAGTTGTTGAGAGAAAGAACAGAACTCTAATTGAGACAGTTAGAACAATGTTGCTTGATGCAAAGATGCCTACATGTTTTTGGGCTGAAGCTATGAGCACTACATGCTACATTCAGAACAGAACCCTCATCAACAAAAACACTGGAAAGACACCTTACAATTTGATGACTGGAAAGAAGCCTACTCTAAAGTATGTTCATACTTTTGGAAGCAAATGCTTTGTGTTGAAAGATAATTCAGAATATGTTGGGAAGTTTGATGCAAAGGTATTTGAAGGAATTTTTCTTGGCTATTCTATGGAGAGAATTGCATACAAGGTTTATGTCATCAGTCAAAAGAAAGTATGGAAAGCACAGATGTGACATTTGATGACAGGAAACTACCTAGATTAGAAGAAGCCAATGATGAAGATAGAGATCCATTAAAGTTTGAAAATCTAGATGTTTCTGATGAAGAGATTGAAACTGAAGTTGAAACTCAATTTCAACAAACTCAAGTGAATGATGATGCAAGAGAAGAATTTGTTCCAATCAATAGTGAAGAGACTAGCATCCAAGACACACCTGTGAATAGTAGCAACTTCACAGGGGGAGGAAATGAAGAAATCAAACTGAGCACTCAAGGAAATGGGATAGATCACAAACTGCAGATCAAATCATTGGAGATCCAGATGCAGGAGTGAGAACTAGGAGAGCAACTCAAAATGAGTGTCTCTATGGTTGCTTTCTATCTCAAATTGAGCCTAAGAAACTTTATGATGCACTGTTGGATCCAGATTGGATTATTGCTATGCAAGAGGAGCTGAATCAATTTGAAAGAAACAAAGTATGGGAACTTGTGCCTGCACCAAAGGACAGAACCATTGTTGGAACAAAATGGGTTCTGAAGAACAAGATGGATGAAAATGGTGTGGTCATTAGAAACAAAGCAAGGTTGGTTGTAAAAGGATACTCTCAACAGGAAGGGATTGACTATGATGAGACTTTTGCCCCTGTTGCTAGATTGGAAGCCATCAGAATATTCTTGGCATTTGTTGCTCATTCAAATTTTAAAGTCTATCAAATGGATGTCAAGAGTGCATTTCTGAATGGAGAGTTGGAAGAAGAAGTTTATGTGCAACAACCACCTGGCTTTGAGGATCCACATTTCCCAGAGTTTGTCTACAGATTGCTTAAGGCATTATTTGGACTTAAGCAGGCTCCAAGGGCATGGTATGATACTTTATCGCAATTTCTTCTAGAAAATCAATTCACTAGAGGCACATTGGACAAAACACTGTTTTACAAGAAGCATGGTGATGATATTATCCTAGTTCAGATCTATATGGATGATATCATATTTGGTTCTACAAATGAGAAGCTGTGTGAGAAATTTTCTAAGCTCATGCAGAGCAGATATGAGATGAGTATGATGGGAGAGCTAACATTCTTTCTTGGGTTGCAAGTTAGTCAGAGGAAGGATGGTATCTTTATAAGTCAAACCAAGTACATCAAGGATTTATTGAAGAAGTTTGACTTAGAAGATTGCTCACCTACAAAGACACCCATGGCCACTGCCACTAAATTGGATGAAGATGCTAAAGGCAAGAAAGTAGATATCTCAGTCTACAGAGGCATGGTTGGTTCTTTACTCTATCTCACTGCAAGTAGGCTAGACATCATGTTTGCTACATGTCTGTATGCAAGGTTTCAATCAAATCCAAAGGAGTCACATTTGATTGCTATAAAAAGGATCTTTAGATATCTAAAGGGCACTCCAAACTTGGGTTTATGGTATCCTAAGGACACAGGGTTCAATCTGGTTGGTTATTCTGATGCTGATTATGCTGGATGCAGAGTGGATAGGAAAAGCACCTCAGGTAGCTGCTAGTTTCTTGGACAAAGGTTAATCTCTTGGTACAGCATGAAACAACAATCTATGTCAACTTCCACAGCCGAGGCTGAATACATAGCTGCTGGAAGTTGCTGTGCTCAAGTGCTTTGGATTAGAAATCAGCTTAGAGATTATGGACTTGTGTTGGAAAGAATTCCAATCATGTGTGACAACACAAGTGCAATCTCTATAGTTGCCAATACTGTAAATCATTCTAGAACAAAGCACATTGACATCAGATATCATTTCATTATGGAGCATGCAAATAATGGAACCATTGAGTTGCATTATGTTCCAACAAATAAACAATTAGCTGATATATTCACTAAGCCATTGGATGAAGCCACCTTCACAAGGTTGGTTAGTGAGATTGGAATGCTGAATTCTTCAGAATCTGGCTAAGTGAAAATATCAACTAGATTGTTGCAGCAGTAAACACTTACTTTATCTAAATTCTCAATATTTTTGAAGTAGGTGTTGGCTGGAATATGATTTATAAATATTTCAAATCTGTTGCATATGTTGAAATTCATATTCAAATTAGCTTGAAATTTCTATAAAATTTTAAGACTATCACTATTTAATTTGTTAGAATATTCTTCATTTGAATAATTCTGGTGAATTTGAAAAGATAATGAAAATTAATTTTTATGAGTGGAAAGTGTAGACCGATAAGTCAGACTTCTCGAATGACTTTCATGTCTATGGTCGACTTCTCTAACAAGTCTATTTGGAAGACTCTTGAGTTCTCGAATAGTAAATTTTGGAGAAATCGAATAGTGACTTGCTTGACTTCTCGAATAGGACATTTGAGTTCTCGAATATAACATTTGAGTTCTCGAATAGAACATTTGAGTTCTCTAATGACTGAGTTCTCGAATAGAATATTTGAGTTGTCGAATCATTTGAAAAGGCTGAATTTCCGATGAATCTTAATCGTTTTTGGATTTTTATTCAGAATTTTAAATCACTCATAAAAACATATTTTATTTAATTTAGAATTATGTTCTAAGTTAGATAACTTCCAGCTGTGAGTTACAAACTGCTTGAGATATCGAGTAAGCCTTTCTTGACTTATTGAATAGTTGTTTTATACTTCTCGAATGACTGACTTGTCGATACAGAACATATATCTAATCGACAACTCAAGTCACTCGCATATATACAATTCCACAACTGTTCAAATCAATTCATTCGATTTCTCAGGCAGCTAAAGTTCCAAAACCTCTGAAAACCCTAACATCAAAAGCTAAATTTCTTCTTCAACCTTCATTCTCTTCTCATCTCTCTGTGTAACAATGGCAAATACCCAACTCATAATTCCTACCCACACCAATTTCATAGCAATGACCAACGATGTTGAAGCACCCAATGCAAACTTTAAGTGCTTCATTCGATGGATGGCTGAATCATACATCAAGGATGCACTCTCAGCCAACCCAACTCTGTATCTAGACCTACTAGAACAGTTTTGGAGGACTGCTACTGTGGAGGTTGTGGCCCTAGAGAATGCTATAACCTCATACGTGGTCTACTGCAAGATTCAGGACAAGGAAATCACTATCACTACTGAAGACATGAATCAAGCACTGGGCTACAACAAGGAGTGTATGACCCACTAGCCACGAATGCGGAATTGGAGGACTTCTTTGATTTTATCAACTACTCTGATAAAATCAAGATTGGAAATTTGAATAGGAAGTACTTGAGAAAAGAATGGAGCTATGTCTTTGCCACTCTTCTTCAAGTCTTCACAGCAAGGAAGTCTAGATTTGATCAAGTCAGCACACCTGTTCAACAAATAGGCTATGCTCTAGCATATGGGAGAAAGATTGATGTTGGACTGATCATAATGCAAGAATTGTATGGGAGACTTGGTAAGAACTCAGCCAAGAGAGGTAATGAAATTTTCTTCCCTCGCTTTATTCAATCTGCACTTAATTTCATAGATAATAAATTGATTGAATTGCCTGGGTTAGACAAAAAGATAATAGGTTATCCGAAATCCATGACCAAACTCATTTTTGGTAGCTTGGAGACTAGGAATGATGTGGATGTAAGACTCAAAATAACTCCCCATATGGAGAGCTTATTTAGGACTTACCCCAACAACATGCCCACATTTACCTCAAAATCAGAGTTAGCTAGGCCCAAGCAAGTAGAGCAAAATACTAACCCAGGGCCTGCTAACCAACCCCCTCAGCCAAACACTTTACCAAACACAGAGCCACCTGCATCATCCTCTCAACAGGGTGGTGTCAGTACAAATGAGAAGAAGAGAAAATGGGTTTCTTCTGAACCTCTAAAAATCTTAATTGAAGCAGCCTTGGCTGTAGAATTAGGATTAGGAAGTGAGGAACCTGAGTCACCCTTACTAAGGCCAAAGAAGAAGAAGAAGAAGAATCTAAAACCACCTCTTAAGTCACACAAATGGCTGAAGTTGTAAAATCAGGGGCACACAGTTCACTAGATGTATCCTCTCAATAGGGTGAATCTATAGAATCAAGCATCCTCCCCAATGCACAATCCTGTAAAGAGTCAGCACATGGGAGTGATAAGGCTGGCACAAAACTGAGTGGAGAGCACATCAATATTGAAACTCCCTCTATTTCTCTAGGGGAGTTGCCAAAATCCATTCTAAAAGACACTTCTCTTCCAGAATCTCACATTAAAATTTCTTTGGAGCCTGCAACTCAAGCAATTGAGGAGCAAGGCATTGATCACCAAGAATTTTCTTCTCTTGGTGAGCCAATGGACTCAAGTGACTTAGTGCATGACACTTTGCTCACCACCCAGGAACTACATTTAGATGGTGAGGGAATGCGAGCTGGGGCATATCCTAATGACACCATCAAAAACACAGAGGACTCACTAGTTTTCACTAGAGACTCTGTGCCTGTGTCAACTATTGGTGTAACTCATCCAACTTCTGTGGAGACACCAGTAGTAGAGTCATTCCATCCGGTTACAGAAGTTGCATCTGTAACTGAGGAGTCTAGCTTGCCTAGCTCTAGCTGTGACTTTATGTCACAATGGCTGAAGCCTGTGCAACATGGCAGTGCTTCAGGATCAGGATCTGTTCCACCATAATTGACGGTTGAAGCACTTCAAAGCTTAGCTGTGGATCAGATTCCTGAGTTCACAAAGATTGCTCAACACCTTCTTACTTCAAATCTGCCAAACCCAGACTATGAGGCTATTCTTCTATGCCACAGAAATGATGTGGAGATACAAAAGGCAAAGATAATAGATGATGCTGAGAGAGATGGCAATGTAGATGCCTGGATGCAAGGAAAATTTGATCTCACTCTCAATGAAGCTCTTCAGTATCTAAGAGAGGAATACATCACTTCACTGGGTTCAAATGCTATATCCCTTACTCCTGGTGAAGTGTATGAAGCCATTAATGACTCCTACAAAGGATTCCTCAAGGCTACACACTACCTTGGCAAAGGTGTCAAATCAGAAGTCAACAAGGTAAGTGATGCAACAGACAAGTCTATGGGAGAGATAAATAGGGCCTTTGATGCAAGGTTCCCTCAGTTGGACAGTGTTCTCAAACACATCAAAGTCTGCAACTCCACCTGCACCAAGATGGATAATGGTCTAGCTATACTGAAAGATGCTGTCACAGGTCTGGGGCATAAATTCCAAATCTTATGTGATCAGACAACTGATGCAAATGCCATGCTCAGGACCCTCTTTGCAAACCAGTATGGAGACAAGCTGATCACTGAGGTCCCAGTGCATGAGATGACCAAGTTTGAAGTGCAGAGACTCAAAGAACAATCACTTTCTGGTTTCAAATCTAATGAGTTATTTAAAAAGGTGGCTGCCCTGGAAACAGAAGTGACATCCCTCAAGAAATCCAATGCTCATCTAACAGACACTGTAGCAACTATCTCTGAGCAGTTGAGCACTCACGCCTCCACCACAGCTGATGTTCTTCTGCATCAACAATCTATGTTGTCTGCAATGATGAAGCATATGGGTCTCCCTCTTCCAGATGAATCTGCCAATCTCACCTCTTCCAACCCAAGGGCCCCTACTAAAGCCTCGGTGCCTGACTCCAAGCCTAAGGGGGAGAAGAGAAACCTAAGAGACTCAAAGCCTAAGGGGGAGTCAAAAGAAGAGAAGTCTAGAAAGGAGAAACCCAAGGAGAAAGGTATTACAATATCTGAGGGTGGTCAACCAACAATCTCAAAACCCATAATCTCTCATGTTCAAGGGAAGGGCAAAGCCAAAGTCAATGCACCTCTACCTCCTATACACATCACTACCCCAAGTGGACAAAAAAAACCATCACCTCTACAGTGGTCGCAGGATCTATGCCAATTGAGCAAGCTAAAACCTCCAGAAATGAAGAAGATCAACCAGTTGAAGTGGATGTAGTTACTGAGGCCAAGCTGATAGAAGTAGCAAATTCAGAAACTTATCATGATGATGCCTTCTTGAAGTTTCTGCAAGTCTCACAAGCAAAGGTTGGAGGGGATACATTGGAGTACAGAAGGAGTCTGAAAGAGCAAATCAATTATCTGACAGTGATTCCAAGGAAGCTAAATCAAATCTATCTCAAGGAGATTATGATGGTGACCAGTAATAAAATATGGCATCAATCTTATGATACCTTGGAGGCTCTAAAATTCACAGAGATTGATGCTATCCTGGGGATGATAAAAAAGATGGGAGAGAACAACAGAAGCCTATATACTGATCTGAGGAATGGCCAACAAGCAAGGTTGCCTGAAGTTTGCACTTATCCAAGAACAATTATCTATCAGTCTGGCACAAGGATTGAGGATATCAAACAATTGATCATTCCCAATGATCTCACTTCTCGAAATCACAGACTCATTATTGACATCATTGATCTATTGTAAAAGAAAAAGGGGATGAGGGCAGCTGAGGAGATAGAAGCACTACAAATCCTAAGATCATTCATTGCAACTGGTGTAATTCCAGAAATGGCCAAGCCAAGGAGGAATAAAGATGACAAAGATGAGGACAAGAGTGATGGGAAGGGAAAACATCACAGGAGTGATAAGGGTGATGAGGACAAGAAGAAGAAGAAAGACAGCAAGGACAAGAAGGATGATGACCAAGGTAAAGTCTATGAGAGGAAGAATGGAAAACAGCAGGCCTTAGGCATTGCTAGCAGTAATCTCACCACAGCACAAGACTCTAAGTCTAGGGTGAATGCTGTTAGGAATGACCTACCAAAATCTAATCCCATGGCTTCTGCAACTGTTTTACCACCTCAAGAAGAGAAGAAGATTCAAGTCAAGAAACCATCTGTATGTTTCAAAAAGCAAACTGCTAATGGAATACTACAATGGTCTACCAGCAAAGGTCACATACTACTGCCAGGCAACCATACTAAAAGGATCAAATTCAAACAAGCAGCAAGAAAACCAAAGCTTTCCAAATCAAGAACCCTAACAATCTATCCAGGCCTAAAACTCCAACCACTAGATGAAGACTACAATAAAGACCAACTGGAATACCTTAGAGCTCAAAGAATCTATCATGTTTCAATCATTAATGACTCCCTTGAGATCAAGTATACTGATGGAAGACAGAAGAAGTTTAAACAAGGGCAGTGTCAAAATTGGGGCAAGGTATATGACATAGAAAGGATTATTGCCATGTTGGATGCAGATGATAAAGTGGAAAGAGTATGGAAGTTGGAACTGATTGACTTTGTGAAGATGAAGAGAGATCATGAAGAGCTGATAAGAAAGGGGTGCCTTGAGAAGTGGTTGAAAAGGGAAAAAGAAATTGATAAACTGGAAGCTGAAGCAGAAGTGTTAAGGGCTAAGGGATTGTGTAGAGCTCAATTCAATCCATATGTTGTAAAGTATAGGAGGAGAAATGGAGATCATGTCAATATAAGAATGAATCTACTCAATCACTATCCTGCCAACATTCTGAAACCAGTACTTGAAGATTTCAAAGACTCTATCTTGCTTGAAGAATTGGATGCAATGGCAGAAATTATAAGAGCTATGGATGAGAATGCAAGGAAGGAAAAAGAAAGAAAACAGAAGGCATATGATGATCTACTAGCCAAGGAAATGGAGAGGGAATCAAATGATAAAGGCTAGCATCTCATCACAGTCTGTAAGATTACACAATTGTATTTCTATTCATGTTCTTAGTTCAAATCTACATACCTTTACTTTTCAAGATTTTATCTTTATGTATGTTAGGCTTGTTATCAGGCATGAAATTGTGACTAAGGGTCTTACTCACAATTTGGGGGAGATTGTTAGTCACAGAGACATGCCTGTACTCATATAATAACAAGCCTAAGTATGTGTAATGCTATGCATTACCTACATGACCTCTTAACTGAGGAAACCTCTAGTTGTAGAGTTTCTATTTGTTTTGTACTTGTAATAGGCATCAAATCCTAGTTGTGTAACTGTACTTAGAAAGTCAAGAATAATGCTTGAAAGAAGTTCCAAGGTTCATGCCTCAAGCAAGGAGATAAAGACTGTCAAATAATCACAGTTGGGATTTGAAGAAATGAAGACTTTTCCTAAGTACCAATTCGAGAAGTATGTTTGTTATATTCGAGAAGTCTAGCATTCGAGAAGTCAGAGATTCGATATCTCAAAAGACACTGTTCGATATCTCTGAAGGTCAACTAGTCAAAGCCTTATTCGAGAACTCAGAGATTCGACATGTCCAAATACTCTATTCGAGAACTCATGGAGTCAACAAGTCAAAGCATCATTCGAGTTCTCTAAGAGTCAACAAGTCAATGCTCTATTCGATATCTCAAGGACTAAAGAAGCTATTCGATATCTCAGGGATTCGATAAATAAAATGCTCTATTCGATATCTCAAAGATTCCTAGAGAAAATACTTATTCGAGAAGTCATTCGATATGTAAGTTTAACAGTATTCGAGAACTCCGAGTTATCGATCAAGCCAATTCTAGTTCTCGAATCACCAACAAAGTTACTTCTCGAATACAATCTTGGAGACAAAATACTGAAGAATTGTACAAGTCAGAAACCTGCAACAAGCTAAACCACTTTATGGACCACAATCTGTAATGTACTTTGGAAAAGCCTACAAAGAAGCTTGGAGAGATGTACAAGAGACAAAGAGCTAAAGAAGTGGATCTGAACAGAGCCTTGCAAAGTCAAACCTGTAGCCGTTTGGATGCTTACTCAAAAAGGATAGACTTACTAGAAAGTAAAATTGTTTAGCTACCTTATTTGTAGTAAGTAGGTTGTATTCATGCTCTATAAGGATACAGCCTCACTTCCTTAAAAAAAAGGTTTTTCATACACAATAGAAAACATCTCTCTGAGAAAAATGAAGCTGAGAATACTAACATTTGTATTCACAGATTGTAGCAAAATCTTTATCTAATAAAATATTAGATTAAAGTGATATTGTGTCTTGTGTTATTATTAATCCGCATTTACAAATCTACACACACAAACACATATTGTGCTACACTGATTCAAGAACAAAGAAAAGTTCAAGAATCCATTCACCCCCCCCCCTCTGTATTCTTTCTTGTAATCTATACTCAACAATTTTCAAAAAAAAAAAAACAAGCAAACATTCTTCCTCATTTCTTCATTCTCGGCCAAGAACAGGACAGCAACTTAAAACTGTCATATCTCCCTTATTTCTCACTGGAAAATTATGATCTATAGCTTTTTAGAAAGGTATTGAGGTGATCTACAACTCTTGTTCACAAGCCTCGTCCAGATAAGCAAGGTAAGACCCTTGTTTTTCCAGTTCTTTCAAGAGGGGTAATGCTGACTCCGAAAATTCTAAACTTGTTTCTTGATTTCCTTGTAAGGTTGAAGCTTATAAGGCTAGGATAAGCTCTCCCAAAGATATTTAGGCCGTATTTAAGAGTTCTTAGGCTCCAAGGAAGGTAAAATCTTCACCCATACTTTATGCTTGATGAGTTTTAAGTTGTATGGAAGTTGGATGCAAGAATGAGCATGTCTAA
Organism: Saposhnikovia divaricata; assembly: GCA_036435485.1. Lineage (NCBI taxonomy): Eukaryota > Viridiplantae > Streptophyta > Magnoliopsida > Apiales > Apiaceae > Saposhnikovia > Saposhnikovia divaricata. The sequence continues at coordinate 152,177,183 of CM071594.1, forward strand.
GAGATGTATGATGTTATAGCTTAATATCTTGGTGTAAATGATTGGGTGATGATAAGTTGATGTCACCCCTGGATTTGAAGTTTATGAACATGTAAAAATGATGTTGATAAGGAATGGTTGCCTTAAGTGGTTAATGGGATGATGTGAAAATTTGGAAATGATTAAGTTATAGCCGTTATAATGCCAAAATTCACTTAGGTCTTTTGTCCAGAATCACCTGAACTGATAAATTGTGATTTTTGGACAAAATTTCTCAGAAACTTGTAAATATTGCTTTTAAGTTTGTGTGGGAGTTTGAATCGCATTAAAACGATTTACGGTTTAGGTGTTATGCTCGTTTTAGTAAAACCGGTTAAAACGGACGAATCACGAAAACCAACGGGACTTGCAGTGTTAAACGAGCCCCTTAAAATTGGTGAAAAACTATGAAATTTTTTATATCGCTAGTCCTTACAGTGTAGAAGACACCCCAAAAAGAATCAAGTAAAAATATTGATTTTTCGAAAGAATCAAGTAAAAATATTGATTTTTCAATTTTATGAAAATGTTTAAGTCGAAACTGTCCGCGAAATATCGACCGCATAATTAAGCACCCGTGTAGACAATGAAAGAGACACTTAGGTGGTGTTAAGAATTCTGGAAAAACTGTGACAAGTAGCTTGGACTGTGAAGAAGGCAGGGGAAAAACAATCACATCAAGATATGGATTTTTCGATTTTATAGAAATATTTAAGTGCAAGTCATGCGAATGAAAAACACCTTTAGGGGACGAACGTTAAGAAATTTAATACCGATTAAAAATCAAACGAATCCAAAACTCGACCCGAATAAATTTGGTAACCTTAAACGACCAAGGAACGTCATCGAGATATAAAGGATCAATCCGAGACAATAAGATGACCCTAAGAACTGGGAGATAGTATATAAGTGTTGATTAATCGAATCGTTTAAGGGGCTAACCGAGCGTTTCTTTGTTTATTATAGATCATCGTCCTAGAGCCCGAGATCCTACCCCACCGGCACTGTCAGACAAGTTTTCTAAGACCGAGCTTTAAGTATTTCGAATACTGTTGTTGTTGTGATATAAAATTTGAACTGTTTTAATTATTGTACGAACAATGTTTGAAAATGTATGTATGATTTTTCCCCAAGTACTTGTTGAATAAAATTATGTTACACATATATATACGTAAACATGTACACAACTGTATGTATATATATATATATATATATATATATATATATATATATATATATATATATATATATATATATATATATATCTGTGTGTGTGTGTGTATACTCAAGGCTCGGACGGAGCGTAAGTACTTTCGGATCAAAGATCGGGAGTCGAAGATATTTTATATAAAAACCCGGTAACACCGGAGGTCGATATTTTCAATAATCGATAAGATTCCGATGAATAAAAATTTAAGAAATCAGAATTAAAATTCATTCAGTTATTTAATAAATATTATTTTAATATTTATTAATTAAGTGAATATTAATTTCAATATTCATTTAAAGTTAATTTATTTAATGATTAATTAATTATTAATTATTAGTTGTTTAGTAATTACTAAATATTATTTAAAAATGACTTATGGACTTTAAAAATTATTTAAATATTTTCTGATTTTCCGAAAAATATTTAAAAATAGCAGGGGTTCCCAAATATTATTAATGATTAAATATACATCATAATTGACATCCAAACTGCTCGCGAACTTATCAAAACTTGGGGACCCAAGGTTTTGGGAGCAATAAAAATGTTTTCTCCCTTCGCTACAAACTAAAGTGTATTCAGTGCAATAACCCTACCTCAACAAGGAGGGTTAGGATTTAAAAACCATAAGAAAACTCCGAGTAACTCCCAAGAAAATTTTGGAAATAATTTCCTGAGTTCAGAAAATCTGTTGACTAAGGTCAATCCACATGATGAGCTTGCTTCCTCAAATACTTCCGGAAGTAAAGATTAAAAAGTTTCATTCCGAATTTGAATAAGATTACTCTTGGGACTGGAGGGTGATGATAGTGTAAGAGGTTTGTAAGTGGGCGAGTCCATCAAGATATACATCCAAGTGTAAGAGGCTTACAGGTGGGCAAGTCCATCAAGATGTACATACAAGTGTAAGAGGCTTGCAAGTGCGCGAGTCCATCTTAAGACCCGAATGTGGTCAGGGCCACGATCTCGAATGAAGGATCACTTCCCGTCTACTAGTAGCGAAGTTGTGTTTGACACAATGGCTGATCACCTTATATCGAGGTGTACTCCGGAATAATCCCGTTCTTCCAATAGGAATTGTGTTGCAACGCTGTAATGGAAGCCCAAGTGCTCCATTACCGATAGTGTTGTCAGTGTTGAACTCATCAAGGAACTTGAGAATCCAAACTATTACGTTTTAAAATTGATAAAGGAGTAGTCAAATGATTTTGAAAATGGAGGTTATGTTATGTTATGCAGTATACGTACAAATCAAAAGTATTTTTGCAAAACTATTATTATATTGTTGAGGAGTATGCTCACTCTTGTTTTCTTTATATATATCACAAACAACAACAGGTAAGCATGGCCCGGAGACATCTGACCCCAAGAAAGCGCGTGGGAAATGCGCAGCAGTACCATAGACTATTTGGTGCTCCTTTACCTCAGGTGAGTGGACTTAGTTGCATAGGCTATCAGCTCAAACTAGTTAGGTTTATATACAAGCATGACTTGTGTGAGCTTTTAAAAACTTGGAAACTATCTCGTATTCGCCGCCACCGCAGGTAGTAGCCTTTTATGGGTTTTAAACCTTTTGAAATGATAACATTTGGGTTTGTAATAACTTTATATTCTGGATTGGATTTGGTAATCCATGTGATGTTTTACTTTCGCTCTGAGCCTATAACCTGTAGTTAGTATTAAAGATATAGGGGTCATTGCATAAAGAAAAGATCAGCACAAATAACAAATGAATAATCGGGAAAGGTAATTGTAAAAATAGAATTAAGGACTGTGTGACAACCTGGATCACTGACCCCGGATCTAGGGGTGTTACAGAAATGGTATCAGAGCACTAGGTTATACTCTCAGAGATGAAAGAAAGGTTAAGGATTCAGACCCTTACCAAGAATATGGACGGGCTAGTGGATATAGCCCTACTAACATTAAGCAACTAAGAGAACTACCTATTGAAACTTCTTAGATAGTAACACTTTTCCCTTTCCTGTATAGATACCCGAGGAGCTAGAGATCGACCCTGTTAAGGACCCAGTTGAGGACCCTGTTGAGGACCCCGTTGAGGATGACCCTACGGAGGCTGGCCCTGTTGACCCTACTCCTAGAGAGGACCCTGTGGACTCAGATGAGCCAGAGACCGACCCAGAGGAGAATCCAGAAGAGGATCCCATGGATGATGACCCAGTTGATTCCACTCCCGGAGAGGATCCCGAGGTTGATGGCGTGACCTAGACTGACATACCGATGCATCCCCTTCCGCACAGAGAGTCACCACCACCTGACTCCCCTCAGTGGAGCCCACTTCCTACTGATGATTCTGAGGAGCTCATCCCAGAGGATGCGGATACCGAGATTGTCCATGAGAGCGAGCCTGAGTTACCACCACCACCTCCGATACCAGTCGTTGTTGCAGCCGAGCACGATTGGGTAGTGGCCCGTCTGACTGCCGAGCTGGTGGTAGCAGATGCTAGGGTCAGAGAGCTGAGGTTCCAGCTGGACGAGGAGAGGAAGGCCAGGTATAGTGCCCGTAGGGAGATGATAGATTCCATAGCTAGGAGATTGAGGAGGATGGTACTTCGAATCGAGAGGAGGGCCCTCTCCCGACTCAGGGCACTGACAGGAGGGTCAGGAGGAGCGAGGTGGAGAGGATCATGTCGAGAGCCATGACGAGAGTCAGGGATGTGACACGTCCCACCAGGATTGATGATGTATGATGGCCGGTTAGCCTTCTAGTGCGGACTTGTAGTTAGTAGTTGTACTTTTGGGTCAGCAGGTTAGTAGATAGTAGCTTGTCCGGCTAGAAAGGCATGTTATGTAGCTTTTGATAAGATCGGTTGTATTATGGTTATGTACTCTAAAACCTTGCTCGAAAATGGTAGCCCTTTTATGGTGCCCGTAATGTATCTATTTAAATTCGGCATTAAATTTTGTTTAAATCAATTTACATATAACGCACTAATATCAAACTGCTTATGTCAAGAAAGCATCTATGAATCCATGATGAACTCCACCCTTGAGGTGACACTTATGTATGCGAGGAAACCCTAAAAAATCTTATATATATATATATAATATGTGTGTTTTTATAAAATGACAACCGGACGAAGAAACACAAAAGCCCATCCGGCCGAATCGGCCACCCATGAAAATAATCAGCGCAGAGAGGAAGAGCGCCAACACCAAGCTCATGAGGAAGAAGGACAAGACTTTAATGAGTATAATGATGTAGATTACGAGAAGGAAGAGGAGGAAACTACCCAAAATGAGGGGGCATGGACGAGAACCCTATGGAGCAGTTTATGAATTTATTCAGAAAGAACCTACACCAATAACCCCCACCACCAAGGAACCCCACTGCCACCAATGCGAGTGCCTCTCGATCTTTTAAATCCATGAAACCACCAGAGTTTCAAGGAACTGTTGATCCCGTAGCAGCACGGGCTTGGCTGAAGGAGATGGAAAAATCCTTTGAGATTCTAGGTGCGGATGAGACCCAGAAGATGGCCTTCGCCGCTTACCTGCTGAAGGGAGAGACGAATTTCTGGTGGGAAGCTAAGCGCAATTTGGAACTCGAGGGTATAGTGACTTGGGATAGATTCTGTAGGCTGTTCCTGGATAAGTACTTTCTCAAGTACATGGAAACACAGATGGAACTGAAGTTCTTAGAGCTGAAACAAGAGAACATGACAGTGGCATAATATGAAGCCAAGTTCATTGAGCTATCGAGATTTATGCCAGACTTAGTAGATACTGAAGAGAAGAGGGCTCAGAGGTTCCAGCTAGGACTAAAACCGTGGATACAAAACCGAGTTGCTATGTTGGAATTAACGGACTACGCCACCCTGGTACAGAAGGCCTCAATAGTGGAGGCTGGGAGTGAAATGAGCCTGAGAATAAAGGAGAATAAGAAAAGAAAGGCAGTAAGTTTAGGAGGAGGATCTGGTGGCGGGCGCCACTTTAGCAAGTTCAACCAGGGGGCCGTGTCACAACCGAAAGTGAGCTCAGGATTTCAGAGGTCTGGAAGTGAGAGTGTCAGTCAGGGAGGCGGACAGACCAGAGCACCCACCCTCACCCAGCCGCGCACTCCCTTACCAGAATGCAAGGTTTGTGGGAACAGGCATCTAGGAATGTGCCGGAAAGCTATGACGTGCTACAAGTGTGGACGAGTGGGGCACTACTCCAATGATTGCACCCAGCAAGCTCAGGGCCCAAAGTGTTTCCAATGGAGGCACGGGGCATGTGAGGAAGGACTATCCTAGGTTGAACCCGACAGGGTCAAGAGTGAGGGGAGCAGCTTCCAACCGACTTCCTACCGCCAAGACCTTTAACATGACCGTGCAAGATGCCATCAGGGACTCGGACGTCATTGCAGGTACCCTTTCCCTTAACTCGGTAAATGCAAATGCTTTATTTGATTCTGGAGCTACCCGTTCTTTTATATCGCAAGACTTTGCATGCAATTTAAATCTTAAGGCAGAGACTTTAGAAGAGCAATTAATGGTAGAGATAGCTAATCGCGAAGTGATTTTCGTGAGTCAGATTTACCCCAATTGTGATCTAGAAATAGAAGGTCGTCACTTTCGAGCAGATCTAATACCTTTTGTGTTAGGAGGATTTGACTTTATCTTAGGGATGGATTGGATGTCTAGTAATAATGCCCAGATCGATTGTAAGGGCAAGAAAGTTAAGATGATGGTGCCAGGAAAGAAGAGGGTAGTGTTTAAGGGACATCGACAAACTCAGAAATTCCACACTATTGCACAAGCTAGAAAGTTGGTACGTAAAGGAAATGAAGCCTTCCTAGCCTACATAGTGAGCACAAAACGAGAGACCCCTAAGATACAAGACATTCCAGTAGTTAGGGAATTCAAGGATGTATTTCTCGAGGACCTTCCAAGATTACCACCCGATAGGGAGATCGAGTTCGTAATAGAGCTAGCACCCGGGACTACACCTGTTTCTAAGGCCCCATATAGATTAGCTCCCGTGGAGATGAAAGAACTAGCAACCCAATTGCTAGAGTTACTGGACAAGGGTATGATAAGACCGGGCGTATCTCCATGGGGTGCTCCAGTGTTGTTCGTAAAGAAAAAGGATGGCGGCATGAGATTGTGCATCGACTACAGAGAACTGAACAAACTGACCATTAAGAACAAATACCCTCTACCTAGAATCGACGACCTGTTTGACCAGCTGAAAGGGGTAGTCTACTTTTCAAAAATAGACTTGAGGACCGGGTATCACCAACTAAAGATCAAGCAGGAAGATATACCAAAGGCCATATTTCGCACTAGGTAGGGACACTAGGAGTTTCTGGTTATGTCTTTCGGATTAACCAATGAACCAGCAACTTTCATGGATCTGATGAATCGAGTGTTTAAACAATACCTAGACAAGTGCGTCATAATGTTCATTGATGATATCCTAATTTATTCAAAGACTGAGGAAGAACACGTAGAACACTTGAGGATAGTCTTAGGGATTCTAAGAGCAGAGAAACTGTATGCCAAATTCTCGAAGTGCGAATTTTGGCTAAAGGAGGTACAATTTTTGGGTCACGTGGTAAGCAGTGAAGGAGTACAGTTGATCCTACCAAGATAGAGGCCATATCAAATTGGGAAAGACCGCCCACCCCGATGGAAGTGAGAAGTTTCGTAGAATTGGCCGGCTACTATAGGAGGTTCGTGAAAGACTTTGCCAAACTGGTAGCCCCGCTGACCCGACTCACCAGGAAAACGAAGAAGTTTGTATGGACTGAGAAATGTAAGGAAAGCTTCCAGGAGCTAAAGAAAAGGTTAGTGACCACCCCCGAACTGGCACTACCAGATGAGGGGGGAGACTTTGTGATCTATAGTGACGCTTCCCACAAAGGACTAGGCTGCATGCTCATACAGCATAGCAAGGTGATTGCATATGCATCCCGATAGTTGAAGGAGTATGAGGTAAGATATCCTACCCATGACTTAGAGCCAGCTGCAATAGTTTTCGCTCTAAAGATATGGAGGCACTACTTGTACGGAGAGAAATGCGAGATCTATACAGACCACAAGAGCCTCAAGTACATCTTCACTCAGAAAGAATTGAACATGAGACAGAGAAGGTGGCTAGAACTAATAAAGAACTATGACTGTGAAATCCGCTATCACCCAGGGAAGGCCAATGTGGTGGCTGATGCCCTTAGTAGGAAGGAGAAACTCAAGATGTTGACTTCGATAGAGGAGTTGGTGAAGGAACTAGAGAAACTAGAGATAGACATCAAAAGACCAGGTGATGGCCAAGAAGTATTAATGGGAATCCAGATCCAACCCCCGTTGTTGGAAAAGATTAGATTATGTCAGGAGTAAAAGATGGACGAAGAAGAAAATTCGGAAGAAGAAATCCTGATCGGTGAAGAAATCAAGTGCGAGAGAGATAAGAATGGAATCATGTGATATGCATCGAGGATATGGGTTCTGAACGTTCAGGAGTTAAAGGATGAAATATTATACGAAGGCCACAACGCAAGATATTCGGTACACCCCGGCAGCACAAAAATGTATAGGGACTTGAAAGAATACTACTGGTGGCCCAATATGAAAAAGGATGGAACGGAATGGGTGAATAGATGTTTGACCTGTCAGCGAGTCAAGGCAGAACATCAAAGGCCCAGTGGCCTGCTGCAATCCCTAGAGATTCCGGAGTGGAAGTGGGAACATATAGCCATGGACTTCGTAGTAGGACTACCAAAGACTAGGACCAACCACGGCGCAATTTGGGTAATCATCGATAGACTAACTAAGTCTGCCCACTTTCTCCCAATCAATGAGAAATACACTATCGACAAGATGATGGACATTTACATAAAGGAAATTGTGGTGCGACACGGAGTCCCGGTGACTATTGTATCCGATAGAGATCCAAGATTTAACTCCAGATTTTGGAGAAGCTTCCAGGAATGCGTAGGGACTAAACTGAACATGAGTACTGCCTATCACCCCCAGACTGACGGGCAGAGTGAAAGGACGATCCAAACCTTAGAGGACATGTTGAGAGTGTGTGTCATAGACTTTAAAGGGAGTTGGGAAGAACATTGACCCTTAATTGAATTTGCTTATAACAACAGCTATCACTCGAGCATAGGAATGCCCCCTTAAGAAGCCCTCTATGGCTGGAAGTGTCGTTCTCCCTTGTGTTGGGATGAAGTTGGCGAACGGAAGATATTGGGACCCGATCTAGTTTAGCAGACAAGAGATGCAATAACATTAGTTAGAGGAAGACTAGCAACAGCCCAAGATCGATAGCGCAAGTATACTGATTTAGCACGAAATGATAAGGAATATGAAGTAGGAGACATGGTGTTGTTAAAGGTATCCCCATGGAAAGGACTGATGAGATTCGGGAAGAAAGGATAGCTGAGCCCACGATTTATTGGACCTTTCGAAATTTTGAGACGCATCGTGCCAGTTGCCTACGAATTGGCTTTACCCCCAAACCTACAACAAGTGCACAACGTGTTCCATGTATCCATGCTCAGGAAGTATAACACCGATGCCAAACATGTGGTGGAATATGAACAAGTAGACCTGCAACCAGACCTATCGTACATAGAACAACCGGTGGAAATCATGGACCGCAAGGAGTAGGTATTAAGAAACAAGGTCGTCAAGCTAGTTAGATTTTTGTGGCATAACCATAATGTGGAAGAATCGACGTGGGAACTGGAAAGTGCAATGCAAGAGAAGTACCCCCACTTATTCTCAACCTGATTCCGGGACAGAATCCTTTTAAGGGGGGAAGATTGTGATAACCCTAATTTTTGTACAATTGTAAAAGACTTGGATAAATAGTGATTTCGATATTAAGGAAAGCAATTCCCACCCACTTATGAGTAATGGAAAATTTGAGAATTCGAATTCGTATTGTGATTATATAAGTGAAATGGGTGTATGTAAAAGTCGTCAGAATTCAGAAAATCCTACTCCACTAACAACCTACATTTTACGAGATATCGATAAATACGAAAACTATGACAAGGTCAAGGGATCTACATTCAAAAACTCCATGCAACCAACGTACTAAAATAAGGGAATTAGAATATTGGAAGATCACTTGAAAGAATATCCAGACCAAGAACATTTTAAGGATTAATTTGGATTAACATGGAAATTAAGGAATAAATATTGGAAAATAGCAAAGATGGCAAGCATCCATGCAACTCCCATTCGAATCCCATGCAAGTAGCCATGCAAACTAATACTTAGGAAAACAAACCAAACTACTTAGAAAACCAACTAAGAGTACAAAGACATACTTCCATGTTTCATGGAATTGAATCAAAAAATTCAAAACGCAAAATAGTAACTTGGACGTTGGCCTTGGAAGACATGGTTTGGCTGATTTTTAGATACAACAACCCCATACAAATAATATTACAACCTCATTTCATTTTCAAAAAAAAAAACAAGCAAACATTCCTCCTCATTTCTTCATTCTGGACCAAGAACAGGACAGCAACTTAAAACTGCCATATCTCCCTCATTTCTCACTGGAAAATTATGATCTATAGATTGTTAGAAATGTATTGAGGTGATCTACAACTCTTGTTCACAAGCCTCATCTATACAACCAAGGTAAGACCCTTGTTTTTCCAGTTCTTTCAAGAGGGGTAATGTTGACTCCGAAAATTCTAAACTTATTTCTTGATTTCCTTGTAAGGTTAAAGCTTATAAGGCTAGGATAAGCTCTCCCAAAGATCTTTAGGACATATTTAAGAGTTCTTAGGTTCCAAGGAAGGTAAAATCTTCACCCATACTTTATGCATGATGAGTTTCAAGTTGTTATGGAAGTTGGATGCAAGAATGAGCATGTCTAAGAGATGTATGATGTTATAGCTTAATATCTTGGTGTAAATGATTGGGTGATGATAAGTTGATGTCACCCCTGGATTTGAAGTTTATGAACATGTAAAAATGATGTTGATAAGGAATGGTTGCCTTAAGTGGTTAATGGGATGATGTGAAAATTTGGAAATGACTAAGTTGTAGCCGTTATAATGCCAAAATTCACTTAGGTCTTTTGTGCAGAATCACCCGAACTGAGAAATTGTTAGACAAAATTTCTCAGAAACTTGTAAATCTTGCTTTGTTGTTTGACTGAGAGTTTGAATCGCATTAAAACGATTTACGGTTTAGTAGTTATGCTCATTTTAGTAAAACCGGTTAAAACGGACTAATCACGAAAACCAACGGGACTTGTAGTGTTAAACGAACCCCTTAAAATTGGTGAAAAACTATGAAATTTTTTATGTCGCTAGCCCTTACAGTGTAGAAGACACCCCAAAAAGAATCAAGTAAAAATATTGATTTTTCGAAAGAATCAAGTAAAAATATTGATTTTTCGATTTTATGAAAATGTTTAAGTCGAAACTGTCCGCGAAATATCGACTGCAGAATTAAGCACCCTTGCAGACAATGAAAGAGGCACTTAGGTGGCGTTAAGAATTCAGGAAAAATTGTGACAAGTAGCTTGGACTGTGAAGAAGGCATTGGAAAAAGAATCACATTAAGATATGGATTTTTCGATTTTATAGAAATATTTAAGTGCAAGTCATGCGAATGAAAAACACCTTTAGGGGACGAACGTTAAGAAATTTAATACCGATTAAAAATCAAACGAATCCAAAACTCGACCCGAATAAATTTGGTAACCTTATACGACCAAGGAACGTCATCGAGATATAAAGGATCAACCCAAGACAATAAGATGACCCTAAGAACTGGGAGATAGTATATAAGTGTTGATTAATCGAATCGTTTAAAGGGCTAACCGAGCATTTCTTTGTTTATTATAGATCATCGTCCTAGAGCCAGAGATCCTACCCCACCGACACTGTCAGGCAAGTTTTCTAAGACCGAGCTTTAAGTATTTCGAATACTGTTGTTGTTGTGATATGAAATTTGAACTGTTTTAATTATTGTAAGAACAATGTTTGCAAATATATGTATGATTTTTCCTTAAGTACTTGTTGAACAAAATTATGTTACATATATATATATATATATATATATATATATATATATATATACGTAAACATGTACACAACTGTATGTATATGTGTGTGTATATATATATATATATATATATATATATATATATATATATATATACATATCTGTGTGCGTGTGCGTGTGCGTGTGTGTATACTCAAGGCTCGGACGGAGCGTAAGTACTTTCGGATGAAAGATCGAGAGTCGGAGATATTTTATGTAAAAACCCGGTAACACCGGAGGTCGATATTTTCAATAATCGATAAGATTCCGATGAATAAAATTTAAGAAATCGGAATTGAAATTCATTGAGTTATTTAATAAATATTATTTTAATATTTATTAATTAAGTGAATATTAATTTCAATATTCATTTGAAGTTAATTTATTTAATTATTTGTTTAATGATTTAATTATTTATTAATTATTAGTTGTTCAGTAATTACTAAATATTATTTAAAAATGACTTAAATATTTCAAAAATTATTTAAAATTAATTATTGACTTTAAAAATTATTTAAATATTTTCTGATTTTTAGAAAAATATTTAAAAATAGCAGGGGTTTCCAAATATTATTTATGATTAAATGTACATCATAATTAACATTCCAACTGCTCCGAACTTATCAAAACTTGGGGACCCAAGGTTTTGGGATCAATAAAAATGTTTTCTCCCTTCGCTACAAACTAAAGTATATTCAGTACAATAACCCTACCTCAACAAGGAGGGTTAGGATTTAAAAACCATAAGAAAACTCCGAGTAACTCCCAAGCAAATTTTGGAAATAATTTCCTGAGTTAAGAAAATCTGTTGACTAAGGTCAACCCACATGATGAGCTTGTTTCCTCAAATACTTCCGGAAGTAAAGATTAAAAAGTTTCGTTCCGAATCTGAATAAGATTATTCCTGGGACTGGAGGGTGATGATTGTGTAAGAGGCTTGAAAGTGGGCGAGTCCATCAAGATATACATCCAAGTGTAAGAGGCTTGCAGGTGGGCAAGTCCATCAAGATGTACATACAAGTGTAAGAGGCTTGCAAGTGGGCGAGTCCATCTTAAGACCCGAATGCGGTCAGGGCCACGATCTCGAATGAAGGATCGCTTCCCGTCTACTAGTAGCGAAGTTGTGTTCGATACAATGGCTGGTCACCTTGTATCGGGGTGTACTCCGGAATAGTCTCGTTCTTCCAATTGGAATTGTGTTTCAACGCTGTAATGGAAGCCCAAGTGCTCCATTACCGATAGTGTTGTCAGTGTTGAACTCATCAAGGAACTTGAGAATCCAAACTGTTACGTTTTAAAATTGATAAAGGAGTAGTTAAATGATTTTGAAAATGGAGGTTATGTTATGTTATGCAGTATACGTACAAATCAAAAGTATTTTTACAAAACTGTTATTATATTGCTGAGCGAGTATGCTCACTCTTGCTTTCTTTATATATATCACAAACAATAGGTAAGCATGGCCCTGTTACATCAGACCCCCAGAAAGCGCGTGGTAAACGCGCAGCAGTACCGTAGACTATTTGGTGCTCCTTTACCTCAGGTGAGTGGACTCAGTTGGATAGGCTATCAGCTGAGACTAGTTAGGTTTGTATACAAGCATGACTTGTGTAAGGTTTTAAAAACTTGGAAACTATCCCGTATTCGCCGCCACCGCATGTAGTAGCCTTTTGTGGGTTTTAAACCTTTTGAAATGATAACATTTGGGTTTGTAATAACTTTATATTCTGGATTGGATTTGGTAATCCATGTGATGTTTTACTTTCGCTCTGAGCCTATAACCTTTAGTTAGTATTAAAGATATAGGGGTCATTGCATAAAGAAAAGATCAGTACAAATAACAAATGAATAATCGGGAAAGGTAATTGTAAAAATGGAATTAAGGACTATGTGACAACCTGGATCACTGATCCCGGATCTAGGAGTGTTACATTTTGGATGGCTAGAGACAGAAGATAGGGAATGGAAGAAGTACCTCGGTGTATAAGTCAATTTAGTTACAAATATTGTTGGTAGTAGGAACTAGCTATAGCTACCAATAGCTACTAAGTTTTACCTTTAGTCCCTTTGTAAACGATATATTTCTGTTTTGTAGGGTACTCTTCTCCTCCTTGAATTTTTTTCCCATAAGGTTTTATTTGTGGAGTGGTTTTGATGCGGCCTTCTTTTGGTAGGTTATCTTTTCAGACATTAAATACGTTATTATCTAAACTTCGGGAACATCATTGCACGATCTTCGGTTAGATATTAAGCTTTTTGAATGAAAGAAACCCCATCGGTTGAACATTGTATTTCGACGTAATTCAGTAATGAAAATATTCTTTCAATAAAAAATGTGTTTGTATCTGTTACGCTAAAATAAGCGATTCATTACTTTAATTCTGTTATAAAAGTAATTACATTTATACAAATACACGAGATATACGGAAAGTAAATTAAGTCACAAATTTTCGTAAAATAAAGAGTAAAAAGCACTTCGTGTACTTGAACTTTCCTGAAATCTGCACTTGGGATACTATAGTTCAAAAACCCCTACTTGTAATACTGAACTTTCAAACTTTTTGCAACGTGTGTACTTCCGTCAATTTCCCTTTAACGTCGTTACTTTGACGAGCGTAAAACAGTCATTTCGGAACCAATTCATATCTTCTTACCCCCGAATCAGCAACATGAACCCTAATTACATTTTTCTTATCCCCAATTCATATCTTCTTATCCCCAATTCATACATCATATATTATTCTGATTGGGACTTTCTGTCAGAAGAAGGATTATGAGAAATCTGAGAAGCTGCTTGATGACTTGTTGAAAAGGAAATACTGTTACAAGATGGTGGATGTAAGCCTCTTATTGCTGCTTGTTACAAGAATGGAAACCCTTTTCCCCTCCTTTGTTCTCTTTTGAAGCCGTATATGTATGTGTGATGAGCTGCGTGTGCTGATGTGTGTGTGACTGTGTGTGCTTCGTGGGTCGAGGTTGTGAACTGTGGGTGTATGCAAAACAGTTCGTGTGTGTGTATATTGAGTTATGTGTGTGTATTGAACGAGCTGGGTTTAACCAAGACACTGGCGAGTTTTAGTGCTAAATAGGGAAGTGGGTTTGACCATTGTCCACTTCACACACGTAAAGACACAGATACAATTACATGGTGTCAGTCAAAAAATCAGGTGTAAGCAAGACTATCACACCTGGTATCAGACTTAAAAGACTATCAAACTTATTTTTATTATAATTTACTACAGATTCTAAAACTTCAGGTAAGAAATTTAGCATGCGTTATGTTCTCCATCCTTAAGTGGATGGGAAAACTCATCAGATACAGAATGAATTTCTCTGTGTACATCCAGCTTGGCAGTGCGTTTATGCCGTAGAGCCTCTTCAAAGGCCATCTTTACATCTTTATTACTGAAATCATCCCACTGGTCCTCGGGATTTTTCTCTTGACTTTCTTGAAGACCATCAGGGTCCTTTCTGCTATTAAATCCAGCAGATGCTTTATTACGCACCATTACTCTGCAATCTCCATCAAGTATTTAGTTGTCCTGCAACTTATTATGGTGTTTGGCATATCGTTCAGTAAGAATGTTACATAGTTTCTGAGCAAATCCCTGGTGGAGAAATTGGAGTAAAAGGACAGAAAGATGGTAATGGTAAGAAAAGAAAAGCAATTTCAAGAGGAAAAGCAATGGAAATTGTATCTGGTGTGCAGGAAAAGTAAGAGGAGATATGGTGTGCGAGGTAAAGCAACTGAGATTGTGCAGGTTGTTTTTGAGAATGGGTATACATTAAAAGTAAATGAATTGACTGTTTATCTCTGTCAAAATAAAAGATTGCTGGAAGCACACGAAGTATTGAAGCTCTCTCCTCACTCTGTTGGGAATGGACTGAAGAATTAGACTCCTGTGAAAAATATATATTTTCTGAATTGCAAAAACGTTCATCAATAGTGAATTGCAGTTTCAAGGAGAAGATGACTAGTAAAAAGACTGTTTTACCCCTATTTTAGATAACGGTGTTAACCTGATTTGACGGAAGTACACACTTTGCAAAAAGTTTCAAAGTGCAGTATTACAAGTAGGGGTTTTTGAATTATAGTATCGCAAGTGCAGATTTGGGGAAAGTTCATGTACACGAAGTGCTTTTTACTCTAAAATAAAATTCAAAACATGTTAATTCCTTTCAGTGTTCTGGATATAATTTGTCTCCGAAAATTTATCCTAAGCTGTACAAGTAATTGAATTGATGAAACTTACATGATCTGCAATAAATGTGAATGCTTGGAACTCTAGCTAGGATGCAATTACTATTTTATCATAATATATATTATTTTAAAATTTAAATAAATTAATCTAATTTTGTTTTGTACTTATCATTTTATAACAAATATTTATTTTAGTAAAAGTGAATATCATAAGCAACTTAAATACAAGTTTTTTTTTTTTGAAACAACTTATATACAAGTTAAAGACCATCCAGGAAATTCGTGGCATAAAAAATTAAAAATGTCCAAAAATTACAATTTATTATAACATTTACGTGTATTCGATAATTTTTGGGTCCCCCTCAAATTTGGATTCCTGTATAACAAGGCTCCTGAGTCCTGACACATCCTAATCTAATGGACACCAGGTTACATGAATAAACTTTTCAAATTTTGAAGATACTGTAATACATTTTTTATATAATACATAAAATGTAATATACTAATACAATATGATACAATATATATATATATATATATATAATCGGATCAAATCATCCTAAATTTATATTCGATTAATTCATTGTCAAATATTTTTGATCTAATCAATTTTTTTCAATGATAAATCCATATTTATTTTTTTTAAAGAAATCAAACTGTATCAGGTTGAATCAAACCTCCTATCCATTGATTAGAGATTCACAAAAATCCTTGGGGCCAGACTTTATTTGGGTTTAAAAAAGTTCGGGTTTTTTAAGAATCGGGTCGGGCCAGATTTTTTCAGAAAAAGGGATCGGGCCGGGGCCAGGTTTTCTCTAAAATATGATGCTCTTTTTAGGCCCTCGGGGTGGGCTGGACTTTTATTCGGGTTTTTTCTTTAAATTCATATATACATAATTTTTATCTTTTTTTTTGCAAAGCTAATATATTAATATACAAAAAAAGAAAATCTTACAAAAGAAACAACCTCTAAAGATTTACACCCCTGAACTTGTACAATCCAAATTACACAATAACAGACACCACGAAATCTAATACTAAAAAATTACTAGTATAATAGTTTTTTTTATCATAAAACATCAATGCAACTCAAAAAAATTTTATTCATAATCTGCGTTATGACTTAAACCGATCGTAAGTCATATCAATCTCCTCGTATATATCCATTTCGAGAAACATCCTCTACACTCAATAAGTATTTTTGAAAGAAGGGTTTATCCTGCATATTGTTGATTCTTTCTAACCTTATAATCCTTCACATTCTTTTTATTGCTAAGTTTAATATTCTTGAAATTTATTAAAAACATTAAATTTAAATTTTTCTATAAAAAAATTGAGTTTTTATCTAGATTTCTTAAATAGTCCGAGTTTTTATCCAGGTCAAATCTGGCTTTTGTCTGACCTTTTTGAAAACCCGGGTTTTATCTGGGATTTTCAAAAGCCCAGGCTATTAATCGGGTTTTTGGGGTTTCGGGTTTCAGACTGAATTTGATAAAAGATAAAAGGTCCATCTTAAATCCACTAGCTGAACCGAACCGGGCTGAACTTTTTTCCGATCGAGTTTTTTAGATTTTTTCCCGAATCGGATTGAACGGAATGTCGGACTTTAGCCTTTTTGAATATCTCAACCATTGACATGCTTACTTATCATGTTTTCTTATTTCGTAGAAGAACAAGATAACAGTAAATTTCTTGAAAGGATAAGAGTAAATTTGTTTACTTTTCTTAGATAACTGCTGATGTGGAGGATATCTATCCAATTAAATGAAAGAATCTTGGGGAGTATAAACAAATTAGAAGAGACAAATTACTCGAAAGTTAGGGCATTTGCAATGCTTAGAGGAACACCGAGAGATCCCTTATATCACTCTTGCATGGTTCTTTAAGTAGACTATGTGAATCCTTGCACTTTCCACACCAAGACTTTGCAAATTCATTTTAATTCTTAAGTTGATGTGTCATGAGAGGACATGTATGTGTGGTGTGCATTGCCATGTGATCTTTTATACAAACTAGATGGACTTTGTGGGTACATTCACTATAGGCCCTCACGAGACCTCACTCGTCCACTAGGGCTGCCTAGGGGTTTAAAGGGCTTGTTGCATATGCCAAATGCAACCGTCACACCTACGAAAAGGAGTATAGGACTTTTTATCTAGATTTTCTTTTTTGTTTTTACTCGAGGACGAGCAAAAGATAGGTATGGGGGCATTTGATAAGTGCATATTTTTGCATATTTTTATTACCTATTTATTGCTTGAACTCGTATTTTAATAAATTATTTTGTTGCATTTCAGGAAATTCGTAAATAAATAAAGAAATGACAAAATAAAGAAATAAAGAGCAAGGAAGGGAAAAAGAGGAAGAAAAAGGACCAAAAAATGAAAGAAGGAAAAGAATTAGGAGCTTGGAGCAAAAAGAATATTTCAAGACAAGTGGAAGGTGGAGATCATCCCAACACATTACATAAGTGTATGGCCAAGATCAACTCTTCAAAGCTTAAGGGGGAAGGAAACAAATAGATGGCTAGGATTTCACCACCACACAACCCAAATGTATGGTGAAGATTTACCCAACACCCCCCTTAACCCTAATTCCTATCCTATAAATACCCCCTCACCCCCCTTGTATTTAGTAACTTAGATTTTAGGGTAGTTTTAATTTCTTGTATTTCTTTTCTTAGTTTCAAATCTTGTAAACACTCCTATTATAATTAATGCAATTTTTATTTTCTTTACTTCTTGTCTTGCTCTTTCGTTATTGTTGCCTTGTTTCGTTATTTTCGTAAATCCCGTTGCTAACCACTTGGGGTTGAAAATAACGAAATTTGGTTTCGTGTTCTTAGTTGCAAATTTTAATTACGCCCCTTTAAAAATCAATTTTATTGTGGGCCATTAATTTCAAATCATCGTTTTTAGCAATTTAAATTTTGTAGTTTACTTTATTTATTTGCAACTTTATTTTTTAAAAAAAATAAAAAAAAAACAAAAAAAATTATAGTTTAATTAATTTCCTGTATGTGAATTCTTGCTTTAATTTATGGTCCCCTGTTTGTTTCTCTTTCGTAATTTAGCTTAAACAATAAACGCAGTTCTTGCCCAACTCCCCTGTGTTTCTTTTTATTCGACTAAACCACGCTCTTGTTCTCCCTTTTATTTTCTGCACCTTCGCCTTACAACCCATAACTGTTCCTCTCGCACGATCTCTCTAAACTCTCCTCTCTCCCTTCCTCTTCCTCTCTCTTGTCTCTCCCCACAAGTACCCACATCCCTCCCTTCTTCTTCATTACAAACCAACACCTTGCCCCTACCCCTCTTCCCCTTTCTTTAATCGTAATTTCATTGTATGCGTCCCTGTTTTCTGCGATTAATCGTTTTTTATTTCATTGTTGGATTCGTGTTGAGTCATGGCTACGTTCTTAGATTTTGTTTTGTTTTGCCGTCTCTTTGTTTTGTTCGATTAAGCTCTGAGTCGACTGGGTACAATTTGCAGCTAGTTCCAATCATATTTTGCCGTTTTTACTGAATTCCTTTCTGATTGTTGATGTTTGCGAGTTGAGTTTTAAGTTTGGTGATTGTTTATTGATAATATCAACTGATATGGGTGAAAAGTAACCCTTAAAGACACAATTAATGTGACATTTATTGGCCCGTAAATATGGCCCGAAACCCTAGTTAGGCACTAAATTCGTAATTAATGGTCAGGCCCAAAAGAACGGCCCAAACTGGGGACGCCCGGTAAAAGCCTATCTCTAACATGGGTCTGATCCACAAACCAGGAACGTTCTAGAAACTAAGAACGTCCTAGAATATCCCCAGGATATTGTGTAGCCTCCAAGGCACCAAATTCGACATGGAAACTAATTCCTAAAAGGAAGGAGTCAGAACCTTCCTCAATTACGGTGACTTATCCATCAAGTCTCCAAAACCTACTATAATTCTAAGGCTTCCACAGCCTATATAAAGGGCCTGACCCCTCATCCTAGAACTACGTTGGCTTGATTCTCAACTCTGAGATACGTAGGCATCTTGTGAGGACCCGAATTAGGTCACGATAACACAAGCGCAGCCATTAAAGCACGAAGCTCACGAACCCCAGCCGCAATTCGATAACCCTACTTTTTATTCAACAACATTTGGCACCGTCTGTGGGACCAGGATATCAACCATGGTTAACACACGAAGAACGTCAACCGAGAACGTTCCTGTTACATCTGACCCACCAATCGTCTCCTCTACACTACCCGTTGTTACGGAGCAGGGGCTTGTGCCCCCATCGACTGAGACTATTACACAACCTCAAGTTTCTCAGACTACAGGGACGAATCCCCATGCTGAGAGAACCTTACCGGTGATTGATCACCCGGGACAAGAGACTAACCAACTTCAGATGGTGGTTGCTCCATTGACTAGCCGTCCACCGCCCTCAGGAGTTCAGATCTCCACCACTACACTCCCCGTGAATACCGATCCGTTATACGGGTTGCCAAACTATCCCCCAAATCGAAGGGATCCTGGACCAAGTGGACACGCTCTACGGATACCCGAGTCGTATCAGCCACCTTATATTAGGGGTCTAGCCCCCCCTGAGCAAGGATATTACGATTATTCTGGACCTTACTCCGATGATTCATCATCCGAGGATGATGAAAGTGATATAGCCCCGAGGAGGCGACGTACAAGCAAAGAACCCATGAGGAGGACTCAAAGGATCAATGATAGACCCGTTCAAACAGCTGCTGAGAGAATCAAGGCTTTTGAAGCCGAGATCCAAAAGCTGAAGGATGATATAACCAGAGAACAAGCAAGGCAAAATCTGAATAGGCCTCCTCCAATCTCAAGGGAGATCCCCTTCATTGATTTGGAAGGGTCCTTAAGAAGACCGAGAAGGGCTGATGCCCCAACTGGAGGAATTACGAGGGTAGAAACCCCTAGGAGTGATCCCAAAGACCTGATGCCACTTGGGGACCCTGACGACCCCACACCTCCATTCACGGACGAAGTGATGAACGCTCATGTTTCCCGAAAATTCAAGATGCCCACGATAAAAGCATATGATGGGACGGGTGATCCTTCGAATCACGTTAGGACATTCTCGAACGCTCTACTGTTTCAACCCGCTAGTGACGCTCTTAAGTGTAGGGCGTTTCCTCAAACCTTGGCAGGCATGGCTAAGAGATGGTACAGCCGATTGCCCGCAAACTCGATTGGTTCTTTTAAGGAGTTGAGTACTGCCTTTATCAATCAATTTGTTAGTGGAAAGGTCCACGAAAAAAGCTCTGCTTCTCTCATGCAAGTAAAACAAGGAAAGAACGAGAACCTGAGGGATTACCTCAAGCGTTTCACTAAGGAGACGTTGAATGTCCCGGATCTGGAGAACAAAGTAGCTATGATAGCCTTGGAGAATGGAACGACGAACCCCTACTTTCAGATATCGTTGGCAAAACATCCCCCTGAGAGCATGACTGAGCTCCAAAGGAGGGCAAGTAAATACATAAAAGTAGAAGAAAGCATGAAGAAGACGGAAGCTCCCACCACTAATGGAGGAAACGGAAACTCCCGGAAACGAAGGCAAGAACAGGAGTATGACACAAGGGACAAATACCCCCGAACAAGCAAGGACTCCGATTCTGCTTCCAAGAAGAATTTGGGGCCAAGGTTCTCTGAATATGCAAGGTTGAATGCTCCTCGAAGTCAAATCCTTATGGATATTGAAAAAGATGCGGATTTCCGATGGCCGAAGCCATTTAGGGGTGATCCCGCAAGGAGAAACAAAGATCAATACTGCAGGTTCCATAAGGACGTTGGACATGACACTGATGACTGTAGACAGCTCAAGGACGAGATTGAATTCTTGATCCGCAAGGGAAAGCTGAGCAAATTCACAAAGGGTGAAGGTCGTGGGAACCAAAAAAGAGATTATGATAGAAGAGATTACAATGATAGAAAGGATAACGATCGTGATCGCAACCCCCAGCCACGAGGGCCTGTCATCAACATGATTTGGGGAGGTCCTACTACGGCCGGAACAACAAGGAACTCTCGAAAGGCATATGCCAGGGAGGTGATGCATATCGTGGGAGAAGCCCCGAAAAGGGCAAAGACTGAAGTAGTGATCGGATTTGATGACTCGGACTTAGAAGGGGTAAAGTTCCCCCATGACGACCCGTTGGTCATAACTCCTGTAATTGGAAATTCGGAGGTGAAACGAGTCTTGATAGACAATGGTGCTTCTGTTGACATCCTGTTTCATGATGCGTTTGTGAAGATGGGATACAATGATTCCCAGCTGACCCCAAATAACATGCCCATATATGGGTTCAATGGAGTCGAATCTAGCGTTGAAGGAACTATCCAACTCCCGGTTACTATTGGAAAGGAGCCTAAGGAGGCCACACAGATGTTGAACTTCTTGGTAATTAAGGCCGCCTCCACATATAACGCGATCCTCGGAAGGACCGGACTCCACGCGTTCAAGGCTGTTGCCTCTAGTTATCACATGAAAGTCAAGTTTCCAACCAGGAATGGTGTTGGAGAACAGAAGGGTGATCAAAGGATGGCCCGAAGTTGTTATGTGGCCGCGTTAAGAGCTGATGGAGTCGGGGGGCAGGTCCTCCCGATTGAGGACATGGATATTCGGGATGACGAACACCGGGGGAAACCAGCAGAGGATTTGGTTCCTGTACCCCTGGACAGTAAGGACCCTGAAAAGGTCACGTACATAGGAGCGTCGCTGAAAGAACCCATGAAGGGCAGGTTAATTGAATTCCTACAAGAAAATAAGGATGTGTTCGCTTGGGCAGCAGCTAATATGCCAGGGATTGATCCCCAACTCATAACTCACAGGTTGAATGTCGACCCTAAGCGGAAGACCGTTAAGCAGAAAAAGAAGAACTTTGCTCCAGAAAGGCAAGAGGCCATTAAACAAGAGGTGGACAAACTCTTGGAGGCTGGTTTTGTTGAGGAGATTCAGTTTCCTGAATGGTTGGCTAACCCTGTGATGGTCAAGAAAGCTAACGGTAAGTGGAGGATGTGCATAGACTTCACTGATTTAAATGATGCGTGCCCTAAGGACTGCTTCCCTCTACCAAGGATCGACACGCTAATAGACGCTACGGCAGGACATGAGATGCT
This sequence comes from Saposhnikovia divaricata, assembly GCA_036435485.1. NCBI lineage: Eukaryota > Viridiplantae > Streptophyta > Magnoliopsida > Apiales > Apiaceae > Saposhnikovia > Saposhnikovia divaricata. The sequence goes on from CM071594.1 coordinate 152,199,767, forward strand.
AAGCTTCATGGATGGTTTCAGTGGTTACAACCAGATTAAGATGCACAAGGATGACATCCCAAAGGTATCTTTCATAACTGACTTTGGTGTTTTTTGTTACCTTGTCATGGCTTTTGGACTAAAGAATGCAGGAGCTACTTATCAACGACTGGTAAATAAGATATTTGCCCACCTGATTGGGAAAACCATGGAGGTATATGTTGATGATATGTTGGTCAAAAGCTTGCTTACAGCTGACCATATTGAACACCTAAGGGAGGCGTTTGAAGTGCTGAGGCACCATAAGATGATGCTGAACCCAGCCAAATGTGCTTTTGGCATTGGGTCAGGGAAGTTCTTGGGCCTGATGGTCTCAAAAAGAGGCATTGAAGCCAACCCAGATAAAATCAAAGCAATTCTCGACATGGAGCCACCACGTTCCGTGAAAGACGTGCAGAAATTAACTGGTAGAATAGCTGCCTTGGGAAGATTCATCTCAAAGTCTGGCGATAAATGTTTACCTTTCTTTCAGGCCTTGAAGAAAGTAAAAAATTTTGAGTGGACATCAGAAAGCCAAGAGGCCTTTGAACAATTGAAGGAATACATGACCAAGGCCCCGTTGATGGCCAAACCTAGTTCTGGAGAGACCCTATACCTGTATCTGGCGGTATCTGAACAAGCACTGAGTGCCGTCCTCATTCGAGAGGAGAACAAGGTTCAGAAACCCATCTACTACGTGAGCAAGGTGCTGCATGGAGCTGAATTAAATTACTCCACCATTGAAAAATTTGCTCTCGCACTAGTGACAGCCTCAAGGAAACTACGACCTTATTTCCAGGCACACAAGATTGAAGTCCTGACGGACCAACAGTTACGAAGTATATTGCATAGCCCGAAGGCCAGTGGAAGGCTAATCAAGTGGGCAATCGAACTCGGGGAGTTTGATATCACATATAAGCCTAGGACAGCCATTAAGGCTCAGGTTTTAGCTGACTTCGTGGTTGAATGTACCATCAACCAAGAAGTCGGGGGGCAAGAGGTAGTATTAAACAAGGAAGATGAAGATAAAGCTAAGGAGCTTGAACCTGATCAGAAGGAGTATTGGGTGCTCTATTTTGATGGAGCATCAAAAACAAAGTCTAGTGGTGCAGGCTTAGTCTTGCAAAGCCCTGATGGGTTCTTAGTAGAATATGCTCTGAAGTTGGACTTTCCAACGACCAACAATGAAGCTGAATATGAAGCCTTGATAGCCGGATTAGGCTTGGCCAGAATACTGAGAGTCAAGAACCTTAAAGTCTGCGGGGACTCGAGGCTCGTAGTATCACAAGTGAATGGTGAATTTGAAGCCAAGGATGAAACTATGGCAAAATACCTAAGGGTTGTGAAAGCTGTTATGACTCAGTTTGATGAATGCTGTATAGAGCATATCCCAAGGGAGGAGAATGTCAAGGCCGATGCCTTATCAAAGTTCGCCTCTTCTGAAATAGAGAATTATGCAGGGAACGTCTATTATCAGGTCCTGAAGGCCCCTACCATCAACTCAAAATTGGTGGCACCTATTGAAGTAGGAAGCTGTTGGATTGATCCTATCAAGGCTCATCTGGAAACTGGTTGGCTCCCCGAAGATGCCTCGGAGGCACGAAAACTATCGGTGAGGGCATTGAGATATGCTTTGATTGAAGGCATCCTTTATAAGAGGTCTTTTGTTATCCCATACCTGAAATGCTTGAGGCCTCAAGAGGCGGAAGAGGCATTAAGGGAAGTTCATGAAGGGATCTGTGGGCAGCACCTGGGGGGCAGGGCCCTAGCTCATAAGATCACCCGCCTGGGATTTTATTGGCCAGGAATGTTGGCTGACGCCAAAAGCTATGTTAAAAAGTGTGACAGATGCCAGAAACACGCTCCAATTGTTAGGCAGCCACCAGAGATGCTAACGTCAATTAACTCTCCCATTCCGTTTGCCATGTGGGGGATGGACATACTTGGTCCTTTTCCCGTGGCCTCAGCGCAAAGGAAGTTCCTAATAGTGGCTATCGATTATTTTACCAAGTGGATTGAAGCCAAGCCGCTAGCAAAAATAACCACCCAACAAGTTGCCCAGTTCTTCTGGGAGAACATAATTTGTAGATATGGGATCCCACGAATCCTAGTGACGGACAACGGACGCCAATTCAACAATGAGGAATTTAAGAAATACTGTGAGGAGAACGCCATTGAACTTCGTTTTACTTCAGTAGCTCACCCCCAGGCTAATGGCCAAGCTGAGGTAGCAAATCGAATTATCCTTGATGGACTTAAGAAGAGGGTCGAACGATCTCGAAACACGTGGGTTGATGAATTACTGCCTATACTGTGGGCGTATCGTACTACCTGCAAGGTAACAACAGAAGCTACTCCATTTTTGCTAGCCTACGGGGCAGAAGCAGTTGTCCCTTTGGAAATTTCGCACGTATCTCCAAGGGTGGAAGCATATGAGCAAGAAACCAATGAGGAAGGCATGAGACTTGCTCTTGATTTAATCGATGAGGTCAGAGATGAAGCAAATGCCCGTAATGTTGAGCACCAAAAAAGAGCAGCCTTTCACTACAACCATAGGGTTAAAGGAAGGTTCTTCAAACAAGGCGACTTGGTTTTGAGGAAAATTGAAGCCTCTGGAGTTGGACAGACAGGAAAGTTGGCCCCTAATTGGGAAGGACCATATAGAGTGAGAAAGACGTTGGGAAGAGGCTCTTATAAGCTGGAAACCGTGGATGGAAACGAGGTACCCCGCTCCTGGCACGCCTCGAATCTCAAGGTTTACTATGTTTAAAGCTCTCCTATTAAGGACTTAGCTTTTAGCCTATCTAATAGAAGTAGAAATAAGGTTCATATGAAACCATTGCAGAGCATGTTGCTCCTAGTAGGACATAATATTCTATGTAAGGGCTGAGCCCATTTTGCGTTATCAATACAAGCTTGTTTTCTGTTCTATGATTCTGTAAATCCTTGTGATGTATCAAGCACCAGATGTGTGTAAGTCTAAGATGACCAAGTACCGAAAATAAAAGAACATATGGAACATAGAAAACAAGCACGTAGATAAAATACCCAGGAGGGCACAATCAAAGTTTAAGTTACACACATACGAATAAAAGTACAAGTTCATGAAGGACCATAATCGAAGACGGAATATTAAAAGAACTAAAGCCACACGAGGCTAACACAGGCCATGCAAGGCTCAATCACTTCTTGATAGAAGCAGTCTTCACCAACCGCTTCTTGGTTTTTGGAGGAGCAGTCTGAGCAGGGACTTCTTCTTCACCTACTTCTTCGCTCCGAGAAGTTGAGGTTGAGGAGCTACTGATACTAACCGACTTGGGTTCACGGATTCGTCCCGCTAAGGGGCATTCTGAACTCCCGCTCTGATGGGATCTTGAGGGACGTCTCCCAGAACTAGACCCTGCTTGTTGAGGAATGCCCTTTGTCCCAGAACCAGAAGCACGTTTGCTCACAGGGGAAGTCCCAACAACTTCAACAAGGTCATCGTCTTCTGTCACCTTCCAGGGACTCGGATAAAAGGAAGGAAAGACAACTCCCTTATGATCTTGGCTAATCCTGTTCACAGCCTTCTCCCAACCTATGGTCATGCTGTCCGGCTGGACCTTCCTGTCATGCTCATCAATGAAGGCAAGAAAAGTGTCTGAACCTAAGTAGTTCTGAATGATGGAGTTCTCATTATTCTGGGTCCTGTTTTCCAGAGCCGCATACTTTCCCCTAAGGGATGAGAGTTGGTCCTCTGAGGTGAAATACTTAGCCTCCCATTCTTCAGACTCCTTCTGAAGCTTCTCTACAGCCTTGAGGGCAGTTCTCTCCTTGTCCTTGTAGGATCTCCCGAGTTGGATAGCATTCTGGAAGTGAGCATTTAGCTACCAAAACAAAAACGCCATAAGAAAATGTGTTAAGCCACGACGGCCAATATACAACCATAACAATGAAAAGGAAGAGGAGATCTACTTACTTTATAGGCATGATATGCCCCCATGCTTTCATTTTCCTCTAAATCTGTTGCTGTTGCAAAATGGACCTTGTCGGCCGGGGCTATGGCGTTCCGAGACCACTCTCGGGCAAGGAGGTGGCTGTCCTTGATAGCATCCTGCTCACATATCCCCCAATCAGGCATGAATGCTGTCTTCATGCTCCCATCCGAACTCCTAATTCTCTTCCCCGCCTTCGAACAATGCTGAAGGAACTCAGGGGCCGGTACGTCTTCAGGATTAGCTTCATTCTCAGCTTTCTTAATCATCCTTTTGGTGATATGGGGAAGTCGGCTCGGAGGTTGTCAATTTCCTCAGCAACTGCAAACAAAGCAAAGGAAACGATGTTGGAATAAGAACAAGTACGATGAAAGAAAAGAAGTTAAAGTAAGAATTACCCTCGAGAGGGATATAACTAAGCCCGGCCTCCAACAAGGCACGTTCAGTCACAACTTCACGATAGTGGGTTTTCTGAAAGACTGAAATAAGCCAATCCCGTTGGGATATTTCTTCAGTTGTGAGTTGAAGCTCACTAACACCCTCATCAGTCACGTGATTGAATTTAGACCTGAAAAAGTTACCCCAGTCACCTCCTTTCCATCTAAGGATGAAAAATTCGTGCCTCCAGTTATGACAAGAATCAGGCACAGAAGAAGCGTCAATAATCATCCTAGATTTTATGCGGTGTTGGATGCTCACCCATCCTTTCCTAGTGATAGGGCTATTCTTAAAAGCAAATAGATGCCTAAACAACGGGATGCTAAGGCGGATGCCTCCTCTGATGCATTCAACCATGAAAATGAAGATGAATTTCCAGGAGTTGGGGTATAGTTGACAGGGGTTGATTTTAACCTCAGCTAATAACCTAACAAGCCAAGGGTGAATTGGAAACCTAAGGCCAGCATCAATGGCACCTTTGTACACAAACAAGTTCTCAGGATGCCAGTTACAAGTTCTGTCCCCTGGTGTGGGAATTCTAAGCTTCATCTCAGCAGGGAATTCATATTTGAGTAAGTTCCTGATATCTCCCGCATCCAAAGTACTAGGGAACATAAAAGAGTCGAATTCCGCGTTGTTCGGAAACACATCCCCGGGCTCATCTAAGAGCTCAGATAAAGATAATTGATAACGAGGAGGAAAGACCTTACCTTTTCTGTTCTTGTCTTTGGTTCTCCTGTTAATCGCCTGAAGAAGGCCCTTGGAAGGAACTAAGGCGTTCTGACCACCCTCACTTGCCATTACAGCCTTGTCTGAAACTGAAAGAAGTGCTTGAAACTTGAGAGCTCACAGAAAGAAATTTTCTTTGAAAGAAGAAGGAAGTGTGAAGAATGACTTCAATTCACACTCTTTTATAAGGAAAATGATGACCCTCAATAGCAGGTCGTCTTTCCAACGACCCGCGTTTACAGGTTAAATAGCCGAAAATAGCAGGAAAAGGGCTCTGTGAACCCGGAATTGGGTCAAATAAACGATCTAATTCGTAAAATATGTGAAAGAAACGAATGGAAATACAGGCAGGAGCAACAATATAGTTAACAACCTCCCAGGTTGATTAATATATGCTTATCAAGCCTAAACAGGGGATTAAGCTAAAAACCATGATTAGAGCCACTAAGCAGGATGATTAGCTAAAAGGCTAACATCTTTAAGGATATGAGAAGACCTACTCTGGAGTATGGAATGTGGGTTTTGGATCCCAGCACAAAATATAAGCCTAGATGGCCAACGAGGTTGATTGTCCTGAATCAAGCTGATTGCTTAAGCCTAAGGCCTGAGGCTAGCCTAAGGATGATGAGCTTAAGATAAGACAAGATCCTACAAACAAGGAAGGAGATGTGAAGACCTTAAGTTTAAAACCTAGGATGAGAAACTAACTACGATATCCTAGACTCGAAGTCAGGTGTTGAAAACAAGGGAAGTCCCCACATCTTCAAATAAAGAAGTAAAGACCCTCAACACAAGGGGGGCAAGGCTAAGGTTGTTTAAAACACTCTATCATAGGTACATGAGAATGCCTGGAAGCTAAGGGATATAGTTTAACCAAAGGTTATTTGATATCAAGAGTTCAAGAAAGGTTTAGACCTGGAAGGTCCTGAAAACCAAGAAGTAGGTTGTTTGAGGCCAAGGGTCATCAAACCAACCAAGGTATCACCAAATCCTTTCTAGGAACAAGGAAGGGAGTTTAAGACAAGTTTTGATTTTGGTCAAAGTCAAAGTCAAAAGTCAAAGTCAAAAGTCAAAGTCAACTAGCCAAAAAATGGCCAAAATTCAAAAAAAAAAAAAAAATTTTGAGGGGGGCCCAGCCGACCAGCCCTAGCCGACCAGGCTCCATGGGCCGAATGGCCGACCAGGGTGAGCCGACCAGGCCACCTTGGTAGGGTGTTCGGAAGGCTTTCGGGGGACCTGTTTTTTAGGGTGTTTTCATGACCCTCCAGAACGCTCAAAAACGCTCCGTTTGAGCTCAAATTTGAGATTCAAGAACCTTGTGAGGCCCTCTACAAGCCTATGCAGGTGGCCAAGTGTTTCCATGAAATTTGGAAGGTGTTATGATCACGTGCGAGACCAGGTCTGAAAATCAGCTAAAAATGGGGTATTTCGCCTCCAGAACGTTCAAAAATGCATGTTTTCATGTGATTCTTCTTTATACCAGGAGATTATAAGAATCCCCATCATATAAGCTCAACTTCAAAGTTTGGGTTTGGTGATGCCAGGGGTGTTTAGAAAACCAGGGATATTGAAAGACCCTGAAACACCTTCTAGGGGATAGTATTTCTTCCCTAGACAACTCAAAAATGAGAATTTTCACGCGATTCTTTTTGCAACCAGGAGGTTATAAGAAGCTCTACTTAACTAACTTGACTCCAAAATTTGGGGTTAGGACTTCGCTAATCGCAATTAGGGGGTGATTAGCCTCAATTATCAACGTTTAAGGACTTCCACTCAAGAATTAACCTATCCAAAGGTTAAAAGTGGATATCCTAATAGTAATTACATCAAGTATGAACTTGTTGGCCTAAATCAAGACCTTTATAACCCCGTTTAGGGTTGTTTAGCCCCGATTAGGGCCAAAATAGCGTCTTCTGCTTAAAAATTAGCCCTGATCAAAGCTTATGAGCAATGACTGCCTGATATTGACCCTAACTTAGATAAGTTGAGGGAAATAAAGCACTAATGAATTTATGATAAAGGATCCTATGCACGACTTGCACTTGGATTAGTGTCTACGAGCTCAAAACGGCACTAATCCTATTCCCGAAAGGCCCAGAAACCTTAAGAAAAAAGGTTCGAGAGGCCAAGGAACGTTTAACTTTCTTAAGTATTAACTTGGGAGAGAATTTTAGTCATTGTGAATGTGTAGGTCGCTCCACACTTCACTGTAAGACGATACCCTGGTAGGGCCGGTATGACCTTAAACTTCTACGAAATCAAGTTTTCCTAGAAGTTGGGGGGCAAATGATATGGGTGAAAAGTAACCCTTAAAGACACAATTAATGTGACATTTATTGGCCCGTAAATATGGCCCGAAACCCTAGTTAGGCACTAAATTCGTAATTAATGGTCAGGCCCAAAAGAACGGCCCAAACTGGGGACGCCCGGTAAAAGCCTATCTCTAACATGGGTCTGATCCACAAACCAGGAACGTTCTAGAAACTAAGAACGTCCTAGAATATCCCCAGGATATTGTGTAGCCTCCAAGGCACCAAATTCGACATGGAAACTAATTCCTAAAAGGAAGGAGTCAGAACCTTCCTCAATTACGGTGACTTATCCATCAAGTCTCCAAAACCTACTATAATTCTAAGGCTTCCACAGCCTATATAAAGGGCCTGACCCCTCATCCTAGAACTACGTTGGCTTGATTCTCAACTCTGAGATACGTAGGCATCTTGTGAGGACCCGAATTAGGTCACGATAACACAAGCGCAGCCATTAAAGCACGAAGCTCACGAACCCCAACCGCAATTCGATAACCCTACTTTTTATTCCACAACATCAACAAAATTTGAATGCAAGTATATACGATACTATTATAAGCGAAATAGGGTATAATTGGTTGGTTGGTAGGTCGGTTAACACCTTCCCAAAAAGTTTGCTTACACCTTCCAAAAATGGAAAAATAAATTAAAATACATATAAAATTTTATTTTACAAAAAAAAACCCACATATTTAACTTAATAACAAAATATTTTATTTACACTCCAATAAATATTCAATTTCAAACTCTTTTAGTCGTATTTGGGTTAAAATTCTTCACCTACACCCAACTTTTGTACTCTTTCAATTACTTGGAAACCAAATATTTTCAAAATCAATTTAAATAATGTTAATATCACATATTTATTAACAAATTTACAACAAATTATAAATCAACAAAGTTAAAACAAACTAAAACTATATAATAAACAATAAAAATTTCACACAATTACAAATTAATATTAAATTCTATTTTAAACAAATATTACATTATGGATTATTATGGAATCGTAATTTGAATATGATAATATCAACAAAATTTGAATGCAAGTATATACGATACTTCCATTTATATTTATATTAATATGACAAAATATAATCATAATTCGAACAATATATCATATAAATAAATGATTATTATTTAATAGAGAAAAATGTTTTTACAGTTAACTGTAGGAAAATTACCTAAAGTCAATTACATTTTATATACAAAAGTTAGATGACATTTTTGTAATAATAGAATTCACCCCTGTATTTACAAAACTACCCTTACTTTTGTATTGAAATATTACTTAACTATAGGATATTACCTATAGTTAACTATAGGATCATTAAGCCCTATTTAATAATATATATATTATGTCAATATTATATTTAGTAATATATATGAGATAAATAATTATTAAAAAATTAAAAATTTATATAAATTTATGAAAGCCGTGCATCGCACGGGTTATAGGCTAGTTATTATTATAATAATAAATTTAGAAAGAGAAGGACAAAAAGTGTAATGAAGAGAGAGAAAAAAAAGTTAAAAGAAGAAAGAGAAATGAATTTTATATTGATAAAAATGATATAAGGGATGGCTAGTGATCCCTTAAAGATAAGGTATAGGATGGATGTCCTAGTGATATAAGAGCAAGTCCAATAGCTCCTTAGTTGATTCTTAAAAATATAATAAAATATATTGAAAAATTAGAGAATGGACATTCCCTATATTCACTCATTATTATTATAATGATAATTTGAAATCAATTAGAGAATGAGATATGGACAAATATTGAAAAAAGGAGGGAAATGAATTTTTTATTGATAGAAATCAAGTTAGGGATGGCTAGTGGTTCCCCAAAAGTAGGGAATGGCTAGAGGTTCTTAGTGTTTTAGTGAACTACTATCACATTGTTGGAGTTATGTTTTGTACTAAGATCCTTAAATCTTAACTTAGGAAGCAATATAGGGAAGCTCTTGGACCTGCTCTAAGGAATTACTAGAACACTGTTGGAGTGTTATTTTACACCATATTCCTTATATTTAAAGTTAGGATATGATATAAGGGAGTTATTGAACTTGCTCTTACTATATAAAACAGTGATGGAATTGTCTCAGCAAAAAATTAGAATTTGTCAAATCAGTTTCTCATTATCTGAACAATTCAATTTCTAAATTTTCGTAACTCGGTTAAATTATTAATTTTTTTTTAAAAAAACAAACGTTTATGCTAAGTCGCTTGTCTCGATTTTCAGAAATTTTGAAGCAGAAATCTTAGATTGTGTTCATTTGGAGAGAATGGAATGAGATAGGAATGGAATGAAAATTATAAACAAAATTTATGAAGAAATGGGTGATGTTGGGCAAAATAGTGAACAAATATGAGGAAGAAGAAGTTTTTCATGATGAAAATTGCAAGGAAAATGATGATGATGGAGAATGGAGTATTCCTTCCAAAATATATGGGTTAGAGTTTTAGTTTAAATTATGTGGAAATGAATGAAGTAAGGAATAAAAATTTAAACATTTTTACCAATCTCTCCTAAATAAGAGTACAAATTTTATTCCATTCTCTCCCATTCCATTCAATTCAAGTGAACACAGTTAAAGAAAAGTGATCTAAATATTTTTAAATAGCCGTAAAACTTATTTAACCATAACCATGATTAATTCATACCACTTCCAACCACCCAATAAAAAAATCTAATTACATCCAAATAAACTCATTAATGGATATAATATTTCTGTTTTTGTAGTTATTATACATACATAGACTATATCTAAGCGTTTCATTAACGCCTTGTAGACCGGGTATCTCATCTCGTCAATATCAATTTGACGCATCTCTCTCTCTCTCTCGCCAACCTCTTATATAAACACACATACACACAGAATCTCTCTCTCTCTAACAGCAGACACAACGAAGAAGACAACGCCTTTCCTCATCGATTTCTCCATCACATCCTTCAATTATACATATATACACCCACAATCATGTTCTCATAGTTTACACACAGCAGAAATGAAGTGCAACAAACATTTCGCCACCGATCTCACCAGCTATGACGGCGTCTGCTCCACGTGTCTTACCGAACGTCTAATCATCGTCATCGAAGCTCAAACTAAAGCTAACTTAGAATCCAAGCTCGCCGGAAAAAGTCATCGGGATTGTACTGCCTCGGAAAGTGAATCGCCTGATCAAATATGCGTGTCGCCGTCGGTCAGTTGTAAAAAAGTCGAAAACGGCGTCGTATCAGTCTCGGATCAGAGTTTCTACAGCACGCCGCAAGTAGTGTTTAAGAAGAAGGTGAATAAGTTCTCGATGGTTTCGAGTTTTTTTAGATCGAAAGCGATGTCGGATCCGGATCCGAAGGGTAGAGATCCGAATTCTTCGCCGTGGAGAATGAAAAGTATGTTACCGACAAAACCGAAGAAAAAGTCGTGTATTTTCAACTCGGACGCCAGCCGAGTGATGCAACGGCCGTGTAAAGGAATGTCACCGGCGGATGACTCGGACGGTGAACTCAGCTCGCTTGACTCAACGCCGCAGTGGAAAGAAACGCCGTCGATGATGACAACTCCGATGCATTTCCGGTGTAAAAAGATGAATCAAGCGCGTAATTTTACCGGTTTCGCGTTCTGTTTGAGTCCTTTAGTTAGACCGAGTCCGAATCGGAAACCGCCGGAGATTCAAAATTCCGGCGACATAAGACTTCCGGTGAAGCCACATATCGGAGTTGCAGCGGCGTTTTGTGCGAATAGGTCAAAGAAGCTGGCGGATTGTGGACGGTTTCGTCCGAATTACTAAAACAAGAATGTGTTTTGAAATTACCGTTTTAGCCTTTGTTATTTTGAGATATTATACTAGTTTACAAGGTTAGAAGGTATTTGATCTTGTGTAATAAGTTTGTTTGTACAAAATAAGGTATTTTACGAAATGATCGCTCCATAATATTTTAGTGTATTTTGTGGGGTTGAAAGTGTGGTGTGTGGAAGCTTACAATTGTAGGACGAAGAACAAGTCAATGAAAAAAGTGGATATGTTAATGTTTGTATAGGTGTAGTAGTGGCTCTTGGTCTTGGTCGATATGATGGTGCTCTCCATTTAAGTAAAAAGTGGTTTGAATTTTGTGAGGAGTAGGTTGACATGTAGAATGTGGCTTTCCTTTGTTCAATTTTAAGAGCTGGATTTCATGTCACTGATGTGCGGGATAATCGATTAGCAAATTTGCAGGAATCTAATAATATAGTAATCGTGTAAATAAAATCAGGAAAACGTTATTTTTAGAGCAATTTTTTTTATTTTTAGAATAATACTTATAACATTTGTTCCTTGTATTCACAAAAGAAAAAAAATTACATTTTCCCAAATTTAGAGCAGGAATTTCACATGCGAGAGTAGTTGCTTCTGGTCTCCAAATACATATGACAATTGTCAGTTTAATTAAAAAACTCTTAACTAAAAACAATTCAAGGTGAAATTTAGACAAGTTTTCTAGGATAAAACCTTGGATTAGTGAGTTAGCATTTTAAAATGCAATCGTGTTCTAATTTCTCCGGACATTGGTAGAGAAGCACATATGGGTAATGTCTATGAGGGTGTTTGGCATTGATTAAAATAAGTTACTTTTGACTTAATGAAGGTGTTTTTAACTTAAATGAGAAAGTAAAGTTGTTTACTTTAGGTTGAATGAATGTGTTTGGGTAATTTTACTTAAAGTTAAATGGGGGTTTAATAATTTTGACTTAAAGTAAAATTTGACTTAAAAAAATTTTAAATTCATAATATTTAAACTTTACAAGAATCGTGCAAAAAAAAAAACACCATAAATCATAAGTCATAAGTCAAAAGTACCTAAATAGAACTTATGACTTAAAGCAGTTTTTTAACTTAAAGCGGGCTTAAAACCCATGTTGCCAAACGGTTCATTTTCTACTTAAAGCCGGCATAAGTCACAAGCCATGTTGCCCAAACAGGCTCTATATTTTCTATGCGACGGTGATTCCAATTTTCAGCAACTCCCAAACTTTTCTCCCTCTTTGTATTGTACAAGTTTCAGTATTGTATTTCGATGAACAAGCAGCAATATAAAGGCTTTAAAGCACCGTTACTTTTAATTATGTCTTTCCGTAAGCAACCTTTACCCAGTGAGCTGCGCACTGAATCGACTACCTAATAAAAGGGATGCGTAAAAGATTTGGCAAATGTAAAACATCTATCAAACATCCGATAATAGCGTCTCCAACACACCATCTATTATTTCCAACATTTTCCCAGAATCGACTAACTGTCCACACCATCTATCAAACATCCGATAATAGCGTCTCCAACACACATAATGGAGGAGACAATAAATCAATGAAGCCATTAAACGTACAAGGTATGCGAGCTAGAGCATGTGCTACCCTGTTTGCTTGCTTCTTAACAAAACCAACTGAAACACCAGCGTGACTACCAACTATAAGTCTACACTGATCAACTAGGTGTCCTACTTCGTGATGATTTTGCAGCCTCGAGTTAATTGCTTTTACACTCAACTGAGAGTCACTTTCGACTGCAATTATCTGACCTGGGAGAGTACTGCTCCACTGCAAAGCTTCCAAAATGCCAACAAGCTCAGCCTCCAATACAGAAACCTGCCCTGCAAACCTACCCACTCTGCCTTGAATGAATTGGCCAAGATGGTCTCTCAACACCAAACCAACTGAGAAATGGTTTGCCCCCTCAAAAACTGAAGCATCCACATTTATTTTATACGTACCAAGAAGGGGGTGAGCCCATTTCATAGTCTGACTCACAACAACCTTAGGCTTCGTATTGCTTAACTGTGCTTTTCTTCTCTGTGCTTCTCTCCAGTCTGAAACATGTTTAGAACTCCAAGCTACAGCAACCTCGGGAGTTATGACCTTTTGATCCCAGACACATTTGTTTCTCGCCAACCAAACTCCCCATAGAACCACAGCAATTTGGATCAAAGTTTCACTATTTCTAGTACAGAGTTTTTGAAGCAACCATTCAGGTGCACTCTCCACTGTTCGTGTATCATACACTAACCCTGCCTTTTGCCAGCACGCCTTTGCAAACGGACAATCAAAGAACAAATGCATTAGGTGTTCTATCTCTCCAACACACATAGCACAAATAATTGGTAGTCTAACACCTTTGCCTTTCAGCAGAACACGTATGGGAACATAATTACGGCAGATTCTCCAAAGAAGGATTCTCATCTTATGGGGGGATGCAGAGTCTCCAAATCTTTGCCCAGCCTTCCGAATGCAGAACAGCTCCACTTGCCATATGATGTTTCTGCCAAGTATGATAGCCAGATTTCACAGTATACTGTCCATTAGACGAATGGACCCAGGCAATCCTGTCAACTGTATCATTCTGTGGAATACGAACTACTAAAATGGCTTCAGCATCACTAACATTAAACGTGGATCGAACCTTATTTTCGTCCCAAATTTTGCTACCATTCACAAAAAAATCACTGACCTTCATGTCCTCCCTCGGCTGACTAGCATCCTGATCAACACAGTAATTGTCTTTTCCACGCAGCCACCTATCAGAGAAGATCTTTATGTTTGTACCATCTCCCAGAACCCATCGAAGCCCATCTTTCATAGATTCCTTTGCCTCCCACAATCCCGACCAGATATAACTAGCTCCCCCTGTTCTTACAGCTTTCAGTAAACTGCAATTAGGATAATAACGTGCCTTCATTACTCTTGTCACTAGAGCATTTGGATTGGTTAGAAAATGCCAACACTGTTTCCCTAGTAGAGCCAAGTTAAACCCATTTAGATCACGAAGGCCTAGACCACCAGATTTCTTTGACATACACATACGAGTCCAAGACAGCCACTTAACCCCTTTTCTGTTTGAGGAATTCGAGCTCCACCAAAACGCGTTCATCATTTTTTCAATCTTCTGACAGAGTGTTTTAGGAAGTAAGAAGCATGACATTGTGTACGATGGTATAGCCTGAGCAACGTTGCGAAGAAGAACTGCTTTTCCTGCTCTAGATAGGATTTTAGTGTTCCAATGTTGGATCTTCTTCCAGACCTTATCCTTTAGTTAACTAAAGACTGATTTTTTAGACCTGCCAATGAGCGATGGGAGACCAAGATACTTGCTATTCTCAATGCTGTTATGAACTCCCAACATATCCCTCAAAGTGTTTTGCTTGTCACGACGAACATTCGAACTAAAGAACACAGCAGACTTTTGAAAATTTACTGCTTGACCAGAGCAAATCTCGTACTGATGAAGGATATCTTTGATTGAGTTTGCTTCCTCCGTATTGGCTTTAAAGAAATGGAAACTATCATCAGCAAACAAGAGATGAGTTATGGGAGGAGCTTGGGGGCAGATGCAGCAACCTCGAATTAAACCATTACCTGCAGCATTCTTAAGAGCTAAAGATAGGCCTTCTACACAAAGTAAAAATAAATAGGGAGACAGGGGATCTCCCTGTCGAAGACCTCGAGTAGGAATTATAGGGCCAATCAACGATCCTTGGAAAGAGATTGAATAAGAAACTGAACACACACACATCATCATCCAGCTAATACACTTAGGAGTGAATCTGTAACACCCCCAGATCCGGGGTCAGGGATCGGGTCGTTACGGTCTCCTTTTCCATAGATAACACTTGACTTGAGTCCACAATAAATATATAGCATGCTGTGACCCCACAATATATCAACTCACATACACACAGTTATAGTCCCAGAGATGAAATTGAAATAAGTCTTTGCTACTAGAATCCATGATTAAAAGTTATTACAACTCAAAACGAATAAAGCATAAGTTTAGTAGTTTTGCCGTTGATTAAAGTTATTGATACATATAATTAGACTGGTAAACCGGAAGCTGACTATCTATGCTACCTCAGCAATGGCAGCGATGATGTCAGCGGGGAGCCCTGTGGGTGGGGTAACCTGCTTGCGTCGAGTGCGCCTTACGCGAGCCATGTGTCCTAGCTGTTGTTGTGACATAATAATTAAGCAAGGGTGAGCAATAGCCCACCAACAATATATAATAGAACAGTGATGATATATGTGTATCGCAGTTCAAATATCTTTGAAACCATATGCCATGCATTAGTGAACATGATGCCAGTATAAAATATACGATGAAGTTACAAGGTAACTCAACATATGCAATCTGTGGAAATATTTGTTATGACAAAGATAGGCAAGATAATCTCATATTTCGCAAAAGGGAAATTGCAGGAAAAATATGCAATTCCAGTTTCGAACACTTCTTCACCCTGCCAACAGTGGTGATGTTGCACAAAATTTCCACTTTGGAAGATGATCTCATTACGGGAGCATTGACGCGCCAGGAGACACAACATTTACGATGATCAGTCGCTTGTTATGCTCCCCACTTTTTGTTCTCTACATGTAGAAGGAAGTACCGACGGATTTACTTGTCAACCGCCCTCTGGAACCCCCCGGCCAACGGTTGGGCCATTGCTGGACCGGCGCCACTCGGCCACTTACGCGGCTCCTAGTTCAAATAACTTCCATGACTCTGAATCATAAAGTTCGTTCCCTTTCCCCAAGTATACTACTTGTTGATAAGACTCCACAAAGTAGCCGTATCTAGTTGGAAAGGAAAATTCACCGATATATTCCAAGCTATTGCTTGTTAACAGATATCACTTGTTCCAGTGACCTTACCCCTTGAACAATGAGGAGGTAACACAAAGATTCAATTGATAGACAATCAATCAAGTTGCGTGTGAAAAGAATAGTTTCGAAGAATTTATGACCGGGAAGTCGACAAGATAAATAACATTTCTCAAGTAAGGTTCCCTTATTAATTGAAGGATAGATCTGAGTGAAAAGAATAGGATCTTTGAGAACCTTTCTTGATAGTATAATATTAATAATAAGACTCCGGAATATTTTATATAATATTCGGGGATTTAAAATAATATTTGAATGAAGTGAGCCGTTCTTAAACGAGTTAGAAGGATTAAATAAATATTCAAAGAATATTTATTAAGTCAAAAATATTGAAGAAATAAATTTAATAATAATCAGAGTGATCTTC
Source organism: Saposhnikovia divaricata (assembly GCA_036435485.1). Classification (NCBI taxonomy): domain Eukaryota; kingdom Viridiplantae; phylum Streptophyta; class Magnoliopsida; order Apiales; family Apiaceae; genus Saposhnikovia; species Saposhnikovia divaricata. The sequence goes on from CM071594.1 coordinate 152,216,289, forward strand.
GAATAAAAATTCATAAATAATATTCATTAAGCAATTACTGAGTATTTAACTTAATAATATTTATCGAATAAATAGAACTCGAATGAATATTCGAAATAATATTTAGGTAATGAACAGATGAATATTTGAAGTAATATTCAATAAATAAATAATGAATATATTTCAAGGGAATATTCGAAACGATATTCGACAAAGAGTAGACTCCAAATGAATATTGGAAATAATATTCATTGAATGAATAATGAATATTTTAAATTAATAATATTTATCGAAGAAATAATTATCAAATGAATATTCGTCATAATATTCGATAATCGGATCGGCTTAAAATGAATATTGAACAATAATATCATTGTATAAATATAGTTCAAATGATTATTTGTATCTATGCTCTTTAATTAAATAATCGTAGACGAATATTCAAAATAATAATCGTCAACCAAATAAGGAAAGAAAATATTTACTTAAATATTTTCCTCCGAAATAATCATAATATATCAAGAAATACTGACTCCCGGTCTATATGCAACGAATAAGATTCATATGCCCTTCACTAAGGGCTTTAGCAATAATCGACTTATAACTGATATGTTCTCTATCTAGCATATAAGTCAGCACTCATTAGGGAACAAGCATTTCAAAATAATTCGAGAATAGGCATGCATGCTATGGCATATGTATACTGAAAACATATATATATATATATATATATATATATATATATTCACAACAACAGCCTTAAAAAAGAAAGGTTCGAAAACTTGCCTGGTGGTAGAGTAGGGGTAGCGTGTCCGGGGTCTGCTCGGCGATCTATAAATAATAAAAGTATCCGAGATTAACCACTTACACATTTTAAAAAGCTAAGTATATACTTAACTTAAATCGAAACACGATTTCAAGTTATCTCGTTATACCTCTTTTATTGTAACTCTTTTTATCACCGATACGATTCGATATTTGTTCGCTACTACGACATGTCATTATGCTTACACTTGGTGTATACTTAAGTCGTATAAGTTCTAAGGTCGAAGAATCATGCTCCGAGTATTTTCTAAGTGGTTTTCTTAAAGTTATAATCGAGTGTCCGTTTTAGGAGTTCGTTCGTACTTAACCTCGATTCGACCATTTTTATAAAATCGAAAAACGATCCATTTGACATGAGGTTTCTTCTCACACCTTCCTTTTTATCCCTAGTATTTAATTACCTCGATTCGTAACTGAATTAAGTACGTTAAGGGAATCCAATTTTAATTACGAACTTTCGATTACGGTTTTCGTACCACTTTTAGTAATTCGGTTATAACTCCTAAACCGTAAGTCAGAATGTTTCGATTCTTTTTCCAAAATGATCTATGGCTCGAGATCTATAAGGTTGGGTTAATTATTCATCAAGATCAGAGGTTCAATCTTACTGTCAAAAACGGATTTTAAGTGTTAACGAAATTTCGTCATTATAACGGCTATATATCGAACGTTCCGAAAATCATGTCGTCAATACCAAGCCACATCGGGCATCAATACAAGTTATACACATATTATACATCTCCTACTGTCCAAGAACATCATCTTGACCAACATATCACAATCATGTTTAGATCCACTAACAAACTTCATAATCATGCTTATAATCATACTACTACATCACTTACACTAAATCCATCAAGAACTTAACAAATCTCTAAGTAAGACCTAGGGTTTCAAGTGATGATTACCTTCCTTGGAGTGTCCTAGAGCCTCACTAAGCCTTGATCTATCCTTGTGTGGCCTTAGAGTTGCTAGATCCACCATAAGAATTCAAGAAATCAAGATTAGTTCATAAAAGTTACTATTCATCAGCACTTTGATGATTTATTTGAAAATGGAAAAAGATGAATTTGAAGCTGAAATTTCTAGGAGATCATAACCATGATATGTAGTACTTACCATAAAAATTTGAAGAACAAGTGATGGTTGGAAGTTGGACTTCCAATTAGCTAAGAATGGGCAGAATTTTATGGAAGAAATGGAGAGAAAATGTTGTTTTGCTTTGTTGTTTTGATAATAATGCATAAAGTGAAATATGGCCAGCTATATCTCTCCCTTGGTTACTTTATTAAAGTGGTGATGCCATGGATGATGTATTTTGCATGCCAAGTGTTGTCCATTGGTTGATTTAAGGCTAACCATGTAGTTAGTTTGCTAATTGCTTGGTTGGATTGCTAAGTATCCTAGTTACCTTTAATAAAGATGATGATGTCATATTCCACTCACTTGAATGGTGTGTCATGCAAGCTTGGATGCATCCTTTTGTTCGTTTATTGCTCAATTCATTAATCGTTCGTAGGAATGTCTCAAAGATTTCTAGTTAGGGTTTTACCGGAAACTTTCTTAATAATTATAACTAATATATTTAATCCTCCTTTATAATTCTTGCACTTAAATTCCTTAAATCCTCTTAATAAATCCTTAGGTCATTCAGTGTCCAGGGAATTCTCGGAGAAAATAAAAGTGCTATTTTTCAGAATCCGACATCGTTTACATACACTCTTTTTACCCCTGGATCATGAATATGAACTCCGAAATTCGCTCTGAATACACCTGTATAGCGTTGTCTAATAATATTCTCATTTTCACCAAAAACACTATTCATCCTTTATTCCATTTTTATTCCTTATAATTATTAAAAATGTCCTTGTCCTCTTTCGAGCGTTCCTTAACCCTTTTACGGATTCACTGGACTAATAACGGATATTGATTTGGATGACATAAGAATATCTCTCCTATTTGGAATTACAAATTCTTATTTCCTAGGAGATAGATTATACTTATCTATGCTCTCAACCAATAGCATTCTTCATGGCATATAAACATTTGAATCCAATTCCGTTCTATTTGCATTTATCTGAACACTGTTACATTGTAGCCGTAACCAATATTCATTCTTACATCATTACATAATAAAAGTTTTAATTCTATCAAAAATCTGGGTTCTTACAGTCTCCCCTCCTTAAAAGAATTCCGTCCCGGAATCAGTCTGAAAACAAATGGGGATACTTTTCTTGCATTGCACTTTCTAGCTCCCAGGTTGATTCTTCTACGTTGTGGTTCTGCCATAAGACTCTGACAAGTTTGACGACCTTGTTCCGGTGCACTTGTTCTTTCCGGTCTATAATTTCCACAGGCTGCTCAACATAGGTCAGGTCTGGTTGCATGTCCACGTGTTCATATTCCACTATGTGTTTGGCATCCGGACTATACTTCCTCAGCATTGAGACATGGAACACATTGTGCACTTGCTGCAGATTTGGGGGTAATGCCAGTTCATAAGCTAGTTCTCCGATACGTCTCAAGATTTCAAAGGGTCCAATGTATCTAGGTCTTAGCTTTCCCTTCTTTCCAAATCGCATCAAACCTTTCCAAGGAGATACCTTCAAGAACACCAGATCTCCTACTTCATATTCCTTTCCTTTCCGAGCTAAGTCGGCATATTTCTTTTGTCGATCTTGGGCTGCTACCAGCCGTCCTCTGATTAGATCCACTGCATCTTTAGTGCTTTGGACTATTTCAGGCCCGAGCATCTTTCGCTCTCCAACTTCATCCCAATATAAGGGTGATCGGCATTTCCTTCCATAAAGGGCCTCATAAGGCGGCATTCCTATGCTTGAATGAAAGCTGTTTTTATAAGAGAACTCAATTAGGGGCAAATGGTCATCCCAACTTCCTTTGAAGTCTATAGCACAGACTCTCAACATGTCTTCTAGGGTTTGGATAGTCCTCTCACTTTGCCCATCTGTCTGAGGGTGATATGCCGTGCTCATATTCAGCCGGGTTCCTACACATTCCTGAAAGCTCCTCTAAAATCTGGAGTTGAATCTGGGGTCTCGATCAGATACTATGGCGACTGGGACTCCATGTCGCGCCACTATCTCTTTCAAGTAGATATCTACTAGCCTGTCGACCGTATATCTTTCATTAATCGGAAGAAAGTGAGCTGACTTCGTTAGCCGGTCTACAATTACCCATATAGCGTGATGGTTAGCTTTGGTCCTTGGTAACCCTACTACGAAATCCATGGCTAAGTGCTCCCATTTCCATTCAGGGATCTCCAAAGGGTGTAGGAGTCCACTAGGTCTCTGGTGCTCGGCTTTTACTCGCTGGCAGGTCAAGCATCTACCTACCCACTCTGTCACATCCTTCTTCATGTTGGGCCACCAATAATACTCCTTCAAATCTCTATACATTTTGGTACTACCTGGGTGCACTGAGTATCTTGAGTTGTGTGCCTCATGTAAAATTTCATCCTTTAATTCCTGCACATTTGGGACCCATATCCTCCATGCATACCTCATGATTCCTTCTTTGTCTTTTTCACACTTGATTTCCTCCCCAGTCATTATCTCCTCTGTCGAGTTCTCCTCTTCTTTCATCATTTGTTTCTGGCACAGCCTGATCTTTTCCAACAACGGGGGCTGGATTCGAATTTCCATTAATTTCTCTTGACCCTCACTTGGTATTGTGACTTCGATTTCCAGCTTCTCGAAGTCTTTTATCAACTCCTCTTCTGAAGTAATCATCTTAAGCGTCCCTTTCCTACTAAGGGCGTCAACCACCACATTGGCTTTACCCGGGTGATATCGAATTTCGCAATCATAATCCTTAATTAACTCCAGCCATCTTCTCTGGCGCATATTCAGCTCCTTTTGGGTAAAAATGTACTTGAGGCTCTTATGATCAGTAAAAATCTCGCACTTCTCCCCATACAAGTAATGCCTCCAAATCTTAAGAGCAAAAACTATGGCTGCTAATTCCAGATCATGGGTGGGGTATCGAATCTCATATTCCTTTAACTGCCTTGACACATATGCAATTACTTTACCGTGCTGCATGAGCACGCACCCTAACCCTTTATGTGAAGCATCACTGTAGATCACGAAATCCCCTTTTCCATCTGGCAATGCCAACACTGGGGCCGTTACCAATCTTCTCTTCAGTTCTTGAAAACTCTTCTCGCATTTCTCAGTCCATTCAAATTTCTCAGTTTTACGGGTGAGTCGAGTTAACGGAGCAGCTATCTTGGCAAAATCTTGAACGAATCGTCTGTAATATCCGGCCAACCCAATGAAACTTCTTACTTCCGTTGGGGTGGTTGGTCGTTCCCAGTTTGACACTGCCTCTATTTTGGAGGGATCAACCAACACTCCTTCCCTATTTATCACATGCCCTAAGAATTGCACCTCATTTTTCCAAAATTCACATTTCGAAAATTTGGCGTACAGTCGCTCTTTCCTGAGTATTTCCAAGGCTATCCTTAAGTGCTCAGCGTGTTCTGCCTCTGTCTTTGAGTAGATCAAGATATCGTCAATGAAAACTATAACAAACTGGTCCAAATATTCCTTGAATACTCTATTCATCAGATCCATAAAAGCTGCGGGAGCATTGGTCAATCCAAAGGATATCACCAAGAATTCGTAATGTCCATATCTGGTACGGAATGCAATCTTTGGGATATCTTCGGTTTTGATCTTCAATTGGTGATATCCGGTTCTCAGGTCAATCTTGGAGAAATATTCAGCACCTCTTAGCTGGTCAAACAAGTCATCTATCCTGGGTACTGGGTACTTGTTCTTTATGGTGAGCTTGTTCAACTCTCGGTAGTCTATGCATAGCCTCATACTCCCGTCCTTCTTTTTGACAAACAGCACTGGTGCGCCCCAAGGCGACACGCTGGGCCTTATCATGCCCTTATCCAACAATTCCTGCAATTGTTTAGCTAGCTCTTTCATCTCTACTGGGGTTAATCGGTACGGGGCCTTTGAAACTGGCGCCGTTCCAGGGGCTAACTCAATAGCAAACTCGATTACCCTATCAGGTGGTAATCCTGGAAGGTCTGATGGAAACACATCTTCAAATTCATTCACTACTGGGATATCTTGTAAACTAGGTGCTTCCTTCTGGGTGTCTATAACGTAAGCTAAATAAGCCTCGTTCCCTTTTCGTAGCAATCTCTTGGCTTGTGCCATGGTCAGAATATGTTGGGTCTGTCGTATCCCTTTAAATAGTAATTCCTTCTTTCCTGGGGTTTTCAACCTAACCTTCTTTCCTTTACAATCTATCTGTGCGTTATGGCGAGATAACCAGTCCATTCCTAAAATGACATCGAACTCCCCTAACTTAAAGGGAATCAAATCAACATGGAAAGATTGTCCACTTATTTCTAGTTTGCAGTCAGGGTGAATCTGATTAACTGGAACTACTTCTTGATTAGCTATCTCTACTTGCAAGGAATTCTTTAGTGGTTGCGTCTTAAGTTGCAGTTTATGCGAAAAATCTCTAGATATAAAAGACTTAGTTGCTCTAGAATCAAATAAGACATTTGCACTAACTGAGTTGAGAGAAAAGGTACCTGCTATCACATCCGTGTCTTTCACAGCATCTTGCACAGTCATATTAAAAGTCCTAGCAGTTGGTGGCCTATTGGAAGCAGCTTTGCTTGCCCCTGAGGCTGCTGGCTTGTTCATCGGGCAATCCTTCCTCATGTGCCCTTGCCGTCCGCATTGGAAACAAGTTGCGCCTCTGCTGGCAACAGGGGTAACCGTGGGGCAATTGTGGGAATAGTGACCCACTCGTCCACATTTGAAGCAAGTTACCATTCTCTGGGTGCACACTCCAGAATGCCTCCTCCCACAGGTTGCACATAATGGTAATGAAGGTCTGGAGAGGTTGGAACGGGGAACTCCTGCTGGCTGGCCGCTCTGGCTCACACTTGCACTCACAGATGGTTTAAACCCTATGTTCCTCCCAGGTAGGGAAACTGTTCCTCGGTTAAACTTACTCGGGGGTTTTCCTCCTACGGAACCTCCGCCCATGCTGACATGCTTTCTCTTTATTCCCCCTTTCTCTCTTTCCCTCTGCATCTGGTCACTTCCAGCTTCCACAATAGTTGCCTTCTGTACCAAGGTTGCATAATCAGTAATCTCTAAAACTGCCACTCTGTTCTGAATCCACTGTTTCAACCCTTGTTGAAACCTGTTAGCCTTCTTTTCCTCTGTGTCCACAAACTCCGGTACAAATCTTGACAGTTCAGTGAATTTGGCTTCATAGTCGGCCACCGACAAGTTATTCTGCTTTAGCTCTAGAAACTTAAGCTCCATCTGGGTCTTCATGTACCTTGGGAAGTACTTTTCTAAGAACAATTGCTTGAACCTCTCCCAGGTTACAATAACATCAGCTTCCATATTCTTTTTGGCTTCCCACCAGTAATTAGCCTCTCCCTTCAGAAGGTAGGGGGCAAAGACAGTCTTTTGTGCCTCTTCGATGCTTAGAATTTTGAAGGACTTTTCCATTTCTTTAATCCAGGCTCTGGCCTCTACCGGGTCAGTCGATCCGTGCAACTCTGGGGGCTTAAGGGACTTGAAGGCCCTGAAAGAATTGGCCATAGTAGTGTTGTTTCCTTGGGGTGGTTGGGGATGTTGGTTCAGATTTTGCCTAAGCAGATCCATAAATTGTCCCATGGGGTTTCCGCCCTGATTTTCCCCTTCCTGTTCTACCTCATCTTCCCCTTCTTCTTCGAAGTCCTCAGAATACATGGGTTCATCCTCTGCTCCGTACTGGGAGTCTTCTTGCTCATTATAATCCTCGTCTTGTTCTTCATCATACTCAGGGTTTTCTTCGTGTTGATTGTGGCTCTCTTGGTCGATAGACTCACGGGGATTAGCCCTAGTTCCCATTCTTCTTGGAGGCATTTTATTGAAAATGTGGAAAATTATTCGTTAGGCTTGTTTACCTGTTTTAACGGATTCCTCCTTGCAAAATTTGTTACATATTTGGATGTAAGATCCCACAGTTCTATATCTCATGGCATTTTATTCGAAAGTAGTACGTGCAGATATAATATAATAACGAATGATCGTGTCGTAATGAAACTGAAATGACTGAAAGGGAAATAAATATATACAAGGTACCAAAAGGTACAACATCCGGTTACAACAACTGATAAGTAAAGTACAACCATCCTAGCAACAACAAGTCAAAAGTGAGATCTGCTGACTATCTGTCTAGTCTGCATCAGGGAAACTACATACACTGAGACTGTCCCTACCAAAAATCGGCACTACTATGTCCGTACAAGACTAGACAACTAGACTACTATATCACTAACCCCAATCTCAGCCACGATGGTGAAACATCATCCGAACCCTCCTCATAGCAACACGGAAAATCTCCTCTGCGTCCGCCCTGGATATCATATCATGTCCATCACTGGATAGCTGTTGCACCCTCACTCTAGCCCTCAGCTCTATGCGGGTCACCTCCCTAATCATCGTTCTGGCCCTGGTACGCCTCCTACCCTGGTGCCTCAGCCGGGCCTCTCTCTCCACTGCTAGCTCTCTACGGGACTCTGCCAATCGGGCCTCAGCTACGGCCACCTCTGTAGAAAGTCTGCCCACAACATAATGGTGTAAACATGCTGGGATCCCCTCAGTCGGGGCATGGGGTGGAGGGGTTGGGTCTGCTGGGGGAATGATCTCTGTCTGCTGCGGCTCTGGTGTCAGCTCCTCAAACCCATCTGGATATGGACTCAAAGGTAGGGGTGCTGGTGAAGGGGCCCTCTCAGTGGGGAGTGGGGGTAAGTGAAGTCCCGAACTCCCAATAGGGTCAGCAGTTGGCTCATCAACATCTCTCTCTGTACCCTCATCTACAGTCTGTCCAACAACAGCAGCCATGACCTGCTCAGTGGTCATATCAGTGTCCTCCTCCATAGTCCTAATCTCAGATACAACCCAATAATCATCCTCAGCCTGGCTCTCCTCAAGATCCTCTTCAGCAACATCCTCAGCAACTATCTCAGTACTCTCACCTGCCTGGACCTCCTCTGGGTCCTCCTCCTCCTCAGACTCAATAACATCTGTATCTGCATCAGCCGGGACCTCCTCAGGGTCCTCCTCCTCAGAATCCATAACATCAGTATCCTCCTCAGCCTGGACCTCCTCCTCAGGGTCCTCCTCCTCAGACTCTCTATCCTCAGCATCCTCATCCGGCAAGTGCTCACAATCTGGGTCTCTAGTCCGGAAAATGCCCTCATCACGCTGTCTCTTAGATGCCTCCTGGGCAGCCATGTCGCTCTCCTACACAAGACGAACTATATTACTATCATGATATTGAAAAAGTTCCCGTAAGGGTTTTAGTGAACTTGGCAAGAGTTCTTATTATCTTAGTGAATTTATTATTATAACGTCGTATCATCTCTTGGGATTTATAACTCTCGCTCTGATACCATTTCTGTAACACCCCCAGATCCGGGGTCAGGGATCGGGTCGTTACGGTCTCCTTTTCCATAGATACCACTTGACTTGAGTCCACAATAAATATATAGCATGCTGTGACCCCACAATATATCAACTCACATACACACAGTTATAGTCCCAGAGATGAAATTGAAATAAGTCTTTGCTACTAGAATCCATGATTAAAAGTTATTACAACTCAAAACGAATAAAGCATAAGTTTAGTAGTTTTGCCGTTGATTAAAGTTATTGATACATATAATTAGAGTGGTAAACCGGAAGCTGACTATCTATGCTACCTCAGCAATGGCAGCGATGATGTCAGCGGGGAGCCCTGTGGGTGGGGTAACCTGCTTGTGTCGAGTGCGCCTTACGCGAGCCATGTGTCCTAGCTGTTGTTGTGACATAATAATTAAGCAAGGGTGAGCAATAGCCCACCAACAATATATAATAGAACAGTGATGATATATGTGTATCGCAGTTCAAATATCTTTGAAACCATATGCCATGCATTAGTGAACATGATGCTAGTATAAAATATACGATGAAGTTACAAGGTAACTCAACATATGCAATCTGTGGAAATATTTGTTATGACAAAGATAGGCAAGATAATCTCATATTTCGCAAAAGGGAAATTGCAGGAAAAATATGCAATTCCAGTTTCGAACACTTCTTAACCCTGCCAACAGTGGTGATGTTGCACAAAATTTCCACTTTGGAAGATGATCTCATTACGGGAGCATTGACGCGCCAGGAGACACAACATTTACGATGATCAGTCGCTTGTTATGTTCCCCACTTTTTGTTCTCTACATGTAGAAGGAAGTACCGACGGATTTACTTGTCAACCGCCCTCTGGAACCCCCCGGCCAACGGTTGGGCCATTGCTGGACCGGCGCCACTCGACCACTTACGCGGCTCCTAGTTCAAATAACTTCCACGACTCTGAATCATAAAGTTCGTTCCCCTTTCCCCAAGTATATTACTTGTTGATAAGACTCCACAAAGTAGCCGTATCTAGTTGGAAAGGAAAATTCACCGATATATTCCAAGCTATTGTTTGTTAACAGATATCACTTGTTCCAATGACCTTACCCCTTGAACAATGAGGAGGTAACACAAAGATTCAATTGATAGACAATCAATCAAGTTGCGTGTGAAAAGAATAGTTTCGAAGAATTTATGACCGGGAAGTCGACAAGATAAATAACATTTCTCAAGTAAGGTTCCCTTATTAATTGAAGGATAGATCTGAGTGAAAAGAATAGGATCTTTGAGAACCATTCTTGATAGTATAATATTAATAATAAGACTCCGGAATATTTTATATAATATTCGGGGATTTAAAATAATATTTGAATGAAGTGAGCCGTTCTTAAACGAGTTAGAAGGATTAAATAAATATTCAAAGAATATTTATTAAGTCAAAAATATTGAAGAAATAAATTTAATAATAATCAGAGTGATCTTCGAATAAAAATTCATAAATAATATTCATTAAGCAATTACTGAGTATTTAACTTAATAATATTTATCGAATAAATAGAACTCGAATGAATATTCGAAATAATATTTAGGTAATGAACAGATGAATATTTGAAGTAATATTAAATAAATAAATAATGAATATATTTCAAGGGAATATTCGAAACGATATTCGACAAAGAGTAGACTCCAAATGAATATTAAAAATAATATTCATTGAATGAATAATGAATATTTTAAATTAATAATATTTATCGAAGAAATAATTATCAAATGAATATTCGTCATAATATTCGATAATCGGATCGGCTTAAAATGAATATTGAACAATAATATTCATTGTATAAATATAGTTCAAATGATTATTTGTATCGATGCTCTTTAATTAAATAATCGTAGACGAATATTCAAAATAATAATCGTCAACCAAATAAGGAAAAAAAATATTTACTTAAATATTTTCCTCCGAAATAATCATAATATATCAAGAAATACTGACTCCCGGTCTATATGCAACGAATAAGATTCATATGCCCTTCACTAAGGGCTTTAGCAATAATCGACTTATAACTGGTATGTTCTCTATCTAGCATATAAGTCAGCACTCATTAGGGAACAAGCATTTCAAAATAATTCGAGAATAAGCATGCATGCTATGGCATATGTATACTGAAAACATACATATATATATATATATATATATATATATATATATTCACAATAACAGCCTTAAAAAAGAAAGGTTCCAAAACTTGCCTGGTGGTAGAGTAGGGGTAGCGTGTCCGGGGTCTACTCGGCGATCTATAAATAATCAAAGTATCCGAGATTAACCACTTACACATTTTAAAAAGCTAAGTATATAGTTAACTTAAATCGAAACACGATTTCAAGTTATCTCGTTATACCCCTTTTATTGTAACTCTTTTTATCACCGATACGATTCGATATTTGTTCGCTACTACGACATGTCATTATGCTTACACTTGGTGTATACTTAAGTCGTATAAGTTCTAAGGTCGAAGAATCATGCTTCGAGTATTTTCTAAGTGGTTTTCTTAAAGTTATAATCGAGTGTCCGTTTTAGGAGTTCGTTTGTACTTAACCTCGATTCGAACATTTTTATAAAATCGGAAAACGATCCATTTGACATGAGGTTTCTTCTTACACCTTCCTTTTTATCCCTATTATTTAATTACCTCGATTCTCAACTGAATTAAGTACGTTAAGGGAATCCAATTTTAATTACGAACTTTCGATTACGGTTTCGAACCACTTTTAGTAATTCGGTCATAACTCCTAAACCGTAAGTCAGAATGTTTCGATTCTTTTTCCAAAATGATCTATGGCTCGAGATCTATAAGGTTGGGGTAATTATTCATCAAGATCAGAGGTTCAATCTTACTGTCAAAAACGGATTTTAAGTGTTAACGAAATTTCGTCATTATAACGGTTATATATCGAACGTTCCGAAAATCATTTCGTCAATACCAAGCCACATCGGGCATCAATACAAGTTATACACATATTATACATCTCCTACTGTCCAAGAACATCATCTTGACCAACATATCACAATCATGTTTAGATCCACTAACAAACTTCATAATCATGCTTATAATCATACTACTATATCACTTACACTAAATCCATCAAGAACTTAACAAATCTCAAAGTAAGACCTAGGGTTTCAAGTGATGATTACCTTCCTTGGAGTTTCCTAGAGCCTCACTAAGCCTTGATCTATCCTTGTGTGGCCTTAGAGTTGCTAGATCCACCATAAGAATTCAAGAAATCAAGATTAGTTCATAAAAGTTACTATTCATCAGCACTTTGATGATTTATTTGAAAATGGAAAAAGATGAATTTGAAGCTGAAATTTCTAGGCGATCATCACCATGATATGTAGTACTTACCATGAAAATTTGAAGAACAAGTGATGGTTGGAAGTTGGACTTCCAATTAGCTAAGAATGGGCAGAATTTTATGGAAGAAATGGAGAGAAAATGTTGTTTTGCTTTGTTGTTTTGATAATAATGCATAAAGTGAAATATGGCCAGCTATATCTCTCCCTTGGTTACTTTATTAAAGTGGTGATGCCATGGATGATGTATTTTGCATGCCAAGTGTTGTCCATTGGTTGATTTAAGGCTAACCATGTAGTTAGTTTGCTAATTGCTTGGTTGGATTGCTAAGTATCCTAGTTACCTTTAATAAAGGTGATGATGTCATATTCCACTCACTTGAATGGTGTGTCATGCAAGCTTGGATGCATCCTTTTGTTCGTTTATTGCTCAATTCATTAATCGTTCGTAGGAATGTCTCAAGGATTTCTAGTTAGGGTTTTACCGGAAACTTTCTTAATAATTATAACTAATATATTTAATCCTCCTTTATAATTCTTGCACTTAAATTCCTTAAATCCTCTTAATAAATCCTTAGGTCATTCAGTGTCCAGGAAATTCTCGGAGAAAATAAAAGTGCTATTTTTCAGAATCCGACATCGTTTACATACACTCTTTTTACCCCTGGATCATGAATATGAACTCCGAAATTCGCTCTGAATACACCTGTATAGCGTCGTCTTATAATATTCTCATTTTCACCAAAAACACTATTCATCCTTTATTCCTTATAATTATTAAAAATGTCCTTGTCCTCTTTCGAGCGTTCCTTAACCCTTTTACGGATTCACTGGACTAATAACGGATATTGATTTGGATGACATAAGAATATCTCTCCTATTTGGAATTACAAATTCTTATTTCCTAGGAGATAGATTATTCTTATCTATGCTGTCAACCAATAGCATTCTTCATGGCATATAAACATCTGAATCCAATTCCGTTCTATTTGCATTTATCTGAACATTGTTGCATTGTAGCCGTAACCAATATTCATTCTTACATCATTACATAATAAAAGTTTTAATTCTATCAAAAATCTGGGTTCTTACAGAATCCCATTACCATCATTCTGTGACGCAAGTAGCTCCAGGATACTCGATCGTATGCCTTGCTTATATCTAGTTTCAAAGCAACATTCCCTTCATCTCCATTCGTTTGCCTCTTCATATAGTGAATTAACTCGAAAGCAACAATCACATTATCTGTTATACTTCGACCAGGGACAAAGGCGCTTTGTTCTTCCGAAATCAAGTCAGGTAAAATTTTCTGGAGTCTGTTGGCAAGAACCTTTGCAACTATCTTTTAAAGAATATTACATAAGGCTATAGGCCTAAGATCCTTGACTTCATCCACCTGCTCCTTTTTAGGAATAAGGACCAATGTGGTATCATTAATATCCGTTGAGAATCTACAATCTGACAGCCACCCTTGACAACAATTGAAAATCTCTTTACCAAGCAATTTCCAGAAGTGTTGGAAAAAAGCCGGATTTAAACCATCTGGGCCACTGGCTTTGTCCGGGTGCATACTTTTAACTGCCTCTGTGAATTCTTTGAAAGAAAGATCTGCTATTAGCATGCTATTCTGGTCGTCAGTAATGCACACTTCATTATCATTCAGAGGAATATTAACGTGTTGATCAGTAGCAGCAAACACATTTGAGTAATAAGACTTCAACAGTTGACATAAGTCCTCATGTTTTGTTACCAGACTTCCATCTTCAGCCTTCAGAGAAGAAATGTGATTCATCTTTTTCCTGCTAGAGGCTGCAGCATGGAAAAACCTCGAATTAGAATCCCCTTCTTCCAACCAAAATGCCTTATCACGTTGTTTCCAGTAGAGCTCCTCATGCAATAGTAAGTCATTTAACTTATTTTTCTCCTCAAAATAAAGTTGAATGCCATCAGAGTCCTCCCTACTCTTTAGAGTTTCAATAACTTCCTTTTGTTTGATCACCTTTTCTCTGAATTTATGAAAGAAATTTCTTCCCCAACTCGCCATATAAGCAGAGACTGAGATGAGCTTAGGAAGAAGATGAGATGGGGGAAGGTTTTGCCAGAAAGAAGTTACATCTGAATGAAAATTAACCTCCTTCAGCCATGTATTTTCAAACTTGAAGCGAAACTGTTTCTTGGTGACAGCAGTATTAAAAAGATTCAACTTGATTGGCTCGTGGTCTGAAATGCTAGCATGAAAGACTGATAAAGTACATAAAGGGAACATTTGCCACCAAGAGTCACTTGCAAAAGCTCTATCCAGTCTCTCACGAACCCAGTCTTGAGTGCCTTTACTTTTCTCCCACGTGAAAGCACCACCAGTCAAATCCAATTCAAGCAACGAGCAGTCATCAATGGCCTGTTTAAAACCATTTAGTAAATTCTGAGGGTGAGGATGCCTCCCCTTCTTATCAGAACTGTAAAGCAGATCATTAAAATCCCCTATAATGCACCAGGGAAGATTAGATGTCAATGACAAAGCGCGAAGAAAATCCCAAGCCTCAAGACGTCTTTCTCGTTCTGGGAAGCCATAATAACAGGTAAGCCTCCATTTATTTGTAGGACTGTCAGTAACAACTATGTCAATGTGATTCTGAGATGAATCAGAAATTTCGCACTTCATAGTGTGTTTCCATATAACAGAAATACCACCTCCTCTACCTTGTCTATCTACTGAAAAGAAATTAGCAAAACCAAAATTTAAAGTAAGTTCTTCAATCTTTTTACCTACTGAGAGAGTTTCAGATAAGAAAACCAAATCAGGCTGGTGAGATTTTATCATATCTCTAAGGACACGAACTGCACGGAGGTTGCCTAAGCCTCTGCAGTTCCAACTTAAAAGACTCATTGCGAGCGGCTAGCTTGCATTGCAAGCGTAGCCGATTTAGATTGAGAGGAAACAGTTAAATCTTCTTTAGAAATATCTATCTCCATGTTGTTTTTTCCTGTCTTTTGTGGCCCATTTGAAACTATAAGGCCCATATCAATGTCCATTGTGCCAATTAAAGATGGATCCTCTCTCCTCCTTTTGTTACGATCATCAACTTAAAGCCCAATACCATCCTCCTCATTAAGCCCATACAACAGATTTGAATTTGTAGTATATCCCGCCAGCTTTGAAATACTGCTGTTATCTCGCGATTCTGTAACCACCAGACTCCTGTAATTGCTCTCATCCCTTATCTCTTTCCCCTTGTTTGAATAATTCTCTCCCCTTGATTTTTGGGTCTCAATCTCTCCACCAATCCTGGACTCCCACGTGTCATCCCCTTCATTCCTAAGCCATCGACTCTGAACCTGAGTAGCCACCCTGCGCGACGGCGCTTTCCACCACAACCCCCACTCCTTCACACCTTCTGTACCCTTGCTACCAATAGTTTTCCTGCAAAAACGATCAGTGTGCGTAACCATACCACAGAAGAAGTAGAAATCTCCAAGCCTTTCGTACTTACAAGTAACTATGAACTCCTTGCCATCTTTCTTAACAATTTTTTTCTTTCTTTTCAAAGGCTTACGTACATCCAACCGGATCTTTATTCTCATGCATTCTCTCCAGATTGAAGAATTGTTCTTGACATCATATTGCAAGAATTCTCCCAGGAAATTCCTGAGTTATTGACCTACTGCCTCTGACATAAACCCCATCGGAAGTTCATGGATTTGGATCCATATGTTGATATGCCACAGTTGAACCCTTAATGGCTCTTCACCTGGGGGAACCTGTTCCAAAACTAACATTGCGTTGTCAAACGTCCATGGCCCCCCATTTAACACCCACTGCATATCTTCTTTTTGAAAGAACTGAAAGAGAAAAATTCCTTGTTCCAGTTCCTTTATGTTAATCCCCATCATGGGCTTCCAGACATCCGCCATTTTAGACTTCATAGCTCTCAGATTTATGGACTTCTCTGTAAGAAAACACCCCACAAGACATAGCTCATACCTGTTTGTCACTTCTTCGACATCACCACTGAAAATAAAACTCTCATTTTCCTCCTCGTCTATATCAAGATTAGCCATCTGAGCATCGATATCCCGATATTGCGCCATTGGAAAAGAAAGAAAAAAAACTCACACTAAACTCAATCCTCTGTTAATAAGATTGAATTAAGAGAGAAAAACCTTAATTCTCACAATACATGGAGATAAAAAACTAACTACTGTAATATTTCTATTTTCACATTCAATTCTCTGCAAATGCAACTTGATAGTTGACACTCAAATACTCAATAAGTATGACCGAGGTCACTATAAAGAGTCATCTTTAAGTAATTGACCTAATCCTCAACAAACTCAGCCCCCTTCATTCCAAGAACCATAATACAAATAATGAAATCATGAATTTGATAAACCCTCTACATGTATGTTTGTAGTAAAAATCTAACACCTCACCTCTCGTACCTTGAACTCTAACATCCCTAACCTTCCATTAGGTCTTCTTGTTCATCTCTTTCACTTCTCTTTTCTCCTCTCTTCTTTTTCCTCCCTAATAAAAAGAGTAATGTATCCCATTTCATAATTTGTTACTACTATAATTTAAAGTTTTGTCATATATGAATTTTTTGAAACCTAAAATGTTGCCAGTTTGTCCTACATACATGTGAGTGTTGCTTGTAACGTTAATTCCTAGCACAAGGCTATGGATGAAGTTTGTCATATTTGATGTTTTTGAAGTTTAAATATTAACTAATGACAATTAATAATGTTAGTTTGTAGAAATTTATAGTTGATCTAGTTATTATTTTTACATTTCTTTTAATTTTTAAAAGGATTGAAAAAAATAAGCTAAAAATAATTAAAATAATTAAAATAATTAAAAGCGATTGTTGTGGGAGGAATTTGTCACAACAAATTAGGAGGCATGTTGCTGAAATAGTGCCAATGAATACGGAATCGTCCAACCACCTACAAAGGCTCGTAGTTGGATATCTATGGCTAGCTGCCCGGAATTTCTGAAGAACACGGGAGGTGGTTCCTCGGAGGATCGGACTGGATTCACGGGAATTAGAGCTCAAGGACCGAATGTTGGCCTACCAAGAACCATAATAAAGATGCGTCACACAAGAGTATTCGTGCTCTATGTTACTCAAGGTGTCAAAGTGTCTAAGAAAAATCCTGTAAACTGCCTACATACCACTATTTATAATGGATCAAGCCCGTATGTAGTTCTATTATGATATATTCGGTTGTTTATGATGAATTATCCCATTTTTGAAAGGATTATGACTGATATTTCTGATAATAATCTTGTATTATGTATATAATCACGTTACCAAGCTGTATTAGGACTGTTGGAAGCCCATTCCTTGATGTTTATCTCAAGAATATATGAATTATCATGATTTAATCAAGTATATATGACATATATCCTCTAATAACTGATGATTTATCTGATTAGGAGTGTAAATCAACTGTAATGACGTGTTCCTAAAAAGTAGGAGATTTGCCTTATCCAAATTGGCAGCCTGATCAGGCTTCCGGCGGAAGCTGGGGGTACCGCCCGGTAGCCTGGCTCCGGTACCCCATCATGGAAGCTACTCTGGAAGCCCTACTGGATGATTGGTAATGGTTATAGGTTATCCTCAATGGGATGCCCTCGGGACCCTAAGCCACGCATTTCCTTACTGCCATGTACATGGTAATCCCTAGGGCTGCCATGAGCCCTTGGAAGCCCGACAGATTACTTATATTCCTCATGGATCTGGGCCCTAATCCTCTAGTGGGCCTAAATCTAGCCCATACAAGATTTTGGTCACAACAACTTCCCCCCGGTTCCTTGAAGTACTGAGTGCAAGGGGAACCAATTACTCGTGGGGTGCCGCTTTCCTAGTTTCTCAGCAAAAATCTGTATCCTTATACTCTCGTCAGTTTAATATGACAAGGTGTATAAATATTAGGAATTTATAATTGTAATTATTTGGATTAGTATCAGCATTTTCATTCGATAATTCTTGTAATTGTGCTACGGGAGCTCAAGTGAAAAATGGGTGCCTCCTAATTTGCTCACTTAAATTTCATATTTGAATAATTTCCTTTTCCAAGGGATAGGAGGATAAGCATAAAAAAGGATAGATTCAAATTTGAACTTCACTATTCTTCTTGAGTAGAAGCGGTTCATTTCCCGTGCATACACGCTTCCCCCTTAGCCTAGTTTTTTGTGCCATATTCATTCATCTAGAGGGGCACGTCTCAGCAATACTCCTCCCCATATATTATATCATATTTTAACCTTTTCACCTTTCTTTTCTATCTATTCACCACATCTCCTCTCAAATAAGTAAAGGTTTCAAGAGCTTCCGGTGAAATTTATCCGGCTAAGGCTGGTTCCTTCATCTTTACTCAGGTATGTCTCGGATCCTTACAGTCTGTTCATGTGCCTATTACTGCGATTGTGCATATATTGGTTGGGCACACATTTGATTCTTTTGATGCATATTTGTATACACATGTATCTGAAATAATTGACATCCCCGAGGATACTGGATGCTATTAGTCCCGATTTGTTTGAATTTCACATGATTAACTACAAATTCTTGTCGCATTACCCCATTTTGATATTTGAATTAGGTTATATCTGCTCGTCTGAACTTTAATCGATAGATGCATGTATTTTTATCTTATTTCATTGTGTTCGTTGGAGTATTTGGAGATGGTTCGTATTCCGGCTACCCCCTGATTGTTCTTCGATATGTTCATAATATGTTTGATGTTTGTTCCCACTGAATCTGGTTGCTTTAGGCTTGTTTTGTTAAATCAGTATTTGAGAATTGTTGGTTTAAGTATGGTCATGGTATCTTAAAGAGATTTCCGTGATCCCATTCTATTCAGGTAGCCCCAATACCTCCACATTAGGTGATTATGTCCATAGCCACCCCACGAGCCCTGACATTCTTTTGACTTGACCCGGTAGCCCCTTTACTTCCTGGGTACACCCAAATTAACCATTGGCAACTTTTACCTTTCTTGACTCTAGGTTACCCAGTTTCAATCCCTTCTTCTAATCTGCTTCCTCCTTGAGGTTGCAGATGTCTAACTCATCCGTCTCGGGTGGTTCATCGCAATATCTAGGCAACCTGTCGCCCATTTCGGGTGAGCCCTCAGATTCAGGGTCAACCCATCTCAATGATGTACTTCTCCGTCAACCCTTACTACAGTCCAAGCCGTCTGTCAGTTCTCGAACTCATTCTCGAGTTGAGGTCATAAATCCTCTCGAAGCTGAGATTGTAAGTCGGCGTCATGATCCTTCTTTTGAGGCTGGTTCATCAAACTTTGATAACGAGGACACTGATAGGATTTATTTGAGCTCGAATACAGATGAGGAAGAGAAATTGACTGGAGTACTTTGGGATGAGGCTGAGCAGCCGTTTTTTGACAATGAAGACTTGTTAGATGAGGAAGAGGATGTTGAAGTTGGGTTGATGTAGAAATTGAACGGAAGCTTCACGTTCCGGCAAGCTTCGTTCCCTCCTGTGAAGATATGGACTCTTCCATGAATGTAGATAGACTTGAAAGGTTGCAAGAGATATGTAGCCCGGGATGTAATCTGGTGGTACCCAGTGAGGGAGAGAGGTGCCATAGATTCAACAATTTTGAGCCTGATCAGTCCATACCGAATGCAGTGCTATCGGCATCCTTTTTCAAGTTGGGGTTTTCTCTACCAATGCACCCATTTTTTGCTGTGTGCCGAATTTTTATGACATTGCTCCAATGCAGTTGTCTCCTAACTCCTTTAGGGTGGCAGCTTGCATGTATATCCTTTACGACCAAACATTCTGTTAGGTCCAATATGTTTGTAGAAGGGGGGGTTGAATACAAACAGTACTGTTTAATCGAAATTTGTCCGGATAAATTTAATTTATATTTTGACAAATTTGAGCGGAATTAAATGAAACAAAATTCAAGTTGAATATAAAATTATATTAACTTGAGGGGTTTGTTACAAATACAGTACAAAAATTATATCTAGTTAATAAAAACAAATTAGAAAATTCGACATGAATTTTTCTAGATTTGTTAATAAAAATCGAGATATAGATTAGGAGTAAAAACTCGCTAATAGTACAAGAGTATCAAGTAAACAAGTTCTATCGGATAAAATATTAAAAATAAGATGAACTTGAATTTATACAAATTTATTTCTCTTGCTGTGTTGTTCTCCAATGAGAGAGAATGGCTTTTTGTTTGTTGAAGATGATATGTTCTGAGTATTGTGTGTTGTTCTGGCCGCCTGTCTTGAATTATATAGTCTTCTGCTTATTTTCTTTTTCATTTGTACTGCCAAGACAATCGGCAAGACAATCAGTTTTGTACTGCCAAGACAATCGGTAAGACAATCTGAAACCACCAAGACAATCAACTTGTACTGCCAAGACAATAGGCAAGACAATCAAAGCTTACCAATACAATCGGCAAGACAATTGAGATTGTCTTGTTAACATTAAATAATTCGGCTGTATGATTGAATTGATAACAAAATTCTGCTGTCAATCTGAAAACCAGTCTCAGGAGCAAGGAGTATAGGACACGCGCGGCTTTCTTTTGTTTTCCGTCTGGCGCGTGGAAGACACGCATGCCACAGGCGCGTGATTTACCTTTCCGACAAGAACTTCCTGCATGCATGTGACTTTTATTTCTCTTTTCTTTTTATTCCTTTTGCATGCTGCTTTTCCCTTTTTTTTTTCTTTTCAATCTCTTTCTGTCGACAACACATGTATAAGTGGCAACCTGTTACTTCCTCCTTTCTGTTTTTTTTTTATTTTTTCTTTTGCTTCTTTTGATTTTCGATTTCTGTTTTTTAATTGATTTAATTTAATTAACCAATTAATCATTTAAACGAATTATGATTAATTAATTAATTAATTAAATTAATTAGACTAATATATTAATTCAAAATTAATTAACATGATAATCAATTTAATAAATAAATTAATTCGGAATGAATTAATTTATTAAATTAAATCAATTACATAATTATATTAATTAAAAGAGAATTAATATAAATCTTTTGACAGCTCAAATATTTTTTTTCTTGAACCACAGAAAATAATAAAGAATTACCACTGGATTTTCGTTGACGCTCGATGCACGGTCTGGTTCATGAGCGACTAATTCCAACAACTTTTCTTTATTGTTGACTCTATGATTTGGTTCCTTTCTTCTCTTAACATACCAGTCTTGACAGCTTGAACCACTGAAGTTAATGATAAACAACCACTATTTAATGTTGACACTCGATGTACTGTCTGGTTCATGAGTGACTAACCGCAATGACAGTTCTTCATATATTGACTTTAAAATCTGGTTCCTTTTCTTTTCTTCTCTCTCTATTAATTCTTCTGTACTGTCTCTGTCAATGTCGAAATCTCTGTCACTTCAAATGAATCCACTTCTTTAACGAATACTTCACTGAGGCTTGATCAGATGTTTGAGCTTCTTTCAATGTAGTAATTCCTCAAGTCTGTAGATTGACCTTGATCTTTTTCTTCTGACAGATAATACAATATGAGATTCCTTGTGACAGTCTATATACTATTCACTATTACAATCTTGTTCAAGTTGAGTTGTATCCTCGAAATACAAATAGGCTACATCATATGCCTTTCAATCTCCCCCTATTTGTTTGTTAGACAATAACAAGCAAATACCTAGAGGATAACTCAACTACCTCACTTAAACAAGAAAAAGATAAAAATTTTAGGGATTAAGTAAATAATACAAAAAAAATTTCTCTGGTTTAGATTTAACAATTCCAGAATCTTCAGTTGATGAAATGATAGATGATTGTTCCTCTAGCACTGAACTGGTCTTCAATAGATAACTCATCTTCATTTCTGATTTTTCATATCTCTACCTGATAATCCTTCACATCTTACATTGGTGATTATCAGCAGTTCTTGATTTACAATCACTTCCCATTTCTGACACAACTTTTCTCACTAAAGAAAAATAGTTGTTCCTACTATATAGACAATGGTGAATCAATACCATTTCTATAACTTCTGATGAATTTACTACTCTTCCACTTAGCCTTTATACATAGTACACTGAAAGACTAATAGAATAGTATTGTGATTTAATTCTCCTTATATCTCCACTTTCATAACAAATGAAAGTTCTTTTGCTTCTTCATCTAAGGCTCCCCCTTAGAAACTAGACTTGCTTCTCATCCTAAGCACAGTCTTTACTGCTCCCCCTTTCTAACCCACTATTCTTTTACTTGTACCCCATACTTCTCCCCCTTAGTTAAGTATATCCTACTAAGGTAAGCTTTTAAGCTTGAATATATCTTTTTCAATATATCTCTCCCCCTTAGTTGAGGAATCCTCCATTCAACTAATTGACAAAGTAGTTGATACTAAATTGTTACCAATTTATACCAATCGTTAGAGTACATTGAAATCAATTGATAAAGCTTTGTTAGAAAGGAAGTTTCATTTTCTTCCTCGCTGTGAGTGTGTGATAGTGTTTAGTGTACCTCACAAGTGTTTCACTCTTCTCTCCACTCATTTGTGTTGAGTGTCTCACTTCTCTCTGTGTTTACACTCTTGCTCACTAGTGTTTCACTCATATCACTCATAGCTCCAACATCCGTTAGTGTACCTGCAAGGAAAAATCACCATAGCCCCTTCTAGAGAGGTCACTGGTGGTGCAATGGGAGTTCGCAAATCCCAAATTCTCGTTGGACTCGTCAGACGAATCTGAGTCATAATCTACAAGTTGCTAATTTCCCTTTTTAGGGTTTTCAGATTTGAATTCTGAGAAGGTAAACAATGATCTATAAATTTAGCATTGAGATCAAGGTTCCCTTCTAATGTATGTAAAGACATCACCTTGTTAAACTCATCAGGTAAAATCTGAATCATAGTTCACAAGTTACCGATCCGCATTTATGTCGGATCCGTTACCCGCAGGATCCAGAGATGTTCCATCTGGGGAGTTAGATAATTATCTTGATGAATTTTGCATTTGATATCAATATCTTCTCTCAAGGTCTGTGAAGACTCTTAGTTCATTAAAGAACCTTTAACTTATAATCCTAACAGTAAAATGGTTGGATTACAGGTTTCCGTCAATTCATCCTTAGTGTGTGCAATCTCACTTGTGCATATAAAATATTTTGGTTAGTGTATAAGGTAGTGACTCTCCAACTGACTATCCTACACATTCTTATTTGCTGCATCAAGTGCATTTACTCCATGGTGACCTCTAGTCTGATAGGTTACTTCCTTTTAGGGGGTAAGTTAGAATGTGTATGAGTTTAACTGTAGTCTGGGATCAAAGTTATTGGGTTTACAACCTTATGACTACACATGTGAGAATACAAAATTCCATGTAGATGAACCTGCATCACAGAATATGAGCAATATAGAGATAGAATGCATTTTTTAACATTGAAAAGTTTTCTAAGAAAATATTGCATTTTATCTTAAGAGAAATGATATACAGTTGTGATTTCAAAAGATTTACAATGTAAGCAATCACAGCTGTAGAAAGAGATTTTGAATTTAGGAAGATATAGATCTTGAGCTGGTTTTACTAAACAAAAACAAGGACAAAAATTCAATTAATAAAAATTAATCGAATTAATGTAAGTTAATGTTTAAACCAATACAAACAAAACTATTTTATCATGCATTAGGTCCTGTAAGATAGATACCAACTATTAGAAATTGTTAGCACTTGATAGGTCTTGTCTTCCAATTGTTAAATTCTGAAAATCAAACATTAGTTCCTAACCAATTGTATAGACACATACCAATTTGATACCAACATTGGTCAATTGTTAAGTCCTTAACACGAAGATCTGTTAACAGCAATCACAAAACAAAGATTTATACTTAAACTGCAGGTTTTGTGTGTGTTAAGAAGAAGAACAACAAAAGAACCAAATATAGTGACCTATTTGTTAGTTTTGCAAGTATAGTGACTAAACTGTAAAAACTATACAAACTATTTATATACACATGAAAAAGAATATACAAAAATAAGAAATAATATACATAATAATTATACAAAATAAAAACTATAAGAAAAGAAAAATTCAAATTCGAATTAGTATAGAAACAAATAAAAATAGTAAAACTATACATAATTTAATAATTTACATAGCTTAAACTATAAACGAACATACGACTAAAATAAAAAGACAAACACTACAAAACATGTTAAATAAGATTAACATTTAAAAATTACAATACATGTACAAAAACATTAAGTATATACAAGAGTATTTATAATAGGTTGGCAAATCCATATATTTTCTGACAAAACAACTTTCTACTAGAAAATTATTTAGAGAGAAAATATGATTTAATAAACTATCATAAATATGGCAGCTATTTTAAAATAATGAAATTTTCAATAAAAATAGCTTCCTAAAAAATTCTAACTAGAGAATTAGAGAAAAATATTTTTAGAGAAAATTATTATTCTAAAATAAAGAAACATGGATTAAAACATTAGAATGATTATGACAATTCTTTTTAGAAAGATGACAAGATAGAATTCGAAAAGAATGTCATACCAGTTACTTAGCGCTCAAACCTTGGCACCAACTTCCATGTTTCTTGTTGTTCCAGGTTCACAATTGCTTTCTCAGATTCCTTAGATTCTATACCTTGATTCTGAGAAGCCCTTTTAGTTCTTACTACAACATCTGGATCACCAATTATCAGCTCTATTCCAAACACACTGTCTGAGAAAGTTGGATCTTGATGAATCACCTTGTTCTTCATTGTGATGTTGTGTTTGACTAGTGAATCCTTTGTTTACTTCCCTCGAGTTATTGCGAGAATGACTTGATGATTATTTTCCAGTGACATTGGTATCGCCAATAACAAAATTGTTTCCACCACTATCACTTGGATAATTATCATCATTAACATTTTAATCTTATGACTTCAAGGCAACTCCTTGATAACAACAATTGTTAACTCCTAACAACTGTTTGTTTGTAGACAATCTTGGTTCTAAAAATAAAACTTGATTACCAAGACTGTCTTGTCTGCAGTCTTAGAAATAATTTTCTAAGTCCAATACACCTTGATCCATAGTATATAACATTTATTATCAAAGTGATTAGAATCTTGCAAATAAGCCTAAAAATTATTCAAAGTATTTGAACAATGGTAACTTTAGATATTTCAATATCCATAGTTCTACTTAGAGAATTTTTTTACCATATATAATAATATGAGTGAATTGTAAAAGATATAACAATGATTACTTAGAGGAGTTCTAAGTAATTTCACACATACCAATACATCTCACAATTAGTTAGTAAATAGAATTCTAACTAAATATCATTAACTGATATAAGTTAAAACTTCAGTACAACCAATTGTTAGAACCATGATATTAATTATAGTTAATTTCTGAAAATGGAATATTGAAAAAAAATTCACTAGAATTAACATCTGAAAACTAAACTGAAAACCAACAAAATTGTTAGGTTCAATTCAGTTCGTTGTATATTTATTTTGATGAATATGAGGTACAGAGCAAATACTTAAATTGAATTGCTTCAAGTCCGTAACTCAAATTAATCAAAGTAAATAATTAAATAGATAAATACTAAATCTCTATGAGTTAGATTTTAGCATTTAAATATTTAAATTATCCTTAAATAATCACCACTAAAATATTGCAATTATACACATGACAATCATTCAACAGATAATTCTCAGCGTGAGGTCTGGATGTAAATAAGTTCACAAGTCCGTTCAATACAGACATTGAAAACTTGTGAGCTTACTTAAGAATTACTTAACAGGTGGGATTTACAATCATATAGCATTAATAAAATCCCAAGTTCACAAACCAATCTTGAAAAATTAATTTCATCAAGTGATTCAGCAAACGTGTCTGCAAGTTGTTCTTAATTAAAGACATGTTCTCTCAAAAGAATTGATACCTTATGCAAGTTGCTTAGTCCTTGAGTGTCTCACAGAGTTGTTGGAGATGAAATTTATTCCTTGTGTTCTCCTGCTTTCGTACAACTCATTTGATCTGTCTCTATGTAGCAAAACATGTCAGAACTGATGTCTCTAGGGTACCACCTCCGTAGATTTGGATCCAACTTAAGACATCTGAAAATCAAGTGTAATAACTACATGAATAGATTCTCAAGAATCCACTTGGGACCATGCACATTTGCATAATTGAGAATAAAATATGTGTGTAAATGATCTATTAGCAATTGAATAAGATAATGAGCTGATGATAACAACAAATATCTTGATACCAATTTATAGCTAGTAGACCAACATATAATATAATCAAGATATCATTGCACATATATATCATTTATGTTTGTGCCTAAAGTTGTAGAGAGTTCTATAAATATGACACCAATTGTTAAAAGATACCAACTGTTAAAGATTGATACCAAATATTAAATTATAGTTAGGGTGTCATACCATGTCTTCCATGCTTGCTTGAGTGATGATACCAGTTTATACTAACCTGTAGAGATCTTCAATTATCTCACCAACCAGGAGTGCACTTGTTCACATTCCTCTAGCATCCAGAGTCAGTAGGTCTAGATGTCCATTCTAATCTTGAATGTGCAGCAGGTGCCTGATATCCTCAAGTCTTGTCACTGGTGCTTCTTGTCAAATATACTGTTTGATCAAATTGTAACCTAGCATCCAGTTTGGCTTTGTCCCTCATAACAATGTCTTGACATCATCCAGGTAGACTTCTGGTTATCCTTGTACCAAATACAGCCTTGTCGTTTGGTCTAGATACCAGCTTCCCTTCAATCTACCTTTTGTACTGATTGAGATCATCTTACATTGCAATCACTCAACCTGGATCTTTCAGAGCTTTTGTAGCTTTCTTAGTTTCTTCTAAAAGAAGACTAAAGAAATAATCACTAGTACTTGAAGCTCTGTTAGTCTTTTACTTCCACCATTAGAAACACTAAGAACTAGAACAAAGAGTTAATTGAGTCAACACTCTTTGTCTTGGCAGACATGTTCTCATAGTGTCCTTTGACTTTCAGTGTGGTGTTGAGTTGACTAGTTGATCCTTCTGTTGCTCCCCCTAAGCTGCTGCTGGGTTTACATGAAGATTCTGCATGTTTGACATTGCTTGGATCTGAATCACCATCACCATTGACAGCTGAGAGCTAGAAGTTGTTGAACATCACTAAGACTTTCAATCACCTTTTGTTAATTAATAACAATCACCCTGTAGGCTGTTGACTCCATTGAGTAACAAAGGAAATTATCCTCTTGAGCATTAGCTAATTGCTAAGATGCTCACTTTCGATTTAATATTGCAAAACAATTTCCTTCATACTTATGGGGTCTTCCTAAAATTCTTACGGATCAGGGTTTAAGATGTGATCAATCACCATCAGTGGTGTCTTGTCTTCAGATTGTCTGAACAACAACTTGTTTGTTGACAGAAGTCTTCAGTCATCACTACTAAAATATATTTTACTTTGATGTAGAACTTCTGTGTGATGCTTCTTTGACTTCCCTTTATGACATGCCTCGTAATTTCATTTTACTTTAATTTTAGATGAGGCAGTCACCTTTGCTGATTCGATTTTCAGGAAAGAATCTCTTGATATGACATTCAGGTGAGAGAGCTCCTTATGTCATAGCTGAACTCTTGTCTGATGAAGCTTTAGATTTGACCTTGTTGACTTCACCTTTGACTGAGATTCCATGTCAGCTACAGATAAGTTCTCTTTCCTTAATCCTCGAACAGTAGGCTCTTCATCTTGTAAAAGATGCTTTATTACTGACAACATTCCTTGGCTATTGAATAGCCTTGACCCTAGGTTATACCTTTGATGTTGTCTCCAAGGGATGAACCACTTGGCCAGATACCGTCACCACTCTTGATAGCAGGGCTCTATCTTCGGTCATATGCCTTGAACATCCACTGTCCAGAATCCACATAACACGATGTACCTGTTACACACCCTGCAATGCCAAAACAGTTAAACCTTTTTTGGGACCCAAATTTGATTGGGTCCGGAATACTTGAAGTATTGGCCTTTGTTAGGCAAAACAACATTCTTAATCTTAACACCATTGGTCAGCAAACATTTTACCCTATAAACAGATTTAACAATCTTTGATTTCATCTTGGGTATCCATGTTTCTTTAGCAGCAATAACACTTGTTTCATTGACTGGACATTTGACCTTGTAAATAGCCTTAGTAAAACTTTGTTTAGGCTTTGGTACAAATGTCTCTCTCCTAACATAAGGAGGACTAGCAGTCTTTGATCAAACATTATTCCTGTTCATATGTTGTCGAGGAGCAGTCTTATTATCACATGCATGATTACCATTAAAGTAAGAAGACATCACATTAAAAGCACAAGACATACAGTTGTCAACACCACATGCTTTATGATTAGAATCAATGATAGGCATGTTACTCATGTTAGACATGTTATTGTTC
This sequence comes from Saposhnikovia divaricata, assembly GCA_036435485.1. Lineage (NCBI taxonomy): Eukaryota > Viridiplantae > Streptophyta > Magnoliopsida > Apiales > Apiaceae > Saposhnikovia > Saposhnikovia divaricata. The sequence goes on from CM071594.1 coordinate 152,245,364, forward strand.
TGCTTCAACTTATTACCACCTAATCCAGTCTTAGAAGAACTAGCTGTTTCAACAACCTTGACTGGTACTTTAGGTACATCTTTCTTGGATGAAACAATTTTTGGATTAGTGTCCTCAACAGATTTAGCCTTAACAAAGACTGTGACATCTTTCTTGGATGAAACATTCTTTGGATTAGCGTCCTTAACAGATTTATCCTTAACACAGACTGTGCCATTTGCACTGTCCTCATTTCTCATTTCTTCGTGGATAACCATAGAAAGAATATCTGGTGGTCCAGCATCAGATTTTTTAAATAGAGGTTCTTTAACATTCTTGAGTACATGTGGTATTCCCCTTTCTTTAGCACTAACAGGGTTAGGGGAATTTATACCCAATGATCCAACAGCTTCATTATAACCATACCCTATACCTGTTGTTCGTTCTACAACTTGATTGGTAAAAAACTCTTTAGAAACTTTAACTGAATTATAACAAGCCCTGATCTGTGTTTCAAGTTCAGTAATTCTAGCCATTTGTTTGCCTACAACTTCTAGAATAGATTTCTCCTTTTTATGAAGCATTGTTATTTCATCTCTTTGTTGATCTTGATTAATATGCACCTTTTTCAATTCTAACACTTCATTTCCAAGTTTAGTGCTTAGCAGATATAGTCTTCTATATCCAGTTTGTGCATTATCTAAGGAATTAAAAAGACTACGAATCAACTCAGGGTCAGAAGGAGTTACCGGTTTGTTATGATGATCAGATGCTCCATCATTTGCCATCAGCGCAAGATTTCCAACTTCTTCATCTTCACTGTCTGTGTCATCCCAGCTTTTGCCTTGTACCACATAGGCCGTGTCTGTGTTCTTCTTACCAGATGCATACTCTCTCCTTGCATCTTGTTGAGGTTGATGACACTCAGTTGCAAAGTGTCCAAGTTCATTACATTTAAAGCACCTAATCCTGCTTCTGTCTACCATTCCAGTTTGGTAGCCATCCCTTGTGCTACTTGAGGAAGAACCTCCTCACTGGAATCTATTGTAGTTAGATTTGAACTTGAACTTGGGATTCCTCCTAAATCTGAAGTTACTGAATTGCCTCACCATCATAGCCATTGACTCATCTTCTAACTGATCCAGCTCTTTCAATGAGTGAAAATCTCCACAATCCTGACTGACAGGTGTATGACCAATCTCAACTTCAACCTGTTCCTTGTCAGATCTGCAAGGTTGAACAACATTAGCTTCCACTTCCTTTGGAGTCTCAACCACTAGAGCTGTAGAAGAACTTGGAACCCTACCTTCACCATGAATTTCTTTCTGTTGAACTTGTTCCAACTCATAGGTTTTCAAAATGCCGAAGAGCCTTTCAAAGGTAATTTGATTCATGTCTCTGGCTTCTCTAATGGCAGTTATCCTATGTTCTAGGTGAGTAGGCATGGTCAGTAGAAACTTCATGTTAATCTCCTTTTATGTATATTGCTTGCCATGGATTTGCAAGTTGTTGATTATTTTGTTATACCTTTCAAACACTTCCTGAATGCCTTTATTAGGGCCAGCTCTAAAGTGTTCGTACTCAGAGATTAAAATTTGAAGTCTGTTTTCCCTGACTTCATCAGTTCCTTCATTAATAGTGTCAATAGTTTCCCACATGTGCTTTGCAGTTTTACAATTCATCACATGACTGTACATCACAGCATCTAGGGAATCTAATAGTATGAGTCTCAAATTCTTGTCTAGTCCTGCATCCTCTTTTTCATCAGGAGTATAAGACGCAGGGTCTTTTTCATGGGTTCTAGCAGGTTTTGTAAAAACTCCATCAGTAACAACTTGTTGTTCAATGACCATAGGAATTTTAGGTCCATTTTTCAGAACATCCAAATATTTAGAATTTGTAACATCAAGAAACAGCTCCATTTTATTTTTCCACATATCATAATTATCTTTATTAAAGATAGGAATCTTAACAAGGACTTTTGAAGACATGATGAATTTTTAAGTGAGTTAAAAATTCGAAATGGATTTTTGACTGAATAAAAATAGGATCTTGATTTGTGTATCAATCAATAGGCTCTGATGCCAATTGTTAGGTCCAATATGTTTGTAGAAGGGGGGGTTGAATACAAACAGTACTGTTTAATCGAAATTTGTCCGGATAAATTTAATTTATATTTTGACAAATTTGAGCGGAATTAAATTAAACAAAATTCAAGTTCAATATAAAATTATATTAACTTGAGGGGTTTGTTACAAATACAGTACAAAAATTATATCTAGTTAATAAAAACAAATTAGAAAATTCGACATGAATTTTTCTAGATTTGTTAAAAAAAATCGAGATATAGATTAGGAGTAAAAACTCGTTAATAGTACAAGAGTATCAAGTAAACAAGTTCTATCGGATCAGATATTAAAAATAAGATGAACTTGAATTTATACAAATTTATTTCTCTTGCTGTGTTGTTCTTCAATGAGAGAGAATGGCTTCTTGTTTGTTGAAGATGATATGTTCTGAGTATTGTGTGTTGTTCTGGTCGCCTGTCTTGAATTATATAGTCTTCTGCCTCTTTTCTTCTTCATTTGTACTGCCAAGACAATCGGCAAGACAATCTGTTCTTCCAAGACAATCAGTTTTGTACTGCCAAGACAATCGGTAAGACAATCTGAAACCACCAAGACAATCAACTTGTACCGCCAAGGCAATAGGCAATACAATAGGCAAGACAATCAAAGCTTACCAATACAATCGGCAAGACAATTGAGATTGTCTTGTTAACATTAAATAATTCGGCTGTATGATTGAACTGATAACAAAATTCTGCTGTCAATCTGAAAACCAGTCTCAGGAGCAAGGAGTATAGGACACGCGCGGCTTTCTTTTGTTTTCTGTCTGGCGCGTGGAAGACACGCATGCCACAGGCGCGTGATTTACCTTTCCGACAAGAACTTCCTGCATGCATGTGACTTTGTTTCTCTTTTCTTTTGATTCCTTTTGCATGCTGCTTTTCCCTTTTTTTTTTTCTTTTCAATCTCTTTCTGTCGACAACACATGTATAAGTGGCAACCTGTTACTTCCTCCTTTCTGTTTTTTTTATTTTTTCTTTTGCTTCTTTTGATTTTCGATTTCTTTTTTTTAATTGATTTAATTTAATTAACCAATTAATCATTTAAACGAATTATGATTAATTAATTAATTAATTAAATTAATTAGACTAATATATTAATTCAAAATTAATTAACATGATAATCAATTTAATAAATAAATTAATTCAGAATGAATTAATTTATTAAATTAAATCAATTACATAATTATATTAATTAAAAGAGAATTAATATAAATCTTTTGACAGCTCAAATATTTTTCTTGAACCACAGAAAATAATAAAGAATTACCACTGGATTTTCGTTGACGCTCGATGCACGGTCTGGTTCATGAGCGACTAATTCCAACAGCTTTTCTTTATTGTTGACTCTATGATTTGGTTCCTTTCTTCTCTTAACATACCAGTCTTGACAGCTTGAACCACTGAAGTTAATGATAAACAACCACTGTTTAATGTTGACACTCGATGTACTGTCTGGTTCATGAGTGACTAACCGCAATGACTGTTCTTCATATATTGACTTTAAAATCTGGTTCCTTTTCTTTTCTTCTCTCTCTATTAATTCTTCTGTACTGTCTCTGTCACTGTCGAAATCTCTGTCACTTCAAATGAATCCACTTCTTTAACGAATACTTCACTGAGGCTTGATCAGATGTCTGAGCTTCTTTCAATGTAGTAATTCCTCAAGTCTGTAGATTGACCTTGATCTTTTTCTTCTGACAGATAATACAATATGAGATTCCTTGTGACAGTCTATATACTATTCACTATTACAATCTTGTTCAAGTTGAGTTGTATCCTCGAAATACAAATAGGCTACATCATATGCCTTTCACCTTCTCTGCTCCCCTTACTGCTAGAGAGCTGGGATATTTTTACCTGCTGAAAGATGTGGGAAGGAAAGTGGGTATTTTTTACCTCACTTCCTGGAATAACAGACAGGGTAGATGTATAAAGGGGAATAAGCGGGGAATGTATGACTGGATGGAGATGTTTTTATATTGTTATGACTGTGAGGAGATGAGAAAGGAATGGAACCTGACTTCGGGTAAGCATACGGTACCCCCACACATTATTGGTTGCCCTAAACGAATCATCCTCTTTTTTGACTCGACCTTCATTTTTTTTATGTATTGTTTAGGGATCCCAACACAAACCTCCCTACAGGGGATTGAAGAGAAGAGGGCAAAGAAAATCATGAAGTTGGCAGGCTCGTTGGGAGACGGGGAGAGTTTGTTAACCCCGGAGACGTTAGTGAAATTGGGGTTCTCGAGACCCGCGGCTCCCCCACCTCCTGCTCGTAAGATGGAGGTCGAGGAAGAGTCAGAAAGAGGGCCCAAGTCCAAGTCACAGGGTACCAACAAGAAGCGTGAGAGGAAAGGTGGGGCTTTCACTGGCTCCCCTTCCGGTAACCCGGGCTACCACTCCTTATACTTCTTACTTACACACACGTCTCTACCCAATGTGTCCTACTTCTCTGTTTATATATTCCCATTTATCAGCATCTCTATAGGGTTTCTTATATATGTGATTTGGCTATAAATTGTTTTCTACTTGCCTTGCATCTTCGTGCTTGTTTACGCTTATCTCTTTTATTTCTGAGGTATATCTGTCGTGATTTCTAATGTCTCTAATATCTCATATTTTCAGGTATGTCAGGAAATGTTCCCTCTTTTGTGTAGCCCTCGGAGAAATATGAGGACCTATTTTTGGACGATGACCTGGCTATGCTGGAGCCTCCAATTAATGCCACTCCCATCTCCCAGGCTAGGGCTCTTTCTGTTGGTAAGGTGGGTACCGCTCCGGCTGACAAATGACGGTTCTCCCAGACCTCGGGTAGCCTGGCTTCCACTCCGGAAACTAGGTCTTCCAAGAGAGCCAAGCTGCTACAGTCACCTGGGGTGTCACAAGAGATTCAGCAATTTTATAAGCTGAGGGACAGACCCCTTTAGAGGTCATCACAGGCTGGTCCAAACTCAAGGTTTCAGAAGCCGCTCGCGCCATGCCATTTTCTTCGGGGGAAAATCTATTCCACCAGATGAGGCTCGACAATCAGATGGTGGCTGCCACCCATGGAGGTTTGAAGCTAAGGGAATACTTGAGGCAGGTACGGGCTGACCTCAGTGCTGCCGAAGAAGAGAAAAAGAAACTTTCGGATGCTAACAAAAAGTTAAGGGGTGATGTGTCGGTGATAACGAAGGAGAAAGAAAAGCTTGGCAGGTTGGTGTCTGCTCGGGACAAAGAAAAAGAGGACACGGCAGCTATCCATGCAACTAAGGTTAAAGAATTAACACTACAGGTGGATGCATTGCATGCCTCGGTGAAGCGGCTTAAAGAGGCCCTCCTAGAGAGGTACAAATTGGGATTTGCCAAGGGTGTCAATGATTATATGAAGTCAACTTGGAAGGTGATGCCGGACCTTGATTGGGAACTCCTGGGTGAGGATGCCGTGAGACAAGTGGAAGGTTTCAAGGCTGAGGCGCCCAAATCCCAGGCTTTTGCCACCAAGGTGACCTCCAAGCCACCAGCAGCTCTACAGAATGTGATTGAAGATACTTAAGCGAATAGGGTCGAGGCTCCCGCCAGTACGGTCGAGATAGCTCCAGATGATTCCATCAAGAAGGTTGGTCCTGTCGAGGACTCCCCTGATTCCAAGGCTACCGAAGACCCTCCATCTTCTTAACAACTTTTCTTCAGACGTTTCAGTGAACATTTTGACAAACTTTTAATATGATGGCTTATGAACTTTATGGTTTAAATCAAGGGCGTGGGCTCCTTTAACGCTCCACAGATGTAATCTTGAATTTCTTAACTCTAATCGTTCTAAAGCCGTAGACCTCGATACCTCTGAACCTGTTTTATTAACACAATGCATGTTTGTTTTGTTATCTCGTTCTTCATGACTAACAACTTTATCATGCTATTGCTGGTTACGCCCTGAATATCCTTCGTATAAGGGTCCAGCAATGGATGCTTACAGGATACCACAACTAATAAACAGGTAGCTCTGTTTAGACTAATACTTCTACCATTCTTCTCTGGTTTAGTTGTACATAGATTATTTGCTAACTATTCAACGAACACTATTTCGTAACTAATAGTTTTCCCTATTCGAACTCTAAACTCATTCCTACCCTAGGATACCAATTTGCTAAGCAAGAAAGGTAATTGCTATGACTTAAAACCATTTATAACCATATGGAATTATTGAATTCTAGCACGCAACATGGTTTTCCTGACTAATCCTAAGACGAGTTTATACAAGTACTTAGAGGATATATGCCATATTTACGCTGATTAAACGGATAATAAATCATGAATCAAGAACTGAGCAATTAGATGGAAATGCAATACAGAAGTGTATTCAAGTAGTTACGGCAGTACGTACCCGAATAGGGAGCCGCAAAAAATGACAAACTACTTGTACCTCAGTCTGCGTGGTTGCTACCTTGGGTGTGGGGGTACCGTCCTGTAACCCTATAATATCTGGAAGCCCCAAAGATGGGAACCTGACTCCGGGAGCCCCTTTGCCGGTAATCCGTACCCGGTAGCCTGGGTGCCGGAGGCTCAGCCTGGAAGCCTCTGTGCCGGGAGCCCTAGTCATTTAATAAATCACATGTGGTAATGTCATGTAAGCCATTCCAGTAAGGCTACATTAGTAAAATATTTGAAAATCCATATGAGTTAACTCTTGTAACCACGTAGGTCGATGATTAAAAGATCGATGTATGCCAATCAAGGTTCCATACATGATTAATAACAAAGGAGACCATGTATGCCAATAAGGGTTCCATACATGATCAAAGAAGGAAGGGATCCAGGTGTGCCGATCAGGGTTCCACACAAGCCTAAATAATGAAGGGAGTCATGTATGCCGATCAGGGTTCCATACATGTCCTAGTGACAAAGTAAGCCATATGAGCCAGTCAAGGTTCCACACATGTCTGGTAATGAAGGGATCCATGTGTGCCAATCAGGGTTCCACACAAGCCCAAAAAATGAAGGGAGTCATGTATGCCGATTAGGGTTCCATACATGCCCTATTGACCAAGTAAGCAGAAAGGCAGAGTGTGTAAACTTGTAACACTATAACTAATGTAACCCAACTAAAGGAAAAGATACTTAACCAGAAGACAATCAAGAACAAGAAGTCACAAAGAAATCAACACTAAATGAAGACAAGGTAATTGATACAATTCAACATGTTAACTATGATCAAGCCAAGAAGAAATCATTGAGAGAAGTTCAAGTCAAAGTTGTTCATGCCTCAGTGATTTGAAAAGCCAAGAATCAAGATCATAACTATCAGTATCAATAAGACTAATTGATTTCAAGTGAACAAGAAGGAAAGCAAATATTGGAAAGCCACATTACTAATTGGATATGGTAATTTATTCAAGAAGCAAAAACATTATCAAGACTAGTCACTTATGAACCAGACCGTTGCATCAAGTGTCAGGACATTGATAGCAAGTTTATGTCAGTAATAAAGATCCATGTTCAAGAGCTTGGTGAAGAATAAAGAAGACATGATGATATCACAAGTTCAAGATGTGCATTGAAGTTTCAAGTTGAAGACCAGAATATTTTCTAAGTACTAAATATTCTAGATGACCAAGTAGAAGTTTCTAAGTAGAAGTTCTACTTAGAAATTCGAGATGGCTAAGTAGAAATTCTCAAGTAGAAGTTCTACTTAGAGTGCAGCTTCAAAATGACACATGGCATCTTCTAATTGGCAGATTTCCAAGCTTTCAAGATAAGGCAAGATTTATGTGGACATCATTGGGCCACGTATATCTTAGTCTTTGAAGACTACAGGACATAGATTACATGTAGTATAAATAGAAGTACTTGTGTAATGTTTTTAGTTAGAGAGCAATAGTTGAGAGAAACACAAAAAAAAGAGAGAGAGTGCATTCACAGATCTTAGTATCATTCAATTCTCTCTGAACTTCTGTTATACTTTGTAATGAATGTTGTAGCAACCACTTCAAGTTATATATAAGACATATATTCCTTGAATCTGTGTGTTCGTTTATTGCATCGTATCTATTGCTTCTCATATTTGAAAAGTTGTATTCACCCCCCCACTACAACACATTTGGACCTAACAATTGGTATCAAAGCTATATGTTTAACATACAAAACATAGATCCTTGTGTTTGGTAGAAGAATCGTGAGTTTTCATTTTCTAGATCTACTTTTCATTTTATCGAAAAGTGAGCTTTAATTCGTTTGTAGTGAAAACTCATCCGAAAAATTATTTAAATACTCCAGGTGTGATTATTTAGCTTGGGTGTATTTTAATTAATTTTTGTGAATTAATCTGGGTACTTTGATATTTGTTGTTCTTGAGTGTTCATCATTTGTTCTTATCAAAGAAGACGACCCAACAACTTTTTGATCTCCTTTTCAAACAGATAAATAGTAAAAGAATAAAAAGGTGTTTTTGGATTTTTGATTTGCATTATTCACGGCCGAAAGTATATCAAAACATACTCAGTACCTAGCACGTGGGTTAGGTGGGTTAGGTGAGTAAAGCATTCAAAGTCAAAAGGTGTTAAAGAGATAATATTGTTTATTCAATATTAAAGTAATCTGCAGAAAATTTATTCTAAGGACAAAAGTTCTACATAGAATTTCTACTTGAGATTTTCTACATAGAATTTCGACTTGGACAATTTCTACTTGGTGAATTTCGACTTGAGCAAAATTTCTACTTAGTGAAATTTCGACTTAGGCAAAAGTTCTACATAAATATTCCACATAGCCTAGTCTTGGGTACTTAGAAACTTTTAGTGACCAGAATTGAGATGGCTCCTAAAAATGCATTCAAGATCCCAATGTTCAACCGAGATCACTATGAAGAATGGGTTTTCAGAATGAGACTATATTTAGAGACTGTTAACCCTGAATATCTGGAAGTCCTTGACAAGGGTAAATTTGTTCCAATGGTGGTTATTCCTGCACATACGGAAGGAGGGGTGGTTATAGCACCTCGGTCTGAGCCTAAAAAGGCCTCGGAGTTTTCGGATGCTGACAAGGAAAAAATAGCTTGTGATACTGCCGTACGACAAACCTTGATGGAATCTCTTGATCATGAAATGTTTAACATAGTCAAAGGTCTGACTACAGCGAAGAAGATTTGGGACAAGATAGAAGTTGTCATGGAAGGATCTGCAGAGGTCAGAAGCAACAAGACACTCATACTCAAGATGGAGTATGACACCTTTAGAATAAGGAAAGGAGAAGGCATAACAGATGTCTATCTACGATTCAGTCAGTTGGTATTGGATTTGAATCTGAGAGGTGTAACTCTCCCCATGGTTGAGACTAATACGAGATATCTGAGGAACCAACCAAAAAGCATTGAACATAGGGTCTACGCAATAAGAGAAACCAGAGATTTGCATACAACTTCTCTGGAAGAATATTATGGAATATTAAAGACCTATGAGCTGGAAACACTTCAAGATCAAGCATGGGACAATGATTCAAAAGGAAAAGAAACTGCATCAGGATTAGTTGCTGATGAGGAAGAGTCTAAGAAGGCAATGGTTGCAGCAAAGCCTAAATCATCACTTGCACCACATCAAGTTGATAATGATGACGAGTGCACATCAAACAGTGATGATGACTACTACACCCAAGAAGAGCTGGACAACATGGACGATAGTGTCGTGGCATACATGGCAAGGAAGTTCAGCAACATGAGATTCAGAAAGAGCAACCGACCACAAAGAAATTCTTCATCTTTCTATCGGGCTGCTAAGGGTGGTGGTAGTTCGTCAGGCTACCAAGGTAAAGGCAAGAATACCAGCTACAAATCTCCTTTGGATTTCAAAATGAAGTTCAAATGCTATAATTGTGGTGAAGCTGGACATTTTGCCTCGGACTGCAAAAAGCCTAAACAGACTTATCCAAAAGAGACATATGAAGCCCTCAAAAGCAAGTATGAATCGCTGGTGAAGGAAAGACATGGAAAGCGAGCTTTATTGGTGACAGAAGGAAGAGCTTGGGATGATTCAGATGAGGAAGATGTTACTCACGTAGCAAACTTTGCCCTCATGGCTGAGACATCAGAGGAACCAGAGGTACCAGTTCTGACTCTTAAAGTAGAAATGTCTATTGATGATTATAAGGAACAGAACGGGGCTCTTAGTGAAGAGATCTATATGTTGTGCAAAAGCCTAGACTCTTCTCAAAAGGAACAGAAAACACTTGTTGCCAAATGTAGAATGCTTGAGGCAAAAGTGGAAGAGTTAGAGGCTGCTTGCACTGTAGATACTTCCCTAAGAGACTTTATTAAATCTCTAGAACACAAGCTCGTCCTTAAGGAAGAAGTAGAAGCATGTCTTAGGAACAATCTAGCTGAGTTAGAAACTAAATGCGAAGCTTACAAACTAGCTGCTAGTAAAGTGTATGTAGATAATGACACATTTAAGAGGATAACTGGAGTAGGTGTAGGACTTGATTATTCTGACCTTCCTAAGAAAGAAGGAAAGAGACCTATTGACCCTAGTTCCAGTGACCTTAAAAAGGAAACACCTAGCATTCTTAAATTAGCTGTCAAACCTATGTACAAACACCTTGTTCCTAGAATAGAAGAAGAAGAGACTGAATTGATAGCTAGATATGAGATTGAGATGGAAGATCGACAGAAAGCACAACCTATAACTCCTATCAAACAAGTTAAAATCAATTTCCCTAGAGATGAATCTAGACTAGGATTAGGAGCAAAGGCTGTTAAACAACAAGGGAAGAAAGAAAAAGGCATAAAAGAGGTTAAGGCTGAACGAATAAAGAAAGCATGTTATCACTGTAAATCTACTGAACATCTTTCTTATGCATGTAAAGCTAACATAAATGTTTCTGCTGCACATGCCATGCCTACCACACATACAATGAATAATCTGCATCAGAATCATGCACAGTGTGGTCAACCTAATTGTATGCCATGCACTTTTAACATCATGCAAACTTTTGTGCATTTAATGAATGCATCTAGCCAGTCATGCTCAAATACTGTTGCTAGTTCAAACATCAAGAAAAAGCATGTCAGAGCCAAGACTGTCAGTCCTCCTAAAGTTAGGAGTGACAAACCTTCTCCTAAGACTGACAAATCTGTCAAGTCTGAGAAAGGAAAGGAGATAGTCGAAAGCTCTAGTAATGTTAAGAAAAGTGCCTCTCCTGTTGTTAAATCTGTTGATTCTCGATCTTATCGAAAAGCCGGGCCCAATCTAAGTTGGGTTCCGAAGAATGTCCAACCAATCTGTCATTGCAGGGCGTTAAGTAGAATAGAAATAAAGTTATATGGGTGCTAGATAGTGGAGCATCTAGGCATATGACTGGAAACAAGTCCCTGCTTACAGAGTTGGTTATGAAGGCTGGCCCTTATGTTACCTTTGGAGATGACAGCATAGGTGTGACAAAGGGATATGGCAAACTGAAAACTGGCAATGTCATCATAGAAGATATTTCCTATGTTGAGGGACTGAAGCACAATCTGTTGAGTATCAGTCAATTCTGTGACAAAGGTTACGAAATTGTCTTCAACAAGAAAGGTGTATCAATCACTCACATCAAGGAAGGCTCACTGGCTTTGAGAGGAGTTCGAAAGGCAGATCTTTTTGTTGCGGACATGGATTCAGCAAATCAGAATGAGGTTACCTGTTTCTACAGCAAAGCCTCGAATGATGAAAGCTGGTTATGGCACAAAAAACTATATCACTTAAACTTCAAAACGATGAATACTCTCGCGAGACGAGAATTAGTTAGAGATCTACCTCAAATGGAGTTCGCTCCTAAAGGACTCTGTGAAGCTTGTGAAATGGGAAAGTCAAAGCGAGCCTCGCATAAAAGCAAAGAAATTTCTAGTATTACTGAGCCTCTGCAACTTCTTCATATGGATTTGTTTGGCCCAGTGAATGTCCTATCTTTGTCTAGGAAAAGATATGCATTGGTAATCGTGGATGACTTCTCCAAGTATATATGGGTATTGTTCGCAATGACGAAAGACGAAGTACCTTTCTTAATCATTGATCACATCACTCAAATTGAGAATGTTTCAACACTTACTGTGAAGACGATTAGATCAGACAATGGCACTGAATTCAAAAACGCAGTGCTAAATGACTTCTGTGTATCTAAGGGAATACGTCATCAGTATTCAGCCTCGAGAACTCCACAGCAAAATGGAGTAGTTGAAAGGAAGAATAGAACTTTGGTTGAAGCAGCAAGAACTTTGTTGTATGATTCAAAACTTCCTTTGTACTTCTGGGCCGAAGCAGTGAGTACCGCTTGTTACACTCAAAATAGAACCTTGATCATAAAAGATAAAGAAAAGACACCATGTGAGCTAATGAACAACAGAAGACCAACAATCAAATACTTTCATGTCTTCGGAGCAAAATGCTATGTGCTTATAGATGATGAAAATCTAGGCAAGTTTGCAGCAAAAGCTCGTGAAGGAATCTTTGTTGGTTACTCTACAGATGTGGTGGCAGCTTATAGAGTGTTCTTAGTGAATGATCGAAAAGTGACTGAAAGCTACAACGTCAGATTCGACGATACCAAACTCTCATCAATTTCAAGAGATTCTAGTGAACCTGAGTCCCTAAAATGTCAGAATCTGGACTTAGAAGATCTTGAAGATGAACCTGAGTTGGTTGTTCCATTAAATGTTCCAAGTGTACATGAAGAACCTGAGTCTAGTGAACAAGTTAATTCTACAAGATCAGGAGAGACTTCTTCAGTACGAACCGGCAACAACTCAGGGGGAGTAAATAGCAGCTCAAGGACTACTGTTCAAGGCTCGAGTCGAGTTGACTCTAGTTTTGTAGGAGCTGGCACTAACTCAGGGGGAGTTAGTGAAAACAATCAAAGTAGTCAGCACCACAACTCAGAAAGTCAAGCTGAATCATCAAGACAATTTCCAGGTGAACGGGTATGGAATAGAGACCATCCGTTTGAGTTAATTATTGGTGATCCAGATGCTGGTGTGACTACTAGAAGAACTGCAAGAGCTGACCTGGCTAATATTTCCTTATATTCTGGGTTCTTATCCAAGCTTGAACCTAAAGAAATAGAAGAAGCTCTTGGTGATGCTGATTGGGTGATTGCAATGCAAGAGGAACTCAATCAGTTTGAAAGGCAGAAAGTTTGGAAACTGGTACCCCGACCAAAGAACATATCAGTAATTGGAGCTAGGTGGGTATTCAGAAATAAACTGGATGAAAACGGACTTGTAACACGAAACAAGGCTCGTTTGGTTGCAAAAGGTTATTCTCAGCGAGAAGGAATTGATTATGATGAAACCTATGCACCGGTTGCAAGACTTGAGGCAGTCAGGATGTTCTTGGCATTTGCAGCACATAAGAACTTCAAGGTTTTCCAGATGGATGTGAAAAGTGCCTTCCTGAACGGAGAGTTAGAAGAAGAAGTGTATCTGGAACAGCCGCCTGGCTTCGTTGATCCAGAACATATAGATTTTGTGTATCTTCTCTTCAATTCTGTCTATGGCCTCAAGCAATCCCCAAGGCGATGGTATGAAACCCTATCCTTATTCTTAATTGAAAATGGTTTTGTTAGGGGAGTAATTGATAAAACATTGTTCTACAAAAATGTAAGAAATGACTTAATACTTGTTCAAGTCTATGTGGACGATATTATTTTTGGGTCATTTAATTAGCGCTTGTGCGAGAAATTTGCTAAGCTAATGCATGAAAAATATGAGATGAGCATGATGGGAGAGCTCTCCTTCTTCCTTGGATTACAGATCAGTCAGAGAAAAGATGGTATCTTTATCTGTCAATCCAAGTACGTCAGAGATTTACTTAAGAAGTACAATCTAGAAGATGCATCAGCAGCTAAGACTCCCATGGCAATAGCCACGAAGCTTGATGAAGACAAATCAGGTAAATCAGTTGACATCATAAGCTATCGAGGTATGATTGGCTCACTCCTCTATTTAACTGCAAGTAGACCCGATATAATGTTCGCAACTTGTTTATGTGCAAGGTTCCAAGCGGATCCTAGAGAATCAAATCTCGTAGCCGTCAAAAGAATTTTTAGGTATCTCAAGGGCACACCAAATCTAGGGATTTGGTACCCAAGAGATACAGGTTTTAATCTAATTGGCTATTCGGATTCAGACTATGCAGGTTGCAGGATTGATAGGAAAAGCACATCTGGTGCTTGTCAATTTCTTGGCAGAAGATTGGTGTCCTGGCAAAGTAAAAAGCAACATACAGTATCTACTTCTACTGCTGAAGCTGAGTACATTGCTGCTGGAAGCTGTGTAGCTCAAATACTGTGGATGAGGAACCAATTAAAGGATTATGGCATGGAGCACAAGAAAATTCCAATTATGTGTGACAACACAAGTGCCATTGCCATAACCAACAATCCTGTAGATCACTCAAGAACCAAGCACATCGACATCAGGTATCACTTCATAAGAGAACATGTCGAGGAGGGGACTGTGGAGCTACATTTTGTGCCCACAATGCAACAAATTGGAGATATATTCACCAAACCTCTTGATGAAGTAACATTCAATAGATTGGTTGGTGAATTGGGAATGCTTAACACAAGTTAGTAAAGCCTTCTATCTGTAAAATCCAAGTTTATGTTTGTATGTGCAAGCTACTTAATCATTATGTGCTTAGACTTTAAAATGCCTAATTAATGATTGTTATAGTTTGCATATAGTGTGATTTTGCATGAATTCATTGTGTTTTAAGTGTCTTTTATAGCACAAATTTGTGAATTTATGCTTGTTAGATTGCATGATCATAGGGGGAGTTAAATTCATAACATTCTAAATTTTGCATGATTTTTAGATGAATTTACCTATGATTTTCATGTAATTAGAGGCCTTAGAATTTAAAAATCTTCAAAATTTTGAGTTAGTTTCTATCTCGAAACTCATCTAGAAATTCGACTTGAATTTCGACTTAAGCTGTCAGAGTGAAGTTTTGAAAATTCTAAGTCTGGGAAGAATTTCGAGTTGGCTATCTCGAAATTCGACTTTGAGTTCGAGTTCGAGTTACCAGTGTGCCTAGTTCTATCTTCAAAATATTCGAGATAAAGTCTATCTCGAATTTTATCTCAAATGTTGAGATGAGGTTTCCATTAAGGGAATATTTTGAAAAGAACTGAGAATAACTTCGAGTTAGTCTATCTCGAAACTCAACTCGAATTTCGACTTGATGTTCGAGATAGAGTTCTTAGTCTATCTCGAAACTCAACTCGAATTTTGACTTGATGTTCGAGATAGAGTTCTCAGTTGCTTGAAGGGAATTTTTCGAGTTAAACTCCTAACTCGAAACGTATCTTGAATTACCCTGTAGTTTTTGCTTCAAGGGGATATTTTGGAAAGAATTGAGAATAACTTCGAGTTAGTCTCTATCTCGAAACTCAACTCGAATTTTGACTTGATGTTCGAGATAGAGTTAAACTTCTAACTCGAAATGTATCTCGAATTTCCCTGTATTTCTTTTATTGGAGGGGAATTTTCCAAGTTTACTACAAATCAATAATGTTCGAGATAGGATTTCCCTATAGTTTTTGCTGTAAAATTGGTTAAAGTGCTTATTTGTGCTTAATTGTTCGAGTTAACCTCTATCTCGAACTTCATCTCGAAGTTCGACTTGATGTTCGAGATAGAGATGTTCGAGATAGAGTTCGACTTAAGTCCTCCCTGTATGTACTTAGACTTTAACACTCTTTTTAACAGGGATACTTTTGTCATTTCACAATCATTTATATATACATCTCTAACTCGATGCATCATTCACTTTACCTAATTTCATTTTCACAGCAGCCGTTTCACAAAAACAAGGCGATTTCACAAACTTCATACCATTAATCCGTGTTTTTGTGATTAAACTCATACTAATCACGAATTACTGCCAATTTGTTGACTGCTATTCACTGTGTTATCATTAATCGTTGTGGTACTGTGTTTAGTGACCATTCATACATGCGCATATACATAGACACGAACATATATTGTTTGTGTAACTGTTCACAAAACACGATTTCCACATTCTTCATCCATATACACACACGAGTTTACTGGTATACACACGAATATTCATCTTCTTTGAATATTCAGATTTAGTAATTGGCAACTGTTCATATCCCGTAGTTTAACTTTTCAGATTGTCTTTTGATATTCTCGAAAAATTAAAAGGGATAAAACTGTTAATTCGTAAATTATTTGTTTTTCAAAATTAAAAAAAAAAAAAAATTTCACATCTTTTAAAGAAAAACATTTAATTAAAATGGCTCACCAATTTTCACTTGCTAAAAACAATTTTTATAATATTTCTACGGAAATTGGTGATCAACTCCCGCGGTTTAAGTTTTGGATACGATTTCTTAATTTATACTCCAAAGCTAGCCATGCTTTTACTGCTAAACCTACACTAGTACATGATGCTTTACAGCAATTATGGACTAGTGCAGTTACTTTTGGGAGCAAAACAACCCCCTTCGGTTTCAGGTTTACCTTAGCGGGTCAAGAATTTGAGGTGACTGAAGAAATTGTCAACAGGGTTCTGGGATTCCCAATCAAAGATGCTTATGATGCAGAACCTACAGCGGAACAACGCCTCACATTCTTTGAAGAAATAGGATGTTATCCTCCGACTGGCCGGATCACTGGAAACATCCAAAAACAATTCTTCCATGTGGAATGGAATTACTTTTTCGAGGCCATCACAAGATGTTTTCGGGCACGCGAAAAAGATTTTCATCAAATTCCAATTCCAATGCAAACCTTTGCAGTTGCCCTAGCAAGAGAACTGGATATAAATTATGGACGCATAGTTCTCTCTAAGATAGTGGCTTCAATGGGATCTCCTGCAAGCAGAGATCTCACTACAACTGATGTTGTTTGCTGGTTTCCTCTGTTCCTACAAATGCTGATTAATGATTTAATACTGAAGGATGCTCTTGCTATTAGACAGGGATTCGCCAGAAGCCCAACATCTGCATCGCTAGGGATGGGCACTAAGTCACTTTCAACCATTGCTAATCAGGATAAACATCAAGGTAAACCTATGTCAGTTCCTGAAAATATTCAAATGTGGCTTAGATATGATGCAGGAGTTACCAATTTGGAGGAATCATCGCAAGTTTCTTCATATGCTCAGAATCCATCTACTCATGCTGAGGCATTTGATGGGATTCCTGATGAGCAAAGCGATGAGGCACAAGGTAATGAATCAGGTAATCTCTCCATGCATTCTATTCATTCCTCCTCCTATGTATCTGATTCCGAGACCCAAGAGACTGCTAACCCGCAGGATCTATCCCAGGGTGAGAGCTATATTTCTGAGCCTGATACACATTCTTATTCTCTTTCACCCCTGTTAACGGAAGTCAGAAAGCCAACACATGTATATGTAGGAGATGATGAGGAGAGTGAACCCGAAGAGCAGCAACTTATTCGAAAGAAAGCCAAACTTTTTCATGCTGCTACTTCAAACGTCCAGTCAAACCCTAATGTGTCACACGCAACCACTCCACCTCACGAGAGTGGTTCTCCCCTTAAACAATCTGCATATAGGGATTTTGATGACAATTCTGTACCTTTTGAAGATCCTGTTGCTTCAAAAGGACATGGAGTTTTAACAACTTCAGCCGTACCTTCACCGGTACGTACTGATGCTGCAAAGAGGATCGGTTCTGATGTCGTACAAGAACACTTTGCAGCCACTCAGCCTGAGATTCCAACTCAGGACATAACAGAAATAGATCCCATAACTGCCAATTATATTGCTTATCCAATTTCTGCAGGTACTGCTTCATACTTTGGATCAATCATTGAAGACATACACGAGCGTGAGACAGGGAGTGTGTGTGAGAGGTTAGGGAGAGAGGGACCTTCATTTTTAAGGCCCGAAACCGAGCGCCAAATACTAACAGAACGAGTATTAGAGCGAGGTCACCTAAACCAAACACCGTCCCTTAATATTGAAAATCTTGATACACGTATGACTTCTATGGAAAATCAGATGAGGCAGTTCGGGCAGACGATGGGGCAGTTCGGGATCAACATTGGAAACAATCAAAGGGCTCTTGATGACTACGCAGCACGAATGGCAAGTCAAGCTACAGCTTTTGATGCTTTGACAAACAAGGTCAATGACTTGAGCCATGCTGGTGGTGTCTTGGGAAGCACTCTTAATGAAAGGATGGGGGCAATGGAGTCTACAATGCATACAATGGCAGTGGAGATCAGCAGAATGATGTTCGCAGTCAGGAGTTTTGTGCCCCCGGAGTGTTTCGAGTCGCAACAACCTCCCCCCGATGCTGGTGCAGGTGGTACTAGTGGAGCGGGAGCCTCTGGTTCTGGTTTTGGATGTTCTTATGCAGCTGGTGGATCTGAAGACCAAGGTGGAGCTCAGGATAACTCACCTAAGGGGGAGAGTGGAAAGGAGACGAGACAGTAGGCAGTTCACATCGAAGAAATTGAAGAACCCGCTGATCTTGTCAAGGAAACAGAAATTGAGCCTGCTGTTGATGAAGAGGCTCTGAGGAGGAAAAAGGGTAAGGCAATGATGGTTGATGAACCATTCGTTGACCTGAGTCATCGGGAAACAGTACAGGAGGTACTTGACTCAGATTCTGATATGGAAGACGTACCTTTGGCACATACTATAAAGAGATCTTTGAAGGAACAAGGTGGAGGTGCTGGGATGTCTTCCGGAATGCCTGAAGAAATTCCTGTTGATGAGGAAACCCTTAAAGCTCAACAGTTAGCCTTGGAACAAGCTCAGTTCCATAAAATGAAGATGATGCAAGAACGTGCTGCCTTCCTAGAAAAGAAAGTGGAGCTCAAAGGGAAGCAGTATGATCATGAGCTTGCAAGGCTAGCTGATCCCCAAGTTGATCTCGACAAGAGGAGGATAGGACAGAAGTGGGATGAAGCAAGGAAGATAATGATGGGACCCTGTGCGAAAGGAGTTCATAACAAGGAGGCAGATGATCTGTTCTACAACTTGAATTTGCAGAATCCAATGACTGGGGACTATATAAGTGCTTTGAAGAGATTAATTTCTAAAGTCAGGGTTGGATACAATGCAACACTTAAGGAGTGGTAGGTTATTTTGTCCTTGGTAGAAGGAGTCCCAACATCTTTCCTATATGTGGATGACCAATTCATAACGAGAAGATCTGCGTCAGAGTTGTTCTTGCTAGCGACAAAAAATCACTACTCTCAATCTGAGGAGCTAAGCATTCTATACAGGGATCAGTTAATGCAGCTAGCAGAGGACAAGGGTCCAGAATTCTCAGCATATCCAAATTTTGTCCGGATGGTAGTTGACGGGAAGATGAAGAGGGTTAGCATGGAGGAAAATGACTTAACGGAGCTTTCAGTGGAATCTCTCAAAGCTGTCTGTAGACAAATGATGAGTAAGGGATTCGCTTCTGAGCTTAAAGAAAAATCCGTGAAGATCATTGAAAGAGTCATATTCAAGAAGAGCAATGAGGTGTGGAAGTGTGATATCATTGCTCCAAACCCTCTTGATAACGTGAAGATTGAGCCGGAGCTGATGGAGAAGAAATGGAATATTCTTCAAGCAATGAAGAATGTAGATGAAGCTCTGACTCTTCCTTCTGGAGCACTAGAACAAGGAGAGATAAGGGAGGCAATTGGTGTTCCAGGAAGTGATAGTGTATACTGGATACACGCTTATGTTGAAGATACAGCTGATGCCTTAGTATTCATAGATGCAGACCAGAATCAAACATTCTTGCATATGAGTAGAAAATGGCTGCTACAGACGCACGATGCTGCATTTCTGGAGAGAGTATTACATGTATTCAAATGGGGCGAAGTGGAAGATAAGTTTGTGGAAGGAAAGCAGAGACTCATGAGTTACCTGTCTGAAGTAGTAGTGGAAAAGAAGCGGATGGAGCGAGATGCGGCCAGTGTCCACAATACTGATCGTGTCAAGGGCTACCCCAAGATGATCTATTGTCAGTTTAAAGCTGATAAATCTCACTGGAAACCTCAGCTCATAATGAAGAACTTTGAGGACATTCCAAAGATCAGAACTACTCAGGAGGTGGACAAACTCAGAAGGCTTTTCAAACATCCTTATCCAGAGCCCAAGAATCCTCTAGAAATGGAAGCTGTAAGTTTGTTGAATGCTAGGTGGAAGCAGCTTCGTGATCCAGTGTACAAGAAAGAACAGCAGCAGAAGGAGAAGCGCAAAAGGCAGAAAGAAGAGAAAGACCAAGCTGCTGAAGCTAGAAAGAGGAAACGGAATTAGGGTTAAAGGTTAGAGTGGTGTGAACTTGAAGTTGGAAAAACTTCATGTCTTTCGGTTGCTTTAACTCACTTGAGGAAAATTCACCTTAGAGTGAATCCAATAAGGTGATATAAGTTTGACTAAAAGGTATGAAATAATCCAGGTGATAGGAATCACTCAAATGATCTTTAATTCGAAGTTCGAATTCTGTTTCTAGTTTAAGTTCTTTGTATTGTTTTCAAGTACTTTTCAATTGTATATTATTCAAGACTGTAATGTTAATTATCTTTTCTCGTCTCATTGTTTAGTTGAGTTATCCTTCATTAATTTGAATGTCATTGTTAGACAATCAAATTGGGGGAGATTGAAAGGCAGAGTGTGTAAACTTGTAACACTATAACTAATGTAACCCAACTAAAGGAAAAGATACTTAACCAGAAGACAATCAAGAACAAGAAGTCACAAAGAAATCAACACTAAATGAAGACAAGGTAATTGATACAATTCAACATGTTAACTATGATCAAGCCAAGAAGAAATCATTGAGAGAAGTTCAAGTCAAAGTTGTTCATGCCTCAGTGATTTGAAAAGCCAAGAATCAAGATCATAACTATCAGTATCAATAAGACTAATTGATTTCAAGTGAACAAGAAGGAAAGCAAATATTGGAAAGCCACATTACTAATTGGATATGGTAATTTATTCAAGAAGCAAAAACACTATCAAGACTAGTCACTTATGAACCAGACCGTTGCATCAAGTGTCAGGACATTGATAGCAAGTTTATGTCAGTAATAAAGATCCATGTTCAAGAGCTTGGTGAAGAATAAAGAAGACATGAAGATATCACAAGTTCAAGATGTGCACTGAAGTTTCAAGTTGAAGACCAGAATATTTTCTAAGTACTAAATATTCTAGATGACCAAGTAGAAGTTTCTAAGTAGAAGTTCTACTTAGAAATTCGAGATGGCTAAGTAGAAATTCTCAAGTAGAAGTTCTACTTAGAGTGCAGCTTCAAAATGACACATGGCATCTTCTAATTGGCAGATTTCCAAGCTTTCAAGATAAGGCAAGATTTATGTGGACATCATTGGGCCACGTATATCTTAGTCTTTGAAGACTACAGGACATAGATTACATGTAGTATAAATAGAAGTACTTGTGTAATGTTTTTAGTTAGAGAGCAATAGTTGAGAGAAACACAAAAAAAAAGAGAGAGAGTGCATTCACAGAGCTTAGTATCATTCACTTCTCTCTGAACTTCTGTTATACTTTGTAATGAATGTTGTAGCAACCACTTCAAGTTATATATAAGACATATATTCCTTGAATCTGTGTGTTCGTTTATTGCATCGTATCTATTGCTTCTCATATTTGAAAAGTTGTATTCACCCCCCTCTACAACACATTTGGACCTAACATAAGCCATGTGAGCCAGTCAAGGTTCCACACATGTCTGGTAATGAAGGGATCCATGTGTGCCAATCAGGGTTCCACACAAGCCCAAAAAATGAAGGGAGTCATGTATGCCGATCAGGGTTCCATACATGCCCTATTGACCAAGTAAGCCATGTGAGCAAGTCAAGGTTCCACACATGTCTGGTAATGAAGGGATCCATGTGTGCCAATCAGGGTTCCACACAAGCCCAAAAAATGAAGGGAGTCATGTATGCCATTCAGGGTTCCATACATGCCCTAATGACCAAGTAAGCCATGTGAGCCAGTCAAGGTTCCACACATGTCTGGAAAATTTAAAATTCTGACCAATTTCAACGTGCTAAGCTGAGAGGTGTATTCACTACTACCCCCTAGTTCTGGATGGAAGGCTGGCTGCCATGTAGAATTATGCTTGTAGGTCTTCCATATCTTTCTAAAATATTTATAAGTTGTAAATATAAAAAGAAACAATCAACTTCTACTTTTACTGAAAATTGAAAGAGTACGATTAAATAAAATTTCATCCAGACGGGGTGTGCATCCACTACCCCCCGGGCATCTACTGAAAATCATGAAATCCTAATAACTGAATAGGAAATGACACAACCACAGCTAGTAGGTTGCCTTTATTCATCCTAAGCCTGAAAGAGGCCTACATTTGCCTTGAAAAGAGTCTTACTGATAGTACTTCTTTAGGTGCTCAGCATTCCAAGCACGGGGAATAGTGTTACCATCCATGTCTTCAAGGTGGTAAGTGCCTTCCCAAAAAATAGACTTTATTTTGTAAGGCCCTTCCCAATTTGCTCCAAAGGCTCCGTGTCCGGGAACCTTGAAAGGTCGAGGGTGTACATTGTTGTTATAGTATTTGCGGGTCCTCTACTGGTAAGCCGCAAGTTTTAGCTGGGCGGTAGCCAGTGTTTCTTCCAACATGTCCAGGGCTAACCTCTGGTTTATCTTATTTGCCTCTTGATTGAAATTATCCCTTCTGTAGGATCCCGTCCCGACTTCCACAGGGACCATAGCTTCACAGCCATAGGCTAGAACAAAGGGAGACTCTCCGATAGTGGACCTGGGAGTGGTGCTGTAAGACCATAATACCATTGGGAGTTCCTCTGGCCAGTTTCCCTTTTTGTCTTCCAACTTGGTTTACAGAGTGTGCTTAATAATTTTATTCACAGCCTCCGTTTGCCCATTGCTTTGGGGGTGTCAAACAGCTGAAAAATCTTTCTTTATTCCCAAGTCTTCACATATCCTCTTCGTTTCCTTACTATCGAATTGTTTGCCATTGTCTGAATTCAGCTTGTATGGTACCCCATACTTACATATAATGGCTCTCTTAACGAATTCTTTCAGCTTGCCGGCAGTGATGGTAGCCAGGGGTTCCGCCTCAGCCACTTAGTAAAGTAGTCAACAGCTACCACATCATATTTCACATCACCCCTGCCTTTCGGAAGCTCCCAAATCAGATCAATTCCCCAAATTGCAAAGGGCCAGGGGCTTCCAATTAGGGATGGCAATTTTTACCGACCCGATAGATACCTGATCCATACCGATCCGATTGGATCTTACCGAACCCGAATATTTGGGTTTGGGTTTGGGTTTATTTTTTAAACCAAAACTATTTCCGGGTCGGGTTTGGGTTTTTGGCCTTACCGCAACGAACCCGACCCGAAAACCTGAAACCCGTTTTAAATCCGATCGAACCCGAACCCGACCCGAAAACCCGAATTAAATATAAATAATATAATATATTTATATTAGTGTTTTTGTATGTGTTCGATTGTCATGTGTTTTTATCAATAGGCAATAGCACAATAATGTTGAAACAATAGCATATATTTTTTTTTCTTAATTTTTTGTACCTGAAGTGAAGATCAACATCTTGGAGAGAGAGAGAGAAGGGTCAGTGGAGGAGAGAGAGAAAGCAGCATGAAGCTTTTCTTTGAGACCATCACACAAACAACAACCAGGCTTAGAGTAAACTATACAAGTTGTTTTCTTGATTTTTATCCACCTCTTTCTTCTCCTTCAACAACACTACCACCGCCCCCATTTCAATCTCCCACCTTCACCCCTTTCTCCACCCCTCCGACCAACAGCAAACCCCACAACAGTCACCACCGTCTCTCACCCCATCCTCCTTCCATTTTCAACAGTAGCCACCTCCCCTTTACTCCGGCCACCAACCACCGGCTGTGGTGTTTACGGGTTTCGGTAAAACCCGAACCCGATTGAAACCCGATGGGTTCGGTTTCGGTTTTGGTATTTCGGGTTTTTCCGGGTTCGGGTTCGGGTTCAGATTTGGCCAAACCCGTTTCGACCGACCCGATTGCCATCCCTACTTCCAATGGGTCTTAGTTCCACAGCCGAGTTTCTATTGAAGTTAGCAAACGTTTGACATTGATCACAAGCTTTAGCAAAGTCATAAGCATCAGATTTCATGGTATGCCAGTAGTAGCCCTGTCGAAGCACCTTATGGGCAAGGGAGGTACCCCTTCGAGTGATTGCCACAGATGCCTTCATTGATTTCCCTTAGGATGTATTCACATTCATTTCCAGATATGCATTTAAGTAGAGGTTGGTTAAAACCCTTCTTATATAGGATGCCATCATAGATCACATAACGGGCAACCTTGTATTTGAGTTCCGGGCTTCATCTTTATCTTCCGGAAGCACCCCCTTAGTGATGTACTCAGGTATTGGGGTTGTCCATTGGCTTTCTGCTGAAAATTCTATCTCCATAACCTCCTCTAGATGGATACTTGGTTGGAGTTGAACTTCGAGGGGAATCACCCCTAACAAAACAGCTTCTTTTTGGGATCCCAACTTGGCAAGGGCATCAGCATTGGCATTTTCAACCCTTGGGATCTGATTCAGATTCAATAATTTGAACTTATTAATGAGTTCTTGGGAATACCTCATGTAGAGTTCAGTGTGGGGACCTCTGCTCTGGAACCTCCCTTTGATTTGCCACACAATCAACATGGAATCACTAAAAACATTCAAGTATTCCACCTTCATTTCCAAAGCTAATTTCAGCCCAGCAATTAAAGCCACATATTCAGCATCATTTTTGGTAGCCCTAAAACCGAAGTGTATGGCACTTTGCATGCGGTGCCCCTCTGAGCTTACCAACTCTATTCCTGCACCTCCCCCATTGTTGTTTACTGCTCCATCAACATATAGGTTCCACCATAATTGGGGGTATTGGTGTATACTGAAAATATTTATTTGAAGTATATACATTTATTTCTGGCCAGTTTTAATTGAGAATCATTTAAATGTTTACATGTTGTCTTAATATTATATATTGTGAATAATCTAGTATCAAATGGGATACAGAATATTAGATTATTAAATACGGTTTATATAATATAATAAGGTTCACAGCACAGGTGGAGTTAGACAATCCACTGGAATGGCTGTATTATTATTTAGATTAGTTTATATTGACTAATAAATAATACTAGTATACTTTGTGTATATTGAACAGGATCAAATTTAGAATTGTTCCCTTATACTGATTAAGAAGGTGAACTAAGATTCTATGTTATTATTAATGCTTAGGTTCTTAATCCAGATATAGTAATTGACACGTGTATATTATTTACAGGCTTTGATTTATATATGAAATAATTCTTTTGATTTATTTCATTATATTTTGGGTGATGAAATAATATATATGGTGGATATTATTTATTGAAGGAATCCATGTCCTGATAATATTCGGGTTAATGATGTCCCCTTGAAAGCTCAAAAAGATTTAAATATGTGAAACCCTACAGGTGGATTTATTCCGGCATAATTAAATAAAGGTTGAGTGGATGATCAAGGATAAAAGATATTAATTAAATGAATTATCAGTAATTTATTTAATTAATGGACATGCGATATTTTAAACATGGGGAATTTAATAAGCAAATAATATTGGAACCGAATTAATTAATTAAATTACGGTATTAGGAAAGGTAGTGCAAATATTAATTCTTTAGTGGATTGAATTAATATTTAATTACATTGGGCTAGGCTCAAGATGTAATTAGAAGGCCCAACCTAATTATCCATGATCCCTATTGTAGCCTATATATATTCCTATTCTCTTCTTGCTGGGGGCTGGTCGAGAAAATTTTTGAAGCCACCCAGGAGAAGAAGAGAGGTTAACTTGAGAAGACGAAGGCCACACTTCGCTCAAGGGAATTTGGGAATACAATAGAAGAGCGTAGAATCAACCGTTAACAAGGTGATTTTTCTATTCATACTCGTTAATTTATTGTATCGAAAATCGCAGTGCCAATATCTGATTGTCCCAACAATTGGTATGAGAGCCTGGTTCAATGGTTCTGCGATTTTTGATACGATGTCCATGTCGTAATTATATATGCATGTATATAGTGATAGGCTTGTATAATTCTGTTTTGCAGGTTGTTATCCACTATTATGGCCATGTATATTTTAATTATTTGTTTGGATCCCACGTGGTTTAATCATGGTTATTTTGTTTGGTTTCCACGTGGTTTATCGTGGTTGTAAAACACGAGGGTTGATCGTGTTAGAATAGATTTACAAAATTAGTTTTGTATTAGATCTATTTTTTTGTAATTGTTTGTTGGATTTTATTAAGATCCGGATATTTTGTAACAATTACGTGGGATCGGAAATCAAAACGGAGAAAAATAATTGTCCGTTGCGTAGCTGTTATGGGTTAGTTCGATTTTTTTTTAATTAAGTCGACAGAAGCTGCTGTTGTTCGAATAAGGAGGAAAAGAAGTCTGGCGACAAAGAAGACAAGTGCGGCGCGTGAAAAACCTGATAAAAGGTGGTAACGCAGGAGCAGCCTGCGTTACTAGGTAAAACAGGTATTGCGCATTTGCTGCCTGCGCAACAGGGCAGTAACACAACTGCAAGCTGCGCAACAGAAGGTTTTTACAGAAAAAAGATTTTTTCAGTAGAACACAGGGCTGGAAATTTATTTTTTTAAGGGGCCATAATAGTGGATTTAAATTATGTTTTTTAATTTTAATTCCGCTATTTAATTTTTTAATTATTGCTTTAAATAATTATTATGTGTGTTGTTAATTATGTGTGTAATTTTAATTGCATGTTTAACATAATTAGGATGACATGGACATTAATTTTATTTATTGCTTTAATTTTATGATGCATGCTGCTATGTTATGTGTTCTTTGTATTGTTATTTTTATAACATGTAGACCTCGAAAAAATAACATAGGGCGATGCATCAAGATAAAATTCCTCAATTTTAAATAAAAATTCTAAGTGGGTGAGGGAATTAATTAGGAATTAAATCCCATGGTCTCCATTATTGTTTGTATGTAATTTAACACCGAGACGAATATAAATTATATACATGCCACCCATCGTGGCGTATGATTTATGGTGTCAGGTAGTGTTATGGATATTACTAGAACAAACTTCCTAAATTAATTACGAATATTGAAAGGTATATATGCCACCCAACGTGGCGTACCAAGTTTCATAGAATTCGATTAATTAGAAGGGTGCCAATGATTGAATATAGATTTTCAATATAGAGAGAAAGGATGATTCTGTCTAGAAAGGGGTCTTAAGTGATGCCTCTTGACAATGCTCCCCCCGATCTGGGAATTATCCTATTATCGATTATTGATTTGAAATATTTAATGGTGGTATCCGGTCTTTTTAGTAATTTAAGATTAAATAATGGTATACACTTAGCTATGAAAAATAATATATAGTCCACCCTAACGTGGCGTATTATTTAGTAATAGGACCGAAGTAATATTTAAATGAATTTAAGTGGTATATATGTCACCCATCGTGGCGTACCAGATACTTATGGTGTTTAAATATTAGTGCATTAATTTTAATTAATTGTTAGAGGAAACCAATAGGTTTTAAGATTTATGCAACTATCTGATTATGTGCTACATGTATGATTCTCAGGATTAGATCATTATGGGCTTTAATCCACTATTCACCATACTTAAGGATAACAAACTTACCGGACCAAACTATATTGAATGGAAACGTAATTTGGACATAGTGTTGACTGCTGAGGAGTACAAATTTTGTACTTATGAACCCAAGCCAGATCAGCCTGCTGAAGATGCTCCTGAAAGTGAGAAGGAGTATTATAAGCGGTGGGTTAAGGCTGATGAG
Source organism: Saposhnikovia divaricata (assembly GCA_036435485.1). NCBI lineage: Eukaryota > Viridiplantae > Streptophyta > Magnoliopsida > Apiales > Apiaceae > Saposhnikovia > Saposhnikovia divaricata. The sequence continues at coordinate 152,273,318 of CM071594.1, forward strand.
ATGTCGCGATGTTACATTCTGGCAGCAATGTCGGGTGTTTTGCAGCATCAGCATCAGGCTATGCCCACTGCTTCAGATATGCTCTTTAATCTCAAGGAACTTTTTGGAGAACAGAATAGGGCTGCTAGGCAAGTAGCAATGAAGGCTTTAATGAACACTCAGATGGTTGAAGGAACACCTGTAAGGGATCATGTTCTCAGAATGATGTCTCATCTGAATGAGATGGAGATCCTTGGTGCTGATATTGATGGGGAAACCCAGATCGATATCATCCTTATGAGCTTGCCCAAAAGTTTTGAGCAGTTCCGCTTGAATTACACCATGAACAAAAGGATGTATAGTCTCGCGGAACTTCTGACAGAACTTCAGGCAGCTGAAGGACTCTTTAAGCAGAATGTTCAAGTGAATGTGGCCGAGAAAGCTTCTTCATCTAAGCCGAAAGGTAAGAAGAAGAAAAAGACTCAGACACAGAAAGCTGGAAAGATTGCTAATGCAGTGGGAGTTCAAGGTGGTGTGAAAAAGCCTAAGGGCAAGTGCTTCAGGTGCAAGCAGTCAGGTCACTGGAAACAGGATTGTCCTCTTCCTAAGAAGACAAACAATACTGGTATGTCTCTTTCTCTAGTTACAGAAACATATATAGCGGCTATATCTACGAGCACTTGGTGTGTAGATACAAGAGCCACTGACCATGTTTGTAACTCTATGCAGGGGTTCCAGCAATCCAGAATGCTTAGAGATGGCGAGATATATGTGTTCATGGGAGATGCTACAAAAGTAGCAGTAGTTGCAGTTGGAATAATTACATTATCTTTTGGCGATGATAGGATTTTGGTTTTGAACAATTGTCTTTATGTACCTTCGTTTAGAAGGAATTTAATTTCGGTTTCTAAACATGCCATGGATGGTTATAATGTTTGTTTGGATCGTAATGTTTCTATTATGATGAATAAACGAGTTATATGTTCTGGTACATTGCAAGACAATTTATATATTATTAATCCTATCCAACCAATGCTGCAACATAAGGAAACTAATAACATTCTTTCTAGCTCAAATAAAAGAAAGAAACCTTCTGAATTGAACCAAAACATACCTTTGGCACTTAATATTAGGTCATATTAACTTGAGGAGGATTCAAAGACTGGTAGTAGATGGGCCATTAGGCTCGTTGGCAGTGGAGCCATTTCTAGTTTGCGAATCCTGCTTGGAAGGTAAGATGACTAATAGGCCTTTTAAAGCAAAGGGGAATAGAGCTAAAGAAGTGTTAGAATTGGTTCATACTGATTTATGTGGACCTATGAGTATCCAAGCAAGAGGAAGTTATGAGTATTTTGTCACTTTCATTGATGATTATTCTAGATATGGGTACATTTATTTGTTGCGCCGTAAGTCTGAGTGCTTTGAAAAATTCAAAGAGTACAAAGCAAGTGCGGAGAAGCGACATCTTGGAAAATGTATCAAGTCACTACGATCAGATCGTGGTGGCGAATACTTGCTTGGAGAATTTAAGGAATATTTATCAGAAAATGGGATTGCATCCTAGTTGTCTGCACCTGGCACACCTCAGCAGAATGGTGTAGCAGAGAGAAGGAATCGGACTCTTTTAGAGAGTGTTAGATCGATGATAGTTATTCAGATTTACCCAAGTCGTTCTGGGGATATGCTATAGAAACAGCGGCTTACCTTCTAAACTTGGTACCTTCTAAGTCGGTTCCCAAGACTCCAATAGAATTATGGACTGGTAGCAAACCAAGTCTAAGACATATTCGGATTTGGGGTTGTCCAGCACATGTGCTGAACAAGAACGCGACTAAGTTAGAATCTCGTACAGAAGTAAGGCTGATTGTAGGCTATCCCATGGGAACGAAAGGTTATTCATTTTATAGTCCTAGGGATCGAGATATCATTGTTAGCACCAATGCTAGATTCTTAGAAGAAGACTATATAATGAAACACAAACCCATGAGTAGTATCGTTTTAGAGGAACTAGTGGGAGGGACAGATAATCCCCAATTGCCAATAGTACAAGTAGATCAACCACAAGAAAATGCACAACCTGTCACTAATACCACACCGGTGCTTCGTCGTAGTGGGAGGGTTGTTCAACAACCTGATAGATTCATGTTTTTGGGAGAGTCCTCAGACTTGGTCTCTGGTGAACATGATGAGGATCCCAGGACATAGGAAGAAGCAATTCTAGATAAAGATGCAGATCTTTGGCAAAAGGCAATGGAATCTGAGATGGAATCTATGTATTCTAATCAAGTTTGGGAGCTCGTGGAACCACCTAAAGGTGTAAAACCCATTGGATGTATGTGGATCTACAAGAAGAAAAGAGGATCCGACAAAAAGGTGAAAGCCTGGAAAGCACGACTTGTTGCGAAAGGGTATACTCAGAAAGAAGGGATCGATTATGAGGAAACCTTTTCGCCAGTTGTTATGCTTAAGTCGATCCGAATTCTTTTATCTATAGCAGCTCATCTCGATTATGAGATTTGGCAAATGGATGTCAAGACAGCTTTCCTTAATGGAAGTCTTGAGGAAACCATCTATATGCAACAACCAAAAGGATTCATTAAGGAAGGCCAAGAGCATCTTGTTTGTAAGCTTAAGAGGTCTATTTATAGACTAAATCAAGCTTCTAGGGGCTGGAATATTCGTTTTGATCAGGCAGTCCAGTCATATGGATTTGATCAAAGTCCAAGCGAATCATGTGTGTATAAGAGAAGTGAGGGTAATGCAGTGGTTTTTCTAGTACTGTATGTAGATGACATTTTACTCATTGGAAACAATGTTAAGATGTTGTCATCAGTAAAGGCATGGTTGTTTAAACAATTTGAAATGAAGGACTTAGGTGAAGCGGCATACATCCTTGGGATCAAAGTAATAAGGGATCGCAAGAAAAGGATGTCGGCTTTATCTCAAGAGCCCTACATTGATGAAGTATTAGCTCGTTTTAACATGCAGAACTCTAAGAAAGGTTTTCTACCTTTTAAGAATGGAGTGGCTCTATCCAAGGAGCAGTGTCCTTCGACACCTAAGGATATAGAGAGCATGAAAGCAGTTCCTTATGCTTCGGCATGTGGAAGCTTAATGTATGCTATGTTATGTACGAGGCCTGACATCTGCTTTGCTGTAGGCATGGTTAGTAGATATCAGTCGAACCCAGGTCAGGAACATTGGAGTGCTGTAAAAACTATACTCAAGTACCTGAGAAGGACTAAGGAGTATATGTTAATTTACAAGGCTTCAGATCTATTTCCTTTGGGATATACTGATTCAGATTTCCAATCAGATAGGGATAAGAGGAAATCGACCTCGGGATATGTTTTTACTTTGGGAGGTGGAGCCGTTATATGGAGGAGTGTAAAGCAGAAATGCATTGCAGACTCTACCATGGAAGCCGAGTACGTGGCGGCCTCTGAGGCTGCAAAGGAGGCTGTATGGTTCAGGAACTTCCTTTTGGACTTGGATGTGGTACCTAATTTGCCAAGGAGCTTGACAGTGTATTGTGATAACACTGGTGCTATGGCAAATTCGAAGGAACCGCGAGATCACAAAGCAGCTAAACATATTGAACGTAAGTATCATCTCATACGAGGAATCGTAAAGCGAGGAGATATAGTTGTGGCTCACATATCATCAGAAGACAACCGGGAAGATCCTTTCACAAAGAGTTTGCCAGCCAAGGTTTTTGACAGGCATGTGGAAGCGATAGGAGTCAGATGGATGGACACATAGTTTTCTGTGTAATAGTGGATTAAATAAACACTGATATACTCATAGAATATTTTGAGTATAAGTGGGAGATTGTTGGTGTATACTGAAAATATTTATTTGAAGTATATAAATTTATTTCTGGCCAGTTTTAATTGAGAATCATTTAAATGTTTACATGTTGTCTTAATATTATATATTGTGAATAATCTAGTATCAAATGGGATACAGAATATTAGATTATTAAATACGGTTTATATAATATAATAAGGTTCACAGCACAAGTGGAGTTAGACAATCCACTGGAATGGCTGTAGTATTATTTAGATTAGTTTATATTGACTAATAAATAATACTAGTATACTTTGTGTATATTGAACAGGATCAAATTTAGAATTGTTCCCTTATACTGATTAAGAAGGTGAACTAAGATTCTATGTTATTATTAATGCTTAGGTTCTTAATCCAGATATAGTAATTGACACGTGTATATTATTTACAGGCTTTGATTTATATATGAAATAATTCTTTTGATTTATTTCATTATATTTTGGGTGATGAAATAATATATATGGTGGATATTATTAATTGAAGGAATCCATGTCCTGATAATATTCGGGTTAATGATGTCCCCTTGAAAGCTCAAAAAGATTTAATTATGTGAAACCCTGCAGGTGGATTTATTCCGGCATAATTAAATAAAGGTTGAGTGGATGATCAAGGATAAAAGATATTAATTAAATGAATTATCAGTAATTTATTTAATTAATGGACATGCGATATTTTAAACATGGGGAATTTAATAAGCAAATAATATTGGAACCGAATTAATTAATTAAATTACGGTATTAGGAAAGGTAGTGCAAATATTAATTCTTTAGTGGATTGAATTAATATTTAATTACATTGGGCTAGGCTCAAGATGTAATTAGAAGGCCCAACCTAATTATCCATGATCCCTATTGTAGCCTATATATATTCCTATTCTCTTCTTGCTGGGGGCTGGTCGAGAAAAATTTTGAAGCCACCCAGGAGAAGAAGAGAGGTTAACTTGAGAAGAAGAAGGCCACACTTCGCTCAATGGAATTTGGGAATACAATAGAAGAGCGTGGAATCAACCGTTAACAAGGTGATTTTTCTATTCGTACTCGTTAATTTATTGTATCGAAAATCGCAGTGCCAAGATCTTATTGTCCCAACAGGGGGCCCTTGGCATCCCCTTCGGTAGTTGGGGGTACTGGTGTACATTCTTCTCCGGTAACCTCGAAATCTGGAGGAAACTCCAGTAAGAAGTCAGCCAGTGCTTCGCCCTTAATAGCAGTTCGTGGCTTGTAATCTATGTCGAACTGTCCCAGCCAAACAACCCATTTCATCATTCTACCGGAGGCTTCCGGCTTGTGCATCACTTGCCTTAGCGGGAAGGATGTTCTAACTTCAATTTTGTGGGCCTAAAAATAAGGCCTTAGCTTCCTGGAAGCCAATATTAGAGCATATGCTAGCTTTTCCATGCTGGGATACCGGGTTTCCGCATCCAACAGCTTTTTGTTTACATAGTATACTGGGTACTATACTTGCTCTTTCTCCCGGATCAACACAACACTTATAGAATATTCAGAAACAGCTAGGTATAGAATGAGTACCTCACATTCCAGGGGTTTGGAGAGAAGTGGTGGGCTTCCCAACTGTTCCTTTAGGTTTTTGAAGGCTTCCTCACACTCCGGGGTCCATTCAAAGTTTTGACCCTTCTTGATAGCCTTAAAGAACTCTTTGCATTTATCAGAAGACCGGGACATAAACCTATTTAGGGCTGCCACCCTTCCGGTAAGCCCTTGCACTTCCCTAACGTTCCTTGGGGATCTCAATTCCATCAATGCCTTGATTTTGGCAGGGTTTGCCTCGATTCCTCTGTGGTTCACAATGAATCCAAGGAATTTTCCAGACTCCACACCAAAGACACATTTTTGGGGGTTCAGTTTCATCCGGTACTTCCTTAGGATATCAAACATCTCAGATAGGTGCAACACATGGTCGGCTGCAACCTTTGATTTTACCAACATATCATCAACGTAGACTTCCATAGTTTTACCAATTTGTTCCTTAAACATCATGTTTACCAGCCTTTGGTAGGTAGCCCCGGCATTCGGCAGCCCAAATGGCATCCCCACATAACAGTACAATCCTCTATCAGTTATGAAGCTGGTATGCTCCTGATCAAGCTCATACACCGATATCTGGTTGTAGCCAGAATAGGCATCCATGAAACTCAACAAAGCATGGCCTGCCGTAGCATCCACTAGTTGATCAATTCTGGGTAGTGGGAAGCTATCCTTAGGACAAGCTTTATTCAGATCAATAAAGTCAACACATGTCCACCATTTCCCATTGGGCTTCCGGACCAGTACCGGGTTGCCAACCATGTTGGGTAGAAGGATTCTTTAATCAAGCCAGCCTTCAGTAACCGGTCTACCTCTTCCTGGAGGGCGATAGCCCTTTCACCACTTACGGGTCTTCTTTTCTGCCGGATACCCCATCTCTCAGGGTCAATATTCAGTGGTGACACATGATTTTCGGGTCAATCCCAACCATGTCAGAGTGACACCATGCAAACACATCTGGGTTGCCTTTAAGGAAAGAGGTCAACTTTTCTCTTGTTTTTTCATCCAGTTTCTGTCCAAATTTCAAGACTTTACTAGGATCTTCAGCATCCACCAGTATGGGAATAGTATCCTCGACAGCCCCTGCCTTTTCCAGGGTACCCGGCATCCTGGGATCAATATCGATTTCAACCGGGAGCCCTTTCATCACTTCCTGGTTTTCATTCTCTGACATTGTTTCATCTGGTTCACCATCTGAGGCATATTTTACTGTGCCTTCCACTGTAATGTTTTGAATTTCTCAATTTTTCTCGGCAGCTTCTAACAGCAAGCTTTGTGGTGGTACTACCCCTCGAAAAATAGAAACCTCTTCAGTAGGTTCCTTTAGTAGCTCCACTATTATGATGGCATTGCATGATGCCTTTTCAAACTTCTGTGGCTCTAGCCTATGGCTTCTCATTAGGGCTTCCCCATCGGCCTTTTCTTCAGCTTGAATAGATTTATCTACCTTCTCGGCAGCCTGTACAGCTTTGTTATAGCATTCCCTTGATTCATGTTGACATCCTTTCACACACCCGATGCCATTTGGGGTAGGGAACTTCATTGAAAAGTGATATATTGAGGTTACCACCCTCATATCCTTCAATACCGGTCTCCCAAAAATTGCATTATGAGAGATATCTTCGTCTACTACCATGAATTCAGCCATTTTGGTGGCCTTGCAGGGATCCACACCCAGTGTCAACGGCAATTTGATCTTTCCCATGATTTGAATAGGGTTACCGGTGAACCCATATAGCTCATTATTGGTAGGCAGTAACTCTTTATCCAGAAGCCCTAATTTCTGGTATGTGGTGTATGCCAAGATATTCACTGAGCTTCCATTATCAACCAGTACTCTATGCACATTCATTCCACCAATACTCACGGTTACCACCAAAGCATCATTATGAGGGTGGTGAACCCACTTGGCATCCTCTTCGGTAAAGGAAATATCAGCGATTTCCCCTTTAAATATCTTAGGTGGCCTTTCTGCAAGGTGGAAAACATTTGTTAGGGGTTTCCCCCCGGCCTCCCGGGCATACCTATCTCTGGCATTCCGGCTTGCACCCCCCAAGTAAGGGCCACCAAAGATGGTGTGGATACTAGGAGCTCGGGTAGTCCTGTCCTGGTTTCCCAGAGTTTTATCTTTATTATCTCTCCCTTCCTTATACTTCTTAGCTTCTTGAGCCACAAATTCAGTCAGGTATCCGTTTCTGATCAATTCTTGAATTTGATCTTTCAAGTGCCTGCAATCGGCAGTCTCATGGCCATTTGCCTCATGGAAAGCATAGTACTTCCCTTGATCCTTCCTTCCCGGAGGGCCTGTCCGGTAGGGCCTGTGGAACATTCCACTTTTCTCATTTACTTCAAGAATATGGCCGATGGGGACAGTTAAAGGAGTGTATTCTGAATATTTCTAAAAATTCGTCCTTGGAGTGAGTCTGTCCTTGACAGAAACTCTATCCTTGGTTGACTTGAAAGCAATAAGGGCAGTCTTGTCATCATAACGAGGGGCTCCCAAACAGGCGGTACCACTCCCGGAAGCCCTCTTGTTGGAATCCCTTTTAGGGCTGTAAGAACGATTCTCTTGTTTCTGTTCCAACCCCTAGAATTGGAATCTTTGGATAACTTTGCCATTGACTCCTCAATCACTTTGTGGCGTTTCGCCTGTTGGTAGAACTCTACCAAGGTTCCGGACTCCTCAGTTTGTAACTCCTTCTAAAATTCGGTTCCTGGCATAACCCCGGCTATCAGGAAATTCTTAAGGGTTTCATCAGAAGCCTTCTTCACTTTAGGCACTTGCTCATTAAACCTTTTGAAATATTGCCTTAGAGTCTCATGTTCCTCTTGCTTGATATTAGCTAGAGTGTTAACTAGTGGGGCATAGGCCACGGTAGCCCTGAATTGAGAGATAAAGTGGTCCCCCATCTTTCTCCAGGATTTAATAGATCCTTCAGCCAACCTTTTAAACCATTGGTGGGCATTCCCACTCAGAGTGGAGGCTAGCAACCTGCACCTAGCCAAGTCTTCCACTTGATATACATCCATCTATGTGTTAAAAAGGCACAAGTACTCAACTGGATCTGAATTACCATTGAACTTCAAATTTGTATTCATTTTAAAGAACCTTTGAAGGGGTGCCTTCTTCACCTTCGCGGAGAATGGCGAGGCGGAAATGACTCCAGATTTAACTTTTTCTCCTCCTTGATTTTTTCCAAGGCCTTCTTCCAGTCAGACATTTTGAACTGTCCATTCTTAGCATCTGAAAGCATATCACTTCCAGAATCATCATCTTCATAAGTTGTCTTACTCTTCTTGGGAACCGAACTTTGATGAGAGCTGGAATCCTGATCGGCACCCCTCTCGGAAGGGACTTTGGTAGAGTGGGATTTTTTGCTCCTATGCCCAGAGGTGTGGCCACTTTGCCTGTAACTTCTTCTACCATCAGATCTAGACCTTTTGGAGTCATTCCTTGGAGGTACCGAGTGGGATCTCTCCACGTACTCCCGGGAAACCTGAATGTAGGAACCCCCATTGTCATCCCTTCGATCTCTACTTCCAGTATTTACCAGCTTATGGCGAAGGTCCTTATTGGTTAGCCTCCTGCCAATTCTGTCAAAAACACTTAGGCTTCTAGTGGGTGAGCCCTCAGAACCCCGTGCTTCCATGTCATCAGATTGGTCACCCTCACGATTTTCAGTCTCCTCTTCATCAGATGGGACAAAATCAGTATTGTCCTCAGCATCTTTGTCAAATTCAAAGTCTAGCCTTGTTGGAGTCACATTCTTTTTGGCTATCAACTTTTGCTTTTTACGCCATCTTTTCATTTTCCCGAAATTCTTCTCCAAATGTTCAATTCTTTCAGACATAGCGACCACATGTTCCAAGATATCTTTGTTGCTAACATCACCATTGTTTCCTTTGTTTCGTCCATTACCATCCTGAGACGGTGTCTTATCACTATCGGAATTGTCACTCGCCATATCTCCTCCAAATGATGATTTTTGAGGCTCCTCATTCGGGCGCCAATTGTTGTGGGAGGAATTTGTCACAACAAATTAGGAGGCCTGTTGTTGGAATAGTGCCAATGAATACGGAATCGTCCAACCACCCAGAAAGGCTCGTAGTTGGATATCTATGGCTAGCTGCCCGGAAAGGCTCACAGCTAGGAGTTTCCGAAGAACACGGAAGGTGGTTCCTCGGAGGATCGGACTGGATTCACGGGAATTAGAGCTCAAGGACTGAATGTTGGCCTGCCAAGAACCCTAATAAAGATGCGTCACACAAGAGTATTCATGCTCTATGTTGCTCAAGGTGTCAAAGTGTCTAAGAAAAATCCCGTAAACTGCCTACATACCACTATTTATAGTTGTTTATGATGAATTATCCCATTTCTAAAGGGATTATGACTGATATTTCTGATAATAATCGTGTATTATGTATATAATAACGTTACCAAGCTGTATTAGGACTGTTGGAAGCCCATTCCTTGATGTTTATCTCAAGAATATATGAATTACCATGATTTAATCAAGTATATATGACATATATCCTATAATAACTGAAGATTTATCTGATTAGGAGTGTAAATCAATTGTAAAGACGTGTTCCTAAAAAGTAAGAGATCTGCCTTATCCAAATTGGCAGCCTGATCAGGCTTCCGGCGGAAGCTGGGGGTACCACCCGGTAGCCTGGCTCCGGTACCCCTTCCGGTAACCCCATCATGGAAGCTACTCTGGAAGCCCTACTAGATGACTGGTAATGGTTACAGGTTATCCTCAATGGGATGCCCTTGGGACCCTAAGCCACGCATTTCCTTACTACCATGTACATGGTAACCCCTAGGGCTGCCATGAGCCCCTGGAAGCCCGATAGATTACTTAAATTCCTCATGGACCTGGGCCCTAATCCTCTAGTGGACATAAATCTAGCCCATACAAGATTTTGGTCATAACAGCGACTAAATGAAATGATTTTTTTTAATTCAGTAATTGGTTTTAACCAAAATAAATATTTCAGTTCATTAAAATAACTAAAACTCTTTCGGTTCATTGATCGGATATGATTTTTTTTCTTATTCGATATTCAATAACTGAAATATATTTTGATTTGGTTATCGAATAATCAAACGCTTATCCTACACAAGGTAGCCTTTACTCATAGGAGAAAAATATTTAAAAAAGGGAGCATAGACTAGGTTTTCGAAATTAATATTGTTTTGTTTGAACAATTCGAACGAGCCCAATATAACAATACTTCCTCAGTCCAGCCAATTGTTTACGTTTCTGAGAGAGCATCTGACACGCATTTTAAGATGTATATAAAGTATAGTTCTATAACTTATTTTTAAATTTTTCTTTTTATGAATAAAAATATAAACATTCTACTTTTATTCAAAATCATAAAATTGTAAAAATAAGTTACGGAACTATATTTTATATGTACGTTAAAATGCGTGTCAGACACTCTTTCAGAAATGTAAACAAATGGGTGGGATAGAGGTAGTAATACATGCATAAAGGTCAAATTTATGACATGATAGAAATACTGTTGATAAGCCCTAAAGACACAATTAATGTTGCATTAATTAGACCTAGCTTGGTCCAGATATGAAGCCCATTAATGAGGCCCAAAACTCTTATTCAATATTAAATTTGTAATTAACAATGAGGGTGATTAACAACTTACAAATAAGAGTCAAACAAGGAAATAATATCTTTATGAGTAGCCTACAAGGCACCTAATCGTACAAAGAAACTGATTCCTACAAAGAAGGATCTAGAATCGGGCCCAAGGAGGTGGCTTGCCCACCAAGTCTCTAAACCCTATTCTAAGTCTTAGGCTCCCAAACCCTAGCCGCAATTTACAAACCCTCGTTTTTATTCCACAACATTTGGCGTCATCTGTGGGAAGACAATATCAACCATGGTTCAAACACGAAGAACAACACTAGCCTCAACTGAGGCAACCACCGCAGTCACTGAACAAGGGTATGTACCCCCATCAATAGGGACGACCACTCAACCTCAAGTTTTTCAACCTATAGGGATGACTCCCCATGCTGAGAGAACTCTACCCGTGGTTGTCCATCCAAACCTGGAGACCAACCCTCTTCAGATGGTGGTCTCTCCCCTTGTCAATCATCCACTACCTCCGGAGGTGTAGATCTCTACCACAGATCTCCCTAGAAGTACGAATCTGGCATACGCGTTGTATAACGCCCTAGAAAATATCGTACTTATTATTATTATTATTTAATTATTTAATATTAAATGTGGATTATAGGGTGTGAAATTTTCTTAGGTTAAATATTTGTGACATCATGTTTACGTGCTTATATGATGACGTATATGTGAAATGTGGGTCCGTGTAATTTTATTTGAATTTTTGACGATTTAAATCTATTTAAATTATGCATTATTGACCTTTGAAATTTTTTTTAAAATCATTGGAGTATTTAAAAATCCTAAAATCTTTTGCAATATCATCTTTGTATATTTATTTAGTTTTTAAAATTATTGGGTGAATTATTTTGGGTGTTTCAGTATTTTAAAATGATTTTAAGAATTTTATTTCGTTAAAGTGTTAAAACTTGTAAAATGCATATGTAATTCATTTTTGATCCTAAAAATAATTTAAAAATATGGGGAGATAGATAATTTCATTTTCTATATTTTAAAATTTAGTTTGAGATTTTTCTCAGCTATTATCTATTTAATGTCTATTTTATAAAATGATTTTCAGTGTTTTAAATCAAAATTTAATTAGTAAATTTACTATTTTAATCTCACCCTTGTTTTCCCCAATTGACTTAAATCCCTACTTCCCTAAATTATAAACCCCAGCTGCAGTTTGCTTCGATTAGTTTCTTAAAAATCTCTCGAACTCTCCAGAGTTCTCTCCATCTCTCTCTTTTCAAACTCTCTTAATCTCTCCCTCTCGGTTCTTAATCTCTCCCCCTCCTCTCTCTCTCTCTACTCGCATATATCTATATACATAGTGTGCGTGTGAAATTTGATGGGTGTGTGTATGTTTCGCGGCTGGTGGTGTGAGGAATGACCGTGAGTAGGAGACAAGGGAGAAGGGGGTGTCTGTGAGGGTGTGAGTGTGTGTGTACTCAAATCGGTGTGTGTGTGTATGAATAAGGAGTGTGGGTGTGTATGTCACAGCAGCTGGGCTGCCGAGTGAGTGTGTGTATGCCTAGTCGAATTGGGTGTGCTGAAAATTGGGGTTTTCTTGATTTAGAGTCGAATTCATTGTGTATTTGTGTGGTGGGTGTTGGAATTGATAATAGGAGGAGGAAGGGGTCGAGTGATACAAAAATCTCGAGTTTGGGTGCTGCGTGCAACTCGGCGTCACTGGGTACCTGGATTATGACTACAACCCGAGTATAATACTGGCGAATGATGCTTATATGGGTCGATTGATATGTTTATATGTTTGTATGTGTAATTATGTAATTTTTTTTTATGAATAATTGAGATGTTGAGTTAGCAATTTTGATTTATGGAGGGATTATAGACTTTGTTGTGAATATTAAGTTTATATATTTGCTAGTTATAGTCGTTAGGTGGAACTTGTGTGATTGTGAAGAATTCTATGAAGAAGTTGGTATGTAAAGTATCCGAATGGGTATTGTCGGAATTTCGGATTTGTTTTCGCCGGATTTTTTTTTGTTTAAACCTATGTTAATATGGTTGTTGGTTTTGGTTTGGTTCATTTATAAAATGAATGGCTTATTTTTATAAAATTTTAGAATAGTTTTAAGCTTGAACAGAGTTGGTGTGCGAATGAAGTATGGTATGTGATTTTGTGAATGTTTGTGTGCAATAACGTGATATGTAATGGCGTGGTATCAGTGTGTGTGTTTGTGGTGTTGTATTGTGATTATTGGTTTATAAAGGAGCTAAAAATGTATGATTATGTCGTAAAGGTGATAAGAACTTGTTTATCAGTTATAAAATTGTACGTGTAAATAAATGTGTTTTGTGTCAACCTGTTATGTCATGCTAGGGTGTTAAGTTAATTGTAATTTTGTGAGTTAAATGTAAATAGTAATATACAATGAATCTTTTTAAACGTGTTAAGCTGCTATACTATGTTAACACTTTTTAAATTAAGATTAATATTGATAAATGATCTCAACAATAAGTATTGACATTGTTAAGCGTGTTACGTGTTTATGGGGTCATAATTGATTAAATATTGATATGGTCAAAGGAATTAGTTAGTAATAATAAAGTACTTTATCATAAGGTCTTTCCGCTTATACCTCGAGGGATGTTTGGTTGTTGATTGGATCAATAGTATTTCTCACAGGTTGTGCGATATTTTAAAAGATATGCTGTCCAATTTTTACTAGAATTATTTTATTATTTTGAGAGTATTTTGATAAAGATTTATGGTGTGCAAAGGATATAAGTGTGAGATAATAATATGTGCTAAGTGCTTATGTGATTCTGTGATTATATGTTACTATTTCGAGAATATGATCTGTATGAACTATAGGTTATAATTGTAAAGTGTATAGGATGCGTTTGGGTAGAACGAGTTAGGGATTTCGATTATACGCATACTGAAGTTGTACAATACCTGTATGTAGGTGCGAATGGGAGGCCGACTAAGAGCCAGCGCATATGTAGATGGATTCTTGAAGAAAGGAAAGAATTATCGGGAATTGACAAGTGTGTTCGTGTAGAGACTGATAAGTGTTAAAGGAAAGATGGATGTGTGAACGAAAAAGGTCATTGTATAAGGAAGTGGAGACCGATGTAAAGTGAGTAAAGGATCGATATATTGGAATTGGAAATTGCTTGTATTGAGGCAAGTTTACTATCCCTCACTTATTGTTCAAAGTGATGTGAAATCTTTTGTGTTAATTATTTGTTCTTTCGATATCCCTTCTTATAAGCAGTTATACTCTTCATTTTTATTCTAAATAAATACTCTTCATTTTTATTCTAAATAATGTGAACCTGTTCTGTTAATTATGAGATATTCCTTTCAAACCATTTTGCTAGTGTCTATACCCTTTATTATTATTTCCAGTGACATTCTTCTTCTATTAATTTACAAACACTCATTCTCAAATTATTCTGTCATTGTTTATGTTCCTCACCTATTGTTCAGGTGTTGAATTTTTTTAAAATTAATTTATTTCAATATTCCTCATCTTTACTAATATTTTTCAAAGTATGTTTTCTTTCAAATTCATGTAAACTAATTTGAGGTTTATACTGTTGTTGAGGCATGTGTTGCTCAGTGACGGTTAAAGCCAAGAATGAATTGAGATCTTCTTAATTATTCAAGCTCATTATTGTCATGCCGGTTTGGCAGCTGAAGCCTATGAGTGCTTAGCTGACAAGAGTGAGACCTTGGGTAATTGAGAATTTATTAAATCTTCATTTCAAGTTATTCAAAGCTTTTATGTAAGTTCGAATTTTGCCATGAAAATTTTATCAATTGGTAACCTTTTAAATGAATGGACATACCTTGTGTAGTTGCTCTAATTTACGGTTGAACTTCAGATTCCTTTATTTCATGATTTCCCATATAAACTGTTGTTCAATTCTAGACCCTAAATAATTGATCTGTTCCTTACTGGATTTATGTTTCCTTGTTGATATATGATTTTGCTTTGTCATTTATGAATCCTTATATTACATGCTTCCCCTGAATCTTAACCTTATTGTTGTCGTTCATGATTCTACATATCAATTATTTCCCTGAACCTCAGCCTTTTATAATTGGAAATGAAAATGGCTTAATTAATTAAAGGTGTTTTTGAATTCCTTATACTGGGCTGATCTGTTATCAGTGAGTATAAAGGACTTAAAAATGAAATGTTTTAAAGATTCGATGTGGGGGAATTCCGTTAAAATGTTTTCTACGGATTCCTTCAGATTGGAGGCGTAAGAGGCCGGGTGACGCCGGTCCAGCATTTTTTTAGCGTAAGAGGCTGGGGGAGTGCCCAGTCCAGCATTTTTAGCGTAAGAGGCTGGGGGAGTGCCCAGTCCAGCATTAAAGGCCAATGTGTTGCCTAACTGGGAACCCAAATTTTATGTCCAGACGGATCGAGTGTCCGGGCTGGGGACTTTACGTGGCTGATCACCCGTATTGTCCGTAGTCGTGAAAAACTCCAATCAACCGAAATGATTTTAAAGTGGTTTTATGAAAAATATGTCTTAATGATGGAATGGTTTTAAGAAAAAGAAGGTTTTCATGAAAGTTATGGTTTAAGAAAATGGAAAGTTTAATTCTATGATGGAAGTGAATTAGTCCCTTCAGTTAAATTGATCGTTGATATTGTTCATCAATGATTTATCGAGATATTTTTGTTTCACTATATTATTAACTTGCTGAGCGTTCTTTGGCTCACTCTTGCTTTGTTCTACCTAACCCTTTGTAGTTAGGCTTAAGGATGATCTACTACATTTATCCCTGCAAATGAGAGCGATGAGGCATTCTATACATGATAGATTTCGGAGCTAGAACGGGTAAGCACAGATTGGGATTGAGCTACAGATTAGAAGGTATAGTAAATTGTATTTAGAGCAGTGATAGAAGTTGAAAATAATTTGTATTAATTAGATTCTTGTTTCATGCCATAACCTGAATCGATCCTCGGTGAGGAATCATTGGTTTATTAAGTTTTAAATATATTTTTTGAATTGGAATTGGGTTGGGTTGAATTACAGGTGGATAGTCCGATTTACGAATACTTCATGCCGAAATTTTCTAAAATTTCCTTGTATCAAAGTCTATTTTATTATAAAAAAGTATATTTTTAGAATTGGGAAGTCGGGGCGTTACAGGTTGGTATCAGAGCGACAGGTTATGGTCACTGAAACAAGTTAGGATGATTAGGTATATGTATTTAAGTGGGACGTTAGATAGGACGATTTAGGATAAGATTCGTCTTAGGATATTAGGACGACTATTGCGACATTATTTGGTATTTTGACATATCGCGTGAACAGAAATTCGATTCATCCGGAGACTCGATTTAGGACGAGGCAGATAATTCGGAACAGCATACGCTAAATAGACGACCGGAGCTATCATCTTGGAAGACGCTACGTGCAGACCTTCGTGTACCTTCTAGAGTTTCTTTTGTGACTTTAGTTACCCCGTGAGCGATATAGAAAGTGTGAAAGGGCTGTAAACAAGATGCGAAATGTGATTCTGGCATGTGATGGAGTAAGGACATGGTTATTCATTACTAGCCGTTGATTTCATTTAATTTATTGATTAAGGAGATTTAACCTCTCTTTCTGTTTCTTCTTATCTTGATAATACCCCATCACCTTTGATAATCAACTATATTTCAACTAATGACGAATTTTTCAAATTCATTTAAACACATTTATATTTTTCAAAGATACCTCTAATTTTCAGGGGATCACTTGATTCAACATGATGCATATAAATTATTGAGACCCTTGAATTCTTTCTAATTTCCCCGAATAATTGTTATTCCTTATTCAACATTGTATATCTGTAAACTTTTGAAACTTTTGAATTCTTGTTGTTTCTCTTTGAATACTTAACCTTATTTATTCTGACTGGGATGAACAACCCTATGTATTTAGGGGATTTAGGGACATCTTATCTATGTGATAGAAGTCTGGTGGGACGCCACTGATTGTGTTTGTCATGAAAGTACAGAAGGCTGGCCCCCTTCTTGTGCTATGGTGGTTGACCTAAGTGACAAATGCAACCTGAAATTAGTTCAATGATCATATTGATCTCTCAGTTAAATTCTTTTATAAAATTTTTATCAAACAAAACTCATCTTGTACTCATACAAGTTAATACTTGTCTATTCTATTGATCCCTTTTGTTATAAACCCTTGTGATTTCTAAAAGTTATCAATGATTGAGAGCAGTAAAGATACTAGTAAGGAGATGATTAGATTGGAGCAGATTCCAGTGTTAAACTTTTCAGAAGCATGTATGGAGGAATTGTTAGGATTTTTTCCCAAGACAGGAATATAAAGTCAGTTAATTAATTACTACTAGGATAGATGATCAGTTTCAAGGAGTCAAGAATCGGATGACATCTTAAGAAATTCAAGGACATGTGAAGAGCATATAAACGATTTCTAAGTACGAACTTTGGAATTGGAAGAAGTATAAATTTTCAGGATATGACGAAAAGACCGAAGTGAAGGCCATGACGACGAAGCAGTAATGAATCGGGAAAGACCTAAGACGCCAGTGGAGATCAACAACTGTGAAGGGTCAGCTAGGGATTTTCGAAGGTTGTCAAAGATTTAACCAAGATAGCTACAATAGTGGACAAGCTTACAAATCAGGAAACGAAGGGATAAAAGTGGAGGAAGCATTCAGGAGTCAAGGAAGAGATTAAACATCGTCCCAGTGTTAAGGCAACCGGATGAACAAGGAAATGATGAATAAGTTTATAATGCTTAAGGAAATGTTCAAAGAGTTAAAGAAGTTAGAGTTAGAGAATTTGAATGTCTAGATTGTTGAAAAAGAGATGATCTATACCGTGACATTTTAACATGAGTTATTAAAGGAAATGTGGCATTACTAAAATGACATGATGAATTAGAATATTAAGAAATTGACTGTAGAAGAATGGAATAGTTCAAGGAAATAATTGGGAGACGTGAATTTTACTTCATTTATTCAATTATTTGTAAATGTTGGAGTTATTATGTGCAGAGTTTAAACTTGAGGAATTGTAGCGTATAGAGAGTAGTGTTCCGGAAGTTGATTTTCTCGCGGATCTGATACGGTGAAGTTTTAAAGGTAGTAAATTAATTATTGGTAATGTATACTTGAGTTTGCGCATGTTAAGTTAAGTGTTGATTTTATCAAAAGTTAGAGTTGCTAGAGCTTAATTGGATTAAAAGTTTGATTTATGAATGGCATTGGAGGGCTGTGACCCCGGGATAGTTGTATTGTGAATAAGATATATACGTTTCAAGGTAAATGATTATTAGTTTCGAAAAGGTTACTCAGTAAAACAATGAGATTAAGGATGGATAGAAGTTTTCCAATTATTCCCTCCTTGAGTAACATTGTACGTTGAAAGGGGAGTAAGAATGATTGGGGGATTTCTTGATATTCTTTTTCTCAGAGTTTTATCTTGGGCAATTTGAATTTTTGAGTAGGAGCATGAAAGTGGTATCAATTGTTTTAGTCGCGCGGATTTCGTTTTAAAGATTTAATTATTCATCTGTTTACTTCAAGTCAAGGCAGATCTCTTCGCTTATATATTGCTGCAAATCAAGGCAGGTTTTGTTTTAGTATTGTATATGAATAAATTGTTTATGGATAATTGGGTTAGTACTTGAGGCGTTGTGTACAGGGCATAGTCCATTATACGAATAGGTCATGTCCGATTTTCGGTAGACCAGGATCGTCACGTACAAGTGATAAGTATCTAGAATTAACGAGACATGTAAACCAAAGGTTTAAGTGTATGATGGAATTTACGGGCTTACAGGACTAGCCTATTTAGATATGAATTGATATAAAGGGATTCTAGAATGAAAGAAATGACTTGGAAATTTAAAAAGAAATGTTTGAGAATACCGTCATAAGTGCTTTCTTAAGATTGATTCTGAGGACAAAATCCTATTAAGGGGGGAAGGATATAACGCCCTAGAAAATATCGTACGTATTATTATTATTATTTAATTATTTAATATTAAATGTGGATTATAGGATGAGAAATTTTCTTAGGTTAAATATTTGTGACATCATGTTTACGTGCTTATATGATGATGTATATGTGAAATGTGGGTCCGTGTAATTTTATTTGAATTTTTGACGATTTAAATCTATTTAAATTATGCATTATTGACCTTTGAATTTTTTTTTAAAATCATTGGAGTATTTAAAAATCCTAAAATCTTTTGCAATATCATCTTTGTATATTTATTTAGTTTTTAAAATTATTGGGTGAATTATTTTGGGTGTTTCAGTATTTTAAAATGATTTTAAGAATTTTATTTCGTTAAAGTGTTAAAACTTGTAAAATGCATATTTAATTCATTTTTGATCCTAAAAATAATTTAAAAATATGGGGAGATAGATAATTTCATTTTCTATATTTTAAAATTTAGTTTGAGATTTTTCTCAGCTATTATCTATTTAATGTCTATTTTATAAAATGATTTTCAGTGTTTTAAATCAAAATTTAATTAGTAAATTTACTATTTTAATCTCACCCTTGTTTTCCCCAATTGACTTAAATCCCTACTTCCCTAAATTATAAACCCCAGCTGCAGTTTGCTTCGATTAGTTTCTTAAAAATCTCTCGAACTCTCCAGAGTTCTCTCCATCTCTCTCTTTTCAAACTCTCTTAATCTCTCCCTCTCGGTTCTTAATCTCTCCCCCTCCTCTCTCTCTCTCTACTCGCATATATCTATATACATAGTGTGTGTGTGTGAAATTTGATGGGTGTGTGTATGTTTCGCGGCTGGTGGTGTGAGGAATGACCGTGAGTAGGAGACAAGGGAGAAGGGGGTGTCTGTGAGGGTGTGAGTGTGTGTGTGTACTCAAATCGGTGTGTGTGTGTGTGTATGAATAAGGAGTGTGGGTGTGTATGTCACAGCAGTTGGGCTGCCGAGTGAGTGTGTGTATGCCTAGTCGAATTGGGTGTGCTGAAAATTGGGGTTTTCTTGATTTAGAGTCGAATTCATTGTGTATTTGTGTGGCGGGTGTTGGAATTGATAATAGGAGGAGGAAGGGGTCGAGTGATACAAAAATCTCGAGTTTGGGTGCTGCGTGCAACTCGGCGTCACTGGGTACCTGGATTATGACTACAACCCGAGTATAATACTGCCGAATGATGCTTATATGGGTCGATTGATATGTTTATATGTTTGTATGTGTAATTATGTAATTTTTTTTATGAATAATTGAGATGTTGAGTTAGCAATTTTGATTTATGGAGGGATTATAGACTTTGTTGTGAATATTAAGTTTATATATTTGCTAGTTATAGTCGTTAGGTGGAACTTGTGTGATTGTGAAGAATTCTATGAAGAAGTTGGTATGTAAAGTATCCGAATGGGTATTGTCGGAATTTCGGATTTGTTTTCGCCGGATTTTTTTTTGTTTAAACCTATGTTAATATGGTTGTTGGTTTTGGTTTGGTTCATTTATAAAATGAATGGCTTATTTTTATAAAATTTTAGAATAGTTTTAAGCTTGAACAGAGTTGGTGTGCGAATGAAGTATGGTATGTGATTTTGTGAATGTTTGTGTGCAATAACGTGATATGTAATGGCGTGGTATCAGTGTGTGTGTTTGTGGTGTTGTATTGTGATTATTGGTTTATAAAGGAGCTAAAAATGTATGATTATGTCGTAAAGGTGATAAGAACTTGTTTATCAGTTATAAAATTGTACGTGTAAGTAAATGTGTTTTGTGTCAACCTGTTATGTCATGCTAGGGTGTTAAGTTAATTGTAATTTTGTGAGTTAAATGTAAATAGTAATATACAATGAATCTTTTTAAACGTGTTAAGCTGCTATACTATGTTAACACTTTTTAAATTAAGATTAATATTGATAAATGATCTCAACAATAAGTATTGACATTGTTAAGCGTGTTACGTGTTTATGGGGTCATAATTGATTAAATATTGATATGGTCAAAGGAATTAGTTAGTAATAATAAAGTACTTTATCATAAGGTCTTTCCGCTTATACCTCGAGGGATGTTTGGTTGTTGATTGGATCAATAGTATTTCTCACAGGTTGGGCGATATTTTAAAAGATATGCTGTCCAATTTTTACTAGAATTATTTTATTATTTTGAGAGTATTTTGATAAAGATTTATGGTGTGCAAAGGATATAAGTGTGAGATAATAATATGTGCTAAGTGCTTATGTGATTCTGTGATTATATGTTACTATTTCGAGAATATGATCTGTATGAACTATAGGTTATAAATTGTAAAGTGTATAGGATGCGTTTGGGTAGAACGAGTTAGGGATTTCGATTATACGCATACTGAAGTTGTACAATACCTGTATGTAGGTGCGAATGGGAGGCCGACTAAGAGCCAGCGCATATGTAGATGGATTCTTGAAGAAAGGAAAGAATTATCGGGAATTGACAAGTGTGTTCGTGTAGAGACTGATAAGTGTTAAAGGAAAGATGGATGTGTGAACGAAAAAGGTCATTGTATAAGGAAGTGGAGACCGATGTAAAGTGAGTAAAGGATCGATATATTGGAATTGGAAATTGCTTGTATTGAGGCAAGTTTACTATCCCTCACTTATTGTTCAAAGTGATGTGAAATCTTTTGTGTTAATTATTTGTTCTTTCGATATCCCTTATTATAAGCAGTTATACTCTTCATTTTTATTCTAAATAAATACTCTTCATTTTTATTCTAAATAATGTGAACCTGTTCTGTTAATTATGAGATATTCCTTTCAAACCATTTTGCTAGTGTCTATACCCTTTATTATTATTTCCAGTGACATTCTTCTTCTATTAATTTACAAACACTCATTCTCAAATTATTCTGTCATTGTTTATGTTCCTCACCTATTGTTCAGGTGTTGAATTTTTTTAAAATTAATTTATTTCAATATTCCTCATCTTTACTAATATTTTTCAAAGTATGTTTTCTTTCAAATTCATGTAAACTAATTTGAGGTTTATACTGTTGTTGAGGCATGTGTTGCTCAGCGACGGTTAAAGCCAAGAATGAATTGAGATCTTCTTAATTATTCAAGCTCATTATTGTCATGCCGGTTTGGCAGCTGAAGCCTATGAGTGCTTAACTGACAAGAGTGAGACCTTGGGTAATTGAGAATTTCTTAAATCTTCATTTCAAATTATTCAAAGCTTTTATGTAAGTTCGAATTTTGCCATGAAAATTTTATCAATTGGTAACCTTTTAAATGAATGGACATACCTTGTGTAGTTGCTCTAATTTACGGTTGAACTTCAGATTCCTTTATTTCATGATTTCCCTTATAAACTGTTGTTCAATTCTAGACCCTAAATAATTGATCTGTTCCTTACTGGATTTATGTTTCCTTGTTGATATATGATTTTGCTTTGTCATTTATGAATCCTTATATTACATGCTTCCCCTGAATCTTAACCTTATTGTTGTCGTTCATGATTCTACATATCAATTATTTCCCTGAACCTCAGCCTTTTATAATTGGAAATGAAAATGGCTTAATTAATTAAAGGTGTTTTTGAATTCCTTATACTGGGCTGATCTGTTATCAGTGAGTATAAAGGACTTAAAAATGAAATGTTTTAAAGATTTGATGTGGGGGAATTCCGTTAAAATGTTTTCTATGGATTCCTTCAGATTGAAGGCGTAAGAGGCCTGGTGACGCCGGTCCAGCATTTTTTTAGCGTAAGAGTCTGGGGGAGTGCCCAGTCCAGCATTTTTAGCGTGTGAGGCTGGGGGAGTGCCCAGTCCAGCATTAAAGGCCAATGTGTTGCCTAACTGGGAACCCAAATTTTATGTCCAGACGGATCGAGTGTCCGGGCTGGGGACTTTACGTGGCTGATCACCCGTATTGTCCGTAGTCGTGAAAAACTCCAATCAACCGAAATGATTTTAAAGTGGTTTTATGAAAAATATGTCTTAATGATGGAATGGTTTTAAGAAAAAGAAGGTTTTCATGAAAGTTATGGTTTAAGAAAATGGAAAGTTTAATCCTATGATGGAAGTGAATTAGTCCCTTCAGTTAAATTGATCGTTGATATTGTTCATCAATGATTTATCGAGATATTTTTGTTTCACTATATTATTAACTTGCTGAGCGTTCTTTGGCTCACTCTTGCTTTGTTCCACCTAACCCTTTGCAGTTAGGCTTAAGGATGATCTACTACATTTATCCCTGCAAATGAGAGCGATGAGGCATTCTATACATGATAGATTTCGGAGCTAGAACGGGTAAGCACAAATTGGGATTGAGCTACAGATTAGAAGGTATAGTAAATTGTATTTAGAGCAGTGATAGAAGTTGAAAATAATTTCTATTAATTAGATTCTTGTTTCATGCCATAACCTGGAATCGATCCTCGGTGAGGAATCATTGGTTTATTAAGTTTTAAATATATTTTTTAAATTGGAATTGGGTTGGGTTGAATTACAGGTGGATAGTCCGATTTACGAATACTTCATGCCGAAATTTTCTAAAATTTCCTTGTATCAAAGTCTATTTTATTATAAAAAGGTATATTTTTAGAATTGGGAAGTCGGGGCGTTACACGTTGCCTAACTACCCTCCGAATACTCGAGGTGTTGGGCCAAGTGGCCATGCCCTGCAGATACATGAGCCGTATCACCCTCCTTACATTAGAGGCTTGGGCCCTGATCAAGGATATTATAACTACTCTGGTCCTTATACTGATGATTCTTCATCTGAGGATGACGATCGTGATCAAGCCCCAAGGAGGCGACATCCAAGCAAGGAGCCTATAAGGCGTAATCAACGAATCCATGATGGACCCCCTATGATAGCTGCTGAGAGAATCAAGGCTTATGAAGCCGAGATCCAGAAGCTAAAGGATGATATAGAAAGGGATTAGCAAAGACAGAACCAGAACTGACCCCCTCCGAGGTCAGGAGGAGAGATTCCCTTTGTTAATTTGGATAGACCTTCGAGGAGAGAGAGAAGAACCGAGGTCCCAAGAGGTGGAACTACAAGGGCGGGAGTCCGCAAGGGTGGTCACAAAGATTTGATGCAACTTGGAGATCCCGATGATCCCACACCCCCATTCACTGAGGAAGTGATGAATGCTCACGTCTCCCGAAAGTTTAAGATGCATACGATAAAGGCGTATGATGGAATGGGCGATCCCGCAAACCATGTAAGAACGTTCTCGAACGCACTGCTGTTGTAGCCTGCTAGTGACGTTCTTAAGTGTAGGGCGTTCCCTCAAACCCTGACGGGTATGGCTCAAAGATGCTATAGTCGTTTGCTTGCAAACTCGATTGGCACATTCAAGGAATTGATCACGGCTTTCATCAATCAATTCGTTAGTGGAAATGTCCATGAGAAGAGCTCTGCATCCCCTATGCAAGTGGTGCAAGGAAAGAATGAGAACCTAAGGGACTATCTCAAGCGCTTCACCATGGAGACGTTGAACGTCCCCGATCTGGAAAATAAAGTAGCTATGATAGCCTTGGAGAATGGGACAACCAACACCTTCTTTCAGATGTCATTGGCAAAACATCCTCTTGAGAGCATGACCGAGCTCCAAAAAAGGGTGAGCAAATACATAAAGGTTGAGGAAAGCATGAGGAAAATAGAGATCTCTAACGAAAGTGGTGGAAACGAGAACTCTAAGAAGCGAAAGACAGAGCAGGAGTATGATGCTAGGGACAAATATCCCCGAACTAGCAAGGACTCCGACTCTGCTCTAGGCCTACGTTCGCTGATTACGCAAGGTTGAACACTCCCAGGAGTCGAATCCTGTTGGACATTGAGAAGGATAAAGATTTCCGATGGCCGAAGCCACTTAGGGGTGATCCCACAAAGAGAAACAAGAATCAATATTGCAGATTCCACAAGGATGTGGGGCATGACACTGATAATTGTAAGCAACTCAAAGATGAGATCGAGTTCTTGATCCGTAGAGGGAAGCTAAGCCACTTCATTAAGGGTGAAGATCGTGGTAATTAGAGAAGATATTATGATAGGAGCGACGATGATCGAGATCACAACCCACAGCCCCGAGGGCCAGTAATTAACATGATCTCGGGAGGCCCGACAACAGCTGGGACAACAAAGAATTCCCAAAAGGCTTATGTCAAGGAAGTGATGCACATTGTTAGAGAAATGCCTAAACGTGGAAAAACTGAGGTAACAATCAGATTTGATGATTCAGACCTTGAAGGGGTGAAGTTCTCCCATGATGACCCACTGGTCATAACACCCATGATCGGAAATTTAGAGGTAAAACGAGTCTTGATAGACAATGGAGCTTCTTTGGACATCTTGTTCCACGACGCATTTATGAAGATGGGGTATAATGACTCTCAGTTGACCCCCTCCAGCATGCCTATAGACGGGTTCAATGGAGTATAATCCAAAGTTGAGGGAACCATTCAGTTGCCCATCACCATCGGACGGAAGCCCATAGAGGCCACTCAGATGCTGAACTTTTTGGTTATCAAAACATCTTCCACCTACAATGCCATCCTTGGGAGGACTGGAATCTACGCTTTTAAGGCTGTGGCCTCAACCTATCACATGAAGATCAAGTTTCCAACCATGATTGGTGTAGGAGAACAAAAAGGTAACCAGAAAATGGGTAGGAGCTGTTATGTAGCCGCGCTAAGGCCTAACAGAGTCGGGGGGCAGGTCCTTCTGATTGAAGACATGGATGTCCACAGTGATAAGGAACACCAAGAAGGGCCAGCAGAGGACATCATACATAAGCCTCAGACAGCCATTAAGGCTAAGGTGTCAACTGACTTCGTGATTGAATGTACCATTGGCAACCAAGAAGTCGGGGGCAAGAGATAGTACCCCAAGCAGGAAGTGAACTTCAGAATAAGAATAAGGAGACCAGAAGGAGTGGTGGGTGCTCTATTTTAATGAAGCATCAAAAACAAAATCAAGTAATGCACGCCTAGTCTTACAAAGCCCCGATGGGTTCAAACTATCCTAGTAGGACTTAGCTTCATATTTATCTAGTAGAAGTAGAAATAAGGTTCGATGAAACCATTGAAGAGCATGTCACTCTGAGTAGGACATTAGTACTCCATGTAAGGATTGAACCCATTTCAAGTTATTAATGCAAGTATGTTTTTCGTTCTGTGATTTTATTTATGTGCCAAGCACCTGATGTGTGTAAGTCAAAGATGACCAAGTACCGAAAATAAAAGAATACACGAATGGAAATAAACAAATGCATAAATAAAAACCCCGAAGGATTAAGAGTTAGGTTACAACACAACCAAATAAGTGTTTAAGTCCTTGAAGGACCCGAGATAAAAGACAAGTTAATAAAGCCACATGTGGCAATCAAAGCCATGCAAGGCTGTGGAGGCTAAGGATTATGCACTCTTCAATATTTTCAAAAGACTTGGATGGAGAGTCTAAGGTACAAGACCAACAGAGAACTTTTGTTGAGACATACATGTCTATAGATGATGATAACAAATACCATAAGGCAAAAAATGAATCAAGGAATTGAAGCTGATAAATAAATCAGGAAGCTAACTGAAATGCAGATCAACTAAAGCAACATCTTAATAATGGAATTCTGAAAACAGTTAGGGGAAGTATTTCTGTAAGAAGACTTAAGATACATTCGACCGAACAAACCCACCTGAGATTTTTATATCTTGTGTTGCATTTGTCTTAGATATCTTGTTTACCTTGTTTACTCTTTGTTCTTATAAACATTCAACCTTAAGAACTCACCAAGTCGAAAGGATTTAGTCAAGATTGTATTCAACCCCTCCTTCTACAATCTCGTGGTGCTTAACTGGGAAGTAACAATTGGTATCAAAACAGGCTTCTAACATACAAGAAGTCTAAAGATCACCTCCATGGGAAAGAAGGATACAGGCGTGAAGATACCAGTCCTTGACAAAGATAATTACTTTCATTTTAAAGTAAAGATGCATTTACATATCTTATCCATTGATGAAGGTTATGTAAACTGCATAGAGAAAGGTCCTCATACTCCTATGAAGGCTAAAAAGCCTTAAGATACATTCGACCGAACAAACCCACCTGAGATTTTTATATCTTGTGTTGCATTTGTCTTAGATATCTTGTTTACCTTGTTTAATCTTTGTTCTTATAAACATTCAACCTTAAGAACTCACCAAGTCGAAAGGATTTAGTCAAGATTGTATTCAACCCCTCCTTCTACAATCTCGTGGTGCTTAACTGGGAAATAACAATTAATATCAAAACAAGCTTCTAACATACAAGAAGTCTAAAGATCACCACCATGGGAAAGAAGGATACAGGCGTGAAGATACCAGTCCTTGACAAAGATAATTACTTTCATTAGAAAGTAAAGATGCATTTACATATCTTATCCATTGATGAAGGTTATGTAAACTGCATAGAGAAAGGTCCTCATACTCCTATGAAGGCTAACACTGCAGTTGGAGAAACAGCTGGAACTGGAGCTGCTGGATGGCCTATTCCCAAACTGCCAGTAGAATTCACAGATGCAGACAAAGAAGAAGTCCAGAAGGACAAGAAAACCATGAACATATTGTTCAATGGTATTGATCAAGACATGTTCGATAATGTCATAAACTGCACCACTGCCAAGCAAGTGTGGGACACTATACTAACACTCTGTGAAGGGACTGAGCAATTCAGGTGAAAGTATAACTGATATATTTAGCAGATTTCAGAAACTGTTAAATGGGTTATAGCTGTATGGGAGAGTATATGAAACCTAAAATTTCTGAGGTCTTTACCTAAAGAATGGAAGCCAGTGACAGTCTCATTGAGGAATTCTCAAGACTACAAAGATTTTACACTTGAGAGATTGTATGGAATTGTAAAGACCTATGAGCTCGAATTGTAACAAGATGAAGAAGTTGAAAAGAGCAAGACGAAAGGTGGAAATGTAGCTTTGGTGGCAAATATTCCAACCAACCAAGATGGAGAAGATGAAGAATGTGGAAGCCACACCAAGTCAAAGAGCTTGTGAAGGTGGAGTTGGAGCTAGAAGAGGTAAAGGCAAGATGATTGAAGATCTTGATGCATTGAGTGAGGATGAATCTGAAGATCTAGATGGATATTTGGCATTTTTGTCAAAAAGATTTTCAAAGTTAAGATTCAAGAAGAATCCAGTAGGAGCTGGGTAATTCAAGAAAAACTATCAACCAAACAAGGATATGGTTGAAAGGTCAAAGATCAAATGCTATAGCTGTGGAATTGCTGGTCACTTTGCCAATAAATGCAGAAAATCCAAAGCTGAAAAAGAGAAGAAACAGTTCGAGACTGTTGACTACAAAAAGAAATATTTTAATCTTCTCAAGCAAAAGGAAAGAGCATTCGTATCTAGAGATGCTGATTGGGCAGCTGGAGGAGACTCAGATGCAGAGGAAGAGTTTGTCAACCTTGCACTTATGGCAAACGAGAATGATAAAGAGGCTAGTTCAGCAAGCAACCAGATATACTCTGCAAACCTAACTGAGCTTTCTAAAGATGAATGTGATAATGTTGTTAATGAAATGTCTAATGAACTGTACAACATGCATGTCACATTAAAATTACTAAACAAAGAGAACAAAAAAATTAAAGATCTAAATGTTAAGTTAGGTGATAGGAATACTCTGTTAGAGACTCAGTTAATTGAGTTTGAAACAATGAAAAGAAATTGCCAGGATGCTAAGAATGAGTTACTAGAGGCTCTGAAAAGAGAAGAGTGTTTAAAAGAACGATTAAGAAAGGAACAAGATTTAATCGCTAAGTAGAAAGGATCAAAGGTTAAAACTGAAGAAATCTGTAGTGTTCAAGGAGTTGATTCTTTCTACAAATTAGCAGAAGCAGAGTTAGGAGTTGATTAGGAGACTGCTTCAGATAGTGATTCAATGAATGAGGAATGTCCATTGAAGTCAAAACCTGTCAGCAAAGCAACCTTGGTTAAGCTGAATAACCAATATGGACCTGTCAGCAAAAACTTTGTAGTGGGAGAGTGCAGCCAAACCAAGTCAGTTGAACAAGATAACATAGGCCACTTGTCCATCAAGAAATTGAAGGATAAGTTAGAAAAGACTGATTCAAATGCTAAGGCTAATAAGAAGAATAGAAATGGCAAGGAGGAATTAACAAACACAACAACTACACACCTGATAAGTATGCTCCCAGGAAGGAATGTGTAAAATATGGTAGTGTTAATCATTTATCTGCCAACTGTAAAACTGTGAAAAATGCTTCTGTGCCTCGTATGCCTATGTCTGTGCATGTGCCTGCTATGAATGTTATGCCAAATATGGTTGTCCAACCTGCTCATGCATCTAGTCAGTATGCTAACATGCCATTCATGCATAATCCATATTACAGTGCTTTTAATATGCCTCAATTGCCATGGATGATGAATAACATGTATGCACAGACTATGCCTAATTGTACATCTAGCTATAATGCATATGAGCAAGTGGAACACCCTGTTTTTCAAAGACCTACCCCAAGAGTTAAGGTTTATTTAACTCAATCAGGACCCTTGAATGGTAAGGGCTTAAAGAATAGGAGAAAGGCTAACATGGCAGGACCCAAGGAAACTTGGGTACGAAAATCAACTTGATTTGATTTTGATGTGTGCAGGGAGACAGAAAGAATCTTTGGTATCTGGATAGTGGCTATTCTAGACACATGACTCGAGATTCTACCCTGCTCACTAAGTTCGAGGAGAGAGCTGGCCCTAGCATTACCTTTGGAGACAACAGCAAGGGATATACTAGAGGATATGGCTTAATTTCACAAGGAAATGTTGTCATTGAGGAAGTAGTACTGGTTGACGGGCTTAAGCATAATTTGTTTAGTATCAATCAACTATTTGATAAAAATCAGAATGGCTGGTTCACATCTGAAGCTTGTGTTGTTTTCAAGAAAAATGACAACAAGGTAGTGATGACAGGAAACAGAAAAGGAAATGTGTACATTGCTGACTTCAACTCAACGAGTGCCAACTCTGCTAGATGCCTTTTCAGCAAGGCAAGCATGGATGAAGGATGGCTCTGGCAAAAGAGACTGTCTCACTTAAATTTTAAAGCCATGAATGAATTGGTCAAAAAGGATTTGGTCAGAGGTATTCCAAAATTGGAGTTCTCCAAGGATGGACTACGTGATGCATGCCAAAAAGGAAAGTAAAAGAAGGCCTCTTTCAAATCTAAGTCAATGTCATCAATTGATCAACCTTTACAGCTACTGCACATGGATCTATTTGGACCAGTCAATGTACTGTCGATATCTAACAAGAAATACTGTTTTGTAACTGTTGATGATTTCTCCAAATACACTTGGACTTTCTTTCTTCATTCGAAAGATGAGGCAAGTGAAATCATTATCAAACATATCAAGACAATCAACAAAAATCCAATCTTCAAAGTAAGAAGGATTAGAAGTGACAATGGAACTGAGTTCAAGAATTCTGTGTTAAGAGAGTTCTATGAAGAAGAAGGAATCACTCAAGAATTCTCTGCATCAAGAACACCTCAACAAAATGGTGTAGTGGAGAGGAAGAACAGAACTCATATTGAAGCTGCAAGGACTATGCTTGAAGAATAAAAGTTGTCAACATATTTCTGGGCTGAAGCTGTTTATACTGCATGCTACACTCAGAACATATCTTTGGTCAATCAAGCAAAAGGCATGACACCTTACCAACTATTCAAAGGCAAGAAGCCAACAATTAACTTTCTGCATGTCTTTGGATGCAAATGTTTTGTATTGAAGAACTATGGCGAGAGCCTTGGGAAATTTGATTCAAAGGTAGATGAAGCTATCTTTGTTGGGTATTCAGCTGGAAAATCTTACAGAATCTACAACCTAAGACTTAACATTGTTATGGAATCCATACATGTTGTCTTCGATGATAAGAAAATATCTTGTCTTGTAGATGAAGGTTTTCATGAATCACACTCATTCGAGAATGAGACAAATGGTGAAGAAAGCGAAGATGATGATGAAGAGAGGTTAATGATCGGTGTTGAGAACAGACATGGACCATCAGTTGAAGTGCAGAATGGACCATCTGTAGAAGAGCAACTCACACCATCTATCGAAGATCATCTTGAAGCATCTGTCGAGAATCAAAGAGGAATATCTGTTGATAACTCTGTTAGAACTCTACTCAACTCGAGGTCCATACACTCAGGGGGAGTTTCTCACAGTCAACACTCAATAACAAATCAAGATGGTCAACATAAAGAGAACAAAGTAACTTCATCAAGGTCAAGCTTACCACCACAAAGAAAATGGACCAAGGATCACCCTTTTGAACTTATAATTGGTAACTCCAATGCAAAAGTCCAAACTAGGAGAGCAAATCGAGAAGAATGCTTGTACATCAGTTTTCTTTCTAAGGAAGAACCTAAGAAGGTTGAAGATGCTCTTTTAGATCCAGACTGGGTTTTAGCAATGTAAGAAGAGCTAAACTAGTTTGAAAGAAATATATTATGGAAACTTGTACCCAAACCTAAGGACAAATCAGTGATTGACACTAAGTGGGTATTCAAGAACAAGATGGACGAGAATGGCATAGTCACAAGGAATAAAGCTAGACTAGTTGATAAAGGCTACTATCAAGAAGAAGGAATTGACTTTGAAGAAACCTTTGCACCAGTGGCAAGGTTAGAAGCAATCAGAATCTTCCTAGCCTATGCAACTCATGCCAATTTCAAAGTCTATCAAATGGATGTCAAGAGTGCATTTCTAAACGGTATTCTGGAAGAGGAGGTGTATGTTAGTCAACCTCCTGGCTTTGAAGGTCCAGATTTTCCAGAATATGTGTATTATTTGTTCAAAGCACTCTATGGCCTGAAGCAAGCACCTAGAGCCTGGTATTGTAAGAACCCAGATTTTGGATAGAATTAAAACTTTTTATTATGTATGGATGTAATAGTGAATAATGGTTGCGACTACGATGTAACGATTGTTCTAATGAATGTATGGAATGGATTTGGATTCAAATATTTATATGTCATGAAGAATGCTATTGGTTGACAATCTAGATAAGAATTATCTATCTCCGAGGAAATTAAGATTTGATAATTCCGAAGGGGAAGGTTATTCTTATGTCATCCAAATCGATATCTGTTATCAGTCGAGTGGTTCCGTAAAAGGGTTAAGGAACGATCGAAAGAGAACCGGGATATCTATATAACCCTAAAAGAATAAGTAAAGAAAAAGGGATGAATAGTGATTTTGGTGGAACTAGGAATATTATTAGACAACACTATATAGAAGTACCCGGAACGAAATTCTGAGTTCGTATTAGTGATCCAGGGGGCAAAAAAGTGTATGTAAAAGCTGTCGGATTCTGAAAAACGGCACTTTTATTTTCTCCGAGATTTTCTTGGACACTGAAAGAACTAAGGGATTATTAAAAGGATTTAAGGAATATGGATTTGAGAATTACTAAAGAGAATGGAGAATAGTAATATAAATATTAAGAAGGTTTCCGGTAAAACCTTAACTAGAAACCCTTGAGATATTCTTTCGAACGATCAATGAAATTGAGCAATAACCGGACAAAAGAGCAAGCAGAGAGCAAGGTGCATGCATGTGTAAGTAAGAAATATCTAGCAACCATGTAGTTACATGAGTAACCAACATACTTAGAGATTAAACTAGTACTTAGCACCACTTTATCATCTTACCACACAAAATCAACACATGTCTCTCCAAATTACATCATCCATTGCATAATCACTTTATTAAAGTAGCTTTGGCCAAGATATTATCTTACTCTCATCAATAATTCATTTTATTACACAACACCAAGCAAGAGAAGCCAAGCACTCCATTCTCTCTTTTCTTTTACTCCATTCGGCTTCTTCCTAATTCAAGGGGAGAAATCCCACTTCCAACCATTGTTTGATCTTTAAACTTTTATGGTAAGTCCTATAATTCATAAAAGTGATCTCCTAAAAATTTCAAGTCCAAACTCCTTTGTTTCCATTTTCAAAAAAATCATCAAAGAGGAGGATGAATAGTGTTCTTATGAACTAACTTTGTTTTTTCTTGATTTCATGGTTGATCTAAGGTGTGTTAAGGCTAGACAAGGACCATACCAAGCTTAGTAAGGCTATTACATACTCTCAAGAAGGTATAATCACTTGAAACCCTAGACCTTACTTTGAGATATATGCATGTTCTTGATGGATTTTTGATTAGTTATGTTATTAGTGTTATTATAAGCATGATAACATGATCTTATAGATGATTTTATAACATGATGATTATTATGATGAAGTGATATGTTCTTGGACATTTTTGATTAGTTATGTTATTAGTGTTATTATAAGCATGATAACATGATCTTATAGATGATTTTATAACATGATGATTATTATGATGAAGTGATATGTTCTTGGACATTATTATGATGATTATTATGATGAAGTGATTTTATAACATGATGATTATAGTTGTATAGTGCCCGGTGTGGCTTGGTTTGGTTGCTATGATTTTTGGAAATGATCGATTTATAGCCGTCGTAATGCCGAAATTTCGTTAACCTTAATAAATCGTGTTTGACAGTAGCTATAACTCACTGTCCAGCTTCATATTCTGCCATTATAAGATAGATTATGTTATAAGCTTCGTTTTGATATAAAGATCATGTGAAACGGACTTACGGTCTAGGAATTATGGTCGATTTACTAAAAGTCGTTCGAAACCGTAAGTACGAGTTTGTTATTAAAATTGAGCCCCTGTAAAATACATAAGTCAGTGACAAATCATGGTAATTAAATATTAGAGATCATAAGGAAGGTGTAGGAGAAAACCTCGTGTCAAACGGATCGTTTTTCAATTTTATAAAAATGTTCGAATCAAGGTTAAACGCGAACGAACCCCTAAAAGTACACTTGGTTATAACTTTGGTAAATCACTTAGAAAACGAGCGCTAAAACTCGAGGTATAATCTTGGTTCGTAAACGACCTACCTTAGCACTTACATGATTTAAGTATATACCAAGTGTAAGTGTAATGACGAGCCGTAATACCGAACAAATGTCGGGTCAAAACGAGGTTAATAAGAGTATACAAAAAGGGTGCATAACGTGATAACTCGAAATTGTGTTTCGATTTAAGTTAAGTTATACTTAACCATTTCAAAAAGTGTTAAGTAATTAATCTCGAATATTCTGATTGTTTATAGATCACCGAGCAGACCCAGGGCTACCTCTACCCACACCCGACTACCAAGCAAGTTTCAAATCCTTTTAAAGGTTGTTGTTGTGAATATATACATGCTTTATGTTATACATATGCCATAGCATGCATGCCTACTTTCAAGTTATACTGATATGCTTGTTCCCCGATTTATTGTTGGCTTATAAGCTAGATAGAAAATATATCAGTTATAAGCCGGATATTGCCAAGACCCTTAGAGAAGGGCATATGAATCTCATTCTTCGAACATAGACCGGGAGTCAGTATTCCTTGATATATCGTCATTATTTCGGAGAAAAATATTTAAGTAAATATTTTCCATTATTTAATTAATGAATATTATTTTAAATATTCACTTGAACTTTATTTATTCAATGAATATTATCTTCAATATTCATTTAAAGTCGACTCAATTATCGAGTATTATTTCGAATATTCATTTGGAATATCATTCAAATATTCATTTGTTCATTATTTATTCGGTGAATATTATTCGAATATTCATTTGATAATTGTTTCTTTAATAGGTATTATTAAGTTGAATATTCATTATTCAACAAATACTATCAATATTCAATTGATAATTATTTCTTCAATAAGTATTATTAGTTCGAATATTCAATATTTATTCAGTGAATATTATTTCGGATATTCATTCGAGCTTTATTTATTAAGTACTATTTATTTAAATATTCATTAAATATTTAATGAATATTATTTGTGAATATTTGTTCGAGGATTATTCCGAGTAATATTTTATATTCGGATTATTCCTTCAATATTTTTACTTAATAAATATTCTTTTGAATATTTATTTAATTCTTCTGACTCGATTAAAAATGATTTATTTCATTCGAATATTATCTTCGACCTTCGAATCTTATGTAAGTTATTCCAGAGCCTAATTATTAAGATTATTTTATCAAGGAAGGTTCTCAGAAACTCTATTCGTTATTCAATTCTATCTCTCAGATTATAAGGGAACCTTACTTGAGAAATGTTATTTATCTTGTTGACTATCCAGTCATAAATTCTTGAAACAATTCTTTTCACTCGCAACTTGATTGCTATTATTCATTGAATCATGTGTACCCACTCATCATTCGAGGGGTAAGAGTGTTGGAACAAGTTGGTATCCATTAACAAGCAGCAGTTTGGGAAATATTGGGGAATTTTCCTTTCCAAACTAGATACGACTACTTTGTGGAGTCTTATCAACAAGTATTATACTTGGGGAAAGGGGGACGAACTTTATGCTTCAGAGTTATGGATATTATACGAACTAGGAGCCGCGTAAGTGGCCGAGTGGCGCCGATCCAGCAATGGCCCAACCGTTGGCCGGGGGGTTTCAGAGGGTGGTAGACAAGTAAATCTGTCGGTGCTTCCTTCTACATGTAGAGAACAAAAGTGGGGAGCATAACCTGCGACTGATCATCGTGAATGTTATGTCTCCTGGCGCGTCAATGCTCCAGAATTAGTTCATTTGTCAAAGTGGAATTTTCTGCAACACTATCGGTGTTGGCAGGTGAAAAAGTGATTGAAACTGGAATTGCAATATTTTTCCTGCAAGTTCCTCTTTTTATAATAAATGACAATAACCTGCTTATCTTTGACATAGCAGATATTTCCACGGATTATATATGTTGAGTTACCTTGTAACTTTATCCTTTACATTATACTAGCACTATCTTCATTAATGCATGGCATATGGCTTCAAAGATATTTGAACTGTTACATATATTTTTACTATTCAGTTATATTATTGTTGGTGGGCTATTGCTCACCCTTGCTTATTTATTATGTCACAACAGCAGCTAGGCAGAATGGCCCGTGTAAGGTGCACTCGACGTAAGCAGGTTACCCTATCCAGAGGTCTACCCGCTGATATCATCGCTGCCATTGCTGAGGTAGCATAGATAGACAGCTTTTGGTTTACCAGTTTAATTATATGTATAATTAATCCTAAGAAACGGCAAAAACTTTAAACTTATGTTGTTACTACTTTTGGATTGTAATAACTTTTATTCGTAAATCCTTTAATGTAAGACTTATTTCAATTTCATCTCTGGGACTATAACTGTTATGTGTGTGTGATTGGATATTATTGTGGGGTCACTGCATGTTGTTTATTTATGTGGACTCAAGTCAAGTGTTATTTATGGAAATTGAGACCGTAACGACCCGATCCCTGACCCCGGATTTGGGGGTGTTACAGGTATGACACACTTTCACAGTTCCTCATAGAGAATCACTTCATCAGAGGTACTGTTGATAAGACTCTCTTCTATAGATCTGTCAATGGCTCTATGATACTTGTCCGAATTTATTTAGATGATATAATATTTGGGTCTACAGATGAGAAGCTTTGCAAAAGGTTTGGCAAACTTATGCAAAGTAAATATGAAATGAATATGATGGGTGAATTAACTTATTTTCTTGGTTTACAAGTTAAAGAACTAAATTACAAGTTAAACAAGTAAATGAAGGAATTTTCATAAGTCAAACTAAATATGTTTTCGATCTTTTAAAGAAATTTGACTTAGCAGATTGATCTTCTGCAAAAACATCCATGGCCACTGCCACTAAGCTTGAGTTGAATACTAAGGAAAAGGTGGACATTTCAAGCTATAGAGGAATGGTTGGATCTCTTTTATATTTAACTGTTAGCAGGCCTGATATTATGTTTGCTACATGTTTAAGTGCTAGATTCCAAGCTGATCCTAGGGAATCTCATTTATTAACTATTAAAAGGATTTTCAGATATCTCAAAGGAATACCAAACCTTGGCATTTGGTACCCTAGAGATTCTGGTTTTAATCTAATAGGCTATTCAGATGCAGATTATGTAGGTTGTAAGATGGATAGAAAGAGTACCACCGGCACCTGTCCGTTCTTAGGAAAAAAGATGGTTTTATGGTTCAGTAAGAAGCAAAATTTAGTTTCTACTTCAACAGCAGAGGCTGAGTATATAGCAGCTGGAAGTTGTTGTGCACAGATTTTATGGATGAGAAATCAATTGATTGACTATGGAGTTAAGGTTGAAAAGATTCCAATTTTTTGTGACAACACTAGTGCTATTGCAATTTCTGAGAACCCAATGCAGCATTCAAGAACCAAGCACATAGACATTAGATACCATTTCATCAGAGAGCATGTGATGGAAGGTACTGTGGAGCTACATTTTGTTCCAAGTGAGAAACAATTGGCAAATATCTTTACTAAATCTCTGGATGAAGCAACCTTCTCAAGGTTGGTAAGTGAGCTTGGTATGTTGAACTTTTCATAATCTTTTAATAATTGTTCAATTAGTTGCAGCCAGTGAATTTTATTCTCTGGATTTTATTTGTTTTATTTGCTTATTTGTATGATTACTCTGGAGATATCGAACACTTAATTTCCTAGAGATATCGAATAAATATGTGTACTTGTTTAAGTTATCGAATGAATGTTATGCTTGAGATGTCGATTAGTTGATTTCATAGAGATATCGAACTAGCTTTTTTGCTAGAGATATCGACTAGTCAATTACTAAGAGATATCGAATCAGTTAATGTTCAGATAATATTGAATGGTCAATAATTGAGATATCGAATGGATTAATTATTTGTTGATGTCATTTACTTGTTGTATCATTTATCCAGAATAATCGAATGCTTTGTGTGCTCTATACTCTAAAATTATTTGTCTCGAATTGATTTGACTTAAGCTGTCAGACTTAAATGATTTCGGAACAAGTTACACACATAATATTTTACTTTTTATCTTTTCTAAATGATCTGTCAGGATTAATCTAGGACAACGTATAATCTCTTTTGCATGCGTTAGTGTGTCTTAAAGAGGTGTGACCTTTACTTAACCTTACACCCTTTTAACTCCTAGATATTAAGTCGCGTCTTTCAGACTTCTGGGCTTATAAATAGGCAGGAATAGAGATCATTTAGACTCACTCTTTACAAAAACAAATCCCTTTCTCTCCTCTTCTTCAACCCTTCTCTAGATGAAAAAAAGCATTTTTAAAGTCTCTGTAGAAGAATTCGAAGCCATGCCTTTTTACGAAAAGGTGATGGCTCTCCAGAAGAAGATCGACGAGCTTCTCGCCGAGGAGAAGAAGTCCATAGCTGCCATGCGTGCAGCCTTGGAAGTTCTCCATGCGCGCAACCGGGGGGATTCCGTCGAAGACCCAGCCAAGGTCGCCTAGTTGGTTTAGGTTGGGGGGGACGTCGTTTGTTTTTGTTAAGTTTAATTTTTGTTGTTTCAATGGTCTTTCTGACCATTTTTGTAATTTTTTTAAATTAATGAAATGACCTTTCTGTTTATCTCTATTGTTCTATGATTGTTGTCATAATCTACATGCATGTCTCTATTAGATTATAATTTGACTTAAACTCAACAAAGAACATATAGATAAGATAAAGTTAAATTGTGCTTAAATCACCTAAGTTGTCTTAATAATCTAATCTCTTTGGTTTAGTAAGATTAATTCAACTTATGCGTATTTCTGAATCTATCAGTGGCTAAGCACACATTTCATAGGGTTAACTTCAAATTTAATCAGTTCATTTCTAATCTATCTTACACAAACTGAATAGATCTGCTGTTAATCTCAAAGACATTATTCATGTTGTTCTTAATTCTAAATTAACACTGTCATCTAACTCAAAAGTGAGCTTTAATGGCTACACAGTTGCACAATTTCGTGTTCCATTTGCAGTACTCCAAATGACTTGAAATGACAACAGAGGATGATGATGATGTGTTAGTGTTATCACAAGCAAACTTGGTTATTACATCAACCAGGACTAATTGGTTAATCTCGGACATATGAATAAGTAATTATTTTTCTTTTGCTGATTGAACTTAAACGTAAAATTGACATATTAAGGTATTAGGGTTAAGTGTAACATATTTGCTGATACTAAAATGAATATCCATGACTATCTCTGTAAAATTGTTTCTTTTCCCTAACTACAGCTTCAAGCACAATGTTAATTTACCACATCAAGTCCAAAGGTGTTCTGTACCTCTAAGAGAATAAACCTTCATGTGGAGAAGGCTCTTGATTCATTACACCTAGTTCAGGTATTGAGTTCTAACCAGTTAGAATATTTTTTTTCCTAAAATCTTTGCTTTACTAAGCTGAAATGAGAATTGTTGGAATGTCCCCCAGATTCTCTACCCAATCAGCACACCACATATTCACATTTTCCCATCTTTAACCCCCTTTACAGCTTCTCAACAAACTGTAGTTGACAAATCTTGTAAATCTTAATTTGTGGGGAGTGAACAGGAGGAAAGTGAGGGTGAGGGAAGTGGTGAATATCAAGAAACCATAAGAACAAGGAAGGAAAGGGTGTGTAAAACCAGCCTAGCCATCCTATGTCTTCCCAAAAAAGAATAGGGATTAATAAGGACATCCACATTTCTAGTTTTAGTCTCTTAACAGACTTCAACAATTGAATTAAGTTCCCATCCAGGAACAAACTCAGTGAGGGTAAGGGACACAGTTGTGAAACCTTCTCATACTTGATTTCTAGCCAGGAGTTAGTATAAGTTGCAGGGACACAGGGGGAGCACACACAAGTTACTCTTAACTATTTCTCAAATTCAGCTTGATAAATCTTCTATAAATGAGAGGATTCAGCACCATTCATGGATACCTAATTTGTGACAATGAAGCACTTCAACACACACACCAAATACTCTTGATTCTTCATCTCATTTCATGAAGAAGCTTGAAACCCTATATATTTTGATGATCACTTGTTAGCAAGCTTACTCGAGTATTCTGATCAAATGAGCTAGCCATATGTATATGATTCTCTATTGCAAGATAAATAAATATCTCTAATTAGCAAGCTTGAGATGGTTGTTATACAGCTTAATTGTTATATAAGCAAGCTAAGTTTATAGAATATGTGCCCATCAGCTAGCTGCCTGGGCGTCCAGAAAAACTGCTTGTCAAGTTTTTCATCTTGGTTATTAATTGCATAAAATTGATTAAAACGTGTTAGAGCATATTCATATCATTGCTATTGCTCAATTACTTGTTCTAGACACAGAGAATATTTCAAGATATGTTATCTTTATATAAGGATTACTTTTGACAAAATATTGATTAAACAATTAAGCACTCATGTGCTTCTTTATATCTTGTCTAGCATGAGAATATTCTATTCAGACTCTTTGTTTAAATCTAAAGGTATTACTCCTTAATAACCGTTGTCTTTCAATCTAATAGATTATTAGAAAGCATGTCTCATAATTACACCACTACACATTGTCTAGGAATAATGTAAATGTACTAAGCACATGCTTCGGCTATACTCACAGAAAACCATTACAATTCCTTTTAACATTTCACTTATGCTCAGTCACTAGAAGATATTCAAATCACAGGCTCCGCAAAGTTTATTAGCAACGGCATTAAAGGAATCTTAGCACTCCACAAATCTGATCAATTCATGATGGCATGAACGTGGGAGCGTCCTTGAAGATTTTGATGTGCTGCGTGCTTCTATATATATTCATGAGTTATCTGCAAAACAAAGACAACACACTACGAGAGAATACACAAGCACAACTCCTGCAATTCATTTCCAGATTTCAAAGAGAACTCATTTTCATTACCGACAGTATATTTAGAGAGTTCGATTATTTTAGTTGTAAACATAAACATTGCTCTATTTGTTCAAGTGTAAAGTGTTGTTGATAGCTGAGCTAACGTGGTAACAAGGGTTGGGAACTAGTTTGCTAGAGAAGAGTGTACTTGGGAAGTATAGGTCTTAGAGAGCATTAGTTCAAGAACAGGGGTTCCAGTTAGCTAGCTGCCAGCAAGGGTGAGAAAGGGAGATATATTAGTTGATCTTGTAATCGGCTTTTTCATTGATCAATAATATATTCTCTTACCAGTTGGTAAGGGACCAGGAAGTAGACCGTAGAAGATAGGGGTCGAACCTGGCTAAAACTCGTGTGTTGTTTAATTTCTGTCTTTATATTTCTGCACTGCATTTATCATTTCAGCTTGCTCACAGTCACGTTTTACTGCATCTTAGCTAGCTGACTAGACAGCAAAATAAACTAATTTCAACAGAAGTTTTTCATAAATTTAGAAACTGGTATAATTTGTCATATACACCTATTCACCCCCCCTCTAGGTGTGTTTTTCAAAGCCCACACTCAACGTTGAATTCTCCAAGCTCTTAACAGGGCATTTTATTGAGTTTTATATTCATATCTCTACAACCTCTATGAAATCGTCTGATTTCTCTTTAGTACTGAGGGAAGGGAGTGAAAAACAGGAGAGGCCTGGTTGCTCCAGGGCAAAAGGTGAGCTGTGTACAAGAGCGGTCTCCTATTTCTTCCAGGAGAGCAAAAGGAGAGATTGAGTACCCCTTTAGAAAGGGAAGGTGAGCTGTGAGAAGTGAGCCAGGATGAGATCCCGATGCAAAAATAGAGAGATTAAGAGAGAAGTTTTTTTATGCAGATTCTTGCTTCTCATCCCTCTGATTCTCATAGATACTACATCATTGTTCTTGTTGATAACAAAAAAGGGGGAGAGATTTGAAGGGGATTGAAGGGGATCCATATTTTTTTTCTTTCCTTTAACAACAAAATAAAGGGGGTGAAAATTGAAGAGCTCATAAGTTTTCTTCATATTTCAACAAAGGGGGAGAAAGCTCGGAAGACTTTTAAACCAACCAGCAAGTGTAGGAACAGAACATCCTCTCAGATTGGATGCTATAATTAGGGGGAGCAGTTCTAAGTACACAAGTGAAGTGAGTAGTACAATTCAAATACTGTGTCAAGGAAGTTTGATCAAACCTTTCTGTCCTAGTGAAAGAAAAATCTGAAGAGTGGTTTTTGTTATCATCAATCTCTGGATTTATGTCTTTCTCTTGAAGACATAAATAGGGGGAGAAAGTTGAGACATACATGTCTATAGATGATGATAACAAATACCACAAGGTAGAAAATGAATCAAGGAATCGAAGCTGATAAATAAATCAGGAAGCTAACTAAAATGCAGATCAACTAAAACAAAATCTTAAGAATGGAATTCTGCAAACAGTTAGGGGAAGTATTTTTGTAACAAGCCTTAAGATTCTAAAATCAAATATCAGTAATCAGAAGAGAGTTTGTTGTAACCATTCAAGTAATTTCGAGAAATCAAGAAAAGAAGAGTTCGAGAAGTCATTCGAGAACTCTAACAAAAAGGGTTATTCGAGAAGTCCCAGTTCGAGAAGTTATACTGCTTTCTCATTCGAGAAGTCTGCAACATACACCAGTCGAGAAGTCTACATAATAGGCTGTCCGAGAAGTCAATCGAGAACTCATTCAAAGGGACTATTCCAGAAGACAACATTTGAGAATTCAAGACTCATCAGTTCGAGAACTCAGCCTGGTTTCTTAATAATGCCATAGTTCTCTAATGGAACATATCGAATGAAGATCAAAATCCAGAATTACTTTGCAACCCATGACTTATAGACAGTGGCCAATTACATAGAGGATGTTACGAGTAGGGAGTCAAATTGTAAATATTTGGAGGCTCAAACTCTTCCAAGTGAAAGGTGAAATCAGTCACTGTTTATCCGACTTCAAGGGCAACAATAAGAGTGGAAGCAACCTCCAACATGATTGCATTACTAATGAAGAATTCAAAGGATATCTTGATGAATGCATAAGGATCAGCTGTTTTATCTGGAAGCTCATGCACAGCTCAATAAACAGAAAAGCTTATTGACTTTCGAAAAGATTATCTTTTTGATTAAAGCTACTTTTAGAGATAAAGATCCAAAGCAAAAAGATCTTTTGCATAAAGCATCACGTGGGCTTGGAAGCTAAGTCAACTCAAGAACTTAATAAATTATGAAGAAAGAAACATACACTGACTTGAAGCATGCTGGGATTGTCCAAATCAAGGAAAGAAGATCTTCAAGACATTTCCAGAAATGACTATCACTTCAAGCATGTATGTGTGATAAGTTATACCAAAAATGTATCGTTACATTTCACGTAGCTTACTTGTCTTCATATAGTTTAAATAAGCTATATGAGCAGCATAGTTTTAGTAGAGAAAAAAGCACTGAGCATAACGCACATTGCAGTAGGTTTTCATGTAAACACTAAGACTTTGTAACCCGCAGCTGTGTATTTCTACAGAGAGTATTTTTTCAAATACAACCATCAGGTGGACCGAACAAA
The DNA here is from genome assembly GCA_036435485.1 of Saposhnikovia divaricata. Lineage (NCBI taxonomy): Eukaryota > Viridiplantae > Streptophyta > Magnoliopsida > Apiales > Apiaceae > Saposhnikovia > Saposhnikovia divaricata. The sequence continues at coordinate 152,316,729 of CM071594.1, forward strand.
CTCACCTGAGATTTTTATATCTTGTGTTGCATTTGTCTTAGATATCTTGTCTACCTTGCTTACTCTTTGTTCTTATAAACATTCGACCTTAAGAACTAACCAAGTCGAAAGGATTTAGTTAAGATTGTTTTCAACCCCCCCTTCTAAAATCTTGTGGTGCTTAACTGGGAAATTACAACCTTGAATTTTAGTCCTAAGAGCAAGGGATATAAGAATATCCTTAAACAATGATCAAGAAGTTCAAGCGAGCTCTCGTCTCTGGAGTTTAAAAGGCAAGAAGCCCACATGATTGTATTTCTTGAAATCTAAATCGTGGAATCAACCTTGAATCCTTGACCTAGAATCAAGAAAAACAAGAGATAAAGATGGGACCAAGACAAACATTGAAGTCCTGATGGACCACCCGTTAAAGAACCATATTGCATAGCCCGAAAGAAAATTGAAGGTTAATCAAGTGGAAAATTGAGTTAGGAGATTTTGACATCACATATAAGCCTCGGATGACCATCAAGGCTCAGGCGTTAACTGACTTCATGGTTGAATGTATCGTTAACAACCAAGAAGTCGGGGGGCAAGAGGTATTAACCCAAGAGGGTAAAGAACTAGAAAACAAGAATGAAGATGAAAACATGACCCTAAAAGAATATTGGGTGCTCTATTTTGACGAAGCGTCAAAAACAAAATCAAGAAGATTAGCTAAAAGGCTATTACTACAAAGAATAGTCTGGAGAATATATTCCAAGACTAAGGATTGATGCCTGGATAGCCGGTTTAGGCTTGGTCAGCCTTGAGGGTCAAGAACCTTAAAGTCTATGGAGATTGGTAGTCTCCCAAAGTGAATGGTAAATTTGAATCCAAGGAGGAATCTATAGAAAAGTACTTGAGATTGTGAAGGCTGTGGTGGCTCAATTTGATGAGTGCGATGTGGAGCATATTCCAAGAAATGAGAACATTAAGGCCGATGCCCTATCTAAGTTTGCCTCTTCTGAGATAGAGGATTATGCGGAGAGTTTTTACTTCCAGGTCCTGAAGACCCCACTATCGATTCGAAATTGGTAACACCAATTGATGTAAGCTGAAGGATAAACCCTATTAAAACTCATCTTGAGACTGGTTGGCTCCCTGATAATGACTTGAAGGCATAGAAAATGTTAGTGAGAGTGTTGAGATAAGTGGTCCTTTCTCATTCCATACTTAAAATCTTGAATCTCAAATCCCGACAAAAAATTTAAGCCTTGATGGCCTATAAGGCTATCTGCCTCCAATCGAGCTTGTCGTTTGAGTTTAAGGACTTGAATCAAGAGCCGTCGATCGAATTCAAACCAAAGCAAAGTCCTGTGAGCATTAGAAGAAGGTTGGAATCCTAGAATTAAAAAATTAACCAAGGCACACCAGACTTGAAGTCAAGTGCTAGGGAGAAAGTCAACTTCTTGAACGATCAACCGAAGTAAGACCTCCACCATATGAAACAAGGGGGCAAGAGCTAAGGGACTTCATCATTTCTGCATCTTAGAATGAGAGTTAAGGGTTGATGATAATCAACAAACACCAATGAATTCAAGGTTTCGAATCAAAGATTCGGCAAACGAGTTAAAGCCCTGAAGGTCACGGAAACTAAGAGTAAAGTCAAGAATGTCTGGTTTTCGACATTCAAATACTGACATTAGACGTTGAATACTGACGTTGAGGTTCAAATATTGACATTCGAATATTGGCGTTGAGGTTCAGATACCGATGTTCGAATATTGACGTTGAGGTTCAGATATCGATGTTCGGATATTGACGTTGAGGTTCGAATATCGAAATTTGAATATTGACTTTGAGGTTCAAGAATCAAACCACGGTCAACCAAGGTCCTAGGCAATCATCAGCCGACCGACTATAGCCGATTGACAACCTAATGGAGCTTTGGCCGACTGACTCTCTCCGATTGACTCATTTTGGAGCCTATTAACCGACTAACGTCAGTCTAGAAGGTTGTAAGCGAGTTCGAATCACGAAAAACATGGACAGCAGCCTATCAATGACCTGGTGGAGTTCTAGCAGACTAACAATCACCGAGTGACTTATTTTGGAGTCCCCCAGCCGACTGACATCGGTCTGGAAGGTGGAAAGCAAGCTTGAAGCATGAAAACCATGACAGTAGCTTGACGGAGCTCTGGCCGACTGACGTCAGCCGATTGACTCACCCGAGAGCCCGTCGACCGACTGACGTCAGTCTGGAGGGTTGAAGGCGAGTTTGGAACCTGAAAACCGTGTTTCAAACATGAAATTTTTGGAGATTGAAATTCATGTTCGAATACTAAAATCCGTGTTAGAATACTGAAATTGACGTTTAAAACATGAAGTTGATATTTGAAACTTCACCTTGATGATCGATATGTCACCTTGCTGATTGACATGTCACGTTGATGACCGACCTCATGCCCCGGACCCTTCAACGTTGTTTGGGCCATATCTTGAGTTCCAGATATCGGATTCGGACGATCTTACAGTCCACGCGGAGCTCATTGAGTTTTCTATACTCTTGGAGACCCTTGGCCGAGTGATGGTGGCCGACTGGCAGATTTTGAAGCCCTTAGGCCGACTAACACTCACTCTTAACCCTACATGGGCTGATTAACGCTGTTTGGGCCATATCTTGAGCTCTAGATATCAGATTTTGACGATCTTACAGTCCACGCAATGCTCTCTGAATTTTCTATAGTCTTAGAGAGCCTTGTCCAAGTGGGGTTGGTCGACAGAGGCATTTTGAAGCACTTAGGCCGACTTGGAACTCAATCCGACTATCCATGCTATTTGGGCCATATCTTGAGTTTCACATATCAGATTTGGATGATCTTATAGTCCACGCGAAGCTTACTGAATTTTATACGGTCTTGGACCACCTTTGGCTGACTGATTTCTACCGACCAGAAGCCAAGAAGGCCTTCAACAGACTAAGTACCGGTTGACTGAGTGTTGCCGACCCGGAACTCGCTCCAGCCGACAGAGTGCCGCCGAGCCGGAACTCGCTCCGAAGCCGGAGCTGGATTCCAATCCGAAGCCGGAGCCAGATCCGAAGTGGGCCGTGAGCGCCGTTTAGCGTCGTTTAGTGCTGTTTAGCGCTATTTAATGCTTTTAGCACCATTTAGTGCCTTTAGTGCCGAAAGCACTGTTAGTTCCGTAAGCACCGTTACTGCCGTTAGCTCCGTTTGGTGCCTTTTAGCGTCGTTTAGCGTCGCTTAACATCGTTTAAGGCTGATTAGTGCCGATTAGCATCGTTTAAGCATCATCGTAAATGCGTCGGTCGCTCCACGCTTTACATCAAGACGATACCCGTGAAACACTAGTGTAAACTAAAGTCCCCATATAAGGGTAGGAAAATTAAGTAGTCCCAGGTAAGGGATAAAAGGGACCCCGAGTCTCGAAAAAGACAATTATAACTTCTATGAAAACCTGATCAGTTTTCGTAGAAGTTGAGGGGAAAATGATATGGACTAAAAATAAGCCCTAAAGACACAATTAATGTTGCATTAATTAGACCTAGCTTGGTCCAGATATGAAGCCCATTAATGAGGCCCAAAACCCTAATTAATATTGAGGGTGATTAACAGCTTGCAAATAAGAGTCAAATAAGGAAATAATATCTTTATGAGTAGCCTACAAGGCACCTAATCGCACAAGGAAGCTGATTCCTACAAAGAAGGATCTAGAATCGGGCCCAAGGAGGTGGCTTGCCCAACAAGTCTCCGAACCCTATTCTAAGTCTTAGGCTGCCAGCGCCTATATAAAGGTCTGACCCCTCATTCTCAGAACTACGTTTTTGGCTTGATTCTCAACTCTTAGATACGTAGGCATCTTGTGAGCACTGTTTATTCTCGAAACGCAAGAACAACCATTAAAACTCGAAGCTCACCAACCCTTGAATTTAATACATACAAACCCTAGTCGCAATTTACAAACCCTCATTTTTATTCCACAACAATTGCTTGCTCCAGATTGGTGAATACTTTTTTTGAATAAATAAATTTATAATAAGAATTTTTTTTAATAAATTATGGAATGAACGAAAATTAAATCCAAAATATTAAATAATAAAAATAAATTTTAATCACTTGAACTATGTTATCGTAATTCATTTTTTTTATCCTTCCATAATTTTAACCACTTCAGATGTATACTAATTCAACTGCTGAGGAAATATATGTCAAAGTATTTAAGCTGAGCAATGCTATGAGCTGTTTGAGGGAACTTTTTTCTAGAATAAGTCAAATTATTTTAAGATAAAGTTAGAGATTCTTAACTTTTCAACTTATTTTCCAACTTATTTTTGCAACTTATTGAATCTCAAACATACATTAAATACTTGTATAAATTTTTTTTTATCAAAATATAAAAATTTTATCCGAAAACAAGTCTATAAATCCTTAAAAAATGATGAGCTAAACAGTCACGACCAGTTGTTCCACTCAATTTTGACTTCATCGGATTACTGCTACTCGTTTTTGATGTTTTCAATGTCTCTACAGACTTGTAGGCTATTGGTCGGCCAATTTCTCTACCAAATTCTTTAATGCGCGTTTTCTAAAAACAAAATGGGCATTTATAGGGTCTGTTTGTGATATTTTAAAACAAATAATTTATAATATTTTTCAAATATTTTAAAATAAATAATTTATAATTTAAAGTGTATAAGTGTATATAAGTGATAAATGAATTATTACTTATAAGTTATTTTAGTATTTAGATAATTTTACTTTACAAATTGGAAATATATTTGATAAATTATAACTTATAAGTTGAGATCCTTAATTTTTTAAAAAAATATTTTTGAAACAAAAATTTTAATAGGTGAATGTAAAATAGAAATATTGAAATACAAAATACTTTAACGCAAAAAAGTACTGATAAAATACGTCATTTACGTAATTTTAGCAGCAATCTCATCACGTAGTGCCCGTAGTAGAATTTTGAGGAATGTAGGTTTCATTTTAGGCAATTTCAAACGCACTATCTTTAGTATTTGATTTTCTAATAAAATTGTGAACCTTCATTGTAACCAAAACTATCTTCTATATTATTGATGAGCGAAGGCATATATCTTCTACTTGACCAATTTGAAGTTTAACTTAGATTTATCAAGCAAAAACAGTACTAGTTCAATTCCTAAATAATAGTTACTTTGATTTTATATGCATATATTTTGGTTTGATTTTTTTAAATTTATTGCAAAATTTAAAATTTTGTATAAAATAAAATTTTAAATTCTAAATTTAAAATTTTGTATCAAATTAAAATTTAAATCTGACTACATTTTATTTTTACGTTTTAAAATACATATTAAATAAAAAAAGGAATGCTGAATATGTGTAAAAATATTTGACAATGTTAGAAAATAAATAAAACACTCAAATATAGGTGCACAAGCAGCACAAAATTAGCGCAAACAAGGAAATAAGTTTGGAAAACTTTGGTAAGAAAGTATGTAGCTGTTAACTTGCTGCTTATCTCATTTAAATAGTAAAATAAGTTTCATTCCTATGTTTATGTTTGCCAAGCGAGTACCATGAGTTCTATCTAGCCAAACACCCACATCGTACCAGCTCAGTTCCCTTAAAATATAAATTACATTAATTTTAAGTGTAAAATATGTAAATTACATTAATTTAATTATATTAAATTGAAAATAGTACTAACTAATATATAAAATTATGTCTATTATATGACATAAATATATGATACATAATCAATAATATATGTTAAATGACATTAGCATCTCTAATGACATAATATAAAATGGTTGGTTAAATAATATAAAATAATAATTATCTAATTTTTGTTGAATCCATAAGATTTTGTGTTCTAATGGAGTTGATTTTAATGATTATTTTTATATTTAAAAAATAATATATCATTATGATTTCAGATTATCATAAATGGACTATATTATATTAATATTGTAACAAATGATTTGAAATATTAGTACAAATCTCTACAAGTTCACCAAATATGGATTGGTTGAAATTATTGTTGAGGAAAATATACTACTGGAATACATTTCCTTTACATATTTTCTAAATTTTTTATTTATGACATGTTAAATTAATTTTTAGTTGAGGGATTTTTTTCCATGGCGGTGCTCAAACTATAATAAACCATGAAAGTTATAACTTTTAATTTTTACTTTGCATAAAATTAATATACAACTTGACAATTTCAAAAAAAAATGCTATAACAAACCATGAAAGTTATAATTTTTAGTTTTTATTTTGCATAAAATTAAGGGATATTTACAGAAATACATAAGATTTTAACAATTCTTTCCAATTTTACTATCATACAACTATCATTTCACTTCTATAAAATCATTTTTTCAAAAATACTACCCCATTATAATTTTATGTTTTCAATATTCCAAAAATAATACCTTCCTCAGTTGCAACTTTTGCAACCTCATTTGCAACTTCGATGCTACAAATTTTTGATTGCAAGTTCCAGTTTTCAAGTGTAATTTTCGACCACTTTTTTTGGAATATATATATATATATATATATATATATATATATATATATATATATATATATATATATATATATATATATATATATTCGAAAAAACCGGTCGAAAATGACATCTGAAATCCGGAACTTGCAATCAGAAATTCGTAGCATCTCAGTTGCAAATGAGGTTGCAAGGCCCCGCCAGGGGCACTCATAATTGGTGGATTTGGGTTGCAAGGCGCCGCCAGGGGCACTCATAATTGGTGGATTTCTGATTTGCAACTTTCAGTTTTCAGTTGCAACTTTTGCAACCTCAGTTGCAACTGAGGTTTGCAACCTCGGTTGCAAAAACCTCAGTTGCAAAAACCTCAGTTGCAACTTTTGCAACCTCGATTGCAACTTTTGCAACCTCAGTTACAACTGAGATTTGCAACCTCAGTTGCAACTTTTTCAACCTCAGTCAGTTGCAACTTTTGCAACCTCAGTTGCAACTTTGGTTTGCAACCTCAGTTGCAACTTTTTGCAACCTCAGTTGCAACTTTTGCAACTGAAAACTGAAAGTTGCAAATCAGAAATCCACGAATTATGAGTGCCCCTGGCGGGGCCTTGCAACCTCATTTGCAACTGAGATGCTACGAATTTCTGATTGCAAGTTCTAGTTTTCAGATGTCATTTTCGACCAGTTTTTTGAAATATATATATATATTCCAAAAAAGTGGTCAAAAATGGCATCTGAAACCCGGAACTTGCAATCAGAAATTTGTAGCATCGAAGTTGCAAATGAGGTTGCAAAAGTTGCAACTGAGCAAGGTAGTATTTTTGGAATATTGGAAACAAGGTCGGTATTTTTAGAATTTTAGAAAGGTTGGTAGTATATATTTAAAAATCCAATAGTTAACATGGGTAGTTTTGAAACTATCCCTAAAATTAATATACAACTTAACAGTTTCAAAAAAAAAAAACTACAACTTAGCAAAAAAGATACTTAAAGATACAGACATAGATTAGTTGGAAATGCCATAAATGAAGAGGATAATGGGAGGAGCAGATAAATTAAACGAAACAGTGAGATGGGGTAGGATACGAAATCTAGTCCGCTGCAGCGTCAAGTACGTTTAATGCGAGTAGCAATCTGGTTATACTTTCAACGCAAATTCAATACGGTACGGTCGTCTATAGACAACGTGTATGTGACCAACTGACAGTAACCGAATTAACAAATTTTTTGCTGGACTGAAGCTGTGCTCAAGACTGAATACTGACACCCTGTTTGGTTGGGCGGAAAGCAATGGCTTGAGGAGGGAATGGAATGACCCATTCCATTAAAAAAAAAAATTCTGTTTGGTTGGGCCAAAGGAATGGAATGGTCCATTCCATAAATCATTCCATTCTCTACCTTCCTTACTCATTTCAATTTTATTCTAAACCGAAGGATAGGCCCATTCTATTCAGTCGGCTAAAAAAACCTATCCACACACACTCATATATCTCGCTCTCCCTCTTCTCTCTATCTTCTCTCTCTCTCTCTCTAGGCAGCTTCTCTGTCTCTCTCCCTCCCTCTCGCAGCTTCTCTATCTCTATCCCCCTCTCTCTACGCTCTATCTTCTCTCTCCGTCCCTTCTCTCTTAATCAAAATTTTGTATATTATCCAATCGATCTACAGTTCCGATATAAATTTCAAACCTTAATCGACAATTTGGAACCTCATTTGATCTATCTAAACAGGTTTGAAACTTATGGATTCATATAAATTGTTCATCAGATTTATGATAGCTTGTTTTTTGATATATGTATGTTCATAGCTGGCTGTAGGTGTAATTTTCGATTTGTATATGTTGAATTGATTCATTGGTGTAAATATGCCTATATTAATGTATATAGAGGAGCTTTGTGTTTAGATGCATGTTTTTTTATGTTATGTTGAGATATGATGATTGTATTTTAGGTGTTATTGTAGAATGTGTGTCACGTATTTGATAAAAAGGCTCTAAGAACCATCTGATTATATGCAGTCGTGGCACGGCTTTCGTTAAGTAGTAGAAAATCTATTCGAAGGAAGGGAATTATGCTATATATGGTGTGGCTGAAAATGTTTGCTTCGATTTCTTGGTTTTTTCAAATGATTGTAGTTTTAGGGACAAGGGTAGCATTAAGACAAAGGTATAAGATTTTTAAGATGGAAAGGATTCACTATGTTGATAGGTTAGTTAATCAAAGTGATGAGACTTGTGTTAAAAATCTTAGAATGAACATGAAAACATTTCATAGATTGTGCTTTACCCTTGAGTCTAGAGGATACATACGCGATACAAAATATATGAAAGTAATTGAACAAGTTGCGGTTTTTCTATACATACTAGCACACCATGAAAAGATGAGTGTTATGAGTACAAATTTCCAAAGGTCGACTGAATCGATTAGTAGGCATTTTCATATGGTCCTTAATGGGGTTTTGAGATTACAAGAGTTTAAGCATCCTGAACCGATTCCAAATGACTCAACCGATGAAAAGTGGAAATACTTTAAGGTACGATTAAACACTATAAAGAACATTATACTAGAAGATGTCTACAATTTACATATTGTCTCATATTTTGTCTATTTTTTATTAGAATTGTCTTGGAGCTCTAGATGGGACACATATTAGAATGAATGTACCTGTACAAGACAAGCCTAGATATCGAAAAAGGAAAGGTGAAATTACAACCAATATCCTTGCTGCGGTTACACCAAATCTAGAATTCACCTATGTACTAACCGGTTGGGAAGGATCTACCGCTGATGGGAGAGTCCTAAAAGATGCTTTGTCAAGAAAGAATGGACTAAAAGTTCCTAAGGGTAAAGAGAATCATTTTGTGTTTTTTCTAAGACGTTTTCTTGCACTATGTAAATACTAAAACTTATGAAATTTGAAGGTACTTACTATTTCGTAGATGCGGGCTATACTAATGGAGAAGGATTTATGGCACCTTTTAGAGGACAAAAGTACCATAGGAGTGATTGGAGAAAGGGGCAACAACCTACATGTGCTAAAGAGTATTTTAATATGAGACACTCAACCGCACGAAATGTGATTGAACGTTGTTTTGGTATTTTAAAAAAGAGATGGGCAATATTAAGAAGTCCGTCATTCTACCCTCCTAAAATTCAAAGTCGAATCATTCTAGCTTGTTGTGTGTTGCATAATTATATTAGAGCCGAAATGACTTGTGATCCAAGTGAACTTGACTTTGACAAGGAAGGGGGGACAAACATGGAGCGTGAGGTTGTCGAAGAAAATATTACAAGCATTGGTACAACTACGGAGTGGACATCTTTTAGAGGCAACCTAGCTTAAACTATTTTTAATGAGTGGAGAGGTTCAAGGCGATAATTCATTTTGATAGTTGGTTAGTACATGTTTTATGTTCTGTCAGTTATGTGTAAATTTGTTAATAATTTTATGTGTTTTTATATGTTTCAATATTATTCAAAAGTGTATATAGAGGAGTTTTGCACTTCTTTTTTGGTCTTGCCGAACCTTTATTATGGTTCTCATTAGAATAAATATAAATCAAGTGAAGTCTGACGATTTTGACAGGTTCTAAATTTGACTGTTACTTCTCCAGTTTATTCCCCTGCCTTATTTGGTTGGATTTTCTTTCACTATTTCTTAGCTGGTGCATTTTTAATTAACATTGAGATTATTGTATATTTTCTCAGGATATGGATGGTGATACTCAATCAGCTAATTCATTGGTGGAAAAAGGCGCTGGAAAAAACAAAAGGAAATGGACCGATAAAAAAGATGAAAAACTTGTTGAAGCTTTGATGGAACTTGTGAATACTGGAAAATTCAAAGCAGATAATGGATTTAAAACTGGATATTTGACATTTCTTGAGGATTCACTGCACACCAAGCTTCCCCAATCAGGTATAAAGGGAAAGCCTCATATAGAGTCTCGGATGAAGACATTGAAAAAGGATTTTACTGCTGTGTACGATATCCGATATGGAACAAACAGTTCGGGATTTGGATGGAACTCAGAAGAGCAGCTTGTTACAGCACCGAGAGATGTGTGGGTTCAATATCTTAAGGTAAGCACCGAACTTTGTACTTTGTTTTTCGTTAATTAAGGAGCTATCTTTAATAATTGCTTCTAATTGCTTCTAATATGTTAGTTAATTAAGGAGCGATCTTTGCCCATCAGGAATGAGTTAGACTTAAGGAGGAATTGGGAGTTGTACTGAGCTATATTGTATCAGTAGCCTGATTGGAAACAGTAGAGCAAAACGCATAGACTAATGAGCCTTTCGACCATTTACAGAAAAACAGCTGCAATGTTAATAAAAAAAAAGAATTTGGCTAGTATTCATATTAACATGTCCACACAAAATATGTAGACACATCTGGTAATAAGAGTTAACGGATACTTGCAGTGAATATAAGTTTCTATTTTTTCATCCTTTATGTATTTGGATTCAATTTTGGTCCCTACCATGTGAACTCCTAGCTAGCTACTTGCTGCTCTCATTCACTTTCTTCATGATTATACATCAAATTTTTCACATAAATCTGAGACTGATCAAGATACAGGGACAGTGACAGTAGCCACATATGCCTTAGTTTGTAGTATATGGGCAGAAACCTAACTCTGTTCCAAATTTTCTTTTTTTTTTGCAAAATTTATATATAATAGTTGACTGATATTTATGGATAATATGAAGCCCGTGATCAAGTTTTGATAAGTCTGCATATGCATGACCTGTTTTTATGATTGTACAGGTTCATCCGAGAGCGGCTAAGTGGAAGACTACTCCGTTTCCATTCTTCAAATAGTTTTCTATCATTTTTGGAAAAGATAGAGCAACCGGAAATTTAGCTGAAAATCTTGAAGATGTGGTGGAAGAACTAAATATGGAAGCTGCTGATGATGTGCAACCAAGCACACATTCAGAAGAGGCAACAAATAAAAAAGAAAAAAAAGGAAATGTTGATTCATTATTGGAGGCTGTCTATGCTGCTTCGGAAAGGATTGCTAATCAGTTCGAGGCTTCCACCAAATTACTTATTGCAGCAGATAAAGATATGATGTTAAAAAAGAAGCAGCTGAATGAAGAACTATCAAAGATTCCAAATCTCAATGTATTGCAGAAACTTCAAGTTGCAAAAAAAAATAGCCAAAGATGAAGATATGACGATCTTATTTTTTGCAGCACCTGTCGAGGAAAAGATCGTATTTGTTAATGCCATTCTAGCTAACGAGATTTGATATCAAACTTTGTTGTCTGTTTTTTATTATTTATTTGTTGAGGAGTCCTCATATTGAGTGAGATGTTATCAGTAGCCAGCTGAGGTTTACTGCTGTTGGAATATTGTTCTTTTGGTTGGGAACTCAGTAGTATTTTTTAAATGGTTGTACTAGTACATTTTCTCTGTCTTTCTTATTTTGGCTAATAGTTTGTGTACACTGGAGAAACAAAACCTATGTTGGAGATTGCATATATTTTACTGTTATGTAAACAATTTATTAGCTACATTTTATTGTTACTACTGAATTTCAAGCTTTTTGGTATTCAAGTAGTGTACTTGGCTGTTATTTAATATGGGAGTGGTTTATAATGCTTTACAAAAATAAATTTGTCAAGAAGTAAAAAATAAAATAAAGAACCATTCCATTCCTTTGAGTAACCAAACAGTTCAAAGGAATGGAATGATCCATTCCATTCCAGTCACAAAATAACGAACCTAACAAGAGTCTTGAATGGTCATTCCATTCAATCTTCTTTCCATTCTCCTATCATTCCATTCTTACCTTCATTCCATTCCTACCAAAATCCATTCATCCCAACCAAACACAATGTGAAGGTTTTCTCATATTGTTGACAGTTTCCGCGGGTCGTTTTTGTGTGTAAAGTTTATATGTTTATTTTCTGGTATTTTTTCAAATAATTTTTGAAAGATGAGAATTAAATGCAGAATCTTCAACAATAGAGAATAAATTCCCGCCACTAAGCTATGTTATGATAATCAAATATTTATAGTTGATTTGTCCCCTAATTAAAAAAAAAATTAAGCAACCTACAAAATTTACAAGGGAAAATGATTAGTGGATAACATTAATGGAATTATACTAAATATTACAATTCTTTTATAGAGTAATTCATTAATAATAAATCATATGAGTTATGACCTTCACAGAAATAACTAAAATTGAACAAATTTATAATAAAATAGATCAAATCATAAGTTCCTTCATTCAAGTTACGATCATTAAAATACAAAGCAAATGTATGTTTTTGATCACTGGCTATTACATCCTAGCAGACAGGGTTCGGAGGAGAGCAAAAGCCCCATCATTCGGGCACTGTATGCGAGACGGTGAATTCCGGCTATACAAGAAGTTTTACACCGATATCAATTCATTTTGATACTAACTCGGTGTTGACTCGTCGGATCTCAGTGAGTCAGGGCATTGAACTCGGACGATTATTGTGGTTTGGTGATGGTTACTTGGTGTTCTCTACATTTTATGTTAATTGGAGTTAAAACCGTGTGCCTTACTTTTGTGTTTACATTATTTGATTCATGAGTAAAATTTGTGTTATTCAACCCTTGTGTAATATTAAGAAATTTGTTTGTGATTGTATGAGAAGTTTTACTCCCTAGTGGTTGTAAAATGTTTTGATTATTTGTTATGGTGCTCTGTAGTGATACAGTGATCTTTTTGGCTCTTGGAGGTTTGATTGAGTGTCTGTTTGACAACATTGTTGCTCTTTAGCGTGTTCTTCATCATTGCATTGGTTTTATGTACTGCTTGACTTTAGTTTTGGTTGCAGAGTATATATAGAGACATTTAGTGTATAACTGGCAGTCTTTCTTTTGTTGTGCTCCTATTTGCTATGGATTGAATTTTAGAGTCACCTTGCGAGAACTGATTTTCTCTGAGTTGTGTTTTGCTTCGTGCGTAAGTTCTCGCTGAGATTTTCTAGTTTCTCAGATTTGTTGCTGAGTTTCTGAGGTTTAAATTTGGTCGAGTCAGTTGCTGTTTGCGAGTTGAACCGTTGCTGTGCTGTGTAAAATTCACTTTGTGTTTTCTGTTTTTAAAAATGCGATTTGGTTGTTTTTTATTTTATTTTTTCTTTGATTTTTGGTTAAATTGCTGAATTGCATGCGTGTGTAGCATTATGGATTTTGGGCTAATTTGTTTTAGTTTAGTTTATTTTTGATATGTTTCCATATTTAGCTTTAGGATGTGGGCATGATTAGGGGATTGTTTCTAAGTTTTTAAAGTGTATTTATGTGGGTTGATTATGCATTTATTGGTCGTTGACAAATAAAATATGTTATATATTTGATCAATAATTTAGGGAGTCTTTTACGAAATTTTGGTAGTTGGTATATGGAAATTATTTCGTGATTGGTAATTGGTTTAATTATGCATGTATTTATGACTAATTTTAGGCATGATTTTTGTTTTAAATATCTAGGACTAATTTTAGGATTGATTTATGTTTTGTTTTTATAATATTGGTATGTTAATAATTGTAATTTACTTGTCATCTTTTAAAATGTATAACAGATATTATAACTAGTATTTTATTGTCATTTAGTACTTTATTGTCATTTAGTACGATTAAATTCATGTATTTAATGTCATGCCTATTTTATGCACATATTTTAATTGCTAATTGATTCTTGTTTTTTTGATAGGTTTAATGAGGATTTTGAAATCAGTTATTTCATTAAATGCTAATTGATTCTTGCTTTTTTGATTGAGGCTTTGAATATTTAGTGGGCTAATTGATTGTTCTTTTAATTTTGATTTGATTTTTATTTTGAAAAGTTTTAAAAAGTACGATTGTACCATTTTATATGGTTTTTGTGCCATTTTATATGGTTTTGTACCTATGAGGGCGTGCCATATATTGTGGCTTTTTGGACCAATTTAGGGTTATTTTGATGTCATCTATTTGACGAGTTGAGTCATTATTGATGATTGTTGTTTTGTCATATTTGTAATCGACAATTATTAATTATAATATAGATTCATAAAATAAAATTTTATTTTATTTTGATACTAAGTACATGTCTAACCAAAGGGACCCCCTAAAAGGCATATGATGTAGCCTATTTGTATTTCGAGGATACAACTCAACTTAAACAAGATTGTATTAGTAAAGAGTATATAGACTGTCACAAGGAATCTCAGATTGTATTATCTGTCAGAAGAAAAAGATCAAGGTCAATGTACAGACTTGAAGAATTACTACATTGAAAGAAGTTCAGTCATCTGATCAAGCCTCAGTGAAGTATTCGTTAAAGAATTGGATTCATTTGAAGTGACAGAGATTTCGACAGTGACAGAGACAGTACAGAAGAATTAATAGAGAGAGGAGAAAAGAAAAGGAACAAGATTTTAAATTCAATATATGAAGAACAGTCATTGCGGTTAGTCACTCATGAACCAGACAGTACATCGAGTGTCAACATTAAACAGTGGTTGTTCATCATTAACTTCAGTGGTTCAAGTATGTTAAGAGAAGAAAAGAACCAAATCATAAAGTCAAAAATAAAGAAAAGCCGTTGGAGTTAGTCGCTCATGAACCAGACCGTGCATCGAGCGTCAACGAAAATCCGGTGGTAATTCTTTATTACTTTCAGTGGTTCGGAAAAAGATTGGGCTGTCATATGATTAATATTAATTCTCATTTAATTAATATTATTATTTAATTAATAAATTAATTCATTCTGAATTAATTTATTTATTAAATTAATTCATATTAATTAACTTTGAATTAATGTTTTAATCCAAATTGATTTATATTAATTCTCATTTAATTAATATAATTATGTAATTGATTTAATTAATAAATTAATTAATTCTGAATTTATTTATTTATTAAAGTAATGATCATATTAATTAATTTTGAATTAATGAATTAATCTTATTTAATTTAATTATTAATTTAGTTAATTAATCATTACTTTTCTAAATGATTATTTGATTAAGTTACATAATTAAATTAAAATAAAAAGAAAATGAAAGTCGACTGTTTGATTTGTTTCGTACCAAAACGAACTGAAAAGAAGACAGAGTGATTCAATCTGGTACAAATTGCTGTGGATTAGTTTAATAAACAATTGAACAATTTGTACAAAGAAATAAGAGATATGTCGACAGAATTAGTGTTTAAAAGAAAAGCATCAGTCTGTCAACAATTCAAATGACAACTTGCTGTGAATCACATGCTTACTGTCACATGTCATCTTGCTGTCGGTTAACGCGCCTTGGCGCGCGTGTACAACACGCGCCCGATGAAACAACACAATCAGCCGCGCTTGTCCTGTACTCCCTGCCCCTGCGAGTGGTTCTTCTTTTACAGCAGTTCAACTTTTGTTAAATTCAATTATTACAGCTGAGTTTTTTATTTGTTAAAGACAATTTTGATTGTCTTACCGATTGTCTTGATAAGCATTGATTGTCTTGCCTATTGTATTGCCTATTGTCTTGGCAGTACAAATTGATTATCTTGGAGGTTTTGGATTGTCTTACCGATTGTCTTGGCAGTACAAAACTGATTGTCTTGCCGATTGTCTTGGCAGTACAAATGAAAAAGAAAAGTGGCAGAAGACTACATAAAATCAAGACAGGCGGCCAGATCAAAACAACACTCAGAACATATCATCTTCAAAAAAAAAAACAAAAAGCCATTCTCTCTCATTGAAGAACAACACAGCAAGGGAAATAAATTTGTATAAATTCAAGTTCTTAGCCTTTTTAATATCTGATCCGATAGAACTTGATTACTTGATACTCTTGTACTATTAGCGAGTTTTTACTCCTAATCTATATCTTGATTTTTATTAACAAATCTAGAAAAATTCATGTCGAATTTTCTAATTTGTTTTTATTAACTAGATATAAATTATGTACTGTATTTGTAACAAACCCCTCAAGTTAATATAATTTTATATTCAACTTGAATTTTGTTTCATTTAATTCCGCTCTAATTTGTCAAAATATAAATTAAATTTATCCGGACAAATTTCGATTAAACAGTACTGTTTGTATTCAACCCCCCCTTCTACAAACATATTGGACCTAACAATTGGTATCAAAGCCTATTGATTGATACACAAATCAAGATCCTATTTTTATTCAGTCAAAAATCCATTTCGAATTTTTAACTCACTTAAAAATTCATCATGTCTTCAAAAGTCCTTGTTAAGATTCCTATCTTTAATAAAGATAATTATGATATGTGGAAAAATAAAATGGAGCTGTTTCTTGATGTTACAAATTCTAAATATTTGGGTGTTCCGAAAAATGGACCTAAAATTCCTATGGTCATTGAACAACAAGTTGTTACTAATGGAATTGTTACAACATCTGCTAGAACCCATGAAAAAGACCCTGCGTCTTATACTCCAGATGAAAAAGAGGATGCAGGACTAGACAAGAATTTGAGACTCATACTATTAGATTCCCTAGATGCTGTGATGTACCGTCATGTGAAGAATTGTAAAACTGCAAAGCACATGTTGGAAAATATTGAGACTATTAATGAAGGAACTGATGAAGTCAGGGAAAACAGACTTCAAATTTTAATCTCTGAGTATGAACACTTTAGAGCTGGCCCTAATGAAGGCATTCAGGAAGTGTTTGAAAGGTATAACAAAATAATAAACAACTTGCAAATCCATGGCAAGCAATATACACAAAAGGAGATTAACATGAAGTTTCTACTGACCATGCCTACTCACCTAGAACATAGGATAACTGCCATTAGAGAAGCCAGAGACATGAATCAAATTACTCTTGAAAGGCTTTTCGGCATTTTGAAAACCTATGAGTTGGAACAAGTTCAACAGAAAGAAATTCATGGTGAAGGTAGGGTTCCAAGTTCTTCTACAGCTCTAGTGGTTGAGACTCCAAAGGAAGTGGAAGCTAAGGTTGTTCAACCTTGCAGCGCTGACAAGGAACAGGTTGAAGTTGAGATTGGTCATACACCTGTCAGTCAGGATGGTGGAGATTTCTACTCATTGGAAGAGCTGGATCAGTTGGAAGATGAGTCAATGGCTATGATGGTGAGGCAATTCAGTAACTTCAGATTTAGGAGGAATCCCAAGTTCAAGTTCAAATCTAACTACAATAGATTCCAGCGAGGAGGTTCTTCCTCAAGTAGCACAAGGGGTGGCTACCAAACTGGAATGGTAGATAGAAGCAGGATTAGGTGCTTTAAATGTAATGAACTTGGACACTTTGCAATTGAGTGTCATCAACCTCAACAAGATGCAAGGAGAGAGTATGCATCTGGTAAGAAGAACACAGACACGGCCTATGTGGTACAAGGCAAAAGCTGGGATGACACAGACAGTGAAGATGAAGAAGTTGGAATTCTTGCACTGGTGGCAAATGATGGAGCATCTGATCATCATAACAAACCGGTAATTCTTATACTGACACTGAATTGATTCGTAGTCTATATAATTCCTTAGGTAATGCATAAACTAAATATAGAAGACTAGATCTGCTAAGCACTAAACTTGGCAATGAAGTGTCAGAATTGAAAAAGGTGCATATTAATCAAGTCAACAAAGAGATGAAATAACAATGCTTCATAAAAAGGAGAAAGCTATTCTAGAAGTTGTAGGCAAACAAATGGCTAGAATTACTGAACTTGAAACACAGGTCAGGGCTTGTTATAATTCTGTTAAAGTTTCTAAAGAGTTTTTTAACAATCAAGTTGTAGAACGAACAACAGGTATAGGGTATGGCTACAATGAAGCTGTTGGATCATTGGGCATAAATTCCCATAACCCTGTTAGTGCTAAAGAAAGGGGAATACGACATGTACTCAAGAATGTTAAAGAACCTCTATTTAAAAAATCTGATGCTGGACCACCAGATATTCTTTCTATGGTTATCAAGGAAGAAATGAGAAATGAGGACAGTGCAAATGGCACAGTCTGTGTTAAGGATAAATCTGTTAAGAACGCTAATCCAAAGAATGTTTCATCCAAGAAAGATGTCACAGTCTTTGTTAAGGCTAAATCTGTTGAGGACATTAATCCAGAAAATGTTTCATCCAAGAAAGATGTACCTAAAGTTCCAGTCAAGGTTGTTGAAACAACTAGTTCTTCTAAGACTGGATTAGGTGGTAATAAGTTGAAGCAGAACAATAACATGTCTAACATGAGTAACATGCCTATCATTGATTCTAATCATAAAGCATGTGGTGTTGTCAACTGTATGTCTTGTGCTTTTAATGTGATGTCTGCTTACTTTAATGGTAATCATGCATGTGATAATAAGACTGCTCCTCGACAACATATGAACAGGAATAATGTTAGATCAAAGACTGCTAGTCCTCCTTATGTTAGGAGAGAGACATTTGTACCAAAGCCTAAACAAAGTTTTACTAAGGCTATTTACAAGGTCAAATGTCCAGTCAATGAAACAAGTGTTATTGCTGCTAAACAAACATGGATACCTAAACTGAAACAAAAGATTATCAAATCTGTTTATAGGGTTAAATGTCCAGTCCCCTTGAAAAATGTTGTTATGAAGATTAAGAATGTTGTTTTGCCTGACAAAGGCCAATACTTCAAGTATTCCGGACCCAATCAAATTTGGGTCCCAAAAAGGGTTTAACTGTTTTGGCATTGCAGGGTGTGTAACAGGTACATCGTGTTATATGGATTCTGGACAAGAGTGGTGACGGTATCTGGCCAAGTGGTTTATCCCTTGGAGACAACAGCAAGGGTATGACCTAGGGTCAAGGCTATTCAATAGCTAAGGAATGTTGTCAGTAATAAAGCATCTTTTACAAGATGAAGAGCCTACTGTTCGAGGATTAAGGAAAGAGAACTTATCTGTAGCTGACATGGAATCTCAGTCAAAGGTGAAGTCAACAATGTCAAATCTAAAGCTTCATCAGACAAGAGTTCAGCTATGACATAAGGAGCTCTCTCACCTGAATGTCATATCAAGAGATTCTTTCCTGGAAATCGAATCACTAAAGGAGACTGCCTCATCTGGAATTAAAGTAAAATAAAACTATGAGGCATGTCATAAAGAGAAGTCAAAGAAGCATCACACAGAAGTTCTACATCAATGAAAAATATACCTTAAGTGGTGATGACTGATGACTTCTCTCCACAAACAAGTTGTTGTTCAAACAATCTGAAGACAAGACACCACTGATGGTTATTGATCATATCTAGAAGAGTGTCAGGAAGCAAAATTGACTATGACAACTTGGAGACCAGATTACAGGACCTATTAATTAGTGTTCTGGATGAATTCTGCACCTTCAAGAGTATTAATGCTGAAGCAGTCGATAGTTTGCTACTGACATGATTAAACCCTGATCAGTAAGGAATATAGGAAGACCCCACAAGTATGAAGAAAATTGTTTTGCAATGATAAATGAAAGTGAGCATCCTAGCAATCAGCTAATGCTCAAGAGGATAATTTCCTTGGTTACTCAGTGGAGTCAACAGCCTACAGGGTGATTGTTATTAATCAACAGAAGGTGATTGAAAGTCTTAGTTATGTTCAACGACTTCTAGCTCCCAGCTGTCAATGGTAATGATGATTCAGATCCAAGCAATGTAAACATTGAGAATCTTCATGTAAACTCAGCAACAGCTTAGGGGGAGCAAAAGAAGGATCGTCTAGTCAACTCAACACCACACTGAAAGTCAAAGGACACTATGAGAACATGTCTGCCAAGACAAAGAGTGTTGACTCAATTAACTCTTTGTTCTAGTTCTTAGTGTTTCTACTGGTGGAAGTAAAAGACTAACAGAGCTTCAAGTACTAATGATTATTTCTTTAGTCTTCTTTTAGAAGAAACTAAGAAAGCTACAAAAGCTCTGAAAGCTCCAGGTTGAGTGATTGCAATGCAAGATGATCTCATTCAGTACAAAAGGTAAATTGAAGGGAAGCTGGTATCTAGACCAAACAACAAGGCTGTATTTGGTACAAGGATAACCAGAAGTCTACCTAGATGATGTCAAGGCATTGTTATGAGGGACAAAGCCAAACTGGATGCTAGGTTACAATTTGGTCAAACAGTATATTTGACAAGAAGCACCAGTGACAAGACTTGAGGATATCAGGCACCTGCTACACATTCAAGATTATAATGGACATCTAGACCTACTGAATCTGGATGCTAGAGGAATGTGAACAAGTGCACTCCTGGTTGGTGAGATAATTGAAGATCTCTACAGGTTAGTATAAACTGGTATCATCACTCAAGAAAGCATGGAAGACATGGTATGACACCCTAACTATAATTTAATATTTGGTATCAATCTTTAACAGTTGGTATCTTTTAACAATTGGTGTCATATTTATAGAACTCTCTACATCTTTAGGCACAAACATAAATGATATATATGTGCAATGATATCTTGATTATATTATATGTTGGTCTACTAGCTATAAATTGGTATCAAGATATTTGCTGTTTTGATGTTGGTAAAGTTGCAATTCTTTTGATTTACTTCAGTAAGCCAAAAGAATGATGACAATAAAAATAAGTCAAGGATCTTTTGTTTCTATTCAGAAGATCCTAGACCTATCAAGACTACATGCCAACACCTCACTATAGCTGGCTTTTGACCTGTTAGTTTGGATCTAACAAGTTGGTTATCAAAAATCTTAAGATGGACCCGGATATGAGGAAATGGTATTCTAGAGATATTTGACCCAACAAGTTCAGGATCTACTAATTAGGACCTAATCAGGCTATAGAGGAATCATCAGCTCATTATCTTATTCAGTTTCTAATAGATCACTTACACACATATTTTATTCTCAATTATACAAATGTGCATGGTCCCAAGTGGATTCTTGAGAATCTATTCTTGTAGTTATTACACTTGATTTTCAGATGTCTTAAGTTGGACCCAAATCTACGGACATGGTACCCTAGAGACATCAGTTCTGACATGTTTTGCTACATAGAGACAGATCAAATGAGTTGTACGAAAGCAGGAGAACACAAGGAATCAATTTCATCTCCAACAACTCTGTGAAACACTCAAGGACTAAGCAACTTGCATAAGGTATCAATTCTTTTGAGAGCATGTCTTTAGTTAAGAATAACTTGCAGACACGTTTGCTAAATCACTTGATGAAATTAATTTTTCAAGATTGGCTTGTAAACTTGGGATTTTATTAATGCTATATGATTTGTATATCCCATCTGTTAAGTAATTCTTGAATAAGTTCACAAGTATTCAATTGTCTATATTGAAAGGACATGTGAACTTATTTACATCCAGACCTCACGCTGAGAATTATCTGTTGAATGATTGCCTTGTGTATAATTGCAATATATTTTAGTGGTGATTAGTTAAGGATAATTTAAATACTTAAATGCTAAAATCTAACTCATAGAGATTTAGTATTTAATTATTTAATTATTTATTTTGATTTATATGGGTTACGGACTTGAAGCAATTCAATTTAGTATTTGCTCTGTACCTTATATTTATTAAAATAAATAAACAACATCACTAAATGGACCTAATCTGTATTGGTCTTCAATTAGTTGTGAGATGTTAATTCTAGTGAATTTTATCAATGCTCCATTTTCAGAAATTCACTATAATTAATATCATGGTTCTAACAATTGGTTGTATTGAAATTTTGACTTATATCAGTTAATGATATTTAGTTAGAATTCTATTTACTAACTAATTGTGAGATGTATTGGTATGTGTGAAATTACTTAGAACTCCTCTAAGTAATGATTTTTATATCTTTTACAATTCACTCATATTATTATACATGGTATAAAAATTCTCTAAGTAGAACTATGGATATTGAAATATCTAAAGTTACCATAGTTCAATTACTTTGAATAATTTTTATGCTTATTTACAAGCTTCAAATCACTTTGATAATAAATGTTTTATACTATGGATCAAGGTGTATTGGACTTAGAATATTATTTCTAAGATTGCAGATAAGACAGTCTTGGTAATCAAGTTTTATTTTTAAGAACCAAGATTGTCTATCAACAAACAGTTGTTAGGAGTTAATAATTGTTGTTATCGAGGAGTTGTCTTGAAATCATAAGTTTAAAATGTTAATAATGATAATTATCCAAGTGATAGTGGTAGAAACAATTTTGTTATTGGCAATACCAATGTCACTGGAAAATAATCATCAAGTCATTCTCGCAATAACTCGAGGGAAGTAAACAAAGGATTCACTACTCAAACATAACATCACAATGAAGAACAAGGCGATTCATCAAGATCCAACCTTCTCAAACAGTCTGTTTGGAAAAGAGCTGATCATTGGTGATCCAGATGTTGGAGTAAGAACAAAAAGGGCCTATCAGAATCAAGGTATAGAATCTAAGGAATCTGAGAAAGCAACTGTGAATCTGGAACAACCAGAAACGTGGAAGTTGGTGCCAAGGTTTGAGCGCTAAGTAACTGCTATGACATTCTTTTCGAATTCTATCTTGTCATCTTTCTAAATAAGAATTGTCATAATCATTCTGATGTTTTAATCCATGTTTCTTTATTTTAGAATAATAATTGTCTCTAAAAATATTTTTTCTCTAATTCTCTAGTTAGAATTTTTGAGGAAGCTATTTTTGTTGAAAATTTCATTATTTTAAAATAGCTGCCATATTTATGATAGTTTATTAAATCATATTTTCTCTCTAAATAATTTTCTAGTAGAAAGTTGTTTTGTCAAAAAATATATGGATTTGCTAACCTATTATAAATACTCTTGTATATACTTAATGTTTTTGTACATGTATTGTAATTTTTTAAATGTTAATCTTATTTAACATGTTTTGTAGTGTTTGCCTTTTTATTTTAGTCGTATGTTCGTTTATAGTTTAAGCTTTGTAAATTATTAATTTATGTATAGTTTTATTATTGTTATGTTAATTCAAATTTTTCTTCTTTGTTTAGTTTTATTTTCTTTTCTTTTCTTTTTAGTTTTTATTTAATATTATTATTATGTATTTTATTTCTTATTTTTGAATATTATTTTTCATGTGTATATAGATAGTTTGTATAGTTTTTACAGTTTAGTCACTATACTTTCAAAACTAACAAATAGGTCACTGTATTTGGTTCTTTTGTTGTTCTTCTTCTTAACACACACAAAACCTGTAGTTTAAGTATAAATCTTTGTTTTGTGATTGCTGTTAACAGATCTTCGTGTTAAAGTACTTAACAATTGACCAATGTTGGTATCAAATTAATATGTGTCTATACAATTGGTTAGGAACTAATGTTTGATTTTCAGGATCTAACAATTGGAAGACAAGACCCATCAATTGCTAACAATTTCTAATAGCTGGTATCTATCTTACAGGACCTAAAGCATGATAAAATAGTTTTGTTTGTATTGGTTTAAACATTAACTTACATTAATTCGATTAATTTTTATTAATTGAATTTTTGTCCTTGTTTTTGTTTAGTAAAACCAGCTCAAGATCTATATCTTCCTAAATTCAAAATCTCTTTCTACAGCTGTGATTGCTTACATTGTAAATCTTTTGAAATCACAAATGTGCATCATTTCTCTTAAGATAAAATGCAATATTTTCTTAGAAAACTTTTTAATGTTAAAAATGCATTCTATCTCTATATTGCTCATATTCTGTGATGCAGGTTCATCTACATGAAATTTTGTATTCTCACATGTTTAGTTATAAGGTTGTAAACCCAACAACTTTTGTCCCAGACTACAATCAAACTCAAACACATTCTATTTTACCCCCTAAATGGAAGTAACCTATCAGACTAGAGGTCACCAGGGAGTAACTGCACTTGATGCAGCAAACAAGAATGTGTGGGATATTCAGTTGGAGAGTCACTACCTTATACACTATCCAAAATATTTCATATGCACAAGTGAGATTGCACACACTAAGGATGAATTGACGGAAACCTGTAATCCAACCATTTTACGGTTAGGATTATAAGTTAAAGGTTCTTTAATGAACTAAGAGTCTTCATAGACCTCGAGAGAAGGTATTGATCTCAAATGCAAAATTCAACAAGATCATTATCTAACTCCCCAGAGGGAACAAATCTGGATCCTGCGGGTAACGGATCCGACATAGGTGCGGATCGGCAACTTTTGAACTATGATTCAGATTTTACCTGATGAGTTTAACAAGGTGATGTCTTCACAGACATTAGAAGGGAACCTTGATCTCAATGCTAAATTTATAGATCATTGTTTACCTTCTCAGAATTCAAATTTGAAAACCCTAAAAAGGGAAAATTATCAACTTGTAGATTATGACTCAGATTCGTCTGACGAGTCCAACGAGGATTTGGGATTTGCGAACTCCTATTGCACCACCAGTGACCTCTCTAGAAGGGGCTATGGTGATTTTTCCTTGCAGGTACACTAACGGATGTTGGAGCTATGAGTGATATGAGTGAGCAAGAGTGTAAACACAAAGAGAAGTGAGACACTCAACACAAATGAGTGGAGAGAAGAGTGAAACACTTGTGAGGTACAGTAAACACTATCACACACTCACAGTGAGGAAGAAAATGAAACTTCCTTTCTAACAAAGCTTTATCAATTGATTTCAATGTACTTTGACGATTGGTATAAATTGGTAACAATTTGGTATCAACTACTTTGTCAATTAGTTGAATGGAGGATTCCTCAACTAAGGGGGAGAGATATATTGAAAAAGATATATTCAAGCTTAAAGCTTACCTTAGTAGGATATACTCAACTAAGGGGGAGAAGTATTGGGGTACAAGTAAACCTTAGTAGGATATACTCAACTAAGGGGGAGAAGTATTGGGGTACAAGTAAAAGGGTACAAGTAAAAGAAGAGTGAGTTAGAAAGGGGGAGCATTAAGGAGCAGTAAAGACGGGAGAAGTATTGGGGTACAAGTAAAAGGGTACAAGTAAAAGAAGAGTGAGTTAGAAAGGGGGAGCATTAAGGAGCAGTAAAGACTGTGCTTAGGATGAGAAGCAAGTCTAGTTACTAAAGGGGAGCCTTAGATGAAGAAGCAAAAGAACTTTCATTTATTATGAAAGTGGAGATATAAGGAGAATTACATCACAATACTATTCTATTAGTCTTTCAATGTACTATGTATAAAGGCTAAGTGGAAGAGTAGTAAATTCACCAGAAGTTATAGAAATGGTATTGATTCACCCTTGTCTATATAGTAGGAACATCTATTTTTCTTTAGTGAGAAAAGCTGTGTCAGAAATGGGAAGTGATTGTAAATCAAGAACTGCTGATAATCACCAAAGTAAGATGTGAAGGATTATCAGGTAGAGATTTGAAGAATCAGAAATGAAGATGAGTTATCTATTGAAGATCAGTTCAGTGCTAGAGGAACAATCATCTATCATTTCATCAACTGAAGATTCTGGAATTGTTAAATCTAAACCAGAGAATTTTTTTTTTATTTACTTAGTTCTTAAAAGTTTTATCTTTTTCTTGTTTAAGTGAGTTAGTTGAGTTATCCTCTAGGTATTTGCTTGTTATTGTCTAACAAACAAATAGGGGGAGATTGAAAGGCATATGATTCTTAAACAAGATTGTATTAGTAAATAGTATATAGACTGTCACAAGGAATCTCAGATTGTATTATCTGTCAGAAAAAAAGATTAAGGTCAATCTACAGACTTGAAGAATTACTACATTGAAAGAAGTTCAGTCATCTGATCAAGCCTCAGTGAAGTATTCGTTAAAGAAGTGGATTCATTTGAAGTGACAGAGATTTCGACAGTGACAGAGACAGTACAGAAGAATTAATAGAGAGAGGAGAAAAGAAAAGGAACAAGATTTTAAAGTCAATATATGAAGAACAGTCATTGCGGTTAGTCACTCATGAACCAGACAGTACATCGAGTGTCAACATTAAACAGTGGTTGTTCATCATTAACTTCAGTGGTTCAAGTATGTTAAGAGAAGAAAAGAACCAAATCATAAAGTCAAAAATAAAGAAAAGCCGTTGGAGTTAGTCGCTCATGAACCAGACCGTGCATCGAGCGTCAACGAAAATCCGGTGGTAATTCTTTATTACTTTCAATGGTTCGAAAAAAGATTGGGCTGTCATATGATTAATATTAATTCTCATTTAATTAATATTATTATTTAATTAATAAATTAATTCATTATGAATTAATTTATTTATTAAATTAATTATCATATTAATTAACTTTGAATTAATGTTTTAATCCAAATTGATTTATATTAATTCTCATTTAAGAATGAATTTATTTATTAATTAAATCAATTATCATATTAATTAATTTTGAATTAATGAATTAATCTTATTTAATTTAATTATTAATTTAGTTAATTAATCATTACTTTTCTAAATGATTATTTGATTAAGTTACATAATTAAATTAAAATAAAAAGAAAATGAAAGTCGACTGTTTGATTTGTTTCGTACCAAAACGAACTGTAAAGAAGACAGAGTGATTCAATCTGGTACGAATTGTTGTGGATTAGTTTAATAAACAATTGAACAATTTGTACAAAGAAATAAGAGATATGTCGACAGAATTAGTGTTTAAAAGAAAAGCATCAGTCTGTCAACAATTCAAATGACAACTTGCTGTGAATCACATGCTTACTGTCACATGTCATCTTGCTGTCGGCTAACGCGCCTTAGCGCGCGTGTACAACACGCGCCCGATGAAACAGCACAATCAGCTGCGCGTGTCCTGTACTCCCTGCCCCTGCGAGTGGTTCTTCTTTTACAGCAGTTCAACTTTTGTTAAATTCAATTATTACAGCTGAGTTTTTTATTTGTTAAAGACAATTTTGATTGTCTTACCGATTGTCTTGATAAGCATTGATTGTCTTGCCTATTGTTTTGCCTATTTGTCTTGGCAGTACAAATTGATTATCTTGGAGGTTTTGGATTGTCTTACCGATTGTCTTGGCAGTACAAAACTGATTGTCTTGGAAGAACAGATTGTCTTGCCGATTGTCTTGGCAGTACAAATGAAAAAGAGAAGTGGTAGAAGACTACATAAAATCAAGACAGGCGGCCAGATCAAAACAACACTCAGAACATATCATCTTCAAAAAAAAACAAAAAGCCATTCTCTCTCATTGAAGAACAACACAGCAAGAGAAATAAATTTGTATAAATTCAAGTTCTTAGCCTTTTTAATATCTGATCCGATAGAACTTGATTACTTGATACTCTTGTACTATTAGCGAGTTTTTACTCCTAATCTATATCTTGATTTGTATTAACAAATCTAGAAAAATTCATGTCGAATTTTCTAATTTGTTTTTATTAACTAGATATAAATTATGTACTGTATTTGTAACAAACCCCTCAAGTTAATATAATTTTATATTCAACTTGAATTTTGTTTCATTTAATTCCCCTCAAATTTGTCAAAATATAAATTAAATTTATCCGGACAAATTTCAATTAAACAGTACTGTTTGTATTCAACCCCCCCTTCTACAAACATATTGGACCTAACACCCCCTTTGGTTAGGAGTGAACAATCTTTTTCAAAATTTATATAAGTTTTAGTATATTTAATACTATGTTTTGATTAATGTTGTTGTAAACAGATTTTGATTTTTGTTTTGTTATTGAAATTTCAGGAAAGCAATTATTTAGGCGGGGGAGAATAGATAGCAACCAATTTTCTTTGGAGCAAAGCCGTTGACAAATATTTTGTGAATATCTATTTCACTTAGTTTTGGAAGAATGAAGGCGGGAACTAGGATTACTATAACGGATGTATCAAGCGGAGGAATCAAAAAGTTTATAGTCGTTGGATTATAAGGCTTTTGTTTTATGATGTACTTATATTTTAGTAGGACACTCTTTTTTCCCCCCTTGAGTTTTTTTCCATAGAATTTTGCTCTTGTGGGGTTTTTAACGAGGCCTTATTTTAGTGGATATAAAGGTTTTTATTATCTAAACTTCCGGAGGAATCTCTTTCTTATGGATCATGCGATCCATGGATTGGTTAAGCATACCTTTCGGTTAGATAATGAGTTTTTATTATCTCTTGAAATGTATCATCTGATTTTATATCAATGAAATGATTTATCATTTTAGCAAAAAAAAAAAAAGTTACGATCATTAAATATATTTTTAGTTATGACACATTTTTCTTTTATATCGCTAACATATGTACTCTTTTTATTGAAAAAATCTATCAATATATTATAATTATGAGTAACATATGAATCTAGTTCATCAACACATATTCGAGCAACGTTTTCATACATTCCAAACTAATGAATCACTAAATATGCGTAGGAAAAGCCCATCAACAGAGTACTAAAATTTTCAATAATGAGAGAGAGAGAGTTTTATAAGAAAACGAAATGAGATCGAAAAAAAAAAGTTTTTAAATTGAAATTTATCATCAACCAAAAAGCAACTGACATCAAATTTGGGATATGTAACTATTTATTTGAATGTTACAATAGTATAATTAAACATATATGAATCTCATCTTTTTAAAGTTGAGTCTATTATACTATTTGGTTAGCCAATCACAATTTTTTTTTTTTATAATTTTAGCCAATCAGAAAAACAAGTATTTTAAATTCAACCAATTAGAATTCACCAAAACATTTCTTTTATATCTTTACTTTTACAAGTTCAGCCTACCACATCTTTCTTTATAAAAATTGAGTCTACTACACCATTTGATTAGCCAATTACATATTTTCTTATAACTTTATCCAATCAGAAGCGAGTATTTTAATTTAACCAATCAGAATTTATCAAAACATTTCTTTTATATCAAAATTCAGTCTACCACATATAATAGTAAATCAATTAGAGAAATTTAAAAAGTTTTCGACTCACTGGAATCAAGCATTTTATTTTCAACCACTCTAAAGAATGGCTAACCATGCTATCGTTCATTAACCACTATCTCAAAAAACAAAACTTGCACTTTAATTTTAATATTTATTTCCTTTATAAATTTATATTCTTCTCTTTTTTCAAATTTATATTCTCTATTAATTACTTTCCAAGTCAAATAATCTTTTCTTTATTTATTCTTATCATCTTTAATATTAATATTAAAATATTAAATAAAATATAATTATTGATAAATCAGTGATTAATAATAATAATAATAATAATAATAATAATAATAATAACAAGAATAATAATAATAATATAATCAAAATAGTACTAATAATAATAATAGTAATAGTAATAATAATAATAATAATAATAATAATAATAATAATAATAATAATAATAATAATAATAATAATAATAATAATAATAATAATAATAATAATAATGAGAAAAGTTCTATGGAATACTCATTTAATTGGAGTACTTGGAGTACATATACGTTCTGCATTCAAAATATGTTAAAATTTATTATTTTGCAAATCTTGTTATATGAATATCATAATTTCATTGATAATCATGAAAATCATGTATGTTTTGCAATATCTTCATCTTGAAAATTCTTTATGTTTTACAATCAGAACATATATGTTTTGCAACCCAAATGTGTTTCGCAGAACAATTCGTTTTGCAATATTTTATTAGTAAAACATACAAAATTTTCAAGATTTTCGATAAAGTAGTGATATTCACATAATAAGCTTTGCAAAATAATAAAGTTTACAAAATTTTGAATGCAAAATGTATATAAAATGTATATGTACTCCAAGTACTCCAATTAAATGAGTACTCCATAGAACTTTACTAATAATAATAATAATAATAATAATAATAATAATAATAATAATAATAATAATAATAATAATATGTTTCTTTGTAAAAGTTAAGTCTACCACACCATGTAGTTAACCAGTCAGAGAATCTATTATAATTTTATCCAATTAGAAGCGAGTATTCCAAATTCAACCAATCAGAATTCACCAAAATACTTCCTTCTATATCTTTATTTATACAAGTTCGTTCCCGAAACGGTTCCCAGATATGCTGAGTTGTCAAAATATTATTAGTCATTATATCATAAATGAGATGCACCTCTCGTACATACATATAAATTTCACGAATAAAATCATGTCATGTGTCATTTGAGAACATTTTTGGGATCCATGTCGGAATATTTAGCATTACTCTAATAGTTAACCAATCAAAAAATTTTAAAAAGTTTTTGACCAATCAGAATCAAGCATTTTAATTTTCAACGAATCAGAATTACTATATAATAACACATTTTCTTTTTCAAAATTAACTAAGGATGACTAACCATAGTACAATTGATGGGAAAATGAATTGGATAGTCCTTAAATTATTATCACTTTTTGGATTTCATCCTCAATTTTTTATTTATTTTACTGCATCCTTTATGTTTTATTATTTTTGAAATGGATCCTTCCGTGTATAATCACTAACGGGGTTAGTTAAAGTATCTGACATGGCATTAAAAAAAAATTATTGAATACACACGTGTGGTCCACATGTTATCAAAGTCCTGTATTCTAGTGTTGATCACGTATTACATTTATTTTGTGATTAACATAACTTGATTAACATAACTACTTGTACTTATCCTAGCTTTATCATGTTTAATAATAAATATAATTATCTATATAATGTAGGGAAAATGAATTAGATAATCCTTAAAATATTGTCACTTTTTGGATTTCATCCTTAAATTTTATTTTTATTTTACTACATCCTTTATGTTTATTATTTTTGAAATGCATCCTTCCGTGTACACTAACGGGGTTAGTTAAAGTATCTGACATGGCATTAAAAATAATTATTAGAAAAAAAAATTACACTATATCATACACGAGTATCACACTTGTATTTCCATATATTTATTAACTACCCAGACAATTAAACTACAAAGTTAAAACATGTAACCCTAATCCACTCTAATTCTCACAATATTCATCAGTTTTTTCTAGGGTTACAAAGATCTTAAAAGTGGGTATCAAAATTTCATGTGTTTTTAGAAGACAGCATATGCAGAGTATCAGAGGTAAGTATTACTCATCCATTCAATTTATACTTTTTTTGACTTGCACAACATATGATAATATATGCACAGTAATTTTTGCCTTTTAGTGTCATTATATTTTTATTATCATTACTTTAAGTCGATTTAGTAATGTTCTGTTCCACTGCAGGATGGCCTATTGGATCAAAGTTGAAATTCATCACGGTGGCGAGTTTGCTACTAAAAATGGTATTCGATACTATAAAGGAGGTAAGATCGAGTATATTTATAACATAGATATTGATCACTTAAGTATCAGTAGATTTGAAGGATATGCTAAAGAAGAATTAGGGTATCAAAATTTTAAACTTTACTGGCACAAGCACGGGGAGAATTTTGATGAACATGGATGTTAGATACTCTAGGATGATAATAGTTTATTGGAAATGTGCAAATTTTCGAAAGATACAGGTTACGTATCCATATATATAGACCATGCTTGTGAGGAAGAAGTAGACCAACAAGATGTTAGTGGCGAAGAAACAGGGATTGATGAAGACTATGAAGAAGAGATCGAAGAAGAGAGTGAAGAAGAAAGTGAATATGATAATGAAATTCGTGATGAAAATGGAAGTTCTGAAGATGAAGAATTCACAAAAATAATGCACCAAAGTAGAGTTGTTAAAGATGGTAAAAAACATCCAGGTGTTAACATAGTAGACTCAAATGTGGATCAAAATCTTGGCATGAATGAGTCAACAATTAACTTGAAGAAACAAAAAAAGAAAAAGAATGGAAAAGAAGAAGATACGAATACACAACAGGATCAAGAATATTACGAGAGCACGCAAGTGGATATAGATAGTGAATATGAAAGTGATTCTTTCAAACTTACATCTCCAAAGTCAACAGATTCAAGTGATATGGATGAAGTTGATTCAAGAAAGTTGAGAAGAGATAAGGAAAAATAAAATTAGTCACTTTTCCAACTTTCAGTCCAAACACTCTAATGAAAAGTATTGAATTTTATGTTGGGTTGTGTTTTATTTATGCAAAAGTATTTAAAGAAGCCATTATCGATTATGCTATTGAACAACAACGTGATTATGCAAAAACATTCCCTCAACTTCCATTTTGGATTTGCTCCACACTTTACAATAAGACGATATATGTGAAACACTAGTGTACACCAAAATCCCTATATAAGGGTAGGAAAATTAAGAAGTCCCAGGTAAGGGATAAAAATGACCCAAAGTCTCGATTAAGGCAAATATAACTTCTACAAAAACCTGATCAGTTTTCCTAGAAGTTGGGGGGCAAATGATATGGGCTGAAAGTAAGCCCTAAAGACACACTTAATGTTGCGTTAATTAAACCTAGATTGTTCCAAGGTTAAAGCCCATAAATGAGGCCCAAAATCCTAATTAAATAATAAATTCGTGGTTAATAAATCAGCCAAATAAAAGACTCTGTTGTCGAGTCCAAAAGGAAATCAAATCATCTATGGAGTAGCCTCCAAGGCATACAACTCCTATAGTTATCCACCTCCCTCATGGAAGGATCTAGAATTGGGCCCAAATTGTATAACTTGCCCACCAAGTTACTAAACCCTAATTCCAAGGCTTCTCAAGCCTATATAAAGGGACTAACCCCTCATTCTAAAAGAGAACGTTTTTTGGGCACAGCTCCATACGTCACCCACCACGTTTTAGGCTTAATCCTCGAATAAGGACATGCAAGCCAATATGTTACTACGCCACGAGGGCGCATCAAGCCACGTAGGTAATTACAGAACTACGTTTTGGCTTGATTCTTGATATTCATCAAGGTACGTAGGCATCTTGTTAGGATCGAGTTAGTCCCCGACAACAAGAGCAGCCACCATTAAAGCTTGAAGCTCTCAATCCCTAGCAATCAATACACGAATTAATTACACCCTACTTTTTATTCCACAACATTTGGCGCCGTCTGTGGGAAGACAACATCAACCATGGTGAACACAAGGAGAAAATCGATGATTACAAACACCACCACTTCGGGTTCTTAATCCAAAGGACGAATCTCCAAAATTATTGAAACTCATGCCGAGGGATCACAACCCATAGGGATGAATCCCCAAGGCCAGGTAATGAATCCCCTTCAAATGGTTCTTTCCCTTCTACGATACGGCCTACCCCCATGGAGCACAGATCTCCACCACCGTGATTCTTCGCAAGCACGAATATAGCCTACGGGCTACCCATCAATCCCTCAAATGCATGAGGCATTAAAGGAAGTGGTCATGCATATCAAGTGCACAAGCCATGTAAACCCCCATACATCACAGGCCTAGGCCTTGTCTATGAAGGAGGGTACGAATATTATTCTAGACCGTATACCGAGGATTCTTCATCTACGGATGATCGAGATCGAGCCTCGAGGAAGAGGCGTGCAAATAAGGAACCCATTGTTGGGCATGTCCGAGAAACTTTGAGCAAAGTGCCAAGAACGACATAAGGAATGGTTAAGGCTCACAAAGACGAGATTCAAAAGTTGAAAAAAGACTTGGAGAAGGAACAACAGAGGTAAAATTGCCCTCCTACTTAAAGAATAGAAGAGATTCCTTTTGTCAATTTGGACAGGCCTTCAAGGAGGCATAGAAGGACTGAGGTCCAAAGGACAGAGATCCCAATGGCTAAGTCCCATGATTTAATTCAACCAGGAGATCAGAATGATCCTACCCCTCCTTTTATTGAGAAAGTAAAGAATACTTACACCTATCATTGCTCAAGAATTGAACCCTCTTGGAACAGGAATTTAAACGAGTCTCCATGGAGTCCAAAGAACGAGTTTAAACTCTCCAGGGACGGATCCCCAATCCTAGGCATGATTATGCCCATAATAGGCAAGCATGATTACAAATCTCTACCATGGTGCTTCCACCACTAAGAGCTCAGAACCTGAGTTGTGGGCTTCCACCCTAACAAGGGCATGATTCGCCCCATATTTGAGTCTTGGAATCTCCGCATATAGCAGGAGGGAGAAGTCTCGATCGTGCATTAACGACGATGAAAGAATAATTGGACTGATGATCCACTCCCCTTGACTTTTATTCAGGGAATGAATCCTCCAAAGACGCATCTCCAAGGGGTGATCCCCAAGAGGTGACCCAGAATCCACTAACTCAAGGAACGAAACCCTGATTTTAGATGGTGTTTTTACCTCTGACTAATGGAGCACCAGGAGCACGGATCGCCATCACCGTCATGTTGATCGCCATTACCTTTGACTAATGGGTTTTCACTATTCCCAATTGTTGATGAAACCATCAATCTACTTATGAAAATTATGTGCCTCAATACAATGAAGGCTTGGTCCCCTTAGGAGGAAATCAAAGTTTATCCGGATCATACACCAAAGACGACATCTCTTCAAAAGAAGATGAAGAAGATGACGTCCATTTTAGCAAGAAACGTCAAGGCAAGGAGCCCGTCATAGGATCAGGACGTTTTTAACCCCGAGGGAATCAAGGAACGGCTCTTTAGGCCATAGACGAAAGGATTTGGGCGCTCAAATTAATCATCCGCGGCAACCGATTGTGGGTTTAATGAATTCAGGGACGAATCCCCTCTGGACAGTGGTGTCGCCCCTCCGGTGCACCGTTGGGACTATAAATGTCTATCTCTATCGTTAAACGATGAACTTAGGTTCCCACCAATGAGATGTCGTTCATCGATGGTAGGAGTAGCCAGCAACACGAGGCATACGTACCTCAATGCATTCAAGGCCTAGAACACCAATAAAGGAGTTATGATTTTCCCGGACCCTATATTATTGACGATTTGTCATCTACTGAAGAAGATATCTATCTCAGAAGGAGAACCAGGCAAGGAGCTCGAATGAGGGTTAAGGCCCTCTCAGCCCCGAGGATCCAAAGGACTGGCTCCCAAGACTTCAGGAGGGAGAATATATAATCGCTCATGAAGCACATATCCGAAAATCAAAGAAAGATCTGGAAGTACAATAGGCTAGGTAGCCCCCAAGGGCTAGGATCCCCCATGTTATTAATTTGAGTGATACCCCTATGAGGAGAAGGGTTGATACACAAAGGGATGATCCTGATGGTTCTATTCCTCTAGGAGATCATGATGATCCTATCCTATTATTCGCCAACAAGATAATGAATGCTCATATCTCAAGAAAATTCAAGACGCCCACCATCGAGGTATGTGTTAGGGTAGGAGACCCCGATAATCATGTGAAGAAATCTTCCAATGCACTACAAATTTTAACTTGTGATTGACGTAATCAAGTATAGGGCGTTTCTTCAAACCCTGGGGGGCATGACACAACGATTGTAAAGTCGGTTGCCCCCGAACTCAATCAGCTCCTTTAAAGGGCTAAGAAGGGCATTCGTCGCCCCGTTTATTGATGAAAAGTTCATGAGAAACGTTTTACATCCCCATGAATTTGGAACAAGGAAGGAATGAATCCTTGAGGGATTACATGAAGCAAATCACCAAAGAACCATGAAGGTCCCGAACTTGCATGATGAGTAACTATCAATGTAGATGAAAGAGTAAGGGAAGCCTCAACCCCTGATGGAGGCAATGCAGGTAATAACAAGAAGCGAAGGTGGTCACGAGTAGAAAGTTAAGGATATGTATCCTCGAACAAGTAAAGACTTTGAATCTCCCTGGAAGAGGAACAATCAAGGATCGAGGTTCACCAGCTATGCACATTTGTATACTCCAAAGAGCAAAATCCTTATGGACATTAAGAAACACAAGGATCTATGATGGTTGAAACCACTAAGGACTGATCCCGGGAAAAGAAACAAGAACAAATATGATCAGTTTCATAAGCCATTTGGAGATAACTCTCATGATTATAAACAGTTGAAACATAAAGTCAAGTTTCTGATCCAAAGAGCAAGATTGAATAAGTTCAACAAGGATGGCCAATATGGTAACCTAAGGCAGGATTATGAAGTAGAGTTCAAGGAAGGATGGCAGTCAAGATCGCAATCCATAACCCCAGAGGGCAGATGATAAACATGATTTCTGAAGACCCGACGACGGTCGGGAATACAAGGAGCTCTCATAAAGCTTATGCTCGAGAAGATATGCACATTGTAGGAAAAGCTCTATAATGAGCAAAAACTAAAATGGCATTTGCCTTTGATGATTCTGACTTGGAAGGGGTGAAGTGCCTCCATGATGGCCCATTGGTCATAACACCTGTGACAGGCAACTCGTAAGTGAAATGAGTCTCGGTAGACAATGGGACTTCAGTGGATATCTCGAAGATAGAAAACAACGATTCTCAATTGACCCCCTCCAACATGCCCGTGTATGGGTTCTATAGAGTTGAGTCAAGAGTTAAAGAAACTATTCGGCTACCCATGATAATAGGACGAGAGCCTAGGGAGGCCACTCATATGTCGAACCTTTTGCTGGTTAAAGCAACTTCCGCTTAAAATGTTATCCTTAGGAGGACAGTCTTAAGGCGGTTGCCTCAAGTTAGCTAAGACCTGAAGATCAAATTTCCAACAAGAAATGGAGATGATGGAAGAAAAGAGGAAAACAAAGTTCAGAAACCCATTCATTACGTGAAAGAAGTCTTGCATTGGACAAAGAAACCACAATAAATCCCTAAGCACTCACTGACTTCATGGTTGAATACACCATTGACAACCAAGAAGTCGGGGGGCATGAGGTAGTACCCTAGGAGGGCAAGGAATTGGAGAAGGAAGGTTGAAGAGCGGTACTCAAGAATGATGGATGCTCAGTTTTGATGGAGAATCAAAAACAAAATTAAGTCAGAACATACCCCGATGGGCTCATGCTTGAGTATACCCCAGAGTTGGATTTCCTAACGACAAACAACGAGGCAGAATGCAAAACCTTGATAGCCGGACTTGGCTTGAAGCCTGAGGGTCAAAAACCTCAAAGTCTGTGGAGACTCAAGATCGATAATACCGCAAGTGAAAGGTGAGTTTGAGGCAAGGGCTGGAACCACGACAAATACTTGAAGCTTGACTCAATTTAGTGAGTGTTACATGAAGTACATCCAGAGGAAGGAATATCTAAAGGCTGATGTCCTACCCAAGTTTGCCTCCTCGGAGTTGGAGAATTTTATAAAAGTTTTCACTTCCAAGTCTTGAAGGCCCGAAGCAATGACTGAAAAACTAACAACACATGTGGGTGTGGAAAGCTATTGGTTAGATCCTACAAAGGTTCACCAGGAAAATGGTTAGATACCCGACAATGCCTTGGAGGCACAGAAGTTGTCAGTTAGAACACTAAAGCCTCAAAACGTGAATTCAACCTTGAAAGAAGATCATATGAAAATCTGTAGGCAACATTTGGGGGGCATGACCCTTGCCCCTAAGATGGCCTAACTAGGATACCATTGGTCAGAAATAATGGCTGATGCCGAGAGTATGTGTGATCGATATCCAAAAACACATAACTGTTGATCAATCCCCTGAAATGTTGAAAACCATCAGTTCCACCATTCCCAGTGGGCAAATGCCCAGAGGAAGTTCCTGATAGTTGTAATTGATACCTTCATGAAGCAGACTGAGGCCAAACCCCAAGCCTGGATAACCATCAAGTAAATCACACAATTCCTGTGGGAAAGTGTGATACGTAGATATGGACTTCTACCAATCCTTGTAGCCATAAATGGATGACAATTCAAAAACGAGGCTCTTACAAGCTGGAATTATTTGAAAGAAATGTGGTGCCTAGACCTGGCATACCCCAAATCTCAAGGTTTATCGTATCTGAGCATCCGGTTAGGACACTCCACCTGATCAAACTAAGGGGAATAAGGTTCGATGAAATCATAAGCTTCTAGCTCTAAGGAATTGAAGGCTCTAATAGGCCATGTTCCATGCAATTGAAGGCTAGAATAGGTCGCGTTCAATGTAATTGAAGGCTCATCAAGTAAGCAATCGAACTAGGAGAATTTGATGTTAAGTACAAGCCTAAGATGGCCATCAAAGCCCAGGCCATAGCTAACTCCGTGGTTGAATATACTATTGACAATCAAGAAGTAGGGGGCAGGAGGTAATAGACCAGGAAAATCAGCAAGGTGAGAAGCCTTTGGAAGAGAAAGAGTATTGGATGCTCTATTTTCATGGGGCATCAAAAACAAAAACCAGTGGTACAGGTTTAGTTCTGCAAAGCCCCGATGGGTTCGCAGTTAAGTATGCCTTGAAGTTGGACTTCCAAAAAACCTACAACGAGATAGAGTATGAAGCTCTGATAGCCGACCTTAGATTGACAAGAGCCCTGAGGGTGAAGAACCTGAAAGTCTGTGGAGACTCAAAGCTGGTAGTCTCTTAAGTCGATGGAGAGTTTGAGGCTAGAGAATAGAATATGGCCAAATACTTGTGGATTGTGAAAGCTGCATTCGACGAGTGCTACGTTGAGTATATCCTAAGGGAGGAGAATACAAAGGTCGATGCCTCATCTCAATATACTTATTCAAAGGTCGAGACCCATTCTGGGAGTGACTACTTCCAAGTTCTGAGAACCCCTGTAATTGATTCTAAGCTTATTGCTCCTATCGGGATAGGAGGATGTTGGATAGATCGTATCAAAGCATACCTTGAGAATGGCTGGTTGCCAAACGATGCCACGGAGGCAGGGAAGCTAGCTGTAAGGAACTGAAGGCTCGAAGAGGCCACGTTCCACCCGACTGAAGGCTCGTGAAGGCCCCACTCCGTCCAAATGAAAGCTCGTAGAGACCGTGTTTCATCCAACCAAAGGCTCGAAAAGGCCACGTACCATCCATTTGAAGGCTCCAAAAATGGGAGAAATAAGTTAAAAAATAATGTAAGGAGTTAGAGCTCGAAACAATCTTTGATTCGATATATTGTAAGCTCAAATCTGAGCAACGAGCAAAAATATATGGATTTTTCAATACTCGTGGAATGAGCTGGCCTAATAATCGAGTTAAAGGAGAAAAATGTGATATCAATCCATGTCTTGAAGGGGCTGAAATTTCAAGTCACGAGTGACCTCCTCTAGGTCTCAGAGATAAAGTTGTGATGACCCAAGACCTATGACAAATGAGGATTTAAAAAGACTTCAATCGAGGTCATAGAATGAGGTCACACACCTCACGAACAGCCACAAAGTGGATTCAATTCGTAATTGAGGTCGTAGAACCTCAAGAATTGGGTAAAATTGAGTCTTTCCAAGACCTCAATCCAGGTTGTGCTTTGAGATCGTAGACCTCACGACCATTGATGTTATGTGTCCTTACACGAGCTCAATCTAGGTCGTGGATTGAGCTCGTAAGCCTCACGATCAGCCTAAATTGAAGGCCTTACAAGACCCGTGGATTGAGCTCGTAAGCCTCACGATCATCCTAAATTGAAGGCCTTACACGACCTCAATCCAGGTCGTATATTGAGCTCGTAAGCCTCATGATCATCCTAAATTGAAGGCCTTACACGACCTCAATCCAGGTCGTATATTGAGCTCGTAAGCCTCATGATCAGCCTAAATTGAAGGCCTTACACGACCTCAATCCAGGTCGTATATTGAGCTCGTAAGCCTCACGATCAGCCTAAATTGAAGGCCTTACACGACCTCATTCC
This sequence comes from Saposhnikovia divaricata, assembly GCA_036435485.1. Lineage (NCBI taxonomy): Eukaryota > Viridiplantae > Streptophyta > Magnoliopsida > Apiales > Apiaceae > Saposhnikovia > Saposhnikovia divaricata. The sequence continues at coordinate 152,356,715 of CM071594.1, forward strand.
AGGTCGTGGATTGAGCTCGTAAGCCTCACGATCAGCCTAATTGAAGGCCTTACACGACCTCAATCCAGGTCGTATATTAAGCTCGTAAGCCTCACGACCAGCCTAAATTGAAGGCCTTACACGACCTCAATCCAGGTCGTGGATTGAGCTCGTAATCCTCACGATCAGCCTAAATTGAAGGCCTCACCCGACCCCAATCCAGGTCGTGGATTGAGGTCGTAAACCTCACGACCAGGCCTTAGAGATGAGGTCTTGAAGATCCCAGACCTGGAAAATTTGCGGGTTTAGTTAGATCTCAATTCAGGTCTATCAGGGCTAGGACCCCCACACAAATTACAAGAAATATTATTATTTAATAATAATTTGTAAAAAATTATAATTATTTTTTTTTTAAAATCGATCGGAATTTATTCAAACAAAATTTTATCCGGGTAGGACATCCCTGATTTGGGTATGAATGTTATTCAAAATTTGAATAACATAAATAATATTATTCAAAAATATTATTAAAAAAAAAAAACTTCACGACCTCAAATGAGGTCGGTGATCGACCTCGGAAAAGTCACGACCTGCCTCCAAATGGATCCTTACACGACCCCATTTGAAGTCGTAATTGACATCGTATATGTCACGACCTGGACGAACTCAAGACAGGTAACACGGAAAAGTGCAGTTTAGCACCCAAAATTTTGCATGGTTTACATATTGATCCCTCAAGTTTATAAATCGACATTTTGATCCTTCTAGTTTCAAAATTGACAGATTTATCCCTGGACTTTTCTAATTGACAGAAAAATCCTTGCAAAATTGTGAAAATGTACCTACAAAATGCACGTGTGCACAAATTGAATATTTTCAATTGAAATTTTCGAATTATTTTCAAGAAATTGTCCGAGAACACCAAAAAATTACAAATTTCGTAGGATTGAGATCCCAAAAATTATTTTAAGTCTCGTGAAAGACCAGATAATTCGTGAATGACACATTTAAATTGTAAAGAATAAACCAAAAATACCTGTGGGTACATAAAAATTCCTAAAATATTAGGAATAATTAAGAAAAATACCCGTGGGTACTAGAAAATTCCTAAAATATTAGGAATAATTATGAAAAATACCCGTGGGTACATAAAAATTCCTAAAATGTTAGGAATAATAAAGAAAAATACCTGTGGGTGCATAACAATTCCTAAATTATTAGGAATAATTAAGAAAAATACCCGTGGGTACAAGAAAATTCCTAAAATATTAGGAATAATTACGAAAAATACCCGTGGGTACATAAAAATTCCTAAAATGTTAGGAATAATTACCAAAAATACCTGTGGGTACATAAAAATTCCTAAAATGTTAGGAACAATTACCAAAAATAGCCGTGGGTACATAAAAATTCCTAAAATGTTAGGAATAATTACCAAAAATACATTACCAAAAATACCTGTGGGTACATAAAAATTCCTAAAATGTTAGGAATAATTACCAAAAATACCCGTGGGTACATAAAAATTCCTAAAATGTTAGGAATAATTACCAAAAATACCTGTGGGTACATAAAAATTCCTAAAATGTTAGGAATAATTACCAAAAATACCCGTGGGTACATAAAAATTCCTAAAATGTTAGGAATAATTACCAAAAATACCTGTGGGTACATAAAAATTCATAAAATATTAGGAATAATTAAGAAAAATACCCGTGGGTACATGAAAATTCCTAAAATATTAGGAATAATTACGAAAAAAACCCGTGGGTACATAAAAATTCCTAAATTATTAGGAATAATTAAGAAAAATACCTGTGATTATACAAAAATTCCTCAAACATTAGGAAAGCTACAGAAAAATATGAGGAAAATTATAGAAATATTTTCTTGACAAATTGAGCAATAATTTGTGCTAATAGTGCATAAAAGCTCTATGAAAATGCCGAAATTGCTAAAAGCAAGCACAAGTTAAAGCCGTGAATAAGGTAAATCGTCGTAAATGTGTAGGTCGCTCCACACTTTACAATAAGACGATATATGTGAAACACTAGTGTACACCAAAATCCCTATATAAGGGTAGGAAAATTAAGAAGTCCCAGGTAAGGGATAAAAATGACCCAAAGTCTCGATTAAGGCAAATATAACTTCTACAAAAACCTGATCAGTTTTCCTAGAAGTTGGGGGGCAAATGATATGGGCTGAAAGTAAGCCCTAAAGACACACTTAATGTTGCGTTAATTAAACCTAGATTGGTCCAAGGTTAAAGCCCATAAATGAGGCCCAAAATCATAATTAAATAATAAATTCGTGGTTAATAAATCAGCCAAATAAAAGACTCTGTTGTCGAGTCCAAAAGGAAATCAAATCATCTATGGAGTAGCCACCAAGGCATACAACTCCTATAGTTATCCACCTCCCCCATGGAAGGATCTAGAATTGGGCCCAAATTGTATAACTTGCCCACCAAGTTACTAAACCCTAATTCCAAGGCTTCTCAAGCCTATATAAAGGGACTAACCCCTCATTCTAAAAGTGAACGTTTTTTGGGCACAGCTCCGTACATCACCCACCACGTTTTAGGCTTAATCCTCGAATAAGGACATGCAAGCCTATATGTTACTACGCCACGAGGGCGCATCAAGCCACGTAGGCAATTACAGAACTACGTTTTGGCTTGATTATTGATATTCATCAAGGTACGTAGGCATCTTGTTAGGATCGAGTTAGTCCCCGACAACAAGAGCAGCCACCATTAAAGCTTGAAGCTCTCAATCCCTAGCAATCAATACACGAATTAATTACACCCTACTTTTTATTCCACAACAGTTGTGCAAGTCAAAAAAAGTATTAATTGAATGGATGAGTAAAACTTACATCTGATACTCTGCATATGATAATGGGGAAGTAGAGAGGATTAGGGTTACATGTTTAAACTTTGTAGTTTAATCACGTAGTTAATAAATATTTGGAAATACAAGTGTGATACACGTGTATGATATAGTGTAATTTTTATTTTTTCTAATAATTATTTTTAATGCCATGTCAGATACTTTAACTAACCCCGTTAGTGCTTATACACGGACGGATGCATTTCAAAAATAATAAAACATAAAGGATGTAGTAAAATAAAAATAAAATTTAAGGATGAAATCCAAAAAGTGACAATATTTTAAGGACTATCTAATTCATTTTCCCTGCAATTTATTAATTACTACCATTGGAAGGAAAATTTTTAATGCACTTTAATTGTAATATTTATTTCCATTTTAAAATTTATTTTCTTTCTTTTCAAATTTATATTCCATTAATTACATTCCAAGTAAATTAACCTTCTTTACTTATTCTTATCATTTTAAATATTAATATTAAAATAATGAATAAAATATAATTAATAATAATAGCGATAAATAATAATAATAATAATAATAGTAATAGTAATAGTAATAATAATAATAATAATAATAATAATAATAATAATAATAATAATAATAATAATAATAATAATAATAATAATAATAATAATAATAATGTATTTCTTTATAAAAGTTAAGTCTACCGCACAATGTGATTAGCCAATCAGAAAATTTCTTATAATTTTAGCCAATTAGAAGCGAGTATTTCAAATTTAACCAATCAGAATTCACCAAAATATTTTCTTTAATATCTTTATTTGTACAAGTACAGTCTACCACACATAATAGCTAACTAATCAGAGAATTTTAAAAAGTTTTCGACCATTCAGAATCAGGCATTTTAATTTTCAACCAATCAGATATAGTATATATCACATTTTCTTTTTCAAAATTAACGAAATGGCACACCATGGTACCATTTATTAACCACTACCTCAAGAAGAAAATTTTTGTTGGACTTTAATTGTAATAGGGTGATGGCCCAAAATATTCACATGGGAGCCATGCTGGCCCTTTTTAATGATGGGACACGTTAAATCGTGTACCGTGATAGGAGGGGTAATACGGTACTTCGTGTACCGTGATAGGAGGTGATACGGTACTTCGTGTACCGTGATAGGAGGTGATACGGAACACCATGTACCGTGATAAAGGTGTTACGGAACACCATGTACCGTGATAAAGGTGATACGGAACACCATGTACCGTGATAGAGGTGATACGGAACACCATGTACCGTATCCAGCTAATACGGAGGCCGAAACTCCGTATCCCATCGGTATTTCGGGCCATTTTTTCCAGAATCAGTATTTTGGGCAACTTCATCCCAAAAATCAATATTTTGGTAATTCTCTCATTGTAATACTTGTTTTCTTTTCAAATTTATATTCTTTCTTTTTAAATTTGTATTCTACTAATTACTTTCGAAGTCAAATAATCTCTTTTTTTATTTATTAATGTCATCTTAAATATTATTATTAAAGTAATAACTAAAACAGAATTAATACTAATATTATTAATTAATTATAATAATGATAATCATACTAATAATAATAACATTGTAAATAGTTATCCTGAAAAAAATAATAATAAAGAAAAATGACAGTAATAATAATATTAATAAATTTTTAATATTAATATACGTGGAAAATTTATTATTACATAAATTCAAAATTCAAACAAATTCAAACAAATCTTTTAAGACATGTAATAATATATTGATACTGATTAATTTTTTCATTTGTATAATATCTTTGTTAGTTAAAAGAGATTTCAAATTTACATTATCAATATAATTTATTCATGCCATTATTTCCTTCATCATGATTACAAATATATTGCTTAAATTCGAAATTCAAATAAAGGTTTTAAGATATGTGTATTAAACTAGTAGTAGATTGATATTGACTGAATTTTTGATTTATATAATATTTTTGTCAGTTAGGTGAAAAATGCACACCTAGAGGGGGTGAATAGGTGTATATGGCTAACTAAGTCCAATTTTAATAATTACCAGAAACAGCTTACTGATTTTGTTGAGTATGAATATACCGACAAGAAAATACAGAGGGGGTGAATGTATTTTCAAACTTTTCTTCAAATAAAAATTTCAAGTGAAGATTGTTTGAGTGATTGAATCTGATTGTGTAGCAAGAGTGTGTATTCGTGTTCTTCAGAATGTGTAAATGTGCAATATAAACACTAGAACAAGTTCACTCACTTTAATCTAATATTTTATTAGATAAATATTTGCTACAAACTGTGAATACAAATGGTAATATTCTCAGCTTCGTTTTTCTTAGAGGGATGTGTTTACAAAATGTGCATCTGAAAAACTTATTCTTTTTCTACAGAAGTGAGGTTGTACTCTTATAGAGCATGAGTACAACCTACTTACACTACGCCATAGATGGGCGCATGTAACGCACTCCTACTGTTGCATCAGACACGTTTTTTGTTACATTAGGCCTAATGTAACGCACTTTTACCATTTCATCCGCTAACGTTACCTTTGACCTCAAATGTAACGCCCAGCTTCTCAATTGTAACACAAGGGAAAGCGTTACATCAGGACCATAGAGTAACACAAAATCAAACAAATGCAACACTAGGAGGTGTTACATTAGCTTATCCAGAAACACTAGGTGCACGTGGCATGTGGGACCCACATGACACCTGGCATCATGCCACGTTGGATTTGACACGTGGCACCCTTTTGACACGTGGCATACTGACACGTGGCATATTGTTGGGCCCACACTGACACGTGGCAGATGTGGGACCCACATGACACGTGCCATGTGTGGGACCCACATGACACGTGGCACTGTGGGACCCACCACAGACACGTGGCACCAGAGGGACCCACCATAGACACGTGGCAGTGGGGGGACTACATGCCACGTGGCAGTGGTGGGACCCACACATGACATGTGGCAGTGGGACCCACACTGACACGTGGCAGTGGGGACTACATGCCACGTGGCAGTCGTGGGACCCACACATGACCCGTGGCAGTGGGACCCACACTGACACGTAGCAATGAGGGGGGGGACCCACACTGACACGTGGCAGGTGTGGGACTCACACTGACACGTGGCAGTTGTGGGGACCACACTGACACGTGGCAGTTGTGGGACCCACACTGGCACGTGGCAGTTGTGGGGCCCACACTGACACGTGGCAGTTGAGGGGCCACTCTGACACGTGGCAGTGGGACCAACACATGACACGTGGTAGTGGGACCCACATGACACATGGCAGTGGGGCCCACGGACACTTGGAAATGGTGGGACCCTGGTGACACGTGGCAGTGGGGTCCACATGACACGTGGCAAAGTGGATCCCACTCGTGACATGTGGCGGTGGTCCACGTGACACGTGGCAGTGGGGTCCACGTGCCACGTGGCAGTGAGCCCACGTTACACTTGTTTCAGTCAAATGTGACACTGATTTCAGTAAATGTAACACTGCTTCTTGAAAATGCAACACTTCTGTGGGACCCACATGGTCTTTCTTTTTTTATTTATAAATGTTAAAAAAATAGCAATTGTAACGCTCAATCGCTAATGTAACACATCGAATCTATTACAACAGTACATGTTCTACTGCAACAGTACCTTCACAAGTAATGTAACACAATCTCAAAAGTGTTTCAGTAGGTCAAAAAAGGTATCTCTAATGTAACACAAAGTGGGCGTTACAATAGAAAAGCATTGCGGACGCCCATCTATGGCGTAGTGTTACTCAAATAAGGTTACAGACTAAAATTACTTTCTAGCGTGTCTATCCTTTTTGAGTAAAATCCAAACGGCTTGAGATTTGACTTCCTTTAGCTCTGTTCAGATCCACTTCTTTAGAAACTTGTCCTTGAAACATATTTCTAAGCTTCTTTGTAGGCTTTTCCAAACTACTTTACAGTATGTGGTCCATAAAGTGTTTTGGCTTGCTGCAGGATTCTGACTTGTACAATTCTTCAGTATTTTGTCTCCAAGATTTCATTCGAGAAGTGACTGAGTGATTGATTCGAGAACTAGAGTTGATTTTTTAGATAACTCTGAGTTCTCGAATGCTGTGAGGTTGACATGTCGAATCACTTCTCAAATAAGTCTTTTCTCCAGGAACCCTTGAGTTGTCGAATAGAACATTTGACTTATCAAATCCCAGAGATATCGAATAGCTTCTTTAGTCCTTGAGATATCGAATGGAACTTTGACTTGTTGGCTCCTTGAGAACTCGAATGATGCTTTGACTTATTGACTTCTTGAGTTCTCGAACAGAGTAATAGACATGTCTAATATCTGAGTTCTCGTATGAGATATCGATCAATACTTTTAGAGATATCGAATAGTGTCTTTTGAGATATAGAATCTCTGACTTCTCGAAAGCTATACTTCTTGAATATGACAATCATACTTCTCGAATTGATACTTAGGCAAATCTTCATTCTTCAAATTCCAGCTGTGTTTATTTTGACAGTCTTGATTCTTCAAGCTTGAGGCATGATCCTTAGAACTTCTTTCAAGCATTATTCTCTGACTTTAATTACAGTTACACAGATAGAAATTGATATCTATTACAAGTACTATAACAAGTGGAAACTCCACAGCTAGAGGTTCCCTCAGTTAAGAGTTACAAATAATTGAGCTTGTTATTAGATGTACACAGGCATGCCTCTGTGACTAAAAATCTCCCCCAAATTGTGAGTAAGACCCTTAGTCATAATCTCATGTCCGATAACAAGCCTAACATACATAAAGATAAAACACTGACAGTACATGTATGAATTTTGATAAGCATCATGAATGGAATTTACAAGAGGAGTATTCTTACATACTATGATGAAGTGCTAGCCATTGTCATTTGTTTCCATCTCCATAGCTTTAACTTGTAGATCATCATAAGCCTTCTTTTTCCTTTCTTCTTCCTTCCTTGCATTCTCATCCATAGCTCTTATGATAGCTTCCATAACATCCAGTTCTTCAAGCAAGATTTAGTTCTTGAAATCTTCAAGTACTGGTTTCAGAATGTTTGCAGGATAGTGATTGAGTAGGTTCATCCTGATATTGACACGATCTCCATTCCTCCTCCTATATTTCACCACATAGGGATTGAGCTGAACTCTACACAACCCTTTTTCTCTTAGCTTCTCTACTTCAACTTCCAGCATATCGATCTCCTTCTCCCTTTCTAGCCATTTTTCAAAGCACTCCCTTCTTATCTTCTCAGCATGGTCTCTCTTCATCTTCACAAAGTCAATCAACTCCAGCTTCCACACCCTCTCCACTTTGTCTTCAAAATCCAACAGTGCAATAATTCTCTCTATATCATATAACTTGCCCCAATTTTGACATCCCCATTGTCTGAATTTCTTCTGTCTTCCATCAGTGTATTTGATTTCAAGGTAGTCAATAACAATGGCAGCATAGTAGATTCTTTGAGCTTGTAGAAATTGCAGTTGGCCTTCATCAAAGTCTTCATCTAGAGGTTGAAGTTTTAATCCTGGATAGATTGTTAGAGCTCTTGACCTAGGTAGCTTCACCCTTCTTGCTGCTTGCTTGAATATAATCTTTTTCACTTCGTTGCTTGGCAGAAACTTGTGACCCATGCTTTTTGACCATCGTAGTATACCATTAGCAGTTTTCTTTTGGAAACATACACATGGTTTCTTGATTTAACAGTCCTTTGCTTGAGCTGGCAAAACAGTTGCAGAAGCCATAGAAGTAGATTTTGGTAGGTCATTACTAACTGCAATCACCCTAGACTTAGAGTCTTGTGTTGTAGTGAGGTTACAGCTAGTAATGCCTAGGGCTTGCTGTTTTCCACTCTTCCTCTCATAGACCTTTTTTTGGCCTTGATCATTATCATTCTTCTTGTCCTTGTTGCCCTTCTTCTTTTTGTCTTCATCTCCCTTTTACTCCTGTGATGACTTCTCCTCCCATCACTTTTGTCTTCATCGTCATCATCCTTATTCCTCCTCTCTTTATCCATTTCAAGGACAATGCCAGTTGCAATAAAAGTTTTGAGAATGTTCAGTGCTTCCAACTCTTCAACAGTTCTGATTCCTTGTTTTTTATTTAGTCTCTCGATGATGGCAATGATGAGATTTCTGTTCTGAGGTATAAGATGCTTGGGAATGATCAATTGCTTGATGTCATTAATTCTTGTTGTAGATTGATAGATAATTGTTCTTGGATTTGTAATCACTTCAGGCAATCTGGTGGGTTACTCATTCCTCAAGTCATCATATAGGCTTTTATTGTTGTTCTCATTCCTCTTCTCAATCAGTTTCAGCAGTACATCTATCTCAGAGAATTTTAGAGCTTTCAGAGTGTTGTAAGTTAGATGCATTATCTTGGTCTTTGTCACCATCATTATCTCCTTGAACCGCACACCATCACTTCTTCTAGGCACAACAGTGAAATACTCAATCTGATCCTTCAAACTCCTCAGATATACCTGTGTGTCCTCAGCCTATTCTCTTGAGACTTTCAGAAACTCCAAGAATGCATTATCATGATAGACATTAGAATTTGAAATTTCTTGTAGCTTGGCCTCAGTAACCACCTTTACTTCTACAGGATTGTTACTTTCAATCTTGGAGGGTTGAGGTTTATCAGATGGCATACTTCCTGTAACTACTGTAGTTATGATAGTTTGTTTCTGTCCACTGGGGGTAGTGATGTGCACTTCTGGCATAGTGACAACTGGTAGAGAGGTTTGAGTTTCAGAGACTTTGGCTTTACCCTTGCCTTGAACATGAAGGGTTGTAGATTTTGAGAATTTTGGTTGACCTCCCTGATTATGCCCTTCTCCCCCTTAAACTTTAGGTTTTTGGAATTCCTCTTCTCCCCCTTAGGCTTGTTGTCAGGCACAGATGCTGTTGAAGGGGCCTTTGGGTTGGAAGAGTCTTCAGGTATAGAGAGGCCCATGTGCTTCATCATGGCAAACAGCATTTGTTGTTGATGAAGAAGGACATCAGCTGTGGTGTTGGCCTGAGTGTCCAACTTGTTATGTAGCAGAGCAACAGTGTCCTGAAGTTCAGAATTGGAGTGTTTGAGTGAGCTCACTTCTTCTTTTAGAGAGGTCACCTTGGTGAACAACTCAGTAGCTTTGAATCCAGAGAGTGACTGTTCTTTGAGCCTCATTACTTCAAACTTTGTCATGTCATGCACTGGGACTTCAGTCACCAGCTTATCTCCATATTAATTGGCAAAGAGAGTTCTGATCATGGCATTGGCATCATTTATCTGAGAAGATAGGTTCTGTACTTGAGTTGCAAGATTCTTGACAACACTTTGAACCAAGGGAAATCCATTTTCCATCTTAGTGCAGGTATTTCTACATTCCTGAATGGTTCTGAGTACAGGATCTAGAGAAGGAAATTTTAAAAGAAATTCCTTCTTGACTTCACTTACTTCCTTTGCTGTGGCATCACAAACCTTACTGACTTCTGTTTTAATTCCCTTGCCAAGGTAGTGAGCAGCCTTGAGAAAACTCTTATAGGAGTCATTTATGGCCTCACACACTTCATCAGGAGATAAAGATTTGGCATTTGAACCCAGTGAAGTGAGGTACTCTTCTCTTAGATATTGGAGAGCTTCATTGAAAGGAATGTCATATTTTCCTTGCAACCAGGCATCTACATTGCCATCTCTCTCAGCATCATCTATTATCTTCTCCTTTTGCATCTCTACATCATCTCTGTGACACAACAGAATGGCTTCATAGTCTGGATCTGAGAGATTTGACGTAATAAGATGTTGGGCTATTTTGACAAACTCAGGAATCTGATCCATAACTAAGCTTTGAAGTGCTTCAACCGTTAATTGTGGTGGAGCAGACCCTAATCCTGAAGCACTGTCATGTTGCACAGGCTTCAGCCATTGTGACAAAAAGTCAGAGCTAGAGCTAGGCAAGCTAGACTCCTTAGTTGCAGATGCAACTTCTGCAATCGGATGGATTGACTCTACTACTGTTGTCTCCACAGAAGTGGTATGGGTTATAACAGTAGTTGACACAAGCATAGAGTCTCTAGTAAAAACTAGGGAATCCTCTGTGTTTGTGATGGTGTCATCAGGATATGCCCCAGCTTGCATTCCCTCACCATCTAAATGTGGTTCCTAGGTGGTGAGCAAAGTGTCATGCACTAAGTCACTTGAATCCATTGGCTCACCAAGAGAAGGGAATTCTTGGTGATCAATGCTTTGCTCCTCATTTTCTTGAGTTGCAGGCTTCAAGGAAATTTGAGTGGTAGATTCTGGAAGAGAAGTGTCATTTAGATATGATTTTGGCAACTTCCCTTGAGAAACAGAAGGAGTTTCAAGTGTGATGTGCTCTCCACTCAGTGTAGTGCCAGCCTTATAACTTCCATGTGCTAACTCATTACAAGAAGGTGCATTGGGGAGAATGCTTGATGCTATAGATGCACCCTGTTGAGAGGGAACATCTAGTGAGCTGTGTGCCCCTGATTTTACAAATTCAGCCATTTGCGTGACTGAAGAGGTGGTTTTTGTTTTCTTCTTCTTCTTTGGCCTTAGTAAGGGTGACTCTGGTTCCTCACATTCTAATCCTAACTCAGCACTCAATGCTGTTTCTGATAACATGTTTAAACCAGTGTGAGTTCTCTTCTTCTTCTTCTTCTTCTTCTTCTTGCTAGCATCACCCTGTTGAGAGGATGATGCAGTTGGCTCAGTGTTTGGTAGAGTGTTTGGCTGAGAGGGTTGGTTAGCAAGCCCTGGGTTAGCATTTTGTTCTACTTGCTTGGGATGTGCTAACTGTGATTTGGAATCAAATGTTGGCATGTTGTGAGGGTAAGTCCTAAATAAACTATCCATATGGGGAGTTATTTTAAGTCTTACATCCACATTATTTCTAGTCTCCAAATTACCAAAAATAGGTTTGGTCATGGATCTAGGATAGCCTATTCTATTTCTATCTATCCCAGGCAATTCAACCAGTTTATCATTTACAGAATTAAGTGCAGATTGAATGAAACGAGGGAAGAAGATTTCAGTACCTCTCTGGGCTGAGTTCTTACCAAGTCTTCCATACAACTCCTGTAGAATTATCAGTCCAACATCTATCTTTCTCCCATAGGCCAAAGCATAGCCTATCTGTTGTGTAGGAGCACTAATTTGATCAAAGCTGGACTTCCTAGCAGTGAAGACTTGAAGTAGAGTAGCAAATACATAACTCCACTCCTTCCGTAAGAACTTTCTATTCAATTGCCCAAGATTGATTTCATCTGAGTAATTGATGAAGTCAAAGAAGTCTTCCAATTCATCATTTGTGGCTAGTGGGTTGTACACCTTTTGTTGTAACCCCAGTGCTTGATTCATATATGCAGTAGTGATAGTAATTTCCTTATCTTGAATCTTGCAGTGAATGATGTACGAGGTTATTGCATTCTCTAGAGCTACGACTTCCACAGTTGCAGTTCTCCAAAACTGTTTGAGTAAGTCGAGATACAAAATTGGGTTCGCTGAGAGTGCATCTTTGATGTTTGATTCTGATATCCATCGAACAAAGCAATTGAAATTTGCATTCGGTGCTTCCACATCATTGGTTATAGCGACGAAATTAATCTGTTTGGGTATGGTGAGTTGGATGTTTGCCATTTATGCAAGGAGAGTGAGAAGAGAATGAGGGTTGAAGAAGAAATTTCCCTTGAGCGGTTAAGATTTTGATTTCGCAGAGGGGTAGATGCTTAAGATATCGATCAAAATGGGTAGAGCAGTTGAGGGAGGTTATAAATAGGGTTACTTGAATTGTCGATTAGGTATATGCTTTGTACCGACAAGTCAGGTATCCAAGAAGTGAACAACGACTGTTCAATATGTCGTATGTGTCACATTCGATAACTTGAGCAGGTAAAAATCGACAACTGGCAGTTTATTCAATGTACTGTTCAAGAAGCCTTTTTAAATGATTCGAGAACTCAAATATATGTGTTCGAGAACTCAGTCATTAGAGAACTCAATTACTATATTCGAGAAGTCAAGCATATCTCTATTCGATATCTCCACAATACTCTATTCAAGAACTCGAGAGTGCTCCAAAGAGACTTGTTATAGAAGTCGAGTATTGAATCATTAGCGAAGTCTGATTTAACGAAATATTCTCTTCACTCATAAAACTCAATTTTCACTATCTTTTAAATTCACCAGAGATATTCAATGAAGAATATTCTAACAAATTTAATAGTGATTTTCTTAAAATTTCATAGAAATTTCAAGTTAATAAAATATGATTTCACATATGCAATAGATTTGAAATATTTATAAATAATATTTCAGCCAACACTCACTTAAAAAATATTGAGAATTTAGATAAAGTAAGTGTTTACTGCTACAACAATCTTGTGAAGGTGGCTTCATCCAATTGCTTAGTGAATATATCAACTAATTGTTTATTTATGGAGACATAATGCAACTCAATGGTTCAATTTGTTGCATGCTCCCTAATGAAATGATATCTGATGTCAATGTGCTTTGTTCTAGAATTATTGACAGGATTGGCAACTATAGAAATTGCACTTGTGTTGTCACACATGATTGGAAGTCTTTCCAACACAAGTCCATAATCTCTAAGTTGATTTCTAATCCAAAGCACTTGAGCACAGCAACTCCCAGCAGCTATGTATTCAGCCTCAGCTGTGGAAGTTGACACAGATTTTTGTTTCTTGCTATACGAAGAGACTAACCTTTGTCCATGAAACTGGCAGCTTCCTGAGTTGCTTTTCCTATCTACTCTGCATCCAGCATAATCAGCATCAGAATAACCAACCAGATTGAACCCTGTGTCCTTAGGATACCATAAACCCAAGTTTGGAGTGCCCTTCAGATATCTAAAGATCTTTTTGATAGCAATCATATGTGAATCTTTAGTATTTGATTGAAACCTTGCACACAGACATGTAGAAAACATGATGTCTGGCCTACAGCAGTGAGATAGAGTAGAGAACCAACCATGCCTCTATAGACTGAGATATCTACCTTCTTGCCCTTAGCATCTTCATCCAATTTAGTGGTAGTTGCCATGGGTGTCTTAGCAGGTGAGCAGTCTTCTAAGTCAAACTTTTTCAATAAGTCCTCGATATACTTGGTTTGACTGATAAAGATACCATCCTTCCTTTGACTAACTTGCAATCCAAGAAAGAATGTCAACTCTCCCATCATGCTCATCTCATATCTGCTCTGCATGAGCTTAGAGAATTTCTCACACAGCTTCTCATTAGTAGATCCAAATATGATATCATCCACATAGATCTGAACTAGGATAATATCATCACCATGTTTCTTGTAAAACAGTGTCTTCTCCAATGTGCCTTTAGTGAATTGATTTTCAAGAAGAAATTGTGATAGGGTGTCATACCATGCCCTTGGAGCCTGCTTAAGTCCATACAATGCCTTAAGCAATCTGTAGACAAATTCTGGGAAATGTGGATCTTCAAAGCTAGGTGTTTTTTGCACATAAACTTCTTCTTCCAACTCTTCATTCAGAAATGCACTCTTGACATCCATCTGATAGACTTTGAAATTCGAGTGAGCAGCAAATGCCAAGAAGATTCTGATGGCTTCCAATCTAGCAAAAGGGGTAAAAGTCTCATCATAGTCAATGCCTTCCTGTTGAGAGTATCCTTTTGCAACCAACCTTGCTTTGTTTCTTACTATTACACCGTCTTCATACATCTTATTTTTCAGAACCCATTTTGTTCCAACAATGGTTCTGTTTTTTGGTGCAGGCATAAGCTCCCATACTTTGTTTCTTTCAAATTGATTCAGCTCCTCTTGCATAGCAATAATCCAATCTGGATCTAACAGTGCATCATCAAGTTTCTTAGGCTCAATCTGAGATAGAAAGCAACCATAGAGACACTCATTTTGAGTTGCTCTCCTAGTTCTCACTCCTGCATTTGGATTTCCAATAATTTGATCTACAGTATGTGATCTATCCCATTTTCTTGAATGCTCAGTTTGATTTCTCAACCTTGATGTTGCTTTATCATCCAAGTTATGATCATTTTCATTTCCTCCCCCTGTGAAGTTGCCACTATTCACAGGTGTGTCTTGGATGCTTGTCTCTTCACTGTTGATTGACACAAATTCTTCTCTTGCTTCATCATTCCCTGGAGTTTGTTGAAATACGGTCTCAACTTCAGTTTCAATCTCTTCATCATAATCATTCAGATTTCAACTTTAGTGGATCTCTATCTTCATCATTGGCTTCTTCTAATCCAGGTAGTTTGCTGTCATCAAATGTCACATCTGTGCTTTCCATAACTTTCTTTTGACTGATGACATAAACTTTGTATGCAATTCTCTCCATAGAATAACCAAGAAAAATTCCTTCAAATGCCTTTGCATCAAACTTTCCAACATATTCTGAATTGTCTTTTAACACAAAGCATGTTAACTCGAATAACTTGTAGAAGGGGGGTTGAATACAAGTTATATAATCGTGTCTGATTTTTGCTTGATTACATGTACAAGAACAAATGAATAAATCAAATTGTTTGTATTAATAAAATATACAAACTCTACCAAAGGTGTACAATACCTTTAGCAGCTGCTGATAATACAAATCTCTCTCTATTTGTTTCGAACTCTCGAATACAAACCTTATACTCACGAACGAACTCACGCATTTTTTACAATGATATTGAGAGAGTATTTATAATGCTACCTATCAACTAATAACAGAAAGTAATGATCTATACATGAAAATGTTCTGCCGTTTAGTTGATAGTTTCCATCAATAGAAAATTCTTTCCTTCATGATATCTTCTTGCTTGTTGTTCAAAACAACGATCCTGTTTTATAGCACTTTCCAGTTTCTGTAGCATCCATAATGACATCATCAGTATTATGACTGATATCAGGATTTCACCTTCATCAAGATCTGACATTCATCCCATCAGGACTTGATCAGGATTTGACTTGCTGTATCAGGATCTGCCGTAGTTCCTGAAATGTAGTCCTTGATGCCCAGTTCCTGACTAAACTCTACAGATTACTGTCTAACACATGTATCCTATACAAAGTGCTAAATCCTTTATTAGATCAGGATATACAAGAAGTATATGCGAATTCTATTCTTAACATCACAACTCATGAATTATTCCTAACAAAGCATTTTCTTCCAAAAGTATGAACATACTTAAGAGTAGGTTTATTTCCAGTCATCAGATTGTAAGGTGTCTTTCTAGTGTTCTTGTTTTTATTTCCCCCTTTTTGACATCAGCAACATTAATTCCAAGAGATTTAGTGACAGAACAAATGAGATTCATCAGAACTACTTGATTTTCCATAATAGTGACTTGGTTATCTTCAAGTATTTGAAGTCTCGATTGAATAGCAATTTAAGATTTCTGAATATCCTTTAGAACTTCAGAACTAACTTCAATGTTGGAAGTGCTTGTTGTATCTTCAGACTCAGATGCAGAAATAACCTTATCTTCAAGCCTTGTAGAAGAAGTTGCCTGTGTAGTATGCTCTACTGAAGTAGACTGATATTCAAGTAATAATACTTCAGTAGAATTACAAGCATTTTCACTTTTCTGATCTGAAACTGAAATATGATCATCCTGACCTTCACCAGTATTCTGTGTACTAACATCTACAAAACCTGACTTCTCCTAAGAGTGATCAAATACTGTTGATGTCTCAATTCTAGCTGATATTGGAAGTACATACAAAAGAATACTAGGATCATTAGGAATTTCTTCTGGTACAAGTGGAGTAAGAGATTGTCTTAACTTTTTACCTCTTTGCAAAGTCATTCTTCTCATACATTTTGATAAAAGAATAAGTACCAGCATCCATACCAAGATTGTCAGACCAAGATTCAGGAAAACCTGATCCCAGAAATCAAACGATGGTGGTTTCCTAATTTTTTCTTCCTCACTATGGAGTTGATCATCCATACCCTCATTCTCACTTTGACTATCTAAAGTCAACACTCTTTCTACCTCTCCTTTTGCCTGGTCAGGAGCCAGCCTCTCTCTTTGTGGATCTATGTCCATATTTTCAAGTGTATCACTCAAATTTGGATAAGTGCACTCATGACCTACAGAAAAATAGGGTTTAGAAGAAGTTTTTATACCTGAACTCTCATGGAGAAAGGGTTCCTCATCTGGCAAGGGGCTTGAGGTTTTCTCCAAGGAGTGAGCTGCTATAGTCTATGAACCCTCACAATCGTCTACTTTCTTTTCAGAGACTACAGGCTCCATTATACCACTTTCATGTTCTACACTAGATACTGATGCCTTCAGTAATACTTCATTAGACATCAAAACCTTTGTGTCACCGTCTTTAAGTGTTGTTTGCTGAGACACACCCTCAAGGTTGATAGACTCTTACTGAACAATATTTGTTTGATCTTCTGGAAAATCAATCAAAGTCATTCCTTCCATATCATAGGGTATCTCACTTGCAGTTTCAGTCATCACAGAAGACTTTTCAGCATCAGCAATCACAGTTCCTGAGTCATCCAACCTCTGAATAGATGGTTCTTATGTTGCAGTGACTGTGATCTGATCTATTCTACTATTCACCACTGGTACAATAGTATCTCCTGTTGACTGCTGATAAGTGCATATTTTTGCATATTTTTGTTGCCTATTTATTTGCTTGAATTCGTATTTTAATAAATTATTTTGTTGCATTTCAGGTAATTCGTAAATAAATAAAGAAATGACAAAATAAATAAATAAAGTGCAAGGAAGGGAAAAAGAGGAAGAAAAAGGACCAAAAATGAAAGAAGGAAAAGAATTAGGAGCTTGGAGCAAAAGGAATATTTCAAGATAAGTGGAAGGTGGAGATCATCCCAACACATTAGAAAAGTGTATGGCCAAGATCAAATCTTCAAAGCTTAAGGGGGAAGGAAACAAATAGATGGCTAGGATTTCACCACCACACAACCCAAATGTATGGTGGGGATTTACCCAACACCCCCCTTAACCCTAATTCCTATCCTATAAATACCCCCTCACCCCCCTTGTATTTTGTAACTTAGATTTTAGGGTAGTTTTAATTTCTTGTATTTCTTTTCTTAGTTTCAAATCTTGTAAGCACCCTTTTTAATTTCAATGCAATTTCATTTCTTTTAATTTCTCGTCTTGCTCTTTCGTTGTTGCCTTGTTTTGTTATTTTCGTAAATCCCGTTGCTAACCACTTGGGGTTGAAAATAACGAAACTTTATTTTCTTGTCCGTAGTTGCTAATTTTAATTTCGCCCCTTTAAATCTCCATTTTATTATGGGCCATTTAATTCCAAATCAAATCATCGTTTTTAGCAATTTAAATTTCGTAGTTAACTTTAGTTATTTGCATTTTAATTTTTAAATAAAAAAAACAATAAAAAAAAAATTAGTTTTAATTTTCAGATCGAATTCTCTTTCTCATTATTTGGTTTTAACTCGAAAGCTTTAAAGATCTAGTGCTCCGTTTCATTTTACTTTTCAGAAAATAAACAAGTCCCCTCCTCTGTTTTCCTCTTATCCCCCCAAACCCACCTCCTCCGTTCGTCGACTTCGAACAACCCCAACCCCTGTTCTCCTTCCCTCCTTCTTCTCTCTCTCTCTCTCTCTCTCTCTCTCTCTCTCTCTCTCTCCCCACAAGAACCCACATCCCTTCCTTCTCTCAGTTTACGCGCAAACAACCCCCCTTCCCCCTTGTTTCAATTTTTTTTTCTTTAGTTTCTGAGGTTTCGAATTCTGTTTGTTGATCGTGTGATGTCTATGTTTGTTCCGAGTATTTTGAATTATGTTGTTCTGTTTTTGATTGTTGAGATGATATAGATTTTTGCTGGGTGTTCACTGGGTTTACTAAGTTAGTAGCTGAATTGTTTTTAATGAATTGGTGTTGCTGTTCATACCGAATTGCTGATGAATTGATCGATTTGTTTGTTTTCGATGAATTGTTTTGTTTTAAGTTAGGACAGCTGATTCATTACTGTGTATCGAGTTGTTCGGAATTTACATGAGATTTCACTACTTCCTGCTGCTGTTTTGCTGTCGCTGTTTGTCTTGGGTTGTTGAGTTCATCTTAATTTTGGTTTCGTTTATGAATTGTAACGTTTACTAAGTTGAATTCGACGAGTTTTTGTGTGTAAAGTTTTTGGTTTTTTAATTTTGGTTGTTGAATTCGAGTGTTTCGTTGTTTGTTCATTGTTAGTAGAATCGAGTTGTACTGAGTTTGCTATCACGAGGCCTTGTCGTTGCAGTTCGTTTGTGCCGAGTTTGTTTCACAGAATTGTCTGCGTTTTGTAATTGCTTATGTATGCTACAAATCGAATCTTAGTCTCCTGTTTGTTTCTATGTGTCACTGTTTCGTTTTGTTTTTATTGTTCGTTGCTGCGTTCATTGAGTTAGTGAGTTTTTTGTGTATTGAGTTCAATGTCCTGTTTTGTTTTGAGTCCAAGTTATATGTCTGAGCTATCCGGTTTGCTGTGAATCGTTTACTGAGTCTACTGAGTCATGGCCTGGTTTTGTGTACTGAGTTTTTTTTTTTTCTGAGTTTGTGGAGTTAAGAGTTTAGTCTAGTCCAGTTTCCTGGATTGTCAAATTTCCAAACAAACTTTCGTTAAAAAGTTTCTGTAAATAAATATAGTTTTTAATTTCGAATTTAGATTTTTTTGAATTTTCTAAAAAAAATTTGGTAAATAAATTTTAATTAAAAAGAAATGTTTTAGAAATAAAATCTAGTTTCAATTTGAATTTAGAGTTGTTTAGAATAATTTTAGCTTTAAAATAATTTAGGACTTTTAGAATAATTAGAATTTCCTAAAGTAATTTAGTTTGTTTTTTTTTTTTTCTAATTAGAATAAAGTTTAATTTCGTTTTTAATTTGTTTTAGGTAGTTTAATCTTCTTTTAGGTTTTAATTATTAGAAATTAAAATTTTCAAAAATCAAACTTGTTCTAATTCGATTAAGTTAGAAATTAAGGAATGCGAAAATATTAGTCCCTGTGGAACGAATCAATAAATTTTACAACGAAACGAATTGTGCGCTTGCAATTCAAATTTAAAAATCATTTTTTTTAGCACAACAAGTTTTTGGCGCCGCTGCCGGGGACTAATTATTTTTCGCGCCTTAATTTTTAATTTTTTTCGAGTTAGTTTTATTTCTTGTCTTATTTTTATTTCGTTCTTTTTAGGAAATTGTGAGATTACGGAACTCTTCTCAAGAAGCGTGGAAAATTGGAATTTATGGAAAGCTTGCTTCGGTAACCGTATCTCACTCTTTTCGCCCTTTTTATTTTTAGAAAAACACAAAAAAATTAAAAAAAATTCAAAATTCACAAAAAATTAAAAAATTCAAAAATCACAAAAAAATTAGTTGTAAATACATAATTGTTGCATCATGCATTTAATCACTTAGGGCACATCATCTAGATTTTTATTTTCTTGTTTTTAATTTTTCGTACCCTATAAATTGTGGTGATCGCTGGAGGACCCCAAGGTACGTTAAATTCTTTCTTTTCTTTAGTTAGAACACGTAGTTTAAAGCATCCATAAATGTTTATAGTTTTTCATACCTCTTTGTTTGTTGCATCATTTTGTAAATAAATCTTAAGGGCAAAACCTCTCAAAAGATAAGGGAAGGGATTTCATCACTCTTTCCTTAGCCCAAAAACAATTTAATCCCTCATTTTGCATACCTAGCCTTTAATAAAATTAATTAGACGTTTGCCCCTAGGAATTTCGCGCTCAATTAGGAAGGTGCTTAAGAAACGAAGTAATCTTTAATTATTCCGACTTTTTGGTGTCTAGGAAAGCGAAAGCTGACCTGGCCAATTAAGGTTTTGGTGTCTAGGCTGGTGTTTAGCCTCTTGGCAATGTTTGCACCTACCTGGCCAAGCCGGTTCGAATAATTATTGATTTACCTAGTTTTTGGTAGCCCTTACAGTTAGGAGCAAGGTCTAGTTATTTTATTAGGGAACCCTAGGTTTAGAATTTTTCTTTTAATTTTACACCCTTTTTTTTGTGTTTATTTTATCGCACTTATTTGCTACGTGTTTCCTTACATGGTTTATGCGAACTATTTGGATTAGGGATAACTCTTCTAGACTAGTGAGATCGTTTGAGATTTCTTCCTCGTCTAATTCCGAGTCTTTAGATTATTCCGAACCATTAGTAAACATGGCCATGTCTCTTAAGGACCGTTGCTACCCCACCCGTTCCGCTCAACCTTCGTGCATCACTCTTCCTCCCGTAAATGGTAATAATTTCGAGATCAAAGCTCACCATATTAGCATGTTACCTAAGTTTACCGGGAGTGATGGTGAGGACCCGTATCTCTTTCTTCATGAATTTGAGGAGGTTTGCGCATTGCAAAAACTCCAACATCTTTCCGAGGACTCCATTAGGCTAAGACTTATCAACTTCGCTTTAAAAGAAAATGCAAAAAAATGGTTGTATAGTCTACCCGTCAATTCTATTTCCACGTGGGAGGGATTTGTGGTTATTTTTCTAAAAAAATATTTTCCAAACCATAAGACTACGAGAATTACAAACGAAATAAATCAATTTCATCAAAAGGAAAATGGGTCTTTTTGGAAATATTTTGATCGTTTTAAAAATCTTCTATCACAATGCCCCCACCACGGAATAGAAAAATGGAGGCTTTGTAAGATCGTTTATGAGGCCTTAGATGGACCAACAACCGCGTTGTTGGAATCTATGTGCCAAGGAAAATTCATGGAGAAAGATGAGGACGAGGGATGGAAATTTTTCGAAGAATTAGCCGAGAAGACCATGTTGTGGGAGTCTACTAGGGAACCTAACAAGTCTAATGAGTCGTCTAGTTCATCTAATGGTTTGCATTCGATTGGGAGTTCGATTGCAACCGATGCCAAATTAGCCACTCTAACTAGGAGACTCGAAGCCCTAGAAACTAGTAAGGCCCCCTCAAATGTGTCTATGTGCTCTAATTTTAATCAAGATTTTTCGGATTTTCCCGGCTATGATCAAGTTAATGCGGTGTCTCAACCACCCACTAGGAACGACCCGTTTGCTCCTACTTACAATCCTGGGTGGAGGAATCACCCGAATTTCTCGTGGAACCAAAGCCAAAATTACCAAAATCCACCTTCTTTTCAACCTCCTTTTCAAAATGCTCCATCTTTTCAAAGGCCTAATCAAAATTCTTTCTCGACTCCAAATCAAGGTCCCTTTCCAAACCCTACTCAAAATCTTGGTCCTTATCTGACTCAACCTTCATATCCAAATCAAGCACCCGCCCGCCCACCCGGCTTTAATGAGTCGGATAAGAGAATTAATTCTTTGGAAAAGACTCCTGATGTGCTTTTGAAATCAACAACTAATTTGGCTCAATCTCAACAAACTTTCGTGCAAACCATGACTCAAGATAGGCAACTTTTAAATGCAAGTACTCAAGCCATATCGAAGTTAGAGGTTCAAGTGAGTCAATTAGCCAATGCCATGTGTGAGCGAGAAAAGAATAAGTTCCCGAGTCAACCGGAGGTCAACCCTAAATTCCCTATAAACCAAAGACCTCACGAAAATGTTAATTCCGTCATCTCTTTGAGATCGGGAAATCGAGTTGATAACCGAGTAGGTGTCGAGTCTTCCAAGGAAGAAGAAGAAGAATAAGAAGAGTCAAATGTTGAACCGGACCCTACACTTGATCATTCAAACCTTACTCCAACTTCCGAACCTCTCGAGTCATCTATTCCCACACCTTCACCACTCGAACCTTCATCATCGAAATCCACTCTCGAGTCATCAAATTCTTCTCTTAAATCATCCTCACCACCTAACAAATCTTCGAATATCGTTCCACTTTCCACTTCTCTTCCCGATGTGTCTAACGAACGAGTCTTTAAGCCTAAAGCTCCTTATCCTCAACGACTCATCCCTCGCAAACAGTCACCTCAAGTAGAGAAGATTATGGAAGTTTTCAAACAAGTCGAGATTAACATTCCTCTTTTAGATGCCATTCAACAAATTCCTTCGTATGCCAAGTGTCTAAAAGATTTATATACTCACAAGCGATCCACCCACGTTCCTAAGAAAGCCTTTTTGACATCTCATGTCAGTTCAATTCTTTCAAATCAAATTCCTGTGAAATATAAGGACCCCGGTTGTCCTACTATTTCATGTGTCATAGGAAATACTTTCGTGGATAAAGCTTTACTCGACTTAGGTGCTAGTGTCAATCTCCTTCCATTTTCTGTCTACCAAGCCCTAGGGTTAGCTGAGTTGAAGCAAACGAATATGACCCTTCAATTAGCTGATCGTTCTGTTAAAATGCCTAAGGGATTAATTGAAGATGTTTTAATCAAAATTGGTGATTTTTTCTTCCCGGATGATTTTGTTGTCCTCGAGACTCAACCCGTCACGAATCCTAAGAACCAAATTATGATCATTCTAGGACGACCTTTTCTTGCTACATCTAATGCCTTGATCAACTGTAGGAATGGTTCTATGAAACTCACATTTGGTAACATGACCTTGGACCTTAACATTTTCAATGTAGGAAAAGAACCCAATGAGCTTTATGAGTAGTCAACAGGGGTTAATGTGGTCAATAAGTTTTCCACTTGGTCTAGCTTCGAGGATAGTGAGATTGAGTCTCTTCTCGTTGAGGATTTCAAAGTCAACTATGAGTCTAATCGAGAGTATGTTGATTCGTTAAGGGACATGACTTCGGAAGAGATGTTGAGAGAGTTGGATGCCATTTGTTCCCCGTGGGAGACCAAACCCGAGGATGCTATTATTGAACCCATTGTCAAAACTTCCGTTGGTGAACCACCTACATTCGGTGAGTTCTTAGGGGATTTGTTAGAAATTCGTTCCAAGTATGAGATTCCACCCGAGATTGTTGGTAGTGTTGAGCCGGTTTATAAGAGTCCTGTTGGACCACCGCCACCTGCATTTGACTTGACTTTGTATCATCCCGAATTTGATCAACAGCCTTTAGGAGAAAACGAACACTCATCTTCTATCATTCCTAGTGATTCATCCCAAGACCATACTTTCATTATCTCTAATTTTCTTAAACAAAATAAAGAAGCCTTAAGTTGGTTTAGGGAGAACACTAATGATTCTTGTACTAATAGGTTGAATGATCCCATATTGCTGGAGAAAATTTGTTCTAATCCAAATTTTCAAAAATGTCTTGAATTTTTCTCTCAGCTTCATCCCACTTTTCCCACCGGCATCGGCTGATTCGGTTTTATTCTTTTGCCTCCCCTTGTGTAAGATAGGTATGGGGGATGAGTGTGTGCGTGTGTGAGTTGTTTTCTCTTGTAATTTTTTAGAAGTTTTCAGTCTCCGTCATCCCTTATCAGGTATTTCCTCACCTTTCTTGTTTCTCATTTCTCTTGCATTTGCATACATTGAGGACAATGCATGATTTAGGTATGGGGGGGGGGGGGGGGTTTAGTGTAAAAATTGAAAAATCCAAAAAAATTAAAAAATCAAAAAATCAAAAAAAGTTCTTTCGTATTCTAGTCTTGTTAATTGATTGCTAGTTGCTTGATGCACCCTTGCATGCTATGATAATCTTATGATCCATTAGCTTTTGTTTGAGAAGTGATTTGCTAAAGTTCTTGTTCACACACTTACACTAGCAAGGTGAAGCTAGTAGACTTATTTGAATTGTGCATGAAATTTGAAGGGTATGATTAGGTGTAAGATGATTTGGTCTTCATGCTTTGAGTACAAGTAGGTGCATTGAGGATACCATTTCTTGAGATTGATAATGTTTTACTACACCAAGTGAGATTTTGAGCCTATATGCACATCTTTTGCATTTATATTCTTTTGCTTGAGTGTCCACTTGTCATTTGCATTGCTAGCACTTGTTTGAATTCTCTCTTGGAACGCATGACATTGATTGATGATAAAATGATAAAGGCATTAGGAATAACCTATATTTCCCAAATTATCCACACCATGCTTATATGATCAATTAGTTAACCCTTTGAGCCTAATCATTTTCTTTCGGTGACACACCACATTACTCACCTAAGACCTTTTTCTTGTTTAGCCTTACATATTCTTGATCCCATTTTGTCAAAGGCTAGTAGGAACTTGAGGGAGCAATAAGGTGTGTGAAATAGGGTTTACTATTGTTCATAACTTTCGAGGAAATATTTGTTGTTACCTTGCTAGTCGATGTTCAAGTTAAATCTAAGTGAGGATTATTGTTACATTTTTCTTAGCTCTCATAAAAAATTAAGGAAAAAAAATAATAAAGAAAAAAATGAAATGAAAAAAAATGAAGGAAAAAAAAAGAAAATGAAAAAAATATGAGAGCATACTTATGTTTTTTTTTAATCCTCCTTCATTCGACTATTCAAGGCTTTTTGTTGAAAATGAAAATAAATTGTGTGGGGAGGAAGTTTGGTGTTGTGCATGATATTCATGGTTACTACTAGCTTTTGACACTTCACCTTACTTTGGCCTTTCTTGACATACCTTGTCCCTAGCCCCATTACAACCCTAATAAAGACCTTTTGATTGTCATTATTAATGTATGTTGTGATTTAAGTTGCAATGATACCAAGTGTCAAGCATGCATTTGATTTTGTTGGAATTGAGTGATACACTTACCCTTGTTCTTGAGTGAATATTCTTTTGTGAGTGAATGGTGAGGTATTGCTTATTTGTTTTTTGCATAAGAGATCTCAAGTTTTGACTCTGAGATGTGCTCTTGTAGACTTAGCATGGTTACCAATAATTTTTGCACTTGACATGAACTTATAATCACTCTTGCATGGTTCTTTAAGTAGACTATGTGAATCCTTGCACTTTCCACACCAAGACTTTGCAACTTCATTTTGATTTTTAAGTTGATGTATCATGAGAGGACATGTATGTGTGGTGTGCATTGCCATGTGATCTTTTATACAAACTAGATGGATTGTGTGGGTACATTCACTATAGGCCCTCACGAGACCTCACTCGTCCACTAGGGCTGCCTAGGGGTTTAAAGGGCTTGTTGCATATGCCAAATGCAACCGTCACACCTACGAAAAGGAGTATAGGATTTTGCATCTAGATTTTCCTTTTGTTTTTGTTTTACTCGAGGATGAGCAAAAGATATGTATGAGGGCATTTGATAAGTGCATATTTTTTCATATTTTTATTGCCTATTTATTTGCTTGAATTCGTATTTTAATAAATTATTTTGTTGCATTTCAGGTAATTCGTAAATAAATAAAGTAATGACAAAATAAATAAATAAAGTGCAAAGAAGGGAAAAAGAGGAAGAAAAAGGACCAAAAATGAAAGAAGGAAAAGAATTAGGAGCTTGGAGCAAAAGGAATATTTCAAGACAAGTGGAAGGTGGAGATCATCCCAACATATTAGAAAAGTGTATGGCCAAGATCAACTCTTCAAAGCTTAAGGGGGAAGGAAACAAATAGATGGCTAGGATTTCACCACCACACAACCCAAATGTATGGTGGGGATTTACCCAACACCCCCCTTAACCCTAATTCCTATCCTATAAATACCCCCTCACCCCCCTTGTATTTTGTAACTTAGATTTTAGGGTAGTTTTAATTTCTTGTATTTCTTTTCTTAGTTTCAAATCTTGTAAACACTCTTTTTAATTTCAATGCAATTTCATTTCTTTTAATTTCTCGTCTTGCTGTTTCGTTGTTGCCTTGTTTCGTTATTTCCGTAAATCCCGTTGCTAACCACTTGGGGTTGAAAATAACGAAACTTTATTTTCTTGTCCGTAGTTGCTAATTTTAATTTCGCCCCTTTAAATCTCCATTTTAGTGTGGGCCATTTAATTCCAAATCAAATCATCGTTTTTAGCAATTTAAATTTCGTAGTTAACTTTAGTTATTTGCATTTTAATTTTTAAATAAAAAAAACAATAAAAAAAAAATTAGTTTTAATTTTCAGATCGAATTCTCTTTCTCATTATTTGGTTTTAACTCGAAAGCTTTAAAGATCTAGTGCTCCGTTTCATTTTACTTTTCAGAAAATAAACAAGTCCCCTCCTCTGTTTTCCTCTTATCCCCCCAAACCCACCTCCTCCGATCGTCGACTTCGAACAACCCCAACCCCTGTTCTCCTTCCCTCCTTCTTCTCTCTCTCTCTCTCTCTCCCTCTCTCTCTCTCTCTCTCTTGTCTCTCCCCATAAGAACCCACATCCCTTCCCTCTCTCAGTTTATGCGCAAACAACCCCCCTTCCCCCTTGTTTCAATTTTTTTTTCTTTAGTTTCTGAGGTTTCGAATTCTGTTTGTTGATCGTGTGATGTCTATGTTTGTTCCGAGTATTTTGAATTGTGCTGTTCTGTTTTCGATTGTTGAGATGATATAGATTTTTGCTGGGTGTTCACTGGGTTTACTAAGTTAGTAGCTGAATTGTTTTTAATGAATTGGTGTTGTTGTTTATACCGAATTGCTGATGAATTGATCGATTTGTTTGTTTTCGATGAATTGTTTTGTTAAGTTAGGACAGCTGATTCATTACTGTGTATCGAGTTGTTCGGAATTTACATGAGATTTCACTACTTCCTCCTGCTGTTTTGCTGTCGCTGTTTGTCTTGGGTTGTTGAGTTCATCTTAATTTTGGTTTCGTTTATGAATTGTAACGTTTACTAAGTTGAATTCGACGAGTTTTTGTATGTAATGTTTTTGGTTTTTTAATTTTGGTTGTTGAATTCGAGTGTTTCGTTGTCTGTTCATTGTTAGTAGAATCGAGTTGTACTGAGTTTGCTATCACGAGGCCTTGTCGTTGCAGTTCGTTTGTGCCGAGTTTGTTTCACAGAATTGTCTGCGTTTTGTAATTGCTTATGTATGCTACAAATCGAATCTTAGTCTCCTGTTTGTTTCTATGTGTCACTATTTCGTTTTGTTTTTTTTTTGTTCGTTGCTGCGTTCATTGAGTTCGTGATTTTTTTGTGTATTGAGTTCAATGTCCTGTTTTGTTTTGAGTCCAAGTTATATGTCTGAGCTATCCGGTTTGCCGTGAATCGTTTACTGAGTCTACTGAGTCATGGCCTGGTTTTGTGTACTGAGTTTTTTTTTTTTTTTTTTTTATATTTATGAGTTTGTGGAGTTAAGAGTTTAGTCTAGTCCAGTTTCCTGGATTGTCAAATTTCCAAACAAACTTTCGTTAAAAAGTTTCTGTAAATAAATATAGTTTTTAATTTCGAATTTAGATTGTTTTGAATTTTCTAAAAAAAAAATTTGGTAAATAAATTTTAATTAAAAAGAAATGATTTAGAAATAAAATCTAGTTTCAATTTGAATTTAGAGTTGTTTAGAATAATTTTAGCTTTAAAATAATTTAGGACTTTTAGAATAATTAGAATTTTCTAGAGTAATTTACTTTGTTTTTTTTTTCTAATTAGAATAAAGTTTAATTTCGTTTTTAATTCGTTTTAGGTAGTTTAATCTTCTTTTAGGTTTTAATTATTAGAAATTAAAATTTTCAAAGATCAAACTTGTTCTAATTCGATTAAGTTAGAAATTAAGGAATGCGAAAATATTAGTCCCTGTGGAACGAATCAATAAATTTTACAACGAAACGAATTGTGCGCTTGCGATTCAAATTTAAAAATCATTTTTTTAGCACAACAACTGCATTCCACTATCTACTACCTCCTTTTGTTCACCTTTAGCTGGAGCATCTTCAACAATGAAATCCTTGTGAAACAAGTATGTATAAATTGATTGAAGTGCACCATGCTTTGATAGTTCAAATGACTTGTGTAACTCCTTTCTGACAGATACATAGAAAGGCATCCTGCATAATGTTAGTTGGACTAGACTCTATGTGTGTAGGTGACAATTGAATCTTTCTCCTTGTTCTCCTGGTATAGTGAGCAACAGATTTATCTTGAGAAGACTCAAGAGGTGTAGACACAGAAGTGATCTTGGGATGAGATCGTTTTTCAATAGACACAGTCTTTTGAGAGACAGTATCCAGTAACTGTTTTCCCTTTTTAAGAACTACAGTCTTTTGGGAGACTACAGCCTGGCTGTGACTAGGTGTTCCATCTCTTTGTCCTAGCTTAGAAAGTTGAATTGCAGCCTTCAATTCTGCTTTCTCAGCAAGAGATATATTATCATCATCTTCACTAGAACTACTACTTGAAACAACAAATCTTCTCTTCTTTACAACTGATGTCTTTTGAGAAACACCAGAGGTTGGTTTCTTTGAAACAATAGGCTGTGAATCAAAATTTGGTTCTTGAATTGTTTCAGAGACTATAATGTGTTGGGTTACTTGGGTCGACACAGGGGGGTTCTCCTCCAATTGAGATTCCTGAGTAATTTCACCACCAAAGAAAGAAGAAGTATAGATAGTAGGAAGATGAGTTCTTAGAAGTACCTGAACATGTTGTGGATCGTGTATTGCAGGTATTTCATCTAGATTCTTTTCACTGTCCTCTTTGTAATGTCAGAGAAAATTCTCTTTTGTTGTACATAAGAAGAAACACATTGTTCTCTACCAAATCTAGCTTCAACAATAGGAATAAAATGGTTAATAAACAATTGCATGAATCTGTGATAATAAACCATTTTCCTATCTTGATCTCTTGACCCAAGTTTGATACACATCTGACTTAAGATAATATGACCAATGTTAATTACTATGTTATAAAGCAAACTATATGCAATTTGAGATGTAACAGAAGTAATTTGTTGAAAAGAACTACATTTACCAGTAAAACATTTAGCAATTTGGTCAAAGAAGAAAGACCATTATTTCCTAAGAAAGGATCTATTTAACTGGCTTATGTTGTCTAAAGGTCCATTATAACCTAACTCAGATAACATATTTCTTACATTATCATCAGATGGTACATTCTCAAAATTCATACTAATAGGTAAGTGAAGTACTGAATTAACAACAGATTCAGTAATATCAAATGAGTCTTGTCCTAAGTGTAGAACAATCTTACCTGCTTGACCCTGAACAGAGTCAATTACCTCAGCACTCTCCCAAGCTTGTAAAACAGCAACTTGATTAATGTGTGGAGATGCTGTCAAGGCATACTTTAATAGTCCTTTCGCCATAAAGTCCATAATCGGGTGAAAATTAGTTGACACCCCTTGTTGGTGATTGCTGCAACATGATTGCTCATCATAAAATCAAAGTCACCAAACTTGAAAGCTACTGATTTGGGTAGTCTTCTTTGAACTACCATTTTGATTGATCAGCTTCCTTTTCCTGTTGTGATCTTCTCTTCAAGATAATCACAAATTGCAATGTGATTTATAAATAATGATATTCACAAATCCTGATGATCACGCTTGTAGATCCTGATCAATATCATCCTGATTCCAGAGACTAAATGGAGTTTCTACATGGCATTTTCTTTTATCTGAAAGAGAAATAAACAGTAATCTGAACAAATTCAATTGGTTAAATACATTCAACATTTCTTGAAAATACAAGAAATACAATCACGCGAAATAATAATGACTGACTACATTGATAATCTCCAAACGACTGTTCAGCTTCCCACGTCTTTCTATAAAAGAACCTGTCGTCTTATGCCATACTCCAAAACCTTTCAATCTTTTTTCTGTAAACCACACCTTTCCAAATGGCTTTCAACCCAAATATTCATATGAATCCTAACTTCCGATTCATTTCCTCTGAGAAGTTCTATGCTCTTGATGATCAGGAGCAAGTGAACTATCTCTTAGAAGAGATGACTTTTCTCATCGAGTTAGATATGGTTGATATTAACCCAAATGATATCCAAAAGTCTTCTCTAAAACATCTACCAGTTGAACAAAATTCTCCTCTAATCTCTTCACACCTTGAGGATGAGGAATTTGGTGAAGAGTCTGGGATTGATCTTGATGGAGATGCTATTCATTTAACCATCAGTTCTCAATAAACATGTGGTTGTACCAGCTGCTCTCATTCAAGTCATCCTGAGAAGAGATTCAAGAGCAGATGGGACCGATCAAATCCCCAAATGGATTTTGAGATGCTCCTTGTCCGGTATCTTAGATGCATGAATGAAGCAAGATCCATATCCATAACATTAGACAAGAATAGGATTATCAGTAGAAGTTAGGCAAAAAGAAGTTTGTATTTCATTTCCATGTATGTAATGCTTTTGATTAATGAAAATACAAGTTTTCTTATTATCTACTTGTCTATTGTTGTTTATTGAACTGATATGAAAATAGTATAAATTATCAGTATGCATGTATTAAAACTTGCTAGCATAGACTTAACAAAACTCAGATTTAGACCACTGAATGAATTGAACTCCAGAATTTGAAACATTAAGTCATAGACTCAACAATTTTCACAATCCTGATACTGACACAAAAATCCTGATGACGTCAGCATACTGATAGCAATCCTGATCCTGATGATTATTAACAAGTCTATCATACTGTAATTTATCAAAGTAAAATGTTACAGCTTAAGCATTTAACAATCAAATATAGATCCTGACAAAGATATCAAGTCTATAAGCTGAAATAACATATCTTGCTACTTCTGTAGATGTTAAAGATCTAGAAATTTAACAATCCTAACTCACTAACCAATCTAATGAATGTAGCCTCATCAAGTGGTTTAGTTAGGATATCTGCAAGCTATTTGTCAGTAGGAACAAAATGAAGTTCCACAGTACCATTCTCAATACGTTATCTAATAAAATGATACCTGACATCAATGTGCTTAGTCCTTGAATGTTGAACTGGATTCTCTGCAATTTTGATAGCACTAGTATTATCACAAAACCTAGGAATATTACTTAATGTCATACCATAATCGATCAACTGATTTCTTATCCAAAGGAGCTGTGCACAACAACTGCCTGCTGCAATGTACTCAGCTTCTGCAGTTGAGGTTGAAACTGATTGTTGCTTCTTGCTTGCCCAAGAAATCAATCTGTTTCCCAAGAATTGACATGTACCTGTTGTGCTTTTCTTGTCTATTTTACACCCTGCATAATCAGAGTCTGAATAGCCAATTAGGGAGAAATCAGATTCTCTAGGATACCACAAACCAAGATTTGGAGTTCCCTTGAGATATCTAAAAATCCTCTTCACAGCAATCAAAAGAGATTCCTTAGGATCACTTTGGAATCTAGCACATAAACAGGTAGAAAATATTATATCTGGTCTACTTGCAGTTAAGTACAATAGTGAAACTATCATGCCTCTATAGCTAGTGTTATCAACACTCTTTCCCTTATGATCAGAGTCTAGCTTAGTGGCTGTTGCCATGGGTGTTTTTACAACTGCACAATCTTGAAAGTCAAACCTTTTTAAAAGATCTTTGATATACTTTGACTGATTAATGAAAATACTAGTCTCATTCTGTTTGACCTATAAGCCAAAAAAATAATTTAGTTCATCCATCATGCTCATCTGATACTTAGACTGCATAAGCTTACTAAACTTAGCACACAACTTTTCATTTGTAGAACCAAATATGATGTCATCAACATAAACTTGAACTAAAATCAATTCACCTTTAATCTTTCTAAAGAATAGAGTTTTGTCAATTGTACCTCTTGTGAAGCCATTTTCAAGAAGAAATTTAGACAAAGTCTCATACCATGCTCTTGGTGCCTTGTCAAGTTTATAGACATGATTTGGAAACTTTGGATCAACAAAACCAGGTGGTTGCTCCACATACACTTCCTCATCAAGCTTGCCATTTAGAAAAGCACTCTTTACATCCATCTGGTATACTTTGAATTTTGAATGAGCTGCAAATGCAAGAAACATCCTGATTGCTTCCAATCTTGCTACAGGGGCAAAGGTTTCATCATAGTTAGTTCCTTCTTCCTGAGAATAACACTTGGCCACCAGTCTTGCTTTGTTTCTTACAATCATACCAGATTCATCTAGCTTGTTTCTGAAAACCCATTTAGCACCAACAATAGATCTATCTTTAGGTCTTGGTACCAGTTTCCAGACTTTGTTCCTCTCAAACTCATTTAATTCTTCCTGCATTGCAATTACCCAATCAGGATCCTGTAAGGCTTCTTCAACCTTCTAAGGTTCATTCTTTGAGAGAAAACAACTGTACAAGTATTCATTTTGAATTGATCTTCTAGTTCGAACACCACTATTTGGATCACCAATAATCAAATCTTCAGTATGATCCCTTGTCCGTTTTCTAACAGGTTGTAGATTACTCCTGCTAGACTCTCCCCCTAAGTTAGTGGTATCTCTTGTAGAAGAACTTTCTCTGCCTTCAAAAGCTCCCCCTTGATCAGTAGAATCAGTAGACTCCATATTGCTACTAGTTTATGATCTTCCATTACTAGACTCTGAAGGATCAGTTCCTGATGTAGTAGACTCTGAATGACTAGTCTGCTCCTGATGAGTACTGTTCTCTCCTCGATTAACTTGCTCCCCCTCACCAACAGCATTCCTTTGAGAAGCAATAGAGATTTCCTCTGTAGAACTTTCATCATCACTGGAGAGAATCTCAGAATCCTTAAGATTTTCAAATTCTAATTTGTCATGGCTTTCATCAGTTTGCAAAATTCCAAACTTCTTGTCATCAAATGCAACATGAATTGATTCCATAACAATGTTAGTTCTGAGATTATAGACTTTGAAGGCCTTTGATGCTGAATATCCTAGAAAGATTGCTTCATCCGATTTGGCTTCGAACTTTCCAAGTTGTTCTGGATGAACTTTCAAGATATAGCATTTGCAACCAAAGATGTGAGAGTATTTCACACTTGATTTCTTTCTTTTGATCATCTCATAAGGAGTCTTACCATGAGCATTTACCAAGGTACAATTTTGAGTGAAACATGCAGTGTTGATAGCTTTTGCCCAGAAATAGGTTGGAAGCATTGCATCTGCAAGCATGGTTCTTACTGCCTCTATGACAGTTCTGTTCTTTCTTTCTACTACACCATTCTGCTGAGGTGATCCAGGTACAGAAAACTGTTAAGTAATTCCATTGTCTGCACAATACTCCTTCATTGTAGAATTCTTGAATTCTGTACCATTGTCACTCCTAAGTACTTTGACCTTGTACTGAGAGCTATTTTGAATATTCTTGACAAGTTCAATGATTTGCTGAGGAGCTTCATCCTTCTTGTGTAGAAAGAATACCCATGTGAACCTTGTGTAATCATCCACTATAACTAGAGCATATCTTTTCTTGCTGATAGACATAATGTTTACTGGACCAAACAGATCAAGATGTATTATGTGAAATGGTTCAGTAATTGAATTTTCTGTCTTGCTCTTGAAAGTGGTTCTTCTTTGTTTTCCAAGCTGACAAGCATCACAAAGTCCATCTTGCACATAATTTGCCTGAGGTAGGCCTCTCACCAGATTGTGTTTCACAAGTTGATTAAGCTTCTTGAACTTAAGATATGAGAGCTTCTTGTGTCAATTCCAGCTTTCTTCATTTGATGCCTTGCTGTAAAGACATCTAACAATTCCTTTAGATGTATCACCAAAGCTGGCTTTATAGATGTTACCATGTCTCTGACCAGTTAGAACAATGTCTCCATTTTTCATATTCAAGATTTTGCATCCTTCACTGTCAAAGATTGATTGGTAACCTTTATCACCCAGTTGACTTATGCTTAAAAGTGTGTGTTTTAAGCCTTCAACCAGTGCTACATTTTCTATGATGACATTCCCCAAAACAATTGAGCCATATCCCAAAGTTTCTCCTTTGTTGCCATATCCAAAAGATATTACTGGGCCAGCTTTCCTCTCAAATTTTGTAAGCAGGGACTTCTTTCCAGTCATATGTCCAGAGCATCCACTGTCCAAGATAATTGAATGCTTCTTTCCTGTACCGTGCAAACAAAAAAGTAACTAGTTAAAAGTTTTTAGGACCCAACTTTGATTGGATCCTTTCTTACTAGATTTAGAAACAACAGGTTTTGAAGATTTTGCTTTTGATTTACCTATTGCAGAGTCAACCTTAGACTCTGATTTCACAAACTGTTTGTGACTAGGAGTTTCAGATTTTAGAGAATAATAGTCATAATACAGTTCATGATATTCTTTACACATGTAAATGGAATGAAGTAAACTACCACAGTGATAACAAGCTTTTTGTGGTTGGTATTGAATTTTCTTAGACTTGGGGAATCTAGACTCAGTTTTCCAAGAAGGTTTTTAATTGCAGTCTAAGGCCAAATGATTATGATTTCCACATTTGTAGCATTTCTTCCTAGCTGCATCAGGTACATTCTTGTAGTTATTCTCTTTATTAATACCTTCTTTTCCATTCCTATTCCTCTTGATCTTGCTAGACTCTGAAAGACTCTCTAGTCTTTGTTTCAGCTGAGACTTAGACAGAAAGCCTATGTTGACATTCTTAGGTTTTTCTAACACATTCTCATCTGAACTAATGTTGTTAATTATGTTGTGCACAACTGGGGTACCATTCGAATCAACAAACTTAACATGTTTAGGTTCAGAAACTTTCTGCTTACCTTCAGACTTAGATGTGCTAGCTTCTTGTTTACTATTATCTTTCTGGACAACAGCTACATAAGTTTCACTTTTATCCTTTTCAAAACCTAAGCCATAAACCTTCCCAAGAATTTGATTTTCAATGATTTCTTGAGTCTCTTTACCAGAATTGTTAATGGTTTTCATCATCTCTCTCTCTTCCTCTAGTTCCTTTCTGACATAGTCATAAGCCTCAAGAATAACACTATAATCATGCTTAGCTTTATCAGAACTTAACCTATATTATTCCATTCGAATTAACTCAGATTCATGAAAATTGTTTCTATCAACTAATTTATCATTCTTAATCTTTAGATCATCTCTTTCACTAGTAAGAATTCTAAAATTAGTCATAAGATTCTTAAACTCAGCATGCATAGATCTAATTTCATCAGAATCAAAGACATCAAATATATCAAGAGAGTGAAGTGATACCTTAATAGAAGATGAAGAAGTTTTCTTTGGAGATCCAGGCTTGTCTGAAGCACTTGCCATCAAAGCAATGTTGTCATACTCCAATTCATCTTCAGAATCACTGGAATCTGCCCAATCCTTCTGTGTGACCATGAGTGCATTACCTTTTCCTGAATTTCTAGGCTTCTTACACTCACTAGCAAAGTGTCCAAGCTCGCTGAAATTAAAGCACTTGATCTTGGCCTTATCAAGCTTGATAATTGTACTTTTGCCTTTGTCACTCTTCTTCTCCTCTTTCCTTTGAAAAGATCCTTTGCTAAATCTTCTCCTGTTGAATATTCCTTTCTTAAAAGCTTTAGCAAAAATAGCAAAGAGTTCCTACATCTCTTATTCAGAATCACTATTGTCAGAGTCTATATCTGCAATCTCTGACTCAGAACTTTCTTTGCTCTTCTTATTCCTTGAGTCTCTTTCAGTAGATTTAGAATTTTCTTCTGGAAGCTTCTTTGATTCAGATTGTGCAGTGAGTGCAACAGATTTCATCTTTCCTTCACTCCTACTCTTTTTCTGCTGCCTCAATTGCAAATATCTTCTCGTTGAAGAAATTAGGCAAGGCTTTCATGAACTTAGTATTCATATCCTCCAAGTCATAATATTTGCCGTGCATGGCCATCTCATTGATGAGTTTAGTAAACCTATCAAAGGTATCAGTAAGTGACTCACCAGACTTGGATTCAAAGTACTCATACTGTTGTATGAGAAGTGTCCTCATATTCCACCTGACAGGTTTTTTCCTTCACAGTGAACCTTTAGATTGTCCAAAATCTCCTTAGCAGTCTTACAAGAGAGAACATAGTTAGTGAGAACAGAATCAAGACTATTGAATAGTATGTTTCTCACTTTAGCATCCTTAAGAACGTTCTCCTTGTCCTTATCTCTCCATTCAGATTTAGGCTTCTCTGTCGTGTGCTCTGGAACAACTTTTCCTTCAACAGTTGCTTGAAGAACAACCCTTGTTGGAACGAAAGGCCCATCTTTTATTCTATCAAGATAATCAGGATCTGTCGCTTCCAGGTGATGCAACATCTTCACTTCCCAAAGAGTGTATTCGTTTCTCTTGAACATAGGAATCTTAGTATTACCATCTTTGTAACCAGACATGATTGCAGATCTTTATTATTATTCGAAGTCAAACTGCTCTGATACCAATTGTTAACTCGAATAACTTGTAGAAGGGGGGTTGAATACAAGTTATATAATCGTGTCTGATTTTTGCTTGATTAGATGTACAAGAACAAACGAATAAATCAAACTGTTTGTATTAATAAAATCAAATACAAACTCTACCAAAGGTGTACAATACCTTTAGCAGCTACTGATAATACAAATCTCTCTCTGTTTGTTTCGAACTCTTGAACACAAACCTTATACTCACGAACGAACTCACACGTTTTTTACAATGATATTGAGAGAGTATTTATAATGCTACCTATCAACTAATAACAGAAAGTAATGATCTATACATGACAATGTTCTGCCGTCTAGTTGATAGTTACCATCAATAGAAAATTCTCTCCTTCATGATATCTTCTTGCTTGTTCTTCAAAACAACGATCCTGTTTTAAAGCACTTTCCAGTTTCTATAGCATCCATAATGACATCATCAGTATTATGACTGATATCAGGATTTCACCTTCATCAGGATCTGACATTCATCCCATCAGGACTTGATCAGG
This sequence comes from Saposhnikovia divaricata, assembly GCA_036435485.1. Lineage (NCBI taxonomy): Eukaryota > Viridiplantae > Streptophyta > Magnoliopsida > Apiales > Apiaceae > Saposhnikovia > Saposhnikovia divaricata. Next base: position 152,394,183 of record CM071594.1, read on the forward strand.
ATTTGACTTGCTGTATCAGGATCTGCCGTAGTTCCTGAAATGTAGTCCTTGATGCCCAGTTCCTGACTAAACTCTACAGATTACTGTCTAACACATGTATCCTATACAAAGTGCTAAATCCTTTATAAGATCAGGATATAAAAGAAGTATATGCAAATTCTATTCTTAACATCACAACTCATGAATTATTCCTAACAAAGCATTTTGCTTCCAAAAGTATGAACATACTTAAGAGTAGGCTTATTTCCAGTCATCAGATTGTAAGGTGTCTTTCTAGTGTTCTTGTTGATGAGAGTTCTGTTTTGAATATAGCATGCAGTGCTCACAGCCTCAGCCCAAAAACATGTAGGCATCTTTGCATCAAGCAACATTGTTCTTGCAGCCTCAATTAGAGTTCTATTCTTTCTCTCAACAACTCCATTTTGTTGTGGAGTTCTTGGAGCTGAGAATTGTTGTGAAATGCCATTCTCTTTGCAGAATGCTTCAAGTAAGACATTTCTGAACTCTATTCCATTATCACTTCTCAATGCAATCACACTTGCATTGTTGGCTTTTGCTTCCTTATCAATCTTCTTTATGTGCTCAATGATTACTTGTGGAGCCTCATCCTTTGATACTTGTGAAGCAACAAACTTTGTCCTTGCTTGCAGAGTCCATATTGGCTACAAACAGGCTTCCTTTCCTTACTCCAGATAGAGCAAAATCACCTGTCTTCTTGTGGGTGATCAGACATTCATCTTTGTCAAAATTCACTTTGAATCCTCTGTCAGTAAACTGACCAACACTTAACAGATTATGCTTGAGTCCCTTGACTAGTGCTACATCTTCAATGATGACATTTCCAACTTTCAATTTGCCATATCCCAATGTGTTACCCATGCTGTCATCTCCAAAAGCAACCATTGGGCCAGCTTTTTCCTCATACTGTGATAACAGGGCTATATCACCAGTCATATGGTTTGAGCATCCACTATCCAATATCCACATAACTTTCTTTTCTTGTTCTTTGCCCTGCAAACACAAAGGTATTACTTCTTCTTTGGTATCCAAACAAGTTTGGGTCCACTTGGCTAAGAAACAGCTTTATCATTATCAACACGCTTATCAACTTTCTTGGTGCTAGTCTTCTTGTCACTGTTGGAAGTCTTAGAACTTGAGTTCTCAGACTTAGGTGACAGGGGTACCTTCCTAGCTTTAGGAGGACTTGAAGACTTTGACCTTGTGTTGTGTGTGTGAGAATTGTGACTGATACAACCATCAATGAATTGCCTTCTCAAATTGAAGCAGCTAGTCATAACATTCATATTGCATGGCATACAGTCAAATTTATCACAGAATGGAGCATCTCTATGTCTTAAAGGCACAGAACAATCATAGAAAGGTTTAGGCACACTACCAACAGGTTTCTTACATGCATGTGTTAAATAATTAGTACTGAAATAGTTTTAACAAACTTTCATAGGAGCATTTGGCACATAAGCATAATTATTACCCTTATTTATCCCTAGCATGCCATTTCTATTTTGTTTCTTCTTCGCCACTTTCTTTTCAGATTCATTCTTCTCAGCTGATACAAACTTAACAAATTTCTCAGGTCTAGGTCTACCTCCTATTGGCTCCTTGGTTTTTACTTTGACACTTTCACTTTTAGAGGATGCTGGTTGTTCATTGGATTGTACCTCATCCTCATCTCTCAACATTTGCTTAATGAGTAAGGAATCCTCATCAATTTCAAATGTTGATTTTTTAAAAATTGAAGATTCAACCTTTTTCAAAATGTGAGGCACTTCCTCATGAGCAACCTTGTCATCTTCAATGACAGCATAGCCTTTCCTCTGTTTCAGAGTGTCATAGTTAAGACCAATTGCAGCCTTAGGTTTAGCTTGATTTTTCTCATGGTAGGACTGCAATAGAGTAGAGGAGTTTTTAAAGGTTTTCAATTTGAACTCATTCTCAGCTAGTTCATCCCTAAGAGCTTTCTCAATCTGACTAGCACATAGAACCTTATTCTTAAGATATTCAACTTCTTTCTTAAGGTTTTCTACTTGCATAGCAGTTAGCTCAAGTTCCTCATTCCTTTTCTTTAACAACTCATTTCTAGTAGACAGTTTAGTAATCTCTTCATTAGCAGCAGTCATACTAGTAGGAATATTAAACATTTCAACAGATAGTTGTTCAATCATTTCTTTGTATTCTGAAACAGACATGTCTATGGTAGTGAAAGATGGTACCTGAGTGTCTGATGGAGGTGTCTCATCCTTGGAATCAGCCATCAAGGCATAGTTGCAGAATTCTTGCTTTTCTCCATCACTATCAGTATCATCCCAACACTTCCCTTCAGCTGTGTAGGCCTTGCCTAGTGTTTGCTTTTTGAGAAGGGCCTCATACTTAGCTTCAAGCTCTAGAAACTCTTTATCCTTCTTTTTAGGCTTCTTGCATTCACTAGAAAAATGCCCTAGGTCATTGCATCTATAGCATCTCACAGATGACCTATCCACATAGTTGGTTTTGAATTTACTCTTGTTTGGTTTCACAGGTACTTTACTCTTGTTGAAGGAATGGTTCTGAGGTCTAGGTTTGAAGGGCTGCATTCTCTTGAATCTCATGTTTGGAAATTTTCTAGCCATGAAAGCATATGAGGTATTTTCCATAGCATCCAACTCCTCAAGAGTGTAGAACTCTTCTCCTTCTTCTTCCTATTCCTCAGCAACAATCTCAGGCATCTCCACTACTGGTTCTTCATCCACTACTTCTTCAATCCTCAAATGGCTTGTAGAGGCTTCAAGTTCTTGCATAGATCTGTTCACAATCAAGGCACATGATGTGTTTATCATTTTACCCTGATTTGCTTGAATAGCCCTCTTTTTTAAAAATTCAAGCTCATGGGTTTTTAGTACACCATAGAGCACATCATATGTGACTTTGTTCAAATCTCTTTCCCTTAGAGAAATGACCCTTTGCTCTAGATGGTTTGGTGAAGACAGTATAAACTTCATATTCAATTCTTTGGTGCTGTAGAATATTCCATTCATCTGCAACTCAGTCACCAGCTTGTGAAATCTCTCAAACATATCAGTAATGCTTTCCTTGGGCTATGCCATGAAATCTTCATACTGTGTGACTAGTATCTGTTTCTTATTCTCTTTGACCTTATTTTTTCCTTTACATAAAACCTCAGTGTGATCCCACATCTCTTTGGTAGATGTACAAGATGCAATGTTTGCAAACATTGATATATCCATCGAGTCTATGATTAACAGCATGAGATGACTGTCAAGAGCAACCATCTCCTTCACTGATTCTGTCCATTTGGTTGGCTCATTGGCCTGATAAGATCTAGGATAGGTTGTGGTTCCAACTGTCTTTTTAGAGATCTCTTGTTGTGGAACAAATGGACCATTCTTGAGAATCTCAGGATACAGAGGATGAGAGGCCTTGATGAACAACATCATATTTATCTTCCAGAGGCTGAAATTATCTTTGTCAAACTTAGGGACCTTCATCGTTCCTGTTGTCTTTGGTGTATTCATATTCATGACCGTTTTCTGTTTTGATCAACAGCCTGCTCCGATACCACTTGTTGAGTATGAATATACCGACAAGAAAATACCGAGGGGGGTGAATGTATTTTCAAACTTTTCTTCAAATAAAAATTTCAAGTGAAGATTGTTTGAGTGATTGAATCTGATTGTGTAGCAAGAGTGTGTATTCGTGTTCTTAAGTATGTGTAAATGCAGAATATAAACACTAGAACAAGTTCACTCACTTTAATCTAATATTTTATTAGATAAATATTTGCTACAAACTGTGAATACAAATGGTAGTATTCTCAGCTTCGTTTTTCTCATAAAGATGTGTTTACAAAATGTGCATCTGAAAAATTTCTTCTTTTGCTAGAGAAGTGAGGTTGTACTCTTATAGAGCATGAGTACAACCTACTTACTACAAATAAGGTTACATACTAAAATTATTTTCTAGCGTGTCTATCCTTTTTGAGTAAAATCCAAACGGCTTGAGATTTGACTTCCTTTAGCTCTGTTCAGATCCACTTCTTTAGCAACTTGTCTCTTGAAACATCTCTCTAACCTTCTTTGTAGGCTTTTCCAAACTCCTTTACAGTATATGGTCCATAAAGTGTTTTGGCTTGCTGCAGGATTCTGACTTGTAATTTCTTCAGTATTTTGTCTCCAAGATTTCATTCGAGAAGTGACTGAGTGATTTATTCGAGGACTGGAGTTGATTTGTTAAATAACTCTGAGTTCTCGAATGCTGTGAGGTTGACATGTCGAATCACTTCTCAAATAAGTCTTTTCTCCAGGAACACTTGAGTTGTCGAATAGAACATTTGACTTATCAAATCACAGAGATATCGAATAGCTTCTTTAGTCCTTGAGATATCGAATGGAACTTTGACTTGTTGGCTCCTTGAGAACTCGAATGATGCTTTGACTTGTTGACTTCTTGAGTTCTCGAATAGAGTAATAGACATGTCGAATATCTGAGTTTTCGTATGAGATATCAATCAATACTTTTAGAGATATCGAACAGTGTCTTTTGAGATATCGAATCTCTGACTTCTCGAAAGCTAGACTTCTTGAATATGACAATCATACTTCTCGAATTGATACTTAGGCAAATCTTCATTCTTCAAATTCTAGCTATGTTTATTTTGACAGTCTTGATTCTTCAAGCTTGAGGCATGATCCTTGGAACTTCTTTCAAGCATTATTCTCTGACTTTAATTACAGTTACACAGATAGAAATTGATGCCTATTACAAGTACTATAACAATTAGAAACTCTACAGATAGAGGTTCCCTCAGTTAAGAGGTCATGAAAGTAATGCACAATTGGGCTTGTTATTAGATGTACACAGGCATGCCTCTGTGACTAACAGATTTCAATTTACGCAAAGACAAATGGTAAGCTGAATGTAAATGGCAAGCTGAATGCATATGGTAAGATAAATGCAGAAACAGTAAGGTGCAGAAGAATAAAGAACACAAGAAACTTTTAGCCATGTTCTACCCCTAATCCCTTATGGTCTACGTCCTGGTCCCTTACCAACCTGGTAAGAAAATAAATTATTGATCAATAATAAAACGATTACAAGATACAATAATATATCTCCCTCAATACCCCGCTGCTGACAAATGGCTTGCTGAACACCTGTTTCTGAACTTACTCTCTAAGCTATACTTCCCAAGTATACTTCTCTCGCAAAGTTCACCAAACCCTAGTTCCCTGGCCAATATGTCCAGCAATTAAAACTTACAAATCAAACAATACAAATCAATAGATGAATACAACTCAAACTATGAACTCTCTAAGATATAATACGTATGTAACATATTAAGAGCTCGAGAGAATCAAAAAGATACAGCAATGAAAAACTGAGTTGTGTAATCTTTGTGTGCTTCCCTGATTTATAAAAACGAATTGAACACAAGAGCAACCTTATAAAGCTTCACAACCAACGTTCTAAAATCAGTCAATCAATTCAAATGTCTAGAATCCAATTCTAACGTTCAATTGGTTAGAGTGATTTTTGCAATGTTCTTGTGACCGTTTGACAGAGGGTTTGGAAGAGAAAGATCGATGAAAAACATACCCTTCTGTTTGTATATATAGAAAAACGCGTATATGAGGTTTTGAAGAAAGAAATATTTTAAAAATGGCAAATTCCTATAATTTAGGAAAGTGATAAAGAAAAGATATTTGATAAAAGATTTGAGCTTTAATATATATTATGTACGTATTAAATCATAAAGAGCCCTCACAATATATTTCCTGAAATAAATCCCTGATAATCGAACTTGATCTTTATCTTCTGGAATTCTGGACAGTTGGAAATGACATGTTGTTTGTGTACAGACTGTGTGTAACTGGCTTGCCAAACTGTCTCTGTTGTAGCACCAATTAGCTTGATGTTTGTACATTCTGATTAAACATTCAGCAGGCTAATTTTCCCTGCAAAACCAAGTTAGTACAATACAGAAATAACATGATGTTTTATATCAAACTACAAGCAATCAGCTTGCTGAATGTGATCATCAAAACCATAGGAGTATCATTAGGAAGGTATCAAATTTACGTTATAAATATGATTCACTCATATCATTATCTTCTTCACCTTGATCAAATTAAATTACATAAACTTAAAATTCAAAAAACAATTATTAAATACTTTAAGATATGTGTAGTATAGAGTGATACTTATTGATTTATTCATGTATATGATATCTTTGATATATGAAGAAAGATATCATGTTTACTTTATAAATATTATTTACTCAATGGTTTTAAGAGATCAACGTCTAGTATCTATATCTAGTATCTACATGCATTAGTCACATTAATTATTTCTGAAAATGACTACATTCACATTTATCTTTTCATCACTTTATATATCTTCACTATAATGGGTTAAAGTATTAACATCTTGATACTATTTATTGTTTTTACAGAAGAAGATGAGTTTCATCATCTTTTATCACTTGATATGTTTAACATCAATTGGAGAGAATTAAAGTTCGTGTTATAAAATTGTGACCTTCAATATCTCCAGAAGAAGTTTTAATTGCTATAATCTAATTCTTCTTGATGATTAGGTAAATCTCCTAAAATGCCTACATTAACATGATGTCTTTAGTTACATATTGCTATTTACATATGTTTAATGATTACATATTTATTATTTGTAACAAAATTATCATATTCATGCATTTGTGAAGGTAATCTTATGGAAAGCTTTGTAAATCACATCGACGAGGGAGACATGTGTCACATATCTAATTTCTATATTAAAAAAATAGACGCGCTACCCATATTTGTTTATTTTGATTTATTCATCATGTTTTCATCTTCAACTATGGTCTATAGACTTTTTGAAATGATTTGATGAAACCTAGACATAAATTTGAATTTGTAAAATAGCCAGATATGTACTAGAATGCTGATACTAATGATAAAGATCATTCTTACGCTATAAGTAGAGTTGCATTTCTCAACATTTACTTTACGCATATTCATGATTAGACATTTATTAAAATTTTATAGCTACAATATTTTGCAGATATTATTGCAGTAGTTGAAAATTTACAACCCACGCAACATCTAAATTTAGGATTTGGCTTAAAACCTCTGATAAAACTCAAAGTTTGTTATGTGAGGTACCACAAACTCATCTCTGTATATAATTTTTAGTTAGTCATATTAAAAATTGAAAGAATATGTGTTTATATACAAAATATGGTGAATTAATCACTCTCGAATGTTAATTATACAAGAGACAATGAATCAAAGTTTTTACATGTTTTAAAAAAATTATATTTACGTGTATAAATTCGAAATGGAATTATTTTCATCTCATATTTCTATAGTGTAAATGTTAGTTGAGTTTTTGAGGATCGGGGTACACCAACATCATGTAACTGTTGATATGTATTTTTAGAGTTTCATTCAAAGGGAAGGACTGATATCAATACCAATTCCAAGTCTTTTATCTCTTGTAATCTGGAAGTGTGGAAGAATTTGTAGGTGTTTTATTTATCAACTAATTAACCTAATAAATAAATAGAACTATATGACAAGTATGAGAGAATAATCCAAGAATCGAAGTTCTTCAATTGGCAATCATGAATGTCTAATTTGTGTCTCTTGTTTCGTTAAAAACAATCCTTCTAATGTTTATAAAATCCTCTCCCAAGGTAAATTATAGTGCCGACAATCATCCCTTAATCGCCACTCCCATGGTCAATCAAATTATGACTATAGACTATTAAGAACCAAGAATTATCAGTTTCACAATTCCCATATCAATCTCCCGATTTAATACTTAAATTGTGTCTATCATATCATGTACTAGAATTACAACTTCTCTCCCGATTCGTTATAATTCCTAGAGATTCAACTAAAAGTTCGCGACTCTTCTAATTGTATAAAGCTCTCAATGACAGATTAACAAACCAAGAGAATCATAATACAATCAAACAAACTCAATAAGCCAATGAATACTACCCAACTCTTGGATAAAGGGATTAGCTACTCATGATAAAATAAATAAAATATGAATTAAAAACGCAAACCATGAGTTTAATGAATACAACTTTAAAGGCTTCTCGAAATCATGATGAATCCCTTCACTCCTTCTTCCAATCTCCCTCTCAAGGTGCTTTTCTCCCTTCTCTCTCCAAAGTACGATTATCTCTAAATCTATTCTATACGATAATATATTATGATATGATTGTGTCTTTACAATATATTTATACCTAATATAAAAGAGTTTTTAACGCGTTCCAAGAAAATATAAGTAAGTTCCCTAAACAAATTGAATTTTGAATGTGAAATTCGTAATCTGTCTTCCAGGCCTGTTTCTGGGCTGCTCCAGTTGGAATATTGATGTTTGACCACTTCTAAGTTGTAGATAATTTTGTTAGCTTCTCATGGACTATAAGATCGCCCAATTCTGATGTCTGAAACTCGAGTTATGGCCCAAACATTGATATATGCGCATGCAGCCCAATAAATCCGAATTTTATTGTGATTTAAGTCCAAATAATCTCAATTCCTTCCACGTTTGGGAATTCTTTATTTCCTGTCATAAAACATTAAACTCTAATTAATAATATCCAATTATTTATAAAATACAATAAATATGAGAATAAAATCATATAAAATACATATAAATATATACTCTATCAGTAACGATAAAAAATAAATAGGTTGGACTTTTTTGATGGAACATAAATTATTTATTGTACAATTTCTCAACATTAATTAAGATATTTTTTATAATTTTTGAATAGTTTTAGAATATTTAACTTTGAGGGTTAAGATATGTTTACAGATAAGTTAGATGTTGGACTTATCATTTTGATTTAAAATTATTTGGAGGTGCTATCATATAATGTCCAAATTATTTACCTTTTAAATAATAATAGAAAATTAAAAATAATAATATGATATTGATAATAATTTTTGGATAATATATATCACATCTAATTACTTTGGTATTGTACAAAAATTTTAAAAAAAAAGCAAATAAAAGGAACGAATGATATAATTACATTAAAAATAAAAAATTAAAACTCGCTGCGAGCATAAGCTAAACGATAGTCAAATTTTATATATTATCCTATACATAAAGCTTACTTCATACAAAATGCAAAGACAAATTATTAGGAACAAAAACATTTCAATAACAAATTTTTTAGTCTGCCGTCTAAGTTCCACATAAATTTCAACGAGGTCCTATATACAGTAAATCTTGCGCAAAATCGCAATTGTTGTTCAGTTCTAGGGCAGTAAATGATTTGACACGCTCACAAACACTTCGGTGTTCAGTTCATAAAAAGTTTGGCTCGAGCTCGGTTTGATCCGTAAATGAATTGAGCATGAACACGATTTTGAGGTTCATCTCATAAATAAGTTGAACTTGAGTACGATATGATTCGATTTAAAAATTTGCGAACAAGCTCGATTATACAATTCTTAAATAGCCTCGCGAATATAGTTCGTGAACTAGTACATGTACACACTTGATATTTATGATCATTAACATGTTTTTTTGCAGTCGTTAACATTTACATAACTAACGAATAATTATGTACATTTTGCATGCGAAATAATTTATTAATTTATTTCATCCATTCATTATTTCTTTTATTACATTTATACATTATTTTCATTAATTGAAATTAAATTATGATATTTATTATGTGATTATTACGGCATGTTTTCAGTTGCCTCAATTATTTCCCAAATTTCTCAATATTCATCTAACAATAATTAACTTAATCCCCAAGTTATTTATTTCCTCTCTCTGAAACGAGGAATAATCTACAATTAATGATAAAAAATATCTTTAAACGATATCCTTCAAATCAGGACGGTATCTCAACATGAATATAATTTAAAGAGATACATCTACTAATTTGCAAGACATCCCTTAACAATCATAGGGATTAAAAACCAATGTTGAACAGAACTGGGTTGGCTTGATCTCTATAAATATAGAGTGCACAGGCATATTGGAAAAGGATACGACACATCTAACAAGTCAAGAAATCTCTCAAATCAAGCCCTAAACATGCATAAACCTAAATCCCCCTATTTTCATAGTTTCGTTATTCCAACAACCTCCGAAATTTGTTATCACCATATCCCTCCATTATTAGCGTTAGAAGGAGGGGATATATTTTGATCGTGGTGGACAATCAATTCATATGCATGGGGGTTATTATGGATCTGGAGCTGCTTTAATGGAGGAGCAAAACGATGAAGATGGTGGCTCTATTCTGAATTAAGATAAGTATTCTTATAACCTTATCAAATACAAATTAGCTATCTTATAAAATTCATACTAACTTCAATACATGTCAGATTTCGATGATTTTTAATAATTTGGAAAGCTTTTTAAATTGCCTATAACTTTCGTTCTTTGAGTTTTCTTAGATTATATCTCGATCTATTCTTAAAATCACAAAAAATAATTAGATTTCGTTTTTCAGTATCGAGAAGTCAATCAGCAGAGGTTTTATTTGATTCCTAATTCGTTATATGTCCATTTTTGATGAGCCATATCTTGGTGGAAAGAACTTTTCATTATCTACAATTTTCGTGTTTCATATTTTCAAAGAAAATATCGCTTGGAAGGTCAAAAATGTTCATAATAGATCTGGGCAGGGTTTGAATCGTAGAGATGTTCATGATTTGAGATGCAATATTCGTGGTACTTGAAGAGAAAATAGAAGCTTGGGAAATTCTGAATTTAACAGAAGAAAAAATTGAGTTTTTGTTGAAAACTACACAAGAAGACCCACTATTGATAAGGGTAATATTTTAAAAGGCCCTCTTTTGTGGGGTAATATTTTGGAAGGCTCTTCTTTGTTGAGTATATTATTTTGGAAAATTCTCTTTTGTGGAGATAATATTTTGGAAGACTCTTCTTTGAGAAGAGTATTTTTCTGGATGACCCTCATTTCTAGGGGTAAAATTCTGGAAGGCATTTTTTTGAGAAGAGTATTATTTAAGAAGACACTCTTTTCTGAGGGTAATTTTTGGAAGTTTTTCTTTTGAGGTTAATATTTTTTGGAAGACCCTTCGGTTGTTGCTCACATTTTTTAGAAGAATCTTGGGGTATTGATATAACTTTGGTAGATGACCTCCTTCAAATGAGGGTCTTTCCTATTTCTCTATGGTAGATGACCTCCTCTAAGGAGGATCTTTGTGGATTGTTGTAAACATGATCTCTTTCGAGGAGAATCTTACTAAAAATACCTTGAAAAACCGTACTTCCGGGAAGGATAATCCGTACTTCCGGAACCTCATCAAGGAAATTTTCAGGAATATAACCTCCCCGAAAGGAGGGTATTTCTGGGAACACTTTAAATTCTCAGGAATATGATCTCTTGTAAAGGAGGGTGTCTCTAGGAACACTTCCAATTCTCAGGAATATGACCTCCTCGAAAGGAGGGTATTTCTGGGAAGTCCTTAGGAATATGATCTCCTCGAAAGCAGGGTATTTTTGGGAACAACACTTAGGAATATGACCTCCTCAAAAGGAGGGTATTTCTGGGAACAACACTTAAGAATATGACCTTCTCGTAGGAGGGTATTGATGGGAACAATTTTTAGGAATATGACCTCCTCGTAGGAGGGTATTTTTGGGATCAATTCTGAGGGATATGACCTCCTTGAAGGAGGGTATTTCTTGAAATATTTGCTTTTCAGGGTATTGCTCGGAATGTATTGGATGACTCACCAAATAATGCTTGGATGGCTCTCTAGGATACGTTCTCTTACACCTACAAAACTACCCGTACATCTATTTTTTTTTACATCTCGTATATCGTCTCGTTTACATCTACATGCATATTACGGGCCCCCAGGTGCTCCATGTTTTTTTACTAATCTTCCTCTCCTAGTTGTTTCAGTGGCTCAGGAAATTTGGAAGATCACATCATCATGCTTAGTTCCCAGTCTGTTATAGGAGGAATTTTGTGACAACACGAAATCAGAGGTGTGCTAGAATAGTAGAGAGATTTGTATGAATATGTAGCTTTTTTTAGGGAATAGGGTTTGTAAAAAAAGAGAGGGGATGGACTTGGAAGGTGTCTCGATTTATCTCGTGTATTGGATCCCATCATCATTGCCAAGATGCCTACGTACCTATGTTTATATAGGATCAAGCCCACGTAGTTCTGTGCAATTATGTCTATCCTTGAGAGACTTTATGGATAAACTTCGTTAATTTGGTAATTACTGATTTTATCTGATTTAATCTTCGCGTTGTGATATCTTCCTGATTTGAAGAATATCGTTTGAAGATATTTTCCGTAATTCGTTGATTGAGATTGATTCTTTCCTCGTTTCAGAGAGAGGATAAAACGTAGCGGTTAAGAAATAATTATTAATCTGAATTAATAATTAATAGATATTAGAAATTTGGGAGATTATTAGACATGCCAAAAATATGGCATAATAACTAGCCCCCAATTCTTCAATGTAGTTTGCTGCAGTGGAGAACTAAACATTCTTCAAGCTTCCAAATTTCTTCGATCACTGAAACAGTTGAAAATAGATATTAGAAAAACACTTAGAGCACCACAGTGCTCATTAGGCGTATGCGGATGTAAGTGTGATAGCATGCGATAACCAGTATAAGATATATATTTGCCAAGGTTTTCAAATGTACGAGCATAAATAATATTTTTGAAATCCTTTACGATCCTTGTTTTCTAGTTAGGACCTTGGCGTTTGTATATATCCCGAATTGGGATACACGCTATTCAAGTGTTTGATGTAACCACATAAGGATGTGTCTTGCGGGGTCTTCAATAAGAGATGTAGATATAATCCTGGCGAACCTCACACGCGTCCCTTCTTGGGCTGGCTATGCTAAGGTTTCCTGGCGAACCTCGCATGCATCCCTTGTTGGGTTACCTGTGCTATGAAGTCTTAAAGATATTTTGCATAGGGATGCTTTCCCACCCATTCTTCATGGGCCTTCAATAATCCAGCGGGTGCTGCACTTTACTCAAGCGTGTAGCATTGCGAGATTTACAACTTGTCTAGGCTATCCTACTTGACAATTTCAGTTTGCAAGTTTGAAGATATTTTTGACATATATTTACTATCGCGACAATATACGAAAAATATTTTACAAATCCAAATGCAATAATAAATGTGATCTTTTAAAATTGTCGCGATATTTATTTTCTACAAATATAATGTCCTTTTTTTGTAGAAAATCTTTTATAAAATTATGCGTCTCGCATATATATTTGTTTTCTTCAAAGCATGCAGCTCGTACGGGATTGTAAAATATCCACAATTAATCAGCGTAAATATCCGCAATTCATCAACATAAATATCTCGTACGATATTTTCCAAATCGTAATAATTTTAAAAGCATAAAAATATATTTCTCGCAAGAATTTTCTGAATAATAAATACTTTTCTTGAAAAATTTAAAAACATGATTTTAATATGCATGCATGATATAAATTAATTTGCAGGAAAATTTAAAAAGATAAGAAAACTTATCTTTGCGAAGCCCGTTCAAATTTCTATTGACATCGCTGCTATGCTGTGTTAGCGCGTGCTGCTTCCTTTGTTCATCTTTCATTTGATAGGTCCTGCCATGCCTTATGTTTTGATTTTACTGTCATCTTTCTTTTTTCTTCCTTGTCCACGTAAATCACCTGCAGTGTGCATCCTTTTTACTGTCATCATGTGGGCTCCACCTGAATCCACCTTCACAATATGATGTGCTGTGTTAACCACCGAGCCTTTTTTTTTATCAATTCGTTTATAGCCGCTGCTTCAAAATTAAATCGTCCGTTGAATCCCCAATTATTTGTGTATGTATCGGTAAAACACAAAAAACCCCATGAATTTAAGTAAAATTATTCGTCCTCCACGAATAATAATTTGTCCTCCTTCTAGCGCCAAATGTTATAGGAGGAATTTCGTAACAACACGAAATCGGAGGTGTGCTGGAACAGTAGAGCGATTTGTATGAATATGTAGCTGCTTTTAGGGATTAGGGTTTGTAAAACATTATAGGGGGAATTTCGTAACAACACGAAATCGGAGGTGTGCTGGAACAGTAGAACGATTTATATGAATATCTAGCTATTTTTAGGGATTAGGGTTTTAAAAAAGAGAGGGGCTGGACTTGGTAGGTGTCTCGATTTGTCTCGTGTATCGGATCCCATCATCATTGCCAAATGTCTACGTACCTAAGTTTATATAGGATCAAGCCCACGTAGTTCTGTGCAATTGTGTCTATCCTTGATGGACTTTAGGGATAAACTTCGTTATATGGTAATTACTGATTTTATCTGATTTAATCTTCGCGTTGTGATATCTTCCTGATTTGAAGAATATCATTTGGAGATATTTTCCGTAATTCGTTGATTGTGATTGATTCTTTCCTCGTTTCAGAGAGAGGATAAAACTTAGCGGTTAAGAAATAATTATTAATCTAAATTAATAATTAATAGATATTAGAAATTTGGGAGATTATTAAACATGCCAAAAATATGGCATAACACAGTTCATCAAGCTGCATTGAAGAACTGGCGGTAGTTGTTACGGCATATTTTCGGTTGTCTCAATTATCTCCCAAATTTCCCAATATTCATCTAATAATAATTAATTTGATCCCCAAGTTATTTATTTCCTCTCTCTAAAACGAGGAATAATATCCAATTAATGATAGAAAATATTTCCAAACGATACCCTTCAAATCAGGAAGATATTTCAACGTGAATATAATTTAAAGAGATAAAATCTACTAATTCCCAATACATCCCTTAACAATCATAGGGATTAAAGCCAATCCTGAACAGAACTGCATTGGCTTGATCTCTATAAATATAGAGTACACAGACATCTTGGAGAAGGATCCGACATATCTAACAAGTCGATACATCTCTTAAGTCCAGCTCCAAACATCCATAAACCCAAATTCCCCTTTTTTCATAGTTTCGTTATTACAGTAACCTACGAAATTTGTTATCATCAAATTCCTCTGTTAACAATGATAAAATACAACTACATATCATTCAGAAATAAGTCAAAGTTCAATTTTCATTTAGTATACTTAAATTATACAATATTAATGTGGCATAATTATTCATCTAATATTTATTTGTTCAGCATTTCCTTGGTTAAAAACTAGCAATAATTAGAAATATCAAAGTTGTAATTTGTAATATTTATAAGTATTAAGTGCATTGGATCCTCCAATTTAATAATCCAAAATCTTAGTGAGTTAAATATGTATTTACTTGTAAAACATTTGACCATCGGTATCTTTTTTTAGTTTATTACGTTAAAGTTATCTTGAAAATTATAGTTGTTTGTGAATAAGAATTCGTGGTTTGTGAGCAACATTCATGAGTTGTTTGTGAGTGATAACTTGTACATCAAATTTGTGATTAGTTTACGAATAACATTTCACTTAATGAATTGATATATACACAAACAAAATTTCAAGCTCGATAAATGTTTTGAGTTCGGGTTCGAGTTCAATTTTTTTTAAAGAGTTTATAACGACCTAGAATTTTTCACGATTTATAAATGATTATTTAATTGTTAAAATGTGGAAACTATGTGATCTATATGATGGGTATATTTTTCTGAAGTTAAGTTATGTGTGAAATCATGAATATGTGATTACATGATGATTGGTATATGTCGTATGCGCTCATAGAATTTTATTTATATTTTAGAGCATTAAATTATTTTTAAAGTACATTTTTAATATTTCAAAAATTATATAGAATCACTAGAGTCATTTTAAATCATGAAATCTTTTGCATTATCATCTTTGTGATATTAGTGAGTTATAAAAATTAGTGTGAGTATTTAATTGTGTGTTTTTGTATTTTGAAATGATTTAAAAAGTTTGATTTCTTTTAAAGAGCCTTTATTTCAAAAATTCATATAAAATTCATTTTTGACCCAAATATTATTTTAAAATAATGGGGATGTTTCTAATTTTATGAACTTTATTTTAAAAATTTTTAGAAAATATTTTCTCCTCATTTCTTATTTTATTTCGATTTAATAGTGGTTTAAAAATCGATTTTTTCAGAAAAGTATTAAGCGATTTTGAATTGACAGTTTTGCCTCTGGATATTCTTTATCACCACCGACCAGTTCAATCTTCTTCTTGTTCACGACTGTCTCTCTCTCTTGCTGTTCTCTCTCTCTCTCTCTCTCTCTCTCTCTCTCTCTCCCTCCTCCGTTTGCCATCGGTTTTTGGCCAGTTTCTTGATCGGAGACTGGGTTTCGGCCTAGTTTTCAGTCCTCTATTCATTCCAGTCATTGCATGTCGATTCTGAGATGAAAGATTGAAAACCCATTTCGAGTTTTATGATTTCCCGAGTTAATCTTGTTCGGTTCTTATTTTGTGACTGTGTTGGATGATTAAAACAGTTTTGGTGGAGTTTGGGAAGGAAACCTAACTGATTTGGGCACCCTCGAACGCTGCCACCACCGGTGGTGAACTCTGATGAGCTGGTGGGAGAGGCGGTGATGTTATAACTGAGCCTTAATCAATTTAATTCGTTTAAGTTTAGTCGAGTTAGTAGTTTGTATTGATTTACTGTTAAAATCGAATATGCATGTATTATATTTCAAAATTTTGATGATTGTTTTTTTGTGAGAATTGTTTGAATAATATGAATTGTTAATCTTGAGTCAAGGATTGTTAGTGATGATTATATGGATTGCATTTGTAATTTTCGGATGTTATAGCATTAATTCGAAATTATATGCATAATTATGAAATATTCAGTTTATTACGAAATTAATTAATTGATTAGTTAAGTATATGTTTGATTCGTGATTCTTGAATATGCTCTTGATGATTAACTGATTTATGCTAGCTGAATTAGCATGCATGTGTATTTTTCTGGATTATTTATAGATTAATTCGAATATATATATGTGTATGTATGAATTATTTGAATTTTTTTCTTTATGAATGGTTAATAGTAATTAAAAGTTGATTAAGATGATTATATGTTAATTGTTAATTAATTTATATGTATGTGGAATTTTTCAAAGTATGAAACTATAGTTCGAATTTCGTGGATTAATTATGATGTATTCGAATTTATATGAATATATGTGAATTATTCGGTTTATCATGAATTAAGCGATTATTGATGATTTCTGATTAAATACAGTATGTAATGCAAATTATGTGATCTTAGATGTAAATGCTATAGAAATAGTATGATAGTGAGTTATTATGAATATAGAATCCGTTGGGAAGTGTAGGTGGATTTATAATCCATCGGATAACTTTGGTTGTGATTTTGAGTCAGATATTTTCGACGGGATAGTTCTATAAACAGAGGAAGTGCTGCCCGATTTCGTTAGAAATATAAGTTGTAAAACCTATAGTTTATTCTTATAAGCTAATTATAAGTTAAACTAGTATCATGTGTTAAGTGCTTAAGTGGCTTACATGATTGCATGTTATAAATGCTATGTGATTATGTGTCCATCTGGTCATAGTTAACTATTTGGTAAGTATGTCCAGTATGCGTGATATATGTTAAGTGTTAACACGATATAGGAATCGTCTGGGTAGACTAAGATGAGACCAATTAGAAGTATAGTATTCTAAAGTAGTACTTATGGTTTATGTAGATACGAAGGACGTAGGACCTAGCGATAAAGAGAAAGCAAAAGTTGAGTATCAGTGACTGAGCTGTTAGCTGTTGCATTCTACTGGAGGCAAGTAACTCTGTCTTTCCTCTGAAAGTTTATATTCTTGAAACTATTATATCTTGTTGATTCAAGCATGCCTATCTTAAACCATGGTGATCATACTCTTGTTGTAAACCTACCTTTGCATGTATCCAAAATCTTTATTGATAAACCCTGGTTAAACACATGTAAACCGTAGACTAGCAAAATTCTTTTAATTGTTTCTTGACCATACTGTCACCCAAAGTTAAATAATACTAATTCTTTTAATTGTTTCTTGACCATACTGTCACCCAGAGTTAAATAATACTAATTCTTTTAAATTTCTTCTTGACCATATATGTCAAACAGCTTACCTTAAGTAAACCATATTGACTGACGGATAAACCAGTGTTCTACTTAACCTATGTCCGTCACCAGTTAAACCTATGTTGACCTTTAAAACTTATAAAAGATTCATTGTGACCCAATCACTGTTTTAAGAACTTGTTTACGTTCGATATTGTTCCTTAAACTTTATAAGTTGATCAGTTACCTTTAATTATTTCAAATGTACATCCTTGACCTTTAACATAAATTTCATTCCTATTACCTTGATTAAAGCCTTGACTACTTTTCAGTCTATATCTTCTTGATTCAAACTTGTATCTCTATTTCCTTGATATTAGAGAACTTAGTCAAACCTTTTGACTTTTATCATTGTAAATTAAAATGAGTTGTTTTCTTAAAATACTTTGAAGTTACTTAGACTGGGCTGCTGTTATCAGTGAGTTGAAGGTACTTCGGGGTAATGGTTTTTGAAAGGACTTAAGTATTCTAGTGTTTTCTAAATTTAAAAAGGTTTTCTAAATTTTAAATGTTTTCAGAATATGATTTATTGAATGTTAGGAACTCCGATAAAAATGGTTTCCTGACGATTGGAGAGGCGTGAGCGAACGGGTAATGCTGGTTCTGCCTCTTTGTGTGTATTATTGTTGTAGTTCTGGTCTGTCCAGTCCAACACCCTTATAGGCCAATGTGTTGCCTCTTGGGAACCCAAGCTATCCTAATGAAAGGATTAATGTCCAGAGGGACTCCGTGTCCGTTATGGGGACTTTATGGGCTGATCATCCGTATTGTTTGTGTGAAATAAAACCTCCAATCATTTTTCTTAAAGTGAATGATTAATCTTATATACTGTGAAATGAAATTGGCTTACCATTGGAAATGTCAATTGCTTTACAAAATTTTGAGTTAACTATTTCTGTCTTGTCATTACCAAATGCCAGTATTGATTTTACTATTTCCAGCACATTTATGTTATATCTTGTTCTACTGTCATCCCTTGCGATATCCTGATATACTGTTTTCAGTTTGAAATCTTTAGTTACTTATTGAGCGTTGGATCATTATTATTTTTGTCTAACCCTTTTGATAGTAGCATAAGAATCATGGTTCGTACCATTCAAACCGCGAGGAAGCGCACTTACCATGGCCCCGAGTTGGTTCGTTTTGAGATAGCTCCCGAGGTAGATGCAATAATAGCTCAGTGAGGAGATTTTAATAGTTGGTTTCTAATTTAGTCGTAAGAACTAGTTGGTATAAGAATTTGAATTCATGGTCTGTAATAATAATAATTTGATTATGGTATAAATAGTTAGACATTGGCTTGCTTGTTTCATACCGTTACATGCGAAAGATCTTGGATAGTAGAGTTGGGGCCAGTCAGCATGCTATGTTTATGTTTATTATTTTAGGGTTATTGTATCTAGTGTGTCAGTGACTCTCTGATTTAGGCCCCAGGTCAGGAGGGCGTCACAGGTTGGTATCAGAGCTACAGGTATTGGTCAATAAACAAGCCAGGAATTTAGGATCACTAATAAAAAGGAGTAGAAACAACTAGGTTTGAGAGTGATAGGTGTTAGGGAGTGATATAGGTTT
This sequence comes from Saposhnikovia divaricata, assembly GCA_036435485.1. Taxonomy (NCBI): domain Eukaryota; kingdom Viridiplantae; phylum Streptophyta; class Magnoliopsida; order Apiales; family Apiaceae; genus Saposhnikovia; species Saposhnikovia divaricata. Next base: position 152,413,838 of record CM071594.1, read on the forward strand.
AAGTACTTCCCATCGCGTTAGATTTTATAGGACTAACCTAACATAACGTTTATATTCTGCGTGCATAGATATATTATTACTATAGGAGATGGAGTTGGACGATGACGCACCTTTACTTCCCGATTCCGATAGATCATCCAAGGAGTCCGATCCTTCTGAGAGGATGTCTGATGCTGATGCGGAGGTAGAGTCTGACACTGAGATTATGTCCGAGACCGAGGTTGAGAGTCCCCCGGCCCATACCGACACCCCTGTACCCCCTGTTACAGAGTTTGTGCCTGTTACCGAGTCCGTGCCTGTTCCAGTCCCAATACCAGTTGTGACCCCATCTGTCACCGAGCACGGCGAGTCTTCCATCGGATCTTTTTCGGTTCCCGAGCCTGTACCTGAGTGTAACTTTGAGGATATGGTTTACAAGTGCAAGAGTTTGGCATGTCAGAATGCAGAGCTAAAGGAGCTTATCGAGAAAATGAAAGTAGAGGCGCAGCTTTCAGTAGATTTGACTATTATTGATAGGAGGGGACGTATCGGGATGTTGGAGGATGTTGTTAGGCACCGTTTACACCGGAACCCTATCACACATGATATACTAGCCGAGGCTCGTAGACTTTCGAGTGTGATTTGCTGGACGTTGTGTGAGCTTCGCGAGACTCGAGGTTCTCGTGATTAGACTGCTGTGTGGAGATTACTTAAGAGTGGGACATTTGGTAAAGCCCACTAGTGTTAGTTGTGATTACTACTAGTATAGGATGTTTTCCTATTTTCCTAGTACTGGTAGACGGATAGTTGTTGCTTTTAGACCTGTTTATTTCAGCTTTGTTTATGGAAGGGTTAGAATACCCTTAACTTTTGATGTTGTTGAATCGTTTCGTCGTTAGCGACGTATGTTTATTTCGTATATCACTGTGTCCACTGCTTTACTTATCACTTTTACATATTGTCTTCACATACCGTATTTTCATACTTATTGACCTGTTCATATAAACCCTGTTGCATTACTTTAAAACTGTACCCATATTGTATTGTTTTAATGGAACCGATCGTCTATTGGTACCAGATGGTTGAAACCTGTTTTCTTTCATATAAACCTGCATGTTGTTTACCTACTGTTTACTTTCTTATCAGAAAGATGCCTCCCAGAAGAACCCGACCGAAAACAAAGATCAACAGAATCAAGATAACCCTACCATGGCCCAAATGTTTCAACTACTACAACAACAAACTGCTGCCTTTGTTCAACACCAACAGCACCAAGCTGCCCAACCTGCTACAACTTTCAAATCTTTTCAAGCTGTCATCCACCTGAGTTTAAAGGTACCTTGAACCCTGTTGAAGCTAAATCATGGATGATGGATATCGAGAAAGCCTTTACGTTAGTTAGAGTTGAAGAAGATAAGAAGGCGGAATTTGCTAGTTTTTACTTGAGATCAGAGGCCAACTTTTGGTGGGAGTCAGTGAAGGCTACAAAAGGAGAAGTGATTACTTGGCCTAGATTTATACAGTTGTTTAATGAGAAGTATTTACCGGGATATCTTCAGAACCAATCAGAAGTTCAATTTTTGGAGTTAAAGCAAGAAGGTATTACCGTGGCTGAGTATGAAGCCAAGTTCAAAGAGTTGTTTAGATTTACACCCCAGTATATAGGGAATGAATCTAGTAAAGCAAAGAAGTTTCAGCATGGATTGAAGCCCTGGTTGAGAAGTAGAGTGGCTGCATTTGAATTAAGGACTTATACGGCTGTTATGCAGAAAGCCATGATTATTGAAGGAGAAAGTGATTTGAACCAGAAGGAGAAGGCTGGTAAGAAGAGAAAATTTGAGAAAGTAGAAAAGAGCCAAGAGATAGAAGGTCAAAGGAGTTTTCAGAATAAGGGAAGGTTTGGAAATCAGAAAGGAAGGAATAGGAATTTTCAAGGATTTCGAAGTGGTAACATAGGACAAGACCGTAGACTTCAAGGAGTGAACCCTCAAGCTGTAGCAATACCTGTACTACAAGACTGCAAGATCTGTGGAAATAAACACCCGGGTATCTGCAACAAGCCTGACATTATTTGTTATAAGTGTCAAAAGAAGGGACATTATGCTCACGAGTGTCTAGGAGCGAAGCCAGTAGGAATGACTTGTTATAAATGTGGAAAGGTTGGACATATTGCTCGTAACTGCAAAGAACCTGTTCATACTTCTAATGTTTTGAGGATCACCACACCAATAGTGCCGCAACAAGCACCGTATCAAGCACCTCAACCCAGAGCTCGTACTTTTAACATGTCTATCAAAGAAGCTGTTCGTGATGCAGATGTGGTTGCAGGTACGCTTCCTGTCAATTCTTTTGAAGCTAAAGTTTTGATTGATTCTGGAGCTACTAAGTCATTTATATCTGAGAGATTTCTTAATAAGTTACATTGTGAGATTCGTCCATTAGAGAATACGTTAGTAGTAGAAGTTGTTAATCAGGATAAGATTTCTGTAGACTGGGAGTGTCCTAACTGTAATATCGAGATCGGAGGATTCCTTTTCTATGCTGATTTATTACCATTTAAGTTGGGAGAATTCGATGTTATTCTAGGAATGGATTGGTTAACCGAATGTGATGCGCAGATTGAGTGTAGAAAGAAGCAAGTTAAGTTGCATACCGAAGATGGTAATGAAGTAGTATTTCAAGGACAGAAGTAGGATAAAAGATTCCTAATGTTTATGCAAGCAAGACGATTGTTAAACCAAGGATGCGAAGCTTATTTAGCACATGTGGTTGATGTAGAGAAACAAACCTCTAGAATGGAAGATATTCCCGTTGTGAATGAGTTCCCTGATGTGTTTCCCAACGAATTGCCCAGATTACCTCCAGACAGAGAAATTGAGTTTCCAACTGATTTAGCACCAAGAACCGAGCCCGTATCCAAAGCGCCTTACCGAATGACACCTGCTGAGATGAAGGAGTTACCTACTCAATTGCAAGATTTATTGGATAAAGGAGTTATAAGGCCGAGTGTGTCCCCGTGGGGAGCACTAGTGTTTTTTGTTAAGAAGAAAGACGGAAGCATGAGGTTGTGTATCAATTATAGAGAGCTAAACAAGTTGACTATCAAGAATAAGTATCCATTACCGAGGATTGATGATCTGTTTGACCAATTGAAGGATGCTGCTTACTTTTCCAAGATCTATTTGATTGAAAATTAAGCTAGAAGACATTCTAAAGACTGCTTTTCGCACTAGATATGGACATTATGAGTTTCTAGTAATGGCTTTTGGATTGACGAATGCGCTAGCTGTGTTTATGGATTTAATAAATAGAGTGTTCAAGAGATATTTGGATAAGTGTATAATTATATTTATTGATGACATCCTTATATATTCGAGAACCCCTGAAGAACATGCTGAGCATTTGAGAATTGCATTAGAAACCCTAAGGAAGGAAATATTATACGCAAAGTTTTCTAAGTGTGAATTTTGGTTGCAAGAAGTGCAATTTTTAGGTCATGTGATTAGTAAAGAAGGAATTAGAGTGGACCTGCCAAGATTGAAGCTGTGGTGAGTTGGAGTAGACCAAGAACTCCTACTGAGGTGAGAAGTTTCTTAGGATTGGCTAGTTATTACTGGATATTTGTTCAAGATTTCTCAAAGATTGCTACACCGTTGACAAAGTTGACCGTAAGAACGAGAAGTTTATTTGGAATGACAAGTATGAAGAAAGTTTCCAAGAATTGATGAAAAGATTGGTTTCTGCACCGGTGTTAGTATTGCCAGATGATAAAGGAAATTTTGTTACCTATAGTGATGCCTCGCACAAAGGATTAGGATGTGTTTTGATGCAACACGGAAAAGTTATCGCGTACGCTTCGAGACAACTTAAGCCGCACGAGCAGAGGTATCCAACGCACGATTTGGAGTTAGCTACGATTGTGTTCGAATTAAAGATTTGGAGACATTACTTGTACGGAGAGAAGTGTGAAATCTTCACGGATCACAATAGTTTGAAGTATATCTTTACCCAGAAGGAGTTGAACATGAGACGAAGAAGATGGTTGGAATTGATCAAGGATTACGATTGCACGATAAGTTACCATCCCGGAAAGGCGAATGTTGTAGCTGATGCGTTGAGTAGAAAAGAGAGGCTGAATACATTGACTATGCCCAAAGAGTTATTTCGAGAGTTTGAGAAGTTAAGTTTAGAAGTTTATGATTCTAAAGATGTTGATGAATTTCTTAGTACGATGACTTTTCAACCAGAGTTGTTAGAAAAGATTCGGAGATGTCAGCAAGAAGTTATGAGCTGTGAGATGAATACGTTGACTGGAGAGGAAATTTTTACACAAAAAGATGATCAAGGAATTTTAAAGTTTTCTAAGAGAATATGGATTCTTAATGTTTCGGAGTTGAAGAATGAGATATTAAGTGAAGCCCATAGTTCGAAATATTCGATTCACCCTGGAAGTACCAAGATGTACCGAGATTTGAAGGAAAATTTTTGGTGGCCAGATATGAAGTGAGAAATTGCCGAATGGATAAGTAAGTGTTATACCTGTCAAAGGATCAAAGCAGAGCATCAAAAGCCAAGTGGATTGTTACAACCATTGGATATCCCCGAGTGGAAGTGGGAGCACGTTGCCATGGATTTTGTAGTAGGATTGCCAAGAACTAAAATGAATCATGATGCGATTTGGGTAATCATAGACCGATTGACTAAGTCTGCACATTTCCTATTGATTAATACCGACACTTTTGGACAATGACTAGGCCCACTGACTGTTCTTGGATTTGGCGTAAAATTCTTAAACGAAGACACGATGCTCTTCGATACATCTCTTACAAGATTGGCAATGGCTTGCAAACATCTCTCTGGTTTGACCCGTGGTGGAGAGGTGATTGTCTTGCTCGATCAAACAACTCTGCCATCATTTTCCAAGCACACTCTAATGCTCAAGCCATAGTCAATGACCTTATAAACACTGGTAGCTGGAGGTTACCTTTGCCTAACCGCAGACATCATCATAATCATTCCCTGCAAGAGTGGATCAGTGACTTTGATCGTCCTATTTTTGACCTTACAACCAATGATGTTATTTTCTGGAATGGCATTCGAATTCATAAAATCAGAGCTTGGCACATCTGGGATGCAATCCGCTTCAAGCTTCCAGTCATACCCTAGCATAGATTTGTCTGGCACAAGCTCAGAATTCACAGATATGCGCATCATGCGTGGCTAGTTTGCCATGAGCGCCTCAACACATTCACCAGGCTGGCTTCTTTTGGAATCGACCTATCTCAATATTGCCTTCTCTGTGCAGGGGAAATTGAGAGCTCCAACCACCTAATGGTCACCTGCCCTTATAGCTCCTTTGTGCTTGGCTTGCTAGCTAAACGAGTTGGGAACTATAATCATACTTATAATACCTAGAACGAGCTGTTGGTAGCTTGGGGTTCTGTCTCAAATGTGGCTCATAAACACTTGCTGCTTATTGGTGCTCAAGTCACTTGCTATCATTTGTGGAGGGAGAGAAACGCCCGTTTACATGACAACGGCTGCATTGGTCCGAAGCAACTGTTTGACAATATTGTAATTAACATTAAGGCTAGATTAGTCACCTCTAGGTGGTTCGTAAATATTGCTAGCGATTATGTTAGAACTAGCTGGTTAGCCTAGCTTCTTTATCTTAGCTTATTCTTTTATTGCTTTCTATTTTCAATCTTCTCCTTGAAGATTGTTCTTAGATAGTCCTCCCCTTCGGCTTGTTGTTGGGCATGGGTTAATCCCTTTTTGCTTGTCTATATATATACCAGCTTAGTAAAAAAATTGAGCACTATTGTATTAGATATTAAGGAGTATGGAGATTTAACAAGGATTATTTATATTGAGAAATTATATGAAATTAGGTTAAACCAAGGGATGAGCAAACCAAGGAAATGTCAAGGGAATTTGGATTTTTTTTAACGATTTCGAAACCACTTGGATAAAGAGGTATATTCAAAATGAATCGCAATTAGATGAATATGGAAACAAAACAACCAAGATTAGGGATACAACAAGGATACATATTACATTATGATCAACCAAGAGCATTAACAATTACTTAAGGAAATCAAAAAGAAGATTAAGGATGAACCAGTGACATCATTCATGACATCAACTTCCACTAACTTTGATTAAGGATAGAATAATAATTAACTAAGATAATCATCTCCAAAACTCTAGAAACTCCAAGATAAAGATGAGATGAGTCATAAAAGATTAGTATCCAACAAATCAACACAAAAATCTAGCCATCATCCTCATCTTTACAATTTTCGGATTTTACTATTCATCAAGAAAAAAAACCAAATTCAAAACCCTAGCTACAATCAACTATAATTTAAGAGAAACTTTATGGAGGTTCTTCAAGGTTAGATAAGAATGTCCACCAAGTTTCATAGCCAACAAACATCATTTGGTAAGGTAATAAAATCATCAAAGTTGAAAGATGAATAGTAATGAATAGTACTTACTTGGGTTTTATGTTTTGTTTGGAAAGATTAAGGCACATTAAGGTAGTATCAAGGTGTATCAAGGCCTACAAGTAGATAATAAGAGTATTGAAGCTTCAAGAAGGTATAAAGATCCTCGCTTCTTTTGAGTTTATGATGGATATTGGTTGTATTAGTGGTTATGTTTGTATAAGTGGTGAAAACATGATGATGTGTATGTTTATAAGTGATTTGATTGAATATGGAAGTGTTGTGAGTGCTTGTAACCATGGTTGGTATGATGACCACATGGTGTAGGGTTGGGTATTTGTGTTGGATGTTGGATTTGGAGGAGTTATATTATGGAAAGTATAAAAATATAGCCGTTATAATGCCCGATTTTCGTTAAACCAAAAAGATGTCCTGTTTTTGACACCCATACCTGTACGGTTAGGTTTCTGTCTAGAGTACTAACTGACCATGAGAGGATAGATCTTGGTTCATAGATCATTTTGATATAAAGTACGTCAAAATCCAATGAACGGTTTAGGAGAAAAGTGAGTTTTAGTGAAAGTCATTAGGAAACCGAGGAAATGCTATTGTGTCAACTTTGAGGCCGTAATTACCATACTTAAACATCTTTAAAAATTATGAAATATTGGGGAAATATAGTAGGTTGAACAGAGAGTCAAACCCTACTGACCTTGTGTCAAAATTCGGAACTGATATTTTTTGAGAATTTTTACGGTCGAGAGTGGTTGTTAAGAAAATGGGAAAAAAAAATACTGAAACTTTTATCGAGTCTAAAAATGGATAAGTTCTTGGAACTTTTGGTCTACAAATGGTATGTTAAACTTATATTATGTGTCAAGAGTGTTATTATATATATATATTTAAGGGTTAAGTGGTTAAGTGAAATATATTCTGATGGTGATCCTTTTCGTTTCTATAGATACTCGAGACGAACACCGGATCATTCCTCTTGGGATTAGAGATCGAGGCAAGATTTCTTTTACCCTTATTTGATAAACTGTTTATGGTTAAAGAAAAAAATGGTTTTGATAATTAATATATAAATTTTATATTGTTATATGGTTAGGTATATATATTCCCTGTTTGTTGAGATTATTTAAGATCGATATGGATATGGATTATGGATATGGATATGAATATGGATAGAGCAAATATACTTTATGGATTAAAGAGATATGAAAGAGAATGGTATCAGTTATTATCTAGGGTTATATGGTTTAAAATATTCTGTTAATTATAATCTTTAAACATTTGTGATTTAATAAATATTATTTGATTATCATTTAATACTTTAAAAAATAGATTGAATAGTTTATGTATATAAAAGCATATTGGACTTCATTAAATACGGAGGAGATGTCTCAGCTTATTTCAAAGTATCTTGAATATTTTTGTCTTTTGAGTTAACGATCTCAGATTTCTTTAAAGGAAGTTATATTCAAAGTATTATGATATATGTATTTTAAAGGTAATGATATATGTATGGATAAGGGTGGAAATGGTAATGAATTTTTTTTTTAATGGAATAATGATTTTTTTTAAAAAAAAAGGGGATTACAACATACTTGCGTAAGTGGCTGTGTTTAGCACAGTCCAGCATCTATCATTTTATGAGGAAGTAGTGGAGAACCTTCCTCATTATTTTATTACGGCCCAACGGATGCCGAAGGAGGATGTAGTGGAGAACCTTCCTCCAGGGATTATTGTCATTCCTTCTACTAGTAGTAAACAAGGAGCAGGTACGATTAGGCGACTGATCATCATCCTAACGTATCAGGCGATAGTGGATATCCCCAAAACTTTTAAAGGAAGAATTGATAATGATCACAGACTGATATACTTAAAGGTGAAAGGAAAATTGGTATGGAATGATGGACTAATATTATATTATATTAGAAGAGAAATTGATATTATATTGTTTTATATATTTTTTTCTTATAAATGAAAAATGGATGGTGTATTGAATAAGTAATGATTAATTCTTTTCTTAATTATTATAGTGGACTTTCCGTTTATTAATATATATATGTTTTAACTTTGATTTTTGGTTTACAATTATATCTTGCTGATCTATTATAGCTCACTCTTGCTATTTATTTATATAACAGCTAGGGCAGATGCCGATACTTCACACTACACCCCGTAAGAGGGTAAGGGCTTTTGAGAGTGTGCTGGCGCCTATCCCTGAGGTAGCTCTTATAAGACATATGGGTAATACTAGACATATGTAAATTAAGTGTGTAAGCTTGTGTCATAAACTTTTGGTTGTTGAAATGCTTCTTGTAGAAGTATTATTCAACAATGTATTTAAGTAAGATATGGGTTTGTAATAACTGTATAACTTTAAACTATTATTATTATGTATGTTGTTCTCTAAGCATATGACTGGTGTGTGTGTGTGTTGAGATTAGTGTGGGGTCACTTGTGTGAGTATTAAATGGTAATAAAATATTTTAAAGAGAAGTGATAATGTTAATAAATGGAAATTGAGCGTGATGACCTGGATTCCTGACCCCGAATCTGGGGCTCTCACAGTTTGGTATCAGTGCTAAGAGTCATAATGCTCAGGAACAACAGTGATAATAATAAATATATGAGTAATAATATAAATTGTGAACTCACATCGAGTTCAAGGGTGGTTTATCGAATGTAGCATTTATTCTAAGTAGTGTTTATAATTTTATAGATTACTATTAATAAAAGTTTATGTTTTGTTATAGGGAGAGGAGATGGAGATCGGTGAGCCGAGTCATACACGAGAGTGGCTAGGGATGTCGGAGCGGGAGTTTACGGACTTATTGCACGCAGGTGTCGAGGTTCCAGACTATGCTATATCCGACTTGCGGAGGAGAGTTCATGCGAGAGCTAGGGAGTCCTATGATTACGGAGAGAGAGTCGGGGAGGCATGTGAGCGCAGAGCGAGAGATGCTGTGGCTATAGTACCATACACTGGGAGACCATATGTAGGATTAGATGAGGCAGGTCCTTCCCGAGTAAGGTCAGAGGTTCCAGAGGGAGATATGCCAGTGCGTAAGAGGCCTAGATTATCAGTGATAGCTGAGGAGCGGCCCGAGTGGAGAGATATCCACATGATTCCTACTCCTATTCCACCTGTTCCAGTGCCATCACCTGTTCCATCCCCTATACTGAGTCCGGATCCTTTGGATGATCCGACAGAGTAGTTCACTCCCCCCAGGACAGTTTGTTTTCTATTCAGAGGAGGAGGAGGAGGACCCTTTAGAGGATGCAGATACAGAGCCAGTTCCTTCATCTCCACCAGTAGTTGCACCTCCACTTGTAGCTGCACCTTCACCAGTAGTTGTACCCCCCATAGGAGGCACCTATACCTGCAGGTGATCCGATCCATGTGACTTTACTGTCAGACTACCATATCTTATAGGGTCGGCTAGAGGAGTCTCGTAGGATGAGAGATACACTCTTGCAGAGGTTAGCTGGAGGTAGAGGAGGTATTATTCCAGATGGTGTATCTTTGGGATTGGTTAGCATTGAGCTGCGAGCACTTGGTGATATTAGGGGGTTGTTAGCAGAGAGAGGAGATCCATCATGGAGAGCCGAGGTAGTAGAGGTTGTCACATCTATGGTGGTTCAGATCAGGGATGTTATTAGAGCAGGGTTACCGTGAGCCGGGGATAGTAGTTTTAGTCACTAATCAAACTGTAGTCATCTTGCTGATGTCATTTTAGGGATTAATTTAGTTGTTTACTATCTTAATCCCAGTCTGATTAGAGTGCTGTTAGTAGTACTTTTGTTATAGCGGATTAGTATGTACGGATATGTTTTTGGGGTTTCGAACCTTGTACTTTATAATGTATATATTAACTAGTAGTGAAGGATGTATTCCACAAGTTGTAATATATTTATGTGAATTAATGAAGTTTATGTATTTTGCATAAGTTTTATCGTATTTTGATACTAAGTGTTGGGATTCGAAAATACTGATATATATAAGGTGATTGACTTAAATGAAAAGGTTATCGTGTTAAAGGTAGTGAGCTTATATGTTTCGTATAAATGGTATTATAACTTGATATCAATTGCTTGAATTTGAGAATATGGTTATATATAAATGAATAAATAGTAATATAATTATTGTATATGGGGATGATGAATATTGTACCCTAAATTTGGGTAATTAATGGAGAATATTGTTGACAGAAAAATGGCTAGACGTAATAATAGAGCGAATGAAGGGGAAAATGAGAGAGATGAAGAAAGTCAAAATAGACAGAATGAAAATGCTCAGGACGAACCAAATCATGAGGAGGAAGAAGAAGACGAATCAACTGGCCAACAAGGAAACCAGGGAGGTGATCCCTTAAACCAATTTATGGACCTACTAAGGCAGACTTTAGCTAATCCATAGAATCCCCAACAACCACCTGTTCCCCCGAACCAGGTAGCTAATTCATTTCATGCCTTTAAGTCATTAAAACCCCCAGAGTTTAATGGAACTGCTAACCCAGTAGTAGCCAGAGCATAGCTGAAATAGATGGAGAAAGCTTTTGAAATCTTGAGGGTAGATGAGGAACAAAAGACCATTTTCGCCGCCTACCTCTTGAAGGGAGAGGCAAACTATTGGTGGGAGGCTAAGAAGAATCTAGAAGGAGCGGGAATGATAACCTGGGAGCGATTTACTAGAGTGTTTTTAGATAAGTATTCCCCTAGGTTTATGGAAAATTAGATGGAGATTAAGTTCTTGGAGTTAAAATAAAATAATTTGACAGTGGCAGAATATGAAGCCAAATTTACTGAGTTGTCTAGATTCATGCCGGAGTTTGTAGATACTGAAGAGAAATGAGCCAAAAGGTTTCAACTAGGATTAAAACAATGGATACGAACTAGAGTGGCACCATTTGAGTTGACGGATTATGCAGCATTAGTTCAGAAAGCATCCATCATAGAGACAAAGAGTGAACGATCGCAACTAGAAAGTAAGAAAAGGAAATTTGAAGGTCAGAAGGGAGGTTCCACTGAGAGAAATTTTTCTAACAAGTTCAGTAGAGGGCAAGGATATTCGTTTTCGAAAAATCCAGGATTTAGTAGAACAAATAGTGAAACAGTTAATCAGGGGGGTAAGCCATCAGGAGCAACCCAAGCTAATCAGTCACAACCACCATTACCAGATTGTAACACGTGTGGTAGGAAGCATACGGGAGTGTGTAGATAGTTAGGAGTAACTTGTTATAAATGTGGACAGAAGGGGCACTACTCTGACAGGTGCCCATCAGCTGATACAAACATACAAACCCTAAGAGAGACATCAAGTGTTACCAGTGTGGAAAGTTGGGACACATGGCTAGGGATTGCCGTTCTGGAGGTTCAACGGTGACCAGACAGAGCGTTACTGCTTCTAACAGACCTACCGCCAGAGTGTTCAATATGACCTTAGGAGATGCGTTAAAGAAACCGGATGGAAGGGCAGATATTTTTTTTCGATTTAAGTTTTGAACATAAATGTTTGGTTAGAGATTAACTAAGTCAATGAATGGTCTGAATAGACTAATAATATAGATAAGAATAATCTATCTGCGAGAAAGTAAGCCATGGTGATATAAGAAGGTGAGTTATTCTCATGTCATCCAAATCAATATCTGTTAAGAGTCAGGGAATTCTATAAAAAGGAGATTTGAGAGTGACAGGAAATATATATATATATATATATATATATATATATATATATATATATATATATATATATATATATATATATATATATATATATATATATTATAGATAATATTTTCTTACAATTTTTTCAAGAAATATTAGTAGAATTTATTTTTTGGAAAATTTTACCGAGGTGAGATATAGGAATATTGAGGTGTTAATATTTATGTCATGATAGAGATAAAAGTATAGCCAAACCATAGTGAGATACACTACCATTCAGAAAAGACCAATGTGGTGGCAGATACCCTTAGTTAAAGGAGAAAGGAGAAGATGAGATAATATAGAATGAATGATTGCAGGCAGAAGTTGGCAAAGGAAGATAATGAAAGGACTATTACTGATAAGCTAAATGGCATGTTGATGAATGACAAGCAGGTTATATTGGTGTATTATTGCGCAAACAAAATAGAGATATGTATGGAGATATCTTGTAGTTTTATCTTTTAACATAGATTGAAATTTTGGTGGTATTAGGAAACAACCTGAGAATTAGAAAGCACCTTGTGAGAAGAGTAATTGTCCATGTGATTCCGGGACGGAATCCTTTTAAGGGGGGAAGACTATAACAACCCTAACTTTTGTAATGCTAAAGTACCCAAATGAATAGTTATTTTGAGGATTTAGGGAAATGGTATGTAGGTACCCTATAATTGAAACAGAAAATGAATAATCAGAAATCATATTAGTGTTGTATTATGAAAATGAGTGACTCGAAACGATGATGGATTTCAGAAATTCCTGAGTATGGATTTTTAAGATGTTTGATTTCAATTGAGCATTATTGTATTGGATATTAAGGAGTATGGAGATTTAACAAGGATTATTTATATTGAGAAATTATATGAAATTAGGTTAAACCAAGGGATGAGCAAACCAAGGAAATGTCAAGGGAATTTGGATATTTTTTTTAACGATTTCGAAACCACTTGGATAAAGAGGTATATTCGAAACGAATCGCAATTAGACGAATATGGAAACAAAACAACCAAGATTAGGGATACAACAAGGATACATATTACATTATGATCAACCAAGAGCATTAACAATTACTTAAGGAAATCAAAAATAAGATTAAGGATGAACCAGTGACATCATTCATGAATCAACTTCCACTAACTTTGATTAAGGATAGATTAGTAATTAACTAAGAAAATCATCTCTAAAACTCTAGAAACTCCAAGATAAAGATGAGATGAGTCATAAAAAATTAGTATCCAACAAATCAACAAAAAAATCTAGCCATCATCCTCATCTTTACAATTTTCGGATTTTACTATTCATCAAGAAAAAAACCAAATTCAAAACCCTAGCTACAATCAACTATAATTCAAGAGAAAATTCATAGAGGTTCTTCAAGGTTAGATAAGAGTGTCCACCAAGTTTCATAGCCAACAAACATCATTTGGTAAGGTAATAAAATCATCAAAGTTGGAAGATGAATAGTAATGAATAGTACTTACTTGGGTTTTATGTTTTGTTTTGAAAGATTAAGGCAGATTAAGGTGGTATCAAGGTGTATCAAGGCCTACAAGTAGATAATAATAGTATTAAAGCTTCAAGAAGGTATAAACATCCTCACTTCTTTTGAGTTTATGATGGATATTGATTGTATTAGTGGTTATGTTTGTATAAGTGGTGAAAACATGATGTGTGTGTTTATAAGTGATTTGATTGAATGTGGAAGTGTTGTGAGTGCTTGTAACCATGGTTGGTATGATGACCACATGGTGTAGGGTTGGGTATATGTGTTGGATGTTGGATTTGGAGGAGTTATATTATGGAAAGTATAAAATGATGTCCTGTTTTTGACACCCATACCTGTACGGTTAGGGTTCTGTACAGAGTACTAACTGACCATGAGAGGATAGATCTTGGTTCATAGATCGTTTTGATATAAAATACGTCAAAATCCAATGAACGGTTTAGGAGGAAAGTGAGTTTTAGTGAAAGTCGTTCGGAAACCGAGGAAATGCTATTGTGTCAACTTTGAAGCCGTAATTACCATACTTAAACATCTTTAAAAATTATGAAATTTTGGAGAAATATAGTAGGTTGAATAGAGAGTCAAACCCCACTAACTTTGTGTCAAAATTTGGAACTAATATTTTATGAGAATTTTTACAGTCGAGAGTGGTTGTTAAGAAAATGGGAAAAAAACACTGAAACTTTTATCGAGTCTAGAAATGGATAAATTCTTGGAACTTTTGGCCTATAAATGGTATGTTAAACTTATATTATGTGTCAAGAGTGTTATTATATATATATATTTAAGGGTTAAGTGGTTAAGTGAAATATATTCTGATGGTGATCCTTTTCGTTTATATAGATACTCGAGACGAACACCGGATCATTCCTTTTGGGATTAGAGATCGAGGCAAGATTTCTTTTACCCTTATTTGATAAACTGTTTATGGTTAAAGAAAAAAATGGTTTTGATAAATAATATATAAATTTTATATTATTATATGGTTAGGGATATATATTCCCTGTTTGTTGAGATTATTTAAGATGGATATGGATATGGATTATGGATATGGATATGAATATGGATAGAGCAAATATACTTTATGGTTTAAAGAGATATGAAAGAGAATGGTATCAGTTATTATCTAGGGTTATATGGTTTATAATATTCTGTTAATTATAATCTTCAAACATTTGTGATTTAAGAAATATTATTTGATTATCATTTAATACTTTAAAAAAATAGATAGAATAGTTTATGTATATAAAAGCATATTGGACTTTATTAAATACGGAGGAGATGTCTTAGCTTATTTCAATGTATCTTGAATATTTCTGTCTTTTGAGTTAACGATCTCAGATTTCTTTAAATGAAGTTATAATCAAAGTATTATGATATATGTATTTTAAAGGTAATGATATATGTATGGATAAGGGTGGAAATGGTAATGAAATTTTTTTTAATGGAATAATGATTTTTTTTTAAAAAAAGGGGATTACATTATACTTGCGTAAGTGGCTGTGTTTAGCACAGTCCAACATCTATCATTTTATGAGGAAGTAGTGGGGAACCTTCCTCATTATTTTATTACGGCCCAACGGATGCCGAAGGAGGATGTGGTGGAGAACCTTCCTCCATGGATGATTGCCATTCCTTCTACTAGTAGTAAACAAGGAGCAGATACGATTAGGCGACTGATCATCGTCTTAATGTATCAGGCGACAGTGGATATCCCCAAAACTTTTAAAGAAAGAATTGATAATGATTACAGACTGATATACTGAAAGGAGAAAGGAAAATTGGTATGGAATGATGGACTAATATTATATTATATTAGAAGAGAAACTGATATTATATTGTTTTATATATTTTTTTCTTATAAAGGAAAAACGGATGGTGTATTGAATAAGTAATGATTAATTCTTTTCTTAATTATTATAGTAGACTTTCCGTTTATTAATATATATATATATATATATATATATATATATATATATATATATATATGTCTTAACTTTGATTTCTGGTTTACAATATTATCTTGCTGAGCTATTATAGCTCACTCTTGCTATTTATTTATAAAACAGCTAGGGCAGATGCCGATACTTCGCACTACACCCCGTAAGAGGGTAAGGGCTTTTGAGAGAGTGCTGGCGCCTAACCATGAGGTAGCTCTTATAAGACGGATGGGTAATACTAGACATATGTAAATTAAGTATGTAAGCTTGTGTCATAAACTTTTGGTTGTTGAAATGCTTCTTGTACAAGTATTATTCAACAATGTATTTAAGTAAGATTCTGGGTTTGTAATCACTGTATAACTTTAAACTGTTATTATTATGTATGTTGTTCTCTGAGCATATGACTGGTGTGTGTGTTGAGATTAGTGTGGGGTCACTTGTGTGAGTATTAAATGGTAATAAAATATTTTAAAGAGAAGTGATAATGTTAATAAATGGAAATTGAGCGTGATGACCTGGATTCCTGACCCCGGATCTGGGGCTGTCACACTTACCATCCCAGACGGATGGACAAAGTGAAAGGACTATTCAAACAATAGAAGATATGTTAAGATCTTGTGCATTGGATTTCAATGGAAGTTGGGACGAACATTTGCCATTGGTTGAGTTTTCATACAATAACAGTTACCACGCGAGTATCGGAATGCCCCCGTTTGAAGCTTTGTATGGAAGGAAGTGTAAATCGCCAGTGTATTGGGAAGAAGTGGGTGAAAGGAAGATTTTAGGACAAGAACTGCTTCAACAGACGAATGAGAAGGTTGAAGTTATTGAGAAGAGGTTGATTACTGCCTAGGATCGCCAGAGGAAATATGCTGATCTGAATAAGAAGGATATGAGTTTTGAGATAGGAGACCAAGTGTTACTTAAAATGTCACCGTGGAAAGGAGTTAAGAGATTTGGTAAGAAAGGAAAGCTGAGTCCAAGGAATGTAGGACCATTTGAGATTTTGTAGAGAATTGGAAAGGTTGCTTACGAATTGGCGTTACCACCGCACATGCACCATATTCACAATGTGTTGCACGTATCTATGCTTAAGAAGTACAATCCAGATGCGAGTCATGTAATTGAGTATGAGTGTAAGAACCCCGATTTTTGGTAGGAATTAAAACTTTTATTATGGGATGAATATGGATTCAAATACTTATGTGTCATGAAGAATGCTATTGGTTGCCAATCTAGATAAGAATTATCTATCTCCTAGGAAGTTAAGATTTGATAATTCCAAGGGGGAAGGTTATTCTTATGTCATCCAAATCGACATCTGTTATCAGTCTAGTGGTTCCGAAAAAGGGTTAAGGAACGATCGAAAGAGAACCGGGACATCTATATAACCCTAAAATAATAATAAGAGAATAAAAAATGAATAGTGTTTTTAGTGGAAATGAGAATATTATTAGATGATGCTATGTAGAAGTATTCAGAACGGATTTCTGAGTTCGTATTAGTAATCCAGGGGGAAAATAAGTGTATGTAAAAGCTGTCGGATTCTAAAAAATAGCACTTATATTTTCTCCGAGATTTCCCTAGACACTGGAAGACTTAAGGATTTATTAATAAGAATTAAGGAATTTAATTCGGGAATTATTGAGAAAGATGGAGAATAGTATTATAAATATTTAGAAGGTTTCCGGTAAAACCATAACTAGAAATCCTTGAGATTTTCCTCCGAACGATCAGTCAAATTGAGCAATAACCGGACAAAGAAACAAGCAGAGATCCAAGAGGTATGATGAGCTAGTGGAAGGTGACATAATCACTTTATGCAAGATAAGATCAAAGAAACCAAGCTAGTTACAAAGCTAACTAGTAATCTTAGCAATCAAACCAAGTACTTAGCATCCTTTCTCATCCTACCACACCAAAATCAACACTTGTCCACCAAGATGATGTATGCCATGACCTAGTACCTTTAATAAAGCAACTTTATGTTAGATATTTTCATAATAATGCAAGAAACCTAGGCAAAGAACACAAAACTCTCTCCATTTGTACAAACTGCCCAGCAAGAACACTCATGAGAAGAAAATTCATATCTCAATTTCTATCCATGATAAAATCACCAAATTTTCACCAAAGCCTCTCCACTCGATGGGTAATATTCGTTCCAAATTTCATAGCAATCAAAGTAGTATAGCCTAGTCAAATCACCTCCCCAAGTTGAAGAAGCAAACTGTCCTGATGCTTGACAGTTTCTGGACTGATTTTCAAACGGCCATATCTCCTTCGTTTCTCAATCAATTTGGTGTTCTTTAGCTTTTTGGAAAGCTGGTTAGATGATCTACAACTCTCCTTTAGAATCCTTGTC
The DNA here is from genome assembly GCA_036435485.1 of Saposhnikovia divaricata. Classification (NCBI taxonomy): domain Eukaryota; kingdom Viridiplantae; phylum Streptophyta; class Magnoliopsida; order Apiales; family Apiaceae; genus Saposhnikovia; species Saposhnikovia divaricata. Next base: position 152,431,790 of record CM071594.1, read on the forward strand.
CAAGAAAGCATGGTAAGGGCCTCGTTTTTGCAGATCTTTGAACTAATGAATAGTAATTTTTAAGAACTAACTTTAGTTTTATTGTTTCTTTGGATGATCCAAGCTTGTTTAAGGTGTTCTAAGGGCTATACAAGGTTTTATAAGGCTAGTACATACTCCAAGGAAGGTAAATCTCACCTAAACCCTAGATCTTACTTTGAGTTTTATGAAGTTTTGATGAGATCTTAAGTGGGTCGCAAGATGAGTTCTTGATTGTTGTGTTAATAGTTGTTTAAGACTTGATTTGTTATGTTTATGTTATGTGGTGGTCATGAGACCTTACCACTGGCCTTAGAGCCTCTTGACAGTAGTAAATGATGTTGTTAGGCCATGAGTTGCTTTGATGATGTGCTTGAGGCATGTACGAATTTGGATTGTTCGAATTATAGCCGTCGTAATGCCCGATTTTCGATAATCTTAAAGAATTCGTGCATCACAGTAGGGTTAATTGTCTTAAATGGTTTTGAACATGACATGTCCTTGTAGATCTCGAGCCATAGATCATTTTGGCGTAAGAATCGAAACATTCCGACTTACGATTTAGGAGTTATGGTCAAATTACTAAAATTGGTTCGAAACCGTAAGTAAAAGTTCGTAACTTCAATTGAACCCTCGTAAAGCATGTTACTCAGTGCAAAATCTTGGTAAATAAATACTAGAGGTCATAAGGAAGGTATGAGAGAAAACCACATGTGAAACGGATCGTTTTCCGATTTTATAAAAATGTTTGAATCAAGGTTAAATGCGAACGAACCCCTTAAAAGTATAACTTTGGTTATAACTTAGAAAACGAATGATAAAACTCGAGGTATAATCTCGGTTCATAATCGATCGACTTTAGAGCTTATACGACTTAAGTATATACCAAGTGTGGGTATGATGACATGTCTTAATAAGGAACAAATGTCGGATCGTATCGGTGATAAAAAGAGTTACACTAAAAGGTGTATAATGAGATAATTCGAAAACGTGTTTCGACTTAAGTGAAGTTTATACTTAGACTTTTAAAAGGTGTTAAGTGGTTAATCTCGAATGTACTGATTATTTATAGATCATCGAGCAGACCAAGGACACGTTATCTCTACCCACACCCGATTACCAGGCAAGTTTCCAATACCTTGGAACTGTTGTTGTGATAATATGTATATCTGTTGTTTCTGATACATATGCCGTAGCATGCATGCCTATTGTCAAATTATATTATGATACATGTTCCCTGAATTGATATGGTCTTATGGACTAGATACGAATTATCAGTTATAAGCCGGATTGTTTCGGTAAGACCCTTAGCGAAGGGCATATGATATTCATTCTTAAATATAGACCGGGAGTCGGTGTTTTGAGACATAGATAGTCGTGGAAACCCGGAGGGATTCCAACGGCAGATTATTATTTATTTTGAGGAATGTTATTATTAAACGTTATTTATATTTCCATAAAATATCAATTACTTGGAAATCTTTCGAGGAATGTTATTCGAGTATTATCTCAGTCAAGAGATATTAAATGAATGTTAGTTTCGAATATTCATTTAGAGTTGATTATTTAATGAATATTATTTTCATATTCATTGAAATTTTATTTATTAAATGAATATTACTTTCGAATATTCATTTAAGGTTTTATGTACTTGATGAATATTATTTTAAAATATTCATTGGAAGTTCTATTTACTTAAGGGATATTATTTCGAATATTCCTTTAAAGTTTTGATTTCTAAATGAATATTATTTGGATATTCATTTAGAAGATTATTTATTAAATGAATATAATTTGCAAATATTCATTTAAGGTTTGACTTATTTATTGAATATTATTTTAAATAATTATTGGAGTTTAATTATTTAATGAATATTATTTTGAATATTCATTTAAGGAGGGATTTATTTAGTAAATAATTCTATATATTCATTCGAGGATTACTTACGAGCAATATTATGATTTAATAATATTCCGTAATTATTATTGAGTTAATAAATATTCTTGGAATATTTATTTAATTCTTTTAAATTCTTTTTAAAATGATTTATATTATTCAAAGATTATCTTTCACCTCCGGATATTATGTAAAATATTTCGGTGTCTTTTTATAATAATTTTTCAAGGAAAGGTTCCCAACTCCTTATTTTTCATTTAAATCTATCTTAAAAGGATTTAAATGCTCGCTCAAACTTCCATATTATGGGGGAACCTTACTTGAGAAATGTTATTTATCTTGTTGACTTCCTGGTCATAAATCTTGTAAAACTATTCTTTTCACTCGCAACTTGGTTGCTGTTTATCAATTGAATCTTTGAGTGACCTTCTCATCATTTGAGGGGTAAGATTATTGGAACAAGATGGTATCCTCTAACAAGCAGCAGCTTGGGAGATATGTTGTTGAATTTTCCTTTCCAACTAGATACGACTACTTTGTGGAGTCTTATCAACAAGTATCATACTTGGGGAAAGGGAGACGAACTTTACGTTCAGAGTCGTGAACTTCTTTTCGAATTTGGAGTCGTGTAAGAGGCCGAGTAGCGCCGGTCCATCCCATTGGCCCAACCGTTGGCCGGGGAGATCTAACAGGGCGGTAGACAAGTAAATCCGTCAATTCTTCCTTCTACCGGTAGTAAATCTAAATTGAGCTGTACAATCTGCGACTGATCATCGTAAGGATTGGAACAGCGGGCGCGGTGAATACTCCAGCATTAGTTCATCATTCAAATTCATTTATGTTCTGCAACATTATCATAGTTGGCAGTTTTGGAAAAGTATTCATAATTGGAATTGCAATATTTTTCCTGCAAGTTCCTCTTTTATGATAAATGATAATATCTTGCTTATCTTTGACATAGCAGATATTTCCTCCTATATATGAAATTTGAGTTACCTTGTAACTTCATCGTTTATGTTATACTGGCATTATTTCCGTAAATGCATGGTATATGGTTTGAAAGATACTTTTGAACTGTTATATATTATCGCTCAGTTATACATTATTGTTGGTGGGCTATTGCTCACCCTTGCTTTATTATTATATCACAACAACAGCTAGACCAGATGACTCGCACAAGGCGCACTTGACGCTGGCAAGGACGATGAGACTACCAGAGCTGAAGAGAAAGCTATTGGTAAGATAGATTCATCCTTTCAGTACCAAGTGTATGGGCTAGTATGACTTATGTAAATGGATGGCAAAGAGTATGTATTCATATTGAAATTCTTTTGGGTTGAAAGAACTCATAATGTGATTAATAAAATTTGATTGTTACTCTGATTTCATCTCTGGGACTATAACGGGTGTGTTTTATATTGTTGTGTTGGGTCATAAAGATGTAATTTATTTTATGTTGAACTAAGTTCAAGTATTGTGGACCGAAATGGAGACCGTAACGACCGGATCCAGGACCCCGGATCTGGGGGTGTTAGAGAAATGGTATCAGAGCGTATGTTATAAACCCAAGAGATGAGGCGACGTTAAAACAATAAATTCACTAAGATAATAAGAACTCTTGCCAAGTTCATAGTCGGACTACTTAATGTAGTGATGACATATAAAACCCTTATGGGAACTCTTAAGTATCATGATAGTAACTTAGCTCGATATCGCATCGACGAGTAAGGCGACAGACCTTGAGGCATACGAGCAGCAGTGCGATGATGCTTTATATGCTGAAGATCAGCGGGTAAATTCGATAGAGTACCCTACTGGAGACCCGGAAGAGGTTCTAGCAGATAAGGAAAATCCTGTTAGGATAAGGAGCTTACCCTTGAGGAATGAGGGCTGCGGCCAGAAAGACTGTGATGATTAAGATATGGTGCTCAGAAAAGTGAGCATAAAGAACTGAGCTATTAGCAAGAGAACTGAAGATTCATGTTGGATTCGTAGCCGGACTACTGGATGTAGTACCAGCAAGTAAGACGGATTGGAAGAATTACTTGAGATTTATACGGAAATAGATGAGAATCGTTAGAGACTTTCATATTAACGAAGAGAGTGCTAGAGGGATGTATGATTATCAAAGACATCGATATAGGACGAGGAGCAGAGTCCCTAGGAATAGTTGAGAAGGAGGCAGTAAGTGCCATATCATTTGATAAATGAATTAGTATGAATATTGTCAGTAATAATTCACCATGAGAAGGCAGATGTCATAGGTTATAATTTATGGAACCAAATTGAGGTTAATGAGGTGGTTTTATTAAGGGAAATGTTCATTTTATGAATGAATCAGTTAGAAAGTAAAGACATTGGGAAGTGACAGCATGATTGGATAAAGTTATATAAGGAAGTAGTAAGCAAGACAATGATCTCAGAACCTACCGGAAGATAAGACCAGTGATTCAAGATGAACTTGTAATGAGACTACTACCAGAGACTGAGTATAAGGTTATTTCAACTCAGTAAAATGATGAACCAGAAATGTTAGATGCATGTGATTCAGAGGAATATTAAATTCTTTCTTTGAATGAATTATAGTAGTTACCTTAAGTTTACTCCGAAACGGAATTATAGTGGATCAAGTAATACGATCAGCAGTTAAAGAGAAAAATGTGAGAAAATCTTCCTGGAGCTAAAAGGTGAAATTGGTAATGACCAAGAGCTGGAATTGCTTAATGGAAAAAGGAGACTTTGTGCTTCTAACGACGCTTCGCATAAAGGATTAGGATGTGTGCTTGCGCAGCACGACAAAGTACTTGCGGATGCATTCGGATAGCACGGTTCACCAGGTTCGGATGGCCTTAGTAGTGCCAATTTTGTGGAACAACCAACTCCGACGGTAATGTTCCTTCTTAGACTAGTGGTTAGGTATCAGGACATTGTGGCAGGTTTCAGTTTGAAACTGTTGATTCCCTTCTAAGGGATGTATATAATTGGTTCCTCTCCAGTGGTTAAACTTCCAACCTGATGATGATTATTTCGTTAATTATGACTGCTTATGGTTCTACCTGCTTGGAGGTTCATAGAACTATTCTTCAGATTTCGAAACTGGTCTCCTTAATGTTACCAGTAGGTGGATAGATTGACCAAAATTTCCCTGATTCTGGAAAGAACTCTAACGAATTTTGGCAAACCTTGTCTTTCTAATTATCAGAGAACATCGTTGAAGAGAATGGAAACTAGAGCGAACCCTGTGGATTGGGTAAGGTTGCCGTCATATGGGTTAGCAGATGGACCCTGAGTATTACAATCAATGGTAGAGATAAAATGATGAAGTGAGATTGGACGGAAACAGGAAATGTAGGTAAGAAACCAGCCGAACTGAGAAACTCCGGGATTGACTTAAGTGAAAAGGCTGTTATGCCAAGAATGATAAGCTTGTGTGGCACGTGGGATTGATAAGAATAGTTGAAAAGATAAAAGTAGAGGAAAGGTGACCAGAGACGGTGCCGAGTAGTCGATTAAGACTTATATGGAGTAAAGTTTTAGAAAGGTAGAAAGGTATCAAAGAAGAAGGCACTATGCCGGTAATTGCTAGAAAAGTAATGCTAATTAGCCAACCTCTAAAATCATATATTTTTATTTTAGTGTGGCAAGTTGAGGCCAATCACAAAGGATTATCAAGTGACTAGACCAGGAATGAAAGGACAAAGCAGGGTTGCTTCTAAGTAAGCATCGACTGCAAGGGCTTCTGATATAAAGGAAACATTAATGAGATCGTAGAAATCTTCTACTGAACCCTTTGCAACCCATGTTTTGATTGGGAATTTAATAGACTTTTTTTTGGAATGGGGTCACCCGTACTAAAGTGATTCATGTGTATATGATTGTCCAAGATTACGAGTAAAAAAAAAATAGAAGTATAGTGACTTGAGATGTATGATGTTAAGGTATTATAAATACCATGAATATATTATGATTAAGGAAAGCAAACAATGAAGGTTTATGAAGAGAGTATAGAAGTGGTCAGAGATTGATCAGTATGTTGTACTAATTTTGTCTGAGACAAGTACCGTTGCGAAGAACAATAAGTACTAAGAGATTCACGTTGAACTCGACCAATATCATCCAAAACATCCTTGCTACCATTACCAAGTTCTGTAAGAGAGCAGATAGACATGTTGGTGTATACTGAAAATATTTATTTGAAGTATATACATTTATTTCTGGCCTATTTTATTGAGAATCATTTAAATGTTTACATGTTGTCTAAATATTATATATTATGAATAATCTAGTATAAAATGGGATACAGAATATTAGATTATTAAATACGGTTTATATAATATAATATGGTTCACAGCACAGGTGGTGTTAGACAATCCACTGGAATGGCTGTAGTATTATTTAGATTAGTTTATATTGACTAATAAATAATACTAATATACTTTGTGTATATTGAACAAGATCAAATTTAGAATTGTTCCCTTATACTGATTAAGAAGGTGAACTAAGATTCTATGTTATTATTAATGCTTAGGTTCTTAATCCAGATATAGTAATTGACACGTGTATATTATTTACATGCTTTGATTTATATATGAAATAATTCTTTTGATTTATTTCATTATATTTTGGGTGATGGAATAATATATATGGTGAATATTATTTATTGAAGGAATCCATGTCTTGATAATATTCGGGTTAATGATGTCCCCTTGAAAACTCAAAAAGATTTAATTATGTGAAACCCTGTAGGTGGATTTATTCCGGCATAATTAAAATAAGGTTGAGTGGATGATCAAGGATAAAAGATATTAATTAAATGAATTATCAGTAATTTATTTAATTAATGGACATGCGATATTTTAAACATGGGGAATTTAATAAGAAATAATATTGGAACCGAATTAATTAATTAAATTACGGTATTAGGAATGGTAGTGCAAATATTAATTCTTTAGTGGATTGAATTAATATTTAATTACATTAGGCTATGCCCAAGATGTAATTAGAAGGCCCAACCTAATTGTCCATGATCCCTATTGTAGCCCTATATATATTCCTATTCTCTTCTTGCTGGGGGCGGGTCGAAAAAATTTTGTAGCCACCCAAGAGCAAGAAGAGAGGTTAACTTGAGAAGACGAAGGCCACACTTCGCTCAAGGGAATTTGGGAATACAATAGAAGAGCGTGGAATCAACCGTTAACAAGGTGATTTTTCTATTCGTACTCGTTAATGTAGTGTATCAAAAATCGCAGTGCCAAGATCAGATTGTCCCAAAAATTGGTATCAAGAGCCTGGTTCAATGGTTCTGCGATTTTTGATACGATGTCCATGTCGTAATTATATATGCATGTATATAGTGGTAGGAGGCTTGTATATTCTGTTTTGCAGGTTGTTATCCACTATTATGGCCATGTATATTTTAATTATGTGTTTGGATCCCACGTGGTTTAATCGTGGTTAATTTTTGTTTTGGTTTCCACGTGGTTTATCGTGGTTGTAAAACACGAGGGTTGATCGTGTTAGAATAGATTTTACAAATTAGTTTTGTATTAGATCTATTTTTTTATGTAATTGTTTGATGGATTTTGTATAATCCGGATATTTTGTAACAATTATGTGCGATCGAAAATCAAAACAGAGATCAAAATTATTCCACTGCGCTAGCTGTAGGTGGCTGCTGGTGTTAATATTCAAAACTGAATTCAGCATAACAGTAGCAGAAAATTATCATGGTACTGTAGCAAACCGGTACTGTAGCAGTTACTGTAGCAAACCGGGTACTGTAGCAAACCGGGTACTATAGCAACCGGGTACTGTAGCAAACCGGGTACTGTAGCAGTTTGGCGGCTGGCGGCTGTTGCAGTTTGCAGATTTGCAGAAAATTTTCTAGGCCTGCTGAAATTGTTTAATGGGCCATAATAGTGGATTTAATTATTGTTTTAATTTTTAATTCCGCTATTTAATTTTAATTATTGCATTAAATAATAATTATGTTTGTTGTTAATTATGTGTGTAATTTTTTATTACATATTTAACATAATTAGGACGACATGGATATTAATTTTATTTATTACTTTAATTTTATGATGCATGCTGCTATGTTATGTGTTCTTTGTATTGTTATTTTTATAACATGTAGATCTCGAAAAAATAACATAGGGCGATGCATCTAGATAAAATTCCTCAATTTTAAATAAAAATTCTAAGTGGGTGAGGGAATTAATTAGGAATTAAATCCCATGGTCTCCATTATTATTTGTATGTAATTTAACACCGAGACAAATATAAATTATATACATACCACCCATCGTGGCGTATGATTTATGGTGTCAGGTAGTGTTATGGATATTACTAGAACAAACTTCCTAAATTAATTACGAATATTGAAAGGTATACATGCCACCCATCGTGGCGTACCAAGTTTCATAGAATTCGATTAATTTGTAGGGTACCAATGATTGAATATAGATATTCGATATTGAGAGAAAGGATGATTCTGTCTAGAAAGGGGTCTTAAGTGACGCCTCTTGACAATGCTCCCCCCGATCTGGGAATTATCCTATTATCGATTATTGAGTTGAAATATTTAGTGGTGGAACCCGGTCTTATTATTATTAATTTAATATTTGATAATGGTATACACTTAGCTATGAATAATAATATATAGTCCACCCTAACGTGGCGTATTATTTATTAATAGGACCGAAGTAATATTTAAACGAATTTAAGTGGTATATATGTCACCCATCGTGGCGTACCAGATACTTATGGTGTTTAAATATTAGTGCATTAATTTTAATTTATTGTTAGGGGAAACCAATAGGTTTTAGGATTTATGCAACCCTCTAATTATGTGTTACATGTATGATTCTCAGGATTAGATCATTATGGGCTTTAATCCACTATTCACCATACTTAAGGATAACAAACTTACTGGACCGAACTATATTGAATGGAAACGAAATTTGGACATAGTGTTGACTGCTGAGGAGTACAAATTTTGTACTTATGAACCCAAGCCAGATCAGCCTGCTGAAGATGCTCCTGAAAGTGAGAAGGAGTATTATAAGCGGTGGATTAAGGCTGATGAGATGTCGCGATGTTACATTCTGGCAGCAATGTCGGGTGTTTTGCAGCATCAGCATAAGGCTATGCCCACTGCTTCAGATATGCTCTTTAATCTCAAGGAACTTTTTGGAGAACAGAATAGGGCTGCTAGGCAAGTAGCAATGAAGGCTTTAATGAACACTCAGATGGCTGAAGGAACACCTGTAAGGGATCATGTTCTCAGGATGATGTCTCATCTGAATGAGATGGAGATCCTTGGTGCTGATATTGATGGGGAAACCCATATCGATATCATCCTTATGAGTCTGCCCAAAAGTTTTGAGCAGTTCTGCTTGAATTACACCATGAACAAAAGGATGTATAGTCTCGCGGAACTTTTGACAGAACTTCAGGCAGCTGAAGGACTCTTTAAGCAGAATGTTCAAGTGAATGTGGCTGAGAAAGCTTCTTCCTCTAAGCCGAAAGTCAAGAAGAAGAAAAAGGTTCTGACACAGAAAGCTGGAAAGGTTGCTAATGCAGTGGGAGTTCAAGGTGCTGTGAAAAAGCCTAAGGGCAAGTGCTTCAGGTGCAAGCAGTCAGGTCACTGGAAACAGGATTGTCCTCTTCCTAAGAAGACAAACAATATTGGTATGTCTCTATCTCTAGTTACAGAAACATATATAGCGGCTATATCTACGAGCACTTGGTGTGTAGATACAAGAGCCACTGACCATGTTTGTAACTCTTTGCAGGGGTTCCAGCAATCCAGAATGCTTAGAGATGGCGAGATATATGTGTTCATGGGAGATGCTACGAAAGTAGCAGTAGTTGTAGTTGGAATAATTACATTATCTTTTGGCGATGATAGGATTTTGGTTTTGAACAATTGTCTTTATGTACCTTCGTTTAGAAGGAATTTAATTTCGGTTTCTAAACTTGCCATGGATGGTTATAATGTTTGTTTGGATCGTAATGTTTCTATTATGATGAATAAACGAGTTACATGTTCTGGTACATTGCAAGACAATTTATATATTATTAATCCTGTCCAACCAATCCTGCAACAAAAGGAAACTAATAACATTCTTTCTAGCTCAAATAAAAGAAAGAAACCTTCTGAATTGAACCAAACATATCTTTGGCACTTAAGATTAGGTCATATTAACTAGAGGAGGATTCAAAGACTGGTAGTAGATGGGCCATTAGGCTCGTTGGCAGTGGAGCCATTTCCAGTTTGCGAATCCTACTTGGAAGGTAAGATGACTAATAGGCCTTTTAAAGCAAAGGGGAATAGAGCCAAAGAAGTATTAGAATTGGTTCATACTGATTTATGTGGACCTATGAGTATCCAAGCAAGAGGAGGTTATGAGTATTTTGTCACTTTTATTGACGATTATTCTAGATATGGGTACATTTATTTGTTGCGCCGTAAGTCTGAGTGCTTTGAAAAATTCAAAGAGTACAAAGCAATTGCGGAGAAGCGACATCTTGGAAAATGTATCAAGTCACTACGATCAGATCGTGGTGGCGAATACTTGCTTGGAGAATTTAGGGAATATTTATCAGAAAATGGGATTGCATCCCAGTTGTCTGCACCTGGCACACCTCAGCAGAATGGTGTAGCAGAGAGAAGGAATCGGACTCTTTTAGAGAGTGTTAGATCGATGATGAGTTATTCAGATTTACCCAAGTCGTTCTGGGGATATGCTATAGAAACAGCGGCTTACCTTCTAAACTTGGTACCTTCTAAGTCGGTTCCCAAGACTCCAATAGAATTGTGGACTGGTAGCAAACCAAGTCTAAGACATATTCGGATTTGGGGTTGTCCAGCACATGTGCTGAACAAGAACGCGACCAAGTAAGAATCTCGTACAGAAGTAAGGCTGTTTGTAGGCTATCCCATGGGAACGAAAGGTTATTCATTTTATAGTCCTAGGGATCGAGATATCATTGTTAGCACCAATGCTAGATTCTTAGAAGAAGACTATATAATGAACCACAAACCCATGAGTAGTATCGTTTTAGAGGAACTAGTGGGAGGGACAGATAATCCCCAAGTGCCAATAGTACAAGTAGATCAACCACAAGAAAATGCACAACATGTCACTAATACCACACCGGTGCTTCGTCGTAGTGGGAGGGTTGTTCAACAACCTGATAGATTCATGTTTTTGGGAGAGTCCTCGGACTTGGTCTCTGGTGAACATGATGAGGATCCCAGGACATACGAAGAAACAATTCTAGATAAAGATGCAGATCTATGGGAAAAGGAAATGGAATCTGAGATGGAATCTATGTATTCCAATCAAGTTTGGGAGCTCGTGGAACCACCCAAAGGTGTAAAACCCATTGGATGTATGTGGATCTACAAGAAGAAAAGAGGATCTGACAAAAAGGTGAAAGCCTTGAAAGCACGACTTGTTGCGAAAGGGTATACTCAGAAAGAAGGGATCGATTATGAGGAAACCTTTTCGCCGGTTGTTATGCTTAAATCGATCTGGATTCTTTTATCTATAGCAGCTCATCTCGATTATGAGATTTGGCAAATGGATGTCAAGACAGCTTTCCTTAATGAAAGTCTTGAGGAAACCATCTATATGCAACAACCAAAAGGATTCATTAAGGAAGGCCAAGAGCATCTTGTTTGTAAGCTTAAGAGGTCTATTTATGGACTAAAACAAGCTTCTAGGGACTGGAATATTCGTTTTAATCAGGGAGTCCAGTCATATGGATTTGATCAAAGTCCAAGCGAATCATGTGTATATAAGAGAAGTGAGGGTAATGCAGTGGTTTTTCTAGTACTGTATGTAGATGACATTTTACTCATTGGAAACAATGTTAAGATGTTGTCATCGGTAAAGGCATGGTTGTTCAAACAATTTGAAATGAAGGACTTAGGTGAAGCGGCATACATCCTTGGGATCAAAGTAATAAGGGATCGCAAGAAAAGGATGTTGGATTTATCTCAAGAGCCCTACATTGATGAAGTATTAGCTCGTTTTAACATGCAGAACTCTAAGAAAGGTTTTTTACCTTTCAAGCATGGAGTGGCTCTATCCAAGGAGCAGTGTCCTTCAACACCTAAGGATATAGAGAGCATGAAAGCAGTTCCTTATGCTTCGGCATGTGGAAGCTTAATGTATGCTATGTTATGTACGAGGCCTGACATCTGCTTTGCTGTAGGCATGGTTAGTAGATATCAGTCGAACCCAGGTCAGGAACATTGGAGTGCAGTAAAAACTATACTCAAGTACCTGAGAAGGACTAAGGAGTATATGTTAATTTATAAGGCCTCAGATCTATTTCCTTTGGGATATACTGATTCAGATTTCCAATCAGATAGGGATAAGAGGAAATCAACCTCGGGATATGTTTTTACTTTGGGAGGTGGAGCCGTTATATGGAGAAGTGTAAAGCAGAAATGCATTGCAGACTCTACCATGGAAGCCGAGTACGTGGCGGCCTCTGAGGCTGCAAAGGAGGCTGTATGGTTCAGGAACTTCCTTTTGGACTTGGATGTGGTACCTAATTTGCCTAGGAGCTTGACAGTGTATTGTGATAACACTGGTGCTATGGAAAATTCGAAGGAACCGCGAGATCACAAAGCAGCTAAACATATTGAACGTAAGTATCATCTCATACGAGGAATCGTAAAGCGAGGAGATATAGTTGTGGCTCACATATCATCAGAAGACAACCGGGCAGATCCTTTCGCAAAGAGCTTGCCAGCCAAAGTTTTTGACAGGCATGTGGAAGCGATAAGAGTCAGATGGATAGACACATAGTTTTTTGTAATAGTGGATTAAATAAACACTGATATACTCATAGAATATTTTGAGTATAAGTGGGAGATTGTTGGTGTATACTGAAAATATTTATTTGAAGTATATACATTTATTTCTGGCCTATTTTATTGAGAATCATTTAAATGTTTACATGTTGTCTAAATATTATATATTGTGAATAATCTTGTATCAAATGGGATACAGAATATTAGATTATTAAATACGGTTTATATAATATAATATGGTTCACAGCACAGGTGGTGTAAGACAATCCACTGGAATGGCTGTAGTATTATTTAGATTAGTTTATATTGACTAATAAATAATACTAGTATACTTTGTGTATATTGAACAAGATCAAATTTAGAATTGTTCCCTTATACTGATTAAGAAGGTGAACTAAGATTCTATGTTATTATTAATGCTTAGGTTCTTAATCCAGATATAGTAATTGACACGTGTATATTATTTACATGCTTTGATTTATATATGAAATAATTCTTTTGATTTATTTCATTATATTTTGGGTGATGGAATAATATATATGGTGAATATTATTTATTGAAGGAATCCATGTCCTGATAATATTCGGGTTAATGATGTCCCCTTGAAAGCTCAAAAAGATTTAATTATGTGAAACCCTGCAGGTGGATTTATTCCGGCATAATTAAATAAAGGTTGAGTGGATGATCAAGGATAAAAGATATTAATTAAATGAATTATCAGTAATTTATTTAATTAATGGACATGCGATATTTTAAACATGGGGAATTTTATAAGCAAATAATATTGGAACCGAATTAATTAATTAAATTACGGTATGAGGAAAGGTAGTGCAAATATTAATTCTTTAGTGGATTGAATTAATATTTAATTACATTGGGCTATGCCCAAGATGTAATTAGAAGGCCCAACCTAATTGTCCATGATCCCTATTGTAGCCCTATATATATTCCTATTCTCTTCTTGCTGGGGGCGGGTCGAAAAAATTTTGTAGCCACCCAGGAGCAAGAAGAGAGGTTAACTTGAGAAGACGAAGGCCACACTTCGCTCAAGGGAATTTGGGAATACAATAGAAGAGCGTGGAATCAACCGTTAACAAGGTGATTTTTCTATTCGTACTCGTTAATGTAGTGTATCAAAAATCGCAGTGCCAAGATCTGGTTGTCCCAACAAGACATACGTTGTCTTTTGGAAGGTCAAATAGGCTGACAACTATCTGAAAGAAGAGGTTAGCATTAAGCTACCTATCGATTATCAAATGAGAATTATTGAAAAGAGACCCTTATTAAGGATACATGATTTGATTGCCAATTATAGGATGCAAGAATTCCTTGGAAGTTGAATTAAGGATAGGATATCCATAAATTAAGACAAACCCTGGGGAATGCACAAGGGATGACATTAATCCTAATAAAGACATTGTGAATTCAGATGATATGAGTTGGATTTGCTAAGGCAACAATGACCTGTAAAGATTATTAAAAAGAGTTCTGCAAAGAACATAGATTGAATTATTAGAGTATTGATCAATGATGTTTTTATATACCCTGTACCTAGAAAATACAGGAGGAATGATGAGGACGACCTAAGAAACCTTACAAGGGAAAAGTTAATATTCTGAGTTTCAAAATAGAAGTTTGGTAGAGAATGGAAGACACAATAACAATAATGCCAGATGAGGCATGTATGAAACCATGATGAGGTATGGATGGAACCAAAAAAGGCTGATATTACCCTAGAACAAGAAAGAACTAAGAGAATAAATATCCTAGGTATGATTGAGAGTAACTTTGATAACGTTCTGACGGAAAGGTAGAAGCAATGACTTATGGAGAAAGGCTGATAAATATTTTTTTTTCTCCTTCAGCAGAGCTTAAGAGAGAATGCTTTCACCCAACAGTGATGGGAATGAGGTAGAAAAATTTGAGTAGGAATGTATCCAGAGAACATTGATTACAAGAAATTATTATTATCAGGAAAGGCCAATGAGGTGGCCGACTGTCCAAGTATAGAGGAATAATTACAAATGTTCATACCGAAGAAATAGAATGATATTTGGAAGGACCTTGAAGGTCATATCGGAGTGGAGGAATTTACATTCCTTCTGATGACTGTGCAAGAATCGACAGTAATAATAGTTTAAGTAAAGATTCGATTCCCGACATCGTCTTAAGCAAACTACACACCTTAGAAGGTCCCGTTTTGAGGCAAACCAGGACCATGATACAAAATTGACGAAGTAAACCATTAAGTTTCCAATATTTTATGGAAGATGCATGAGTGATAGTTTCACCAACCTAACATAGCTACGATGCTTGAAACTCTTCTGCAATTTTATCTACTTCATGTAATATCTACATCAAGTTCAGGAAGTATTCCTTATGGATAAGGAATAGTGATTTCTTTGTCTCCCTAGAGGATTTGAAACCCGTATGGTTAGCTATTAATGCACTACGTAAACAACAAATGTGGGTGATTCAACTAAGGGTTACATTAATGTGGTGGCGATTCTTCTAAGAAATTAGATGACAACGCATAGACAAAAGATAGTGCCGCTATTGATAAACTAAATGGCATGTTGATGAATGACAAACAAGTTTATGTTAGTGTATCTCTGCGCAAACAAGACGGAAAATATGAGGTTGGAGATTCATGATGCTAAATGTATTCCCGTAGAAAGAATTAAAGAGACTTAGAGAGAAGGGCAGTTGAGCCCGAGACTTATTGGGCCACCTGAGAGTTTAAAAGTGTTCGGAAGGTGGCATTCGAGCCAGTTTTACCCCCAAAGCTTATAGCATGGTAGTAACGTGTTTCATGTGGCAAAGCTACACCAGTAAAACGCAGATGCTCAACATATGGTAAGAGTACGAGCAGGTTGATACACGACCTGGTCTGACTTACGAAAGACAACCTGTGGAAAATCACGGATAGAAATGAACAAGTGATGAGAAACAAGGTTGGCAGAAGTAGATTATCTTGGATCTAAGTTAAAGGGACCGGCCAGATTCATTTTGGAAAGTTAAAATTGGAATAATGTAATGATTATAGAGTAAATGTGACAGGATACCAATAAGGAGGTACCAAGTGCAAAAGATGTCTCAATAAAGAGATGAAGGTGGAAGTAAATAACAGAAGTAAATAAGAATCAAATAATAAGGAGGATGTGATTGATAAAGAAAAGATGGGGAAGATAATTATGGAATGTGAAGCAAGGAATGTTATGAATGGATTAATGAATGGGTTTTCTAACAAACCTTTGGGATGACCACCTGATAGTTTATTGTTATGAATATGAAAGAGCTAGTAACATGATATGGAATGTCAGTAATAATGATGTCAAGTGAGAAATCTAAGATTTAACCTGAAAGGTTGAAGGATTTCCAGAATGTGAGTATCGCTAAGATTGAACAAGAGTATTTGTCCATAGAATAATGGACAAAGCAGCAAGATATGTTGACACGTGAGATTGCGATCAAATAGTATTGGATATAATTATGTTTATTTTCTTCTTTGATGAACCTGTATAGTTCAGAGGTAAATTCTGAGTATGATATTTTACAATTGTAAAAACTTTCTATAATCCTTTAGAATTCTTTTCTTTTCTTCCCTTTATTCATCTTCTTTATGAATTGAGAAGAACAACCCTTTAAGGAGGGGAGGTACTGCTACGTGACTATCTGTCTGTGTGGTAGAAGTCTAAGTGGAATACCGTAACTTGTTTAATTGCTTGTCAAGTACTAAAGGCTGGCCCCCTTCTGTACTGACTATGCAATATAACAAATGTTCATTGATCATAGTGATCTCTCAATAAATCTTTCCACTTCTCTATAGTGATCGAGATTGCGAAGATTAAGGCGATCAGGAAATGCATAGTGCGAGTGAGGTTATCTCCGAATTCGCAGTGTGATAGTGATACCAATGTTACTGCAGGTATCAATAAGGATAAGACTGAGTAATAGCATAACCCGGATAGTGTGTTGTACGAAAAGTAGCAAAGTTGATGGAAAAAAGGATAAAGTACGTATTGTAGCACCAGTAGATGTGCTGAGAAAGGGTAGAACGACTAAGAATTGACCCGGAAGCTGAAAGTTGAAATGACAGACAAACGACTCTTGTTTCCTACCTGATTCCGGGACGGAATCCTTTTAAGGAGGGGAGACTGTAAGAACCTCGATTTTTGGTAGGAATTAAAACTTTTATTATGGGATGAATATGGATTCAAATACTTATGTGCCATGAAGAATGCTATTGGTTGACAATCTAGATAAGAATTATCTATCTCCTAGGAAGTTAAGATTTGATAATTCCAAGGGGGAAGGTTATTCTTATGTCATCCAAATCGATATCTGTTATCAGTCCAGTGGTTCCGAAAAAGGGTAAAGAAACGATCGAAAGAGAACCGGGACATCTATATAACCCTAAAATAATAATAAGAGAATAAAGAGTGAATAGTGTTTTTAGTGGAAATGAGAATATTATTAGACGATGCTATGTAGAAGTATTCAGAACGGATTTCTGAGTTCGCATTAGTAATCCAGGGGGAAAATAAGTGTATGTAAAAGCTGTCAGATTCTGAAAAACAGCACTTTTATTTTCTCCGAGATTTCCCTTGACACTGGAAGACTTAAGGATTTATTAATAAGAATTAAGGAATTTAATTCAGGAATTATTGAGAAAGATGGAGAATAGTATTATAAATATTTAGAAGGTTTCCGGTAAAACCCTAACTAGAAATCCTTGAGATATTCCTCCGAAGGATCAGTCAAATTGAGCAATAACCGGACAAAGAAACAAGCAGAGATCCAAGAGGTATGATGAGCTAGTGGAAGGTGACATAATCACTTTATGCAAGATAAGATCAAAGAAACCAAGCTAGTTACAAAGCTAACTAGTAATCTTAGCAATCAAACCAAGTACTTAGCATCCTTTCTCATCCTACCACACCAAAATCAACACTTGTCCACCAAGATGATGTATGCCATGACCTATTACCTTTAATAAAGCAACTTTATGTTAGATATTTTCATAATAATGCAAGAAACCAAGGCAAAGAACACAAAACTCTCTCCATTTGTACAAACTGCCCAGCAAGAACACTCATGAGAAGAAAATTCATATCTCCATTTCTATCCATGATAAAATCACCAAATTTTTACCAAAGCCTCTCCAATCCATGGGAAATATTCGTTCCAAATTTCATAGCAATCCAAGTAGTATAGCCTAGTCAAATCACCTCCCCAAGTTGAAGAAGCAAACTGTCCTGATGCTTGACAGTTTCTGGACTGTTTTTCAAATGGCCATATCTCCTTCGTTTCTCAATGAAATTTGGTGTTCTTTAGCTTTTTGGAAAGATGGTTAGATGCTCTACAACTCTCCTTTAGAAGCCTTGTCCAAGAAAGCATGGTAAGGGCCTCGTTTTTGCAGATCTTTGAACTGATGAATAGTTATTTTTAAGAACTAACTTTAGTTTTATTGTTTCTTTGGATGATCCAAGCTTGTTTAAGGTATTCTAAGGGCTACAAAAGGTTTTATAAGGCTAGTACATACTCCAAGGAAGGTATATCTCACCTAAACCCTAGATCTTACTTTGAGTTTTATGAAGTTTTGATGAGATCTTAAGTGGGTTGCAAGATGAGTTCTTGATTGTTGTGTTAATAGTTGTTTAAGACTTGATTTGTTATGTTTATGTTGTGTGGTGGTCATGAGACCTTACCACTGGCCTTAGAGCCTCTTGATAGTAGTAAATGATGTTGCTAAGCCATGAGTTGCTTTGATGATGTGCTTGAGGCATGTACGAATTTGGATCGTTCGAGTTATAGCCGTCGTAATGCCCTATTTTCGATAACCTTAAAGAATTCGTGCATCATAGTAGGGTTAATTGTCTTAACTGGTTATGATCATGACATGTCCTTGTAGATCTCGAGCCATAGATCGTTTTAGCGCAAGAATCGAAACATTCCAACTTACGGTTTAGGAGTTATGGTCAAATTACTAAAATTGGTTCGAAACCATAAGTAAAAGTTCGTAACTTCAATTGAACCCTCGTAAAACATGTTACTCAGTGGCGAATCTTGGTAAATAAATACCATAGGTCATAAGGAAGGTATGAGAGAAAACCACATGTCAAACAGATTGTTTTCCGATTTTATAAAAATGTTTGAATCAAGGTTAAATGCGAACGAACCCCTTAAAAGTATAACTTTGGTTATAACTTAGAAAATGAACGATAAAACTCGAGGTATAATCTCGGTTCGTAATCGATCGACTTTAGAGTTTATATGACTTAAGTATATACCAAGTGTGGGTATGATGACATGTCTTAATAACGAACAAATGTCGGATCGTATCGGTGATAAAAAGAGTTACACTAAAAGGTGTATAACGAGATAATTCGAAAACGTGTTTCGACTTAAGTGAAGTTTATACTTAGACTTTTAAAAGGTGTTAAGTGGTTAATCTCGAATGTTCTGATTGTTTATAGATCATCGAGCAGACCCAGGACACGCTATCTCTACCCACACCCGATTACCAGGCAAGTTTCCAATACCTTGGAACTGTTGTTGTGATAATATGTGTATCTGTTGTTTCTGATACATATGCCATAGCATGCATGCCTATTGTCAAATTATATTATGATACCTGTTCCCTGAATTGATATTGGCTTATAGACTAGATACGAATTATCAGTTATAAGCCGGATTGTTTCGGTAAGACCCTTAGCGAAGGGCATATGATATTCATTCTTAAATATAGACCGGGAGTCGGTGTTTTGAGATATAGATAGTCGTGGAAACCCGGAGGGATTCCAACGGCAGATTATTATTTATTTTGAGGAATGTTATTATTAAACGTTATTTATATTTCCATAAAATATCAATTACTTGGAAATCTTTCGAGGAATGTTATTCGAGTATCATCTCAGTCGAGAGATATTAAATGAATGTTAGTTTCGAATATTCATTTAGAGTTGATTATTTAATGAATATTATTTTGATATTCATTGGAATTTTATTTATTAAATGAATATTACTTTCGAATATTCATTTAAGGTTTTATGTACTTGATGAATATTATTTTAAAATATTCATTGGAAGTTATATTTACTTAAGGGATATTATTTCGAATATTCCTTTAAACATTATATTCTTTAATAATAATTATTATTGAGTTAACAAATATTCTTGGAATATTTATTTAATTCTTTTAAATTCTTTTTAAAATGATTTATATTATTCGAAGATTATCTTTCACCTCCAGATATTATGTAAAATATTTCGGTGTCTTTTTACGACTATTTTATCAAGGAAAGGTTCCCAACTCCTTATTTTTCATTTATATCTATCTTAAAAGGATTTAAATGCTCGCTCAAACTTCCATATTATAGGGGAACCTTACTTGATAAATGTTATTTATCTTGTTGACTTCCCGGTCATAAATCTTGTAAAACTATTATTTTCACTCGCAACTTGGTTGCTGTTTATCAATTGAATCTGTGAGTAACCTTCTCATCATTCGAGGGGTAAGATTATTGGAACAAGATGGTATCCTCTAACAAGCAGCAGCTTGGGAGATATGATGTTGAATTTTCCTTTCCAACTAGATACGACACTCTTTGTGGAGTCTTATCAACAAGTATCATACTTGGGGAAAGGGGGATGAACTTTACGTTTAGAGTCGTGAACTTCTTTTCGAACTTGGAGTCGTGTAAGAGACCGAGTAGCGCCGGTCCATCCCATTGGTCCAACCATTGGCCGGGGAGATCTAAAAGGGCGGTAGACAAGTAAATCCGTCAGTTCTTCCTTCTACCGGTAGTAAATCTAAATTGAGCTGTACAATCTGCGACTGATCATCGTAAGGATTGGAACAGCGGGCGCGGTGAATACTCCAGCATTAGTTCATCATTCAAATTTGTTAACTCATTACTCCAGCATTAGTCCGGGATTAGTAATCTGCTCTTAGTCCCTGAAATGTAGTCTCTGACGCACTATTCCTGACTAACCTCCACAGATTACTGTCTAACACATATATCCTATACAAAGTGCTAAATCCTTTATAAGATCAGGATATACAAGAAGTATTAGCAAAATTCCATTCTCAACATCACAACTTATGAATTATTCCTAACAAAATTCATTTATGTTCTGCAACATTATCATAGTTGGCAGTATTGGAAAAGTATTCATAATTGGAATTGCAATATTTTTCCTGCAAGTTCCTCTTTTATGATAAATGATAATATCTTGTTTATCTTTGAAATAGCAGATATTTCCACCTATATATGAAATTTGAGTTACCTTGTAACTTCATCGTTTATGTTATACTGGCATTATTTCCGTAATGCATGGCATATGGTTTGAAAGATACTTTTGAACTGTTATATATTATCGTTCATACATTATTGTTGGTGGGCTATTGCTCACCCTTGTTTTATTATTATATCACAACAACAGCTAGACCAGATGACTCGCACAAGGCGCACTCGACCCTGGCAAGGACGATGAGACTACCAGGCCTGATGAGAAAGCTATTGATAGGATAGATTCATCCTTTCAGTACCAAGTATATGGGCTAGTATGACTTATGTAAATGGATGGCAAAGAGTATGTATTCATATTGAAATTCTTTTGGGTTGTAAGAACTCATAATGTGATTAATAAAATTTGATTGTTACTCTGATTTCATCTCTGGGACTATAACGGGTGTGTTTTATATTGTTGTGTTGGGTCATAAAGATGTAATTTATTTTATGTTGAAGTAAGTTCGAGTATTGTGGACCGACATGGAGACCGTAATGACCGGACCCCGGATCTGGGGGCGTTACAATGAGCCCATTGAGATTCAGCCAGATTTGTCTTATGAAGAACAGCCAATAGAAATTCAAGATAGAACTGATAGGAAGCTCAGAAATAGGATTGTTAGATTAGTTAAAGTATTGTGGAGGAATGCCTAGAGTCGAAGAGTCGACTTGGGAGCTTGAAAGCGAGATGCTTGCCAAGTATCCTTATCTGTTTACTTAGGTGAGATTCTGGGGACAGAATCCTTTTAAGGGGGGAAGGCTATAACGACCTAGAATTTTTCACGATTTATAATTGATTATTTAATTGTTAAAATATGGAAACTATGTGATCTATATGATGGGTATATTTTTGTGAAGTTAAGTTATGTGTGAAATCATGAATATGTGATTACATGATGATTGGTATATGTCGTATGCGCTCGTAGAATTTTATTTATATTTTAGTGTATTAAAATTATTTTTAAAACTCATCTTTAATCTTTCAAAAATTATATAGAATCACTCGAGTCGTTTTAAATCATGAAATCTTTTGCATTATCATCTTTGTAGTATTAGTGAGTTATAAAAATTAGTGTGAGTATTTAATTATGTGTTTTGGTATTTTAAAATGATTTAAAAAATTTGATTTCTTTTAAAGAGCCTTTATTTCAAAAATATATATATAATTCATTTTTTACCCAAATATTATTTTAAAAATGTGGGGATGTTCCTAATTTTATGAATTTTATTTTAAAAAATTTTATAAAATATTTCGATTTAATAGTGGTTTAAAAATCAATTTTTTAAAGAAACGTATTAACAATTATGAATTGACAGTTTTGCCCCTGGATATTCTTTATCACCACCGACCAGTTCATTCTTCTTCTTGTTCACGACTCCCTCTCTCTCTCTCTCTCTCTCTCTCCCCTCCATTTGCCATCGGTTTTTGGCCAGTTTCTTGATCGGAGACTAGGTTTCGGCCTAGTTTTCAGTCTTCTATTCATTCCTGTCATTGCATGTCGATTTTAAGATGAAAGATTGAAAACCCATTTCGAGTTTTATGATTTCCCGAGTTAATCTTGTTCGGTTCTTGCTTTGTGGCTGTGTTGGATGATTAAAACAGTTTTGGTGGAGTTTGGGAAGGAAACCCAACTGATTTGGGCACCCCCGAACGCTCCCACCACTGGCGGTGAACTTCGATGAGCTCCCACCACTGGCGGTGAACTCCGATGAGCCGGTGGGAGAGGCAGTGATGTTATAACTGAGCCTTAATCAATTTAATTCGTTTATGTTCAGTCGAGTTAGTAGTTTGTATTGATTTACTGTTAAAATCGAATATGCATGTATTATATTTCGAAAATTTGATGATTGTTTCTTTGTGAGAATTGTTTGAATAATCTGAGTTTTTAATCTTGAGTCAAGGATTGTTAGTGATGATTATATGGATTGCATGTGTAAATGTTATAGCATTAATTCGAAATTATATGCATAATTATGAAATATTCGGTTTATTACGAAATTAATTAATTGATTAGCTAAGTATATATTTGATTCGTGATTCTTGAATATGCTCTTGATGATTAACAGATTTATGCTAACTGAATTAGCATGCATGTGTATTTTTCTGGATTATTTATAGATTAATTCGAATATATATGTGTATGAATGAATGATTCGAATTTTTTTCTTTATGAATGGTTAATAGTAATTAAAAGTTGATTAAGATGATTATATGTTAATTGTTAATTAATTTACATGTATGTGGAATTTTGCAAAGTATGAAACTATAGTTTGAATTTCGTGGATTAATTATGATTTATTCGAATTTATATGAATATATGTGAATTATTCGGTTTATCATGAATTAAGCGATTATTGATGATTTCGGATTAAATACAGTTTGTAATGCAAATTATGTGATCTTAGATGTAAATGGTATAGAAATAGTATGATATTGAGTTATTATGAATATAGAATCCATTGGGAAATTTAGGTGGATTTATAATCCATCGGATAACTTTGGTTGTGATTTTGAGTCGGATATTTTCCGACGGGATAGTCCTATAAACAGAGGAAGTGCTGCCCGATTTTCGTTAGAAATATATGTTGTAAAACCTATAGTTTATTCTTATAAGCTAATTACAAGTTAAATTAGTATCATGTGTTAAGTGCTTAAGTGGCTTACATGATTGCATGTTATAAATGCTATGTGATTATCTGTCCATCTGGTCATAGTTAACTATTTGGTAAGTATGTCCAGTATGCGTGATATATGTTAAGTGTTAACACGATATAGGAATCATCTGGGTAGACTAAGATGAGACCAATTAGAAGTATAGTATTCTAAAGTAGTACTTATGGTTTATGTAGATACGAAGGACGTAGGACCTAGCGATAAAGGGAAAGCAAAAGTTGAGTATCAGTGACTGAGCTGTTAGCTGTTGCATTCTACCGGAGGTAAGTAACTCTGTCTTTCCTCTGAAAGTTTATATTCTTGAAACTGTTATATCTTGTTGATTCAAGCATGCCTATCTTAAACCATGGTGATCATACTCTTGTTGTAAACCTACCTTTGCATGTATCCAAAATCTTTATTGATAAACCCTGGTTAAAACCATGTAAACCCTAGACTAGCAAAATTCTTTTAATTGTTTCTTGACCATACTGTCACCCAGAGTTAAATAATACTAATTCTTTTAAATTGCTTCTTGACCATATATGTCAAACATCTTACCTTAAGTAAACCATATTGACTGATGGATAAACCAGTGTTCTACTTAACCTATGTCCATCACCAGTTAAACCTATGTTGACCTTTAAAACTTATAAAATATTCATTGTGACCCAATCATAGTTTTAAGAACTTGTTTACCTTCGATATTGTTCCTTAAACTTTATAACTTGATCAATTACCTTTAATCATTTCAAATGTACATCCTTGATCTTTAACTTAAATTTCATTCCTATTACCCTGATTAAAGCCTTGACTACTTTTGAGTCTATATCTTCTTGATTCAAACTTGTATCTCTATTTCCTTGATATTAGAGAACTTAGTCAAACCTTTTGACTTTTATCATTGCAAATCAATATGAGTTGTTTTCTTAAAATACTTTGAAGTTACTTAGACTGGGCTGATCTGTTATCAGTGAGTCGAAGGTACTTCGGGGTAATGGTTTTTGAAAGGATTTAAGTATTCTAATGTTATCTAAATTTAAAAAGGTTTTCTATATTTTAAATGTTTTCAGAATATGATTTATAAAATGTTAGGAACTCCGATAAAAATTGTTTCTACGTATTCCTGACGATTGGAGAGGCGTGAGCGAACGGGTAATGCCGGTTCCGCCTGTTTTTGTGTATTATTGGTGTTGTTCTGGTCTGTCCAGTCCAACACCCTTATAGGCAAATGTGTTGCCTCTTAGGAACCCAAGCTATCCTAATGAAAGGATTAATGTCCAGAGGGACTCCGTGTCCGTTATGGGCAGATCATCCGTATTGTCTGTGTGAAATAAAACCTCCAATCAGTTTTCTTAAAGTGAATGATTAATCTTATATATTGTGAAATGAAATTGGCTTACCATTGGAAATGTCAATTGCTTTACAAATTTTTTTAAAAAAATACATTTGATTGCTTTTGTTTGCAATTTGCAGATATTCACAATCTATATTAAAATCATTCCAAAATTAAAACAAATATAGCATTTTTGATAATTTCTCAAATTAAAAAAAAGTAACTTAATTATATATTATTATTTAGAATCAGTCATCAAAATGAATTTCATACTTTCGTACACAATATTTAGATTGTTATTTAGAATCTGTCATCAAAATGAATTTCATACTTCCTTACACAATATCTAGACAATGATTCAAAATATAAATACAAAATAAGTATATTGTATATAACTAAAAAAAAGAAAAGGGATATTCCTAATGGTACCATTGTACAATTGGTTTATTATAGGATAAAATGTATAGATAAATTGTGAAATTCAGAGGAAAGTTTGACCTAACTGATATAAAAATGGTACCACATAGAAGTCAAAAATATTAAAGGGTATCATATAAAAAAACCAATTGTATAATGGTATCATTAAGAATAATCCACAAGTTTATAACGTTCGGCTACGTTTACTTGACTGAATAGTATTATATGGGTGAAGTCAAAAATACAATAGTGCCACTTGGAAGTCAAAAATCACTACAAGAAATCTGGCCATTTACGACGGCGAACTTACGACGGAAATTTTTTGCGCGCCATCCTTACGACGGAAACCGTAAATCGTCGTAAGTAATTACGACGGAACTTAAATTCGTCGCAAGTTTGGTGTTAACACCAAACTTACGACGGAATTTTCGTCGTAAAGTGATTTTTTTCAATTAAATTTAAATGCATAATGAATTATTTTTACCGATGACGGAACGATGTCATTTTTGCAGCTAACTTACGACGAATTATCCGTCGTAAATTCATTTATTGTAATTTAATTTAATTGCAAAATGAATTACTTTTTTTAGTAGTGAACTTACGACGGAATCCGTCGTAAGTTGTCAGGCGACAAATTCAACTTTTCATCGAAAAATAGGCGGCCAATTCAAATTTTCATCAAAAAAAAGCGGCAAATAACTTACGACGAATTCCATCGTAAGTTAGCATATTATTTTTTTTAATCTTTTATTAGTCCAATCAAATTAATTTTTTATAAGAATATTATAAGAATATTTTTAACTTAAATTAAACTTACGACGGAATCCGTCGTAAGTTGTCAGGCGGCAAATTCAACTTTTCATCGAAAAATAGGAGGCCAATTAAAATTTTCATAAAAAAAAAAGCGGCAAATAACTTACGACGAATTCCGTCGTAAGTTAGCATATAATTTTTTTAAATCTTTTATTAGTCCAATCAAATTAATTTTTTATAAGAATATTATAAGAATATTTTTAACTCAAATTAAACTTACGACGGAATCCGTCGTAAGTTGTCAGGCGGCAAATTCAACTTTTCATCGAAAAATAGGCGGCCAATTCAAATTTTCATAAAAAAAAAAGCGTCAAATAACTTACGACGAATTCCGTCGTAAGTTAGCATATAATTTTTTTAAATTTTTTATTAGTCCAATAAAATTAATTTTTTATTTTTTAAAAATTTGGGAATATCATTAAATTAGATATATATTGACATCTGTGCGGTTGGTTCTTCGATAATTATATTTTAAAAAATAGAAACAATAATATGGGACAGAGCACTAGTTACAAGTACTAGTCAATATAGTATTGATCTACTAAGATCTCCACCTAAATAAATTTTTTATTTTTTGAAAATTTGGCAATATCATTAAATTAGACATGTCTTTACATCCGTCCGGTTGGATCGTCGATAAATATATTTTAAAAAATAGAAACAATAATATGGGACAGAGCACTAGTTACGAGTACTGGTCAATATAGTATTGATCTACTTAGTTCTCCAACCAAATTAATTCTTTTTTTTTTTGAAAATTTGGGAATATCATTAAATTAGATATATATTGACATTCGTGCGGTTGAATCGTCGATAAATATATTTTAAAAAATAGAAACAATAATATGGGACAGAGTACTAGTTACGAGTAATACTCAATATAGTATTGATCTACGAAGATCTCCAACCAAATTAATTTTTTATTTTTTAAAAATTTGGGAATATCATTAAATTAGATCTATCTTGACATCTGTACGGTTGGATCGACAAGAAATATATTTTAAAAAATAGAAACAATAATCTGGGACAAAGTACTAGTTAGTAGTACTAGTCAAATTAATAGTTGACTACTAATTTTACCATCCAAATTATTTTTTATTTTTTAAAATCTTGGGAATATA
Source organism: Saposhnikovia divaricata (assembly GCA_036435485.1). Taxonomy (NCBI): domain Eukaryota; kingdom Viridiplantae; phylum Streptophyta; class Magnoliopsida; order Apiales; family Apiaceae; genus Saposhnikovia; species Saposhnikovia divaricata. The sequence continues at coordinate 152,459,173 of CM071594.1, forward strand.
ACTAAATTAGATATATATTGACATTGGTATGGTTGGATCGTCGATAAATATTTTTTAAAAAATAGAAACAATAATCTGGAACAAAGTACTAGTTAGTAGTACTAGTTAAACCAATAGTTGACTACTAATTTTACTATCCAAATTAATTTTTTATTTTTTAAAATCTTGGGAATATCACTAAATTAGATATATATTAACATTGGTATGGTTGGATCATCGATAAATATTTTTTAATTAAAATATTAATATGAAACAATAATATGAAACAATAATATTAATTAAAATATAAATTTGATTCTAAATATTATATAGTCACATTTACATATCTCACATCAATGACATTTTTCTTTTTTACATTTGTAACATAACTTATTTAAAATTTCAACTTATTACGTTAATTTAATATCATGACTATTATAAAAATATTATTATTCTATAACAGTATTTAATTTTAATATAACTTTAGATATTACATTATTTTAAAATACAATAAAAATCAAATATAAAAGATAATATTGTATATATTTGATAATTATGGAAAATATTAAAAGTGGGTGTGTATTTAGGCCACGTGTCACATTAAAAGTGGATCGTCGATAAATATATTTTAAATAATAGAAACAATAATATGGGACAAGGCACTAGTTACGAGTACTAGTCAATAATTTAATATAGTATTGATGTACTAAGATCTCCAACCAAATTAATTTTTCATTTTTTGGAAATTTGGGACTATAATTAAATTTTTATAAAAAAATTGGTTATTAAATTTTATGGATATTAAACGATAATAATTTAATTTAACTATTGAATTATGTTAACCAAAATAAGATTTTAAAATATGATAAATTTTATAAGATCATGCAAATTATTATGATCAAGTAGTCGAAATATGGACCATATTAAAATTTTATAAAATTTTATATTAATTTTCAATTTTTTAAAAAAATAAATAATAAACTTATGACGGATTTTAATTTCCGTCGTAAGTTCCGTGACAAAAAAAATGACTCCCATTGGCTACTCACAGTTCACGCGGATCACACCCCTCCACCGTTAGATTAAAATCAAGAAACACACATCCAATGGTCCACATCAAACCCCATCCCCTCTTCCCTCTCCCCTCTCCCTTCCTCACGTACATATATAATTTAACATCACTATAACACATATCATATATACATATATATTATTAATCTTCAAAAATTCATAACTTCATTTCTGTTTATCATCTGCAATTTATGCATATATATTTGGGCTCCTAAAATCAAAATCTTCATTTTGATATTTATAATAACCAATTCTGACACAATTTTTTTTGTGTAATATTTTGATTTTAATTCGATTTTGATGATTCAAGGTGTTTTTGATGATTATGAGCTTATAATATTATTGATGGGCGAGTTTGGGGACGATTCTGGCCAGGTTTTTTGAGGTGGTTGGTATTCGTCGAAATTTTTTCCGATGACCGGATTTTGTTAGAACCAATTATTTTCGAGATTGTATATTGGCGAATGTTTAAGTTATGATGTGTAGATGATTGTATGTTTTTTTAGATTTATTAAAAATGGTTTTGGTTCACCGGATTGCGGATTGTTGGCCAGAATTGTTGATCTAAATTTTCTTTGTAAATTCTTGGTTAGTGTATGTGTACATAAGGGTGTTAAGTACTGCATATAATTTATTAGGATTTTTCTGGGCAAATTTTCGAGTCACCGGAATCTTAAAAAGTCGTCGGAATTTGGCTAGAAATTTTTCTGGACAGAATTTACGACGGTTGTTCATCATTCATATTCCGTCGTAAGTTCAGAAAATACGACTAACTTACGACGAAAAATCCGTCGTAATTTATTGTTGAAAAATGATTTTATTTCCTTTTATTTTTAAATGAAAATGGGCCCTCATTGAACTTACGACGGAATTTTCCGTCGTAAGTTGATTTAATAATTTATTGTAGATTGTGGGACCCTTGCTTAAATTTACGACGAAAATTCGAATTTGTGACGAAAATTTAAACTTACGACGAAAAACGAATTTGCGACGAAAATTATAATTTGTGGCGGAAATCTGAACTTCCTACTCGAGCAAAAACGACGGAACGATTCCGTCGTAATTGACCCCATTTACGACGGTTTCAGTACAAAAAAACCGACGTAAATAGCCAGATTTCTTGTAGTGAATGTTGGATAGTACCAAATGTAAAAACCAATTGTACAATGTAGCATTAGGAATATTCCAATGAAAAGGATATATCGAATTTCGGAAGCTTGATTAAGGTTTGCACTTTGCATGCGAATATGTTGCAATTTGGTATAACATGATACGAAAATTATACGAATTATTTAGTATTTAGGAACAAAATTTAGTAAATGAATATTAAAATACATGAATATGAAAGAATATAAATACATTTAATACTGGATTTGATTTATGAATATAGGTACACCACACGGAATGAAAGTACATGAAATGAATAAATAAATATTAAAATAAATATTATATTATTCATAAAGTAAAGTGATAGGTCCATAACATATTTTTAATACCTATTTTATGTTAGTTTCGTAATTTTATAAATTAATAAATTGTTTTATTTTGTTTTGTAGGAAAATAAATAAAACAGATTTCTAGCAGGAAAAGGTGCAAAAAGGGAAAGGAGGTGGAAAATACTTGAAGTCAAGGAAATTGGAGGAAAAATCGATTACTTATTGGAGAAGAAAAGGAAATTGAAGAAATTATATTCAAGATCGGATTGTAATCAAAGGGGCCAAACCCAATATTTTCCCCTATATATATGGCCTTCTCCCTTGTAATTTTAGACACCTAGAATTTTATTGTTTTTCTCTCGTTAAATTTCTTCCTGCGAGCTACTCTATTTACGTGATTAATATATAAATTCTTACGTTTCATATCCTCTGTTCGTGCTTCCTGCTTCTTCCTTTCTTGTCCGTTAATTGTTTATTCGTAGTTCGTATTTATTACTCACAGTATCTAGTTTACATGCATATTTTACAAGTTCTATTTGATAAAACTTTGATAACATAAGTTAAGGTCAGTATTTTATTACCTCAGATTAATTACTTTTGTTTGTTTTCACCACCTGCGACTTCCCTGCCTTCCGTGTGTTTAAATTAATTGTTAATTTAGTCAAATAACTTGTAGTTGTTTCATGTTTTGTTCGTATTATAATTATAGTTATCTCGTTTATTTTATAATCATGAGTAGCTAATTTTCTTGCCCTAGGATGAAGATGAAGTTAATTTAATTACTTTTGATCTCTTCTCGTTTCTATTAATTGGTTCTCATAATTTTTCTTGGTGATTAATTATTCAATTGACAAAGTGATTTTGATATATTATTGTTACCAGATTTGTTTTTCATAGCCTATGCTTGCTCCTTGAAGTTTTGATAGGTTATTGTTAGATAACAAGTTTCATAGTATATGCTTGTCTTGTTGATTGATATATCTTATTTGTGAAGAAAAGAGGATTGATTTTAGGGCGAGTTGATATTATTTGTGATTGATTAACGGATTCGGATTCCTAGGTTTTCCATATTATTTGATATTCTTTGTTAATTAGCTTAATTAGGTTAATTAAAACTCATCTCAAACCTATTTGTCTAGTTCGCTTAATTTAATTATTAGGGTTTTGAAAATTCAGTCTCTGTGGATCGACCTATATTTGCTACAATTAACCACTGTGCGCTTGCAGTTATTTTACACATCAAGTTTTTGGCGCCGCTGCCGGGGACTATTTGTAATTTTCACTCCTTGATATTAATTCTTCGGATTAGTTTCTTGTTTCCTTTTGTTTTTTAGGGAATAGTGAAGCGGAGAAAAGTTTGGACAAGAAGATCGCTGGAAGGGCTCGCTGTCTCTTTTGAAGTTTTTGGAAGCGCTTTTCGGTATTCCGTATCACCTCTCTCTATTTTTTCTTTTTTATTATTGAAAAAACAAAAAAAATTAAATATTCAAAAAAATCCAAAAATATTAGTTAGTTAATTGTTAGTTAAAAAACCAATTTGCTGTATCATTCATTCTCTCACATAGGATCACATCATCTAGATTTCTTTATTGTATTTATTGCTTTCCATCTTATATAACTGTGGTGATTGCTGGAGGAAAGAGGTACGTACAATTTAGAATAGAACACGTAGTGTAGTGCAATTATAAGTGTTTATTTTCTTGTTCTTTGTGTGTTGCATCATTCAATTAATCTTAAGGGTGCCACCCAATTACAAGATAAGGTGAGGGATTTCATCACCCTTTCCTTGGCCCACAAACCACTAATTTGTTCATCTGCATACCCCTTTCCTTAATAAATCTAAGTAGACGTTGGCCCCTAGGATTTCGCGCTCAATTAGGAAGAGAATCTAGGAGCAACGAATCACTAAGTATTCTTTCGTTTGGTGTCTAGGCAAGCGTGACGCTTACCTGGCTAATTTGGATTGGTGTCTAGAAAGGTGTTTAGCCTCTTGGCAATGCTTGCACCTGCCTGGCTAGTCAGGATGAATGTTTTTGAGTTGTGAATTTTAGTAGTATCTTATTGTTAGGAGCAAGGTCTAGATTTTTTTTAGGTTAATATAGATTTTTCTTTTTAATTTTCCATTTTTTTTAGGTGTTTACTTATAGCTCTTGTCTGCTACGTGCTTAATTGTTTACTTCTCTTGTATGCAAAGCTTGGGTTCGAGACACTACCTCTAGATTAGTAAGACAAACCAATCTTTCATCTCCTAAAGTAGTAAGACAACTCGAGTTCTCTTCACCCACTAGAATTGAGTCAAAAGAATTAGAAGTTCAACCCGTAGTCATGGCTGTTTCACTTAAAGACCGTTGTTACCCCGCTCGTACCGCTCAACCCTCATGCATAGTCTTACCCGCAGTAACCACTAATAACTTTGAAATCAAACATCACAACATTAGCATGTTACCTAGGTTTGCTGGGGTAGAGGGAGAGGATCCATATCTTTTCATTCGAGAGTTTGAGGAAGTGTGTGCATTACAGAAACTTCAACAATTGAGTGAGGATTCCATTAGGCTCAGGCTTATTAATTTTGCTTTGAAAGAAGATGCTAAACAGTGGTTGTACAGTCTGCCCGTTAATTCTATTTCCACATGGGAGGGATTTGTTGCTATCTTTCTTAAAAAATATTTTCCAAACCATAAGGCAAACAGACTTAGGAATGAAATCAACCAATTTCAACAAAATCGGAATGAGTCTTTTTGGAAATATTTTGATAGATTTAAAAAGTTGTTGTCTAAATGTCCTCAACATGGTATAGAAAAATGGAGACTTTTCAAAATTCTTTATGAAACCTTAGATAGTCAAACCACTGCTTTGTTAGAGTCTATGTACAATGGTAAGTTTATGGATAAAACTGAGGATGAAGCTTGGCAAATTTTTTAGGAGTTAGCTGAAAGAACAATGTTGTGGGAGTCAACTAGGGAACCTAATCAAGAAGCTGAAAAATCTAACTCATCTAAGGGCTTACACACAGTTGGTAATTCTATTGCAACCGAAGCTAAGTTAGCTACACTCACTAGACGTCTAGAAGCCTTAGAAAACAACAATGCATCCTCTCAAATTTCTCTCTGTGCAAACTGTAGTTCTCCTAATCATATGGTAGAGAATTGCCCTGAAATTGAACAAGTCAATGCCATGTTTCAACCTAGAGTTAGGAATGATCCTTATGCACCCACTTATAATCCTGGTTGGAAGAGTCACCCAAATTTCTCATGGAACCAAAGTCAATACAATCAGTATAATCAAAACCCCCAACCTGCAAAAGCCCAATCCTGGTCCATACCCAACTCAAAATCCTAATTCATATCCACCTCAAAATCTTGGTCATTATCCAAACTCAGTCCCCATGAATCCTCCTGGTTTTGCTGAATCTGATAAGAGATTCAATTCTTTAGAAAAGAGTATTGAGGCGTTATTGAAATCTCAAGCTAATCTAACTCAATCTCAACAATCTTTTATGCAAACCATGACCCAAGATAGGCAGTTACTGAATTCCAACACTCAAGCCATATCTAAGCTAGAGGTCCAAGTCAGTCAATTGGCAAACACAATCAGTGAGAGAGAGAAAAATAGATTTCCTAGTCAACCCGAGACTAATCCTAAATTTCATCCAAATCAAAAGTCTCATGAAAATGTGAATTCTGTTATCTCTCTAAGGTCTGGTAATCAATTCAATAATCATGCTGGTATCAATACTCAAGAAGAAGATAAGCTAACATCTGAACCAAATCCTTTACTCTTGAATCCTAGTCTTAAACAATCTTCAAATCAAGAGAGTTCTGAAGTAGATAAAGCTGATGAGTCATCACCATCCGATAAACCACCTTCGAAACCCCACTCTGATGTGTGTAATGAAAAAGTCTTTAAACCGAAAGCCCCGTTTCCTCAAAGACTCACTTCAAACAAACAATCTGCTCAGTTAGATAAGATTTTGGAAGTCTTTAAGCAAGTCAAGATTAACATTCCTCTTTTAGATGCGATTCAACAAGTTCCCTCTTATGCTAAGTGTCTAAAATATTTATGTACTCATAAAAGAACCACTCATGTTCCTAAGAAAGCTTTCCTAACATCTCATGTTAGTTCTATTTTGTCAAATCAAATCCCTGTGAAGTATAAGGATCCTGATTGTCCTACCATTTCTTGTGTCATAGGTGATACTTTCATTGATAAAGCTTTACTCGATCTAGGAGCTAGTGTGAATCTTCTTCCATTATCTGTCTATCAAGCCTTGGGTTTAGGTGGACTTAAGAAGACTAGTGTCACTCTTCAGTTAGCTGATCATTCTATTAAAACTCCTATAGGTATAGTGGAAGATGTGTTGATTAAGGTTGGTGATTTTGTCTTCCCCGTCTATTTTGTTGTTCTAGAAACCGAACCAGTCAAAAATCTCAAAAATCAAATTCCCATAATTTTAGGAAGACCTTTTCTTGCCACGTCTAATGCCTTAATTAACTGTAGGAATGGTTTAATGAAGCTAACTTTTGGAAACATGACAATTGATCTCAACATTTTCAATGTAGGAAAACAACCCAATGACTATTTTGACCAACCCATAGAAATTAACATGATTGATGAGTTAGTTGATAATGAAGTCATGAATGTTGATGATGTGCTAAGCTTTTGTCAAAACTACTTTGGTCAAGAATGGGATGATACTTGTCATAAAAATGAGGTTAATGAAATGTTAGAGTCCACCATTCCTAGTTTCAACCAAGAGTTAGAACCTTCTCCTTTGCCACTTTATGAAGCTAATGAATCAGTTGAGAGAAGTCCACCAGAATTAGAACTTAAACCTCGTCCTAAAACTCTTAAGTATATATTTCTAGGTCCTTCTAAGTCTCTTCCAGTCATAGTTGTATTTGATCTGTCACCTTCTCAAGAGGAAGAACTCTTACTTGTACTTAGAGAGAATAAGGAAGCCATAAGGTGGAGCATATCCGATATCAAGGGAATTAGCCCTGCCATTGTCCAACATCGAATTCACTTAGTTGATGATGCTAAACCAGTTAGAGAGCCAAAAAGGAGGTTAAACCCGACTCTTAAGGAAGTTGTTAGGAAGGAAATACTTAAATGTCTAAATAATGGAATCATCTATCCTATATCTGATAGTTCTTGGGTAAGTCCTGTTCAAGTAGTGCCTAAAAAGTCAGGGATCACTGTAGTTGTCAATGAGGATGATGAACTAGTTCCCACTCATGTCCAATCCGGTTGGAGAATGTGTATTGACTATAGGAAACTAAATGCTGCCACTAGGAAAGATCATTTTCCTCTACCCTTCATTGATCAAATCTCAGAAAGGTTAGCAGGTCACTCATACTATTGTTTTCTAGATGGTTTTTCTGGTTATTTTCAAATTCCCATTGCTCCTGAGGATCAAGAAAAGACCACCTTCACTTGTCCATTTGGAACCTTTGCCTATCGCCGTTTAGCTTTTGGTCTAACCACTGCCCCTTCTACCTTTCAAAGATGTATGATGAGCATTTTCTCTTACATGGTAGGAGAATTCTTAGAAATCTTTATAGATGACTTTTCCATCTTCGGTTCTTCTTTTCATCAGTGTCTTCATCATCTTGACTTAGTTTTAAAACGATGTAAAGAAACAAACCTTGTTCTTAATTGGGAAAAGTGTCATTTCATGGTTAAAGAAGGAATTGTTCTTGGTCATAAAATTTCGTCAAAGGGAATTGAAGTTGATAAAGCTAAAATTGATCTCATTGCTAATCTACCTCCACCAAAATCTATCAAAGAAATTCGTTCCTTTTTAGGGCATCCTAGTTTTTATAGGCGTTTCATTAAAGATTTTAGCAAAAAGGCTAGACCATTGACCAATCTTCTTTCCAAGGACATAAAATTTGAATTCTCTAATGAATGTCTTCAATCATTTGATCATCTTAAGAAAGAATTGACCTCAGCCCCTATCATTCAGTCCCCTGATTGGAATCAACCTTTTGAGCTTATGTGTGACGCGTCTGGTTATGCCGTAGGAGCAGTTTTGGGACAAAGAATTAATAAGATACCTCATGTCATATACTATGCTAGTAAGACTCTAAATGATGCTCAACTCAACTACTTCACCATTGAAAAAGAACTTCTAGCTATTGTTTTTGCTCTTGAAAAGTTCAGGTCGTATCTTATAGGTTATAAAATCATTGTTTACACAGACCACTCTGCTCTTAGATATCTCTTCTCTAAGAAAGACTCAAAAGCCCGATTGATTAGGTGGGTCTTGTTGCTTCAAGAGTTTGACCTAGAAATTAGGGATAAGAAGGGTTCTGAAAATGTTGTTGCTGATCATCTTTCCCGTCTAGTAGTGGAGTCCACCATTGATATGCCTTTGAATGAGTCTTTTCCTGATGAGCACCTTCTTTCCATATCTACCACTCCTTGGTTTGCTGATATTGTTAACTACCTTGTCACTGTTGACATTCCTTCTCATTGGTCTAAGCAAGATAAATCCAAATTTCTCTCACAAGTCAAATACTTCTTTTGGGATGATCCCTATCTTTTTAAGTATTGTTCGGACCAAATCATTAGGAGGTGTGTTCCAAACCATGAGTTTAGAAGTATACTTTCCTTTTTTCATGATCAGGCTTGTGGAGGTCACTTTAGTGCTAAAAAGACTGCTGCTAAAATACTTCAATCTGGTTTCTACTGGCCCAATCTGTTTAAAGATTCTGCTGAATTTTGTGCTGCTTGTAGTAGGTGTCAACATTTAGGAAAGATCACTAGAAGAAACATGATGCCAATGAATCCAATCTTAGTTATTGAGATCTTTGATGTTTGGGGAATAGATTTTATGGGTCCCTTTCCTAATTCTTTTGGTAACCTCTACATTCTCTTAGCGGTTGATTATGTCTCTAAATGGGTCGAAGCCATACCAACTAACTAAGTCTAATGATAACAAGGTAGTTCTTAAGTTCTTAAAGGAGAATATCTTTTCTAGATTTGGTATGCCTAGAGCTATAATTAGTGACCAAGGTAAGCATTTCAAAAACCATCAGTTTGAGTCTCTTTTGAGGAAGTATTCCATCACTCATAATATAGCCACACCTTACCATCCTCAAACTAGTGGTCAAGTTGAGGTCTCTAATAGGCAGATTAAACAAATTCTAGAGAAAACTATCAATTCAAATAGGAAAGATTGGTCTGTTAAGTTGATAGATGCACTTTGGGCTTATCGCACTGCTTTTAAGACTGCTTTGGGCATGTCTCCTTATAGGATTGTGTTTGGTAAAGCATGTCATCTTCCCGTTGAACTTGAACATAGAGCTTTTTGGGCCATTAAAGAGTTGAATTTTGATTTACCCACTGCTGGCAGTCATAGGAAGTTACAACTATCTGAGTTAGAAGAAATCAGGAATGATGCCTATGAAAATGCTAAGATTTATAAGGAAAGAGCTAAAATTTTGCATGATAAATCTATTTTGAGAAAATCTTTTTCTCCTGGTCATAAAGTTCTTTTATACAACTCTAGGCTGCAATTATTTCCTGGCAAATTGAGATCTAGATGGGAGGGCCCATATGTTGTTAAAGTTGTTTTTTCTCATGGTGCTATTGAAATTGAAAATCCTAAAACTGGTGAAACATTTAAAGTTAATGGTCAACGCCTTAAACCATTTTTAGAACTGCCAGTTGATTATGAGGAGGAGGTGATCCACCTCCTTGATGCGTGACTCAAGTAAGTTACCTTGTTGTATATAGTAGTTAGTTATATTCCTCCGTCTTGCCTTTATCAGGTATTCTCGTCCTTTTACTTTGTCATTTTTTCTCTCATTTGCATACATTGAGGACAATGCATGATTTAGGTATGGGGGAGGGATTTAGTAGTATTTTAAAAAAAAAACCAAAAAAAAAAATAAATTGAAAAATGGAAAAAATCAAAAATAATTCTAGCCTTGTGAAATGATTACTTGTTAAAAGTTGGCTTGATGCACCCTTACATGCTATAGTACTCTTGTGTTTCTGAAGCTTTTGATTGAGAAGTGATATGCTAAGTTCTTGTGCACAAACATCCACTAGCGAGTTGAAACTAGTCGACTTATTGAATGTTGTATGTAATTAAAAGGACATTAATATGTGCAAGAAGATTTGGTTTCCATGCTTTGAGTACAAGTAGGTGCATTAAAGAGACTTTTGCTTGGGATTGATTATGTTTTGCCACCAAGTGAGATTTTGAGCCTATATGCATATCTTTTGCATTTTATATTCGTTTGCTTGAGTGTCCACATGTTGTTTGCATTGCTGGCACTTGTTTGAGACCTTTCTTGAAATGCATGACATTATTTGATGATAAGATGATAAAGGCATTTAGGAATAACCAATTATTATCAAAATTACCACACCCTTTATATATGATCAATTAGTTACCCCTTTGAGCTTGATCCTATTTTTTCGGTGACACACCACATTACTTGCCTAGACCTTTTTGTTGTACAGCCTTACGTATATTTGATCCCAATTGTCAAAGACTAGTAGGAAGTTGAGGGAGTAATAAGGTGTGTGAGATGGGGTTTACTTTTGTTCATTATTTTTTTGGGAAATATTAGGTTTTGTTGCTTACTTGTCAGTCGTTATTCAATAAATTCTTGAAGAAGGATTGTGGTTTCTTATATATTTATATTATCTATCTTAGCTCTCCAAAAAAAAAATTGAAAGAAAAAAAAAGTTATATGAGAGCATACTTATGTTTCTGTGTTTTGTGTGATCCTTCTTCATTTGACTAGTCAAGCATTTTGTTGGAAAAAAAAAATCAGAAAATATGTGTGGGGAGGATGTATTGTGTTGTGTATGATTTATAATGATTCCTGCTAGCTTTTGACACTTCACCTTATTTGGCCTTACTTGACATACCTTGTCCCTAGCCCCATTACAACTCAAATAAAAGACCTTTTGATTATCATCATTAATGTATGTTGTGTTAAAGTTATATTGATACCAAATGTCAAGCTTGCTTATGATTTTGTTGGAATTGAGTGATACACACTACTGGAAATACCCCCTACAACATCGGTTTTTGACTGATGTTAAAAGTCTGTCAGAACCGATGTCTTTGTCGGTGTAGATAAAGGGGGGTACCTTTAACATCGGTCATAAACCGATGTTAAAGATTTCTATAAGGCTTAATGGCCTTTTAGCCCTCAAAGTTTTCACTGATATACCCATCAGCCCTCAATATTTCAAAACGTTCCTTTTAACCCTCGAAGTATCCATAAAGGTCCTAATAACCCTTAAACCGGTATAAAAAATTAAAAATAAAAAAAACGGTATAACTCGGATGGGCAAAAGAGACATTTCACAAACCGATACCGAGGGTTAAAAGGTATACTTTAGATACTTTGGGGGTTAAAATGTATACTTTAGATACTTTGGGGGTTAAAAGGTATAACTCGTACAAATGAAGTTTCAATTAAAACTCAATGAATTAAATAAAATATATACAAATCTTATATTTAATAAAATTTATGAAGATGATTATTGAATATAGATATTGAATACTCATCGTTTAGAGTTTTATATCGACTAACAAATATGATGGGATAATTTCTTTTTTTTTTATATAAATTTATAGCTCAATAATTGAAATTAATTATATATAATTCATTTTTAGTCCGACTATAATTTAAATTAAACTCCAACAACCCAAACTACATGCAATGCGAAATTTTTGTATCATTTTGATTCGATCAAGGCTGCTTTCAAATTCAACATAAGTATGTTACTAGGATTACAAACATTGAGCTTCATTGAGGTTCACATGTTTGTTAAAAACCTTAGTACAATGTAGCACTGCTATGCGGTGTCTCACTTTCTATATATGAAGGGGAGGCAGAGAAGTGGAGAATTGTGGGAAGTTGCAGAGAATAGTATAGATGTACAATAAATTACAAAGTTTTAGCAATTTAGGATAGCACTTGCTCAAACTCATGAGATTACAAAAACTCTTAACTCGCCTCTATCTCCTCTCGTGATTCTGATATCAGAGTCGAGGTAAGTAACATCAAAACCACCACTTCCTCGATTAGTTGAAGGCCTTAATGCATCTGGTAGTTGAGGTATTTCCAGGGCCGGTATCTGTGATAAGTTCCCAGTCGTCTTTACTGTTGTTTTCTCAAAGACTATCTTCACACTAGAAGATCCTATTCCATTAGAAATAAGAAGTTATAAAAACAACATTTATAAAAAAGCAGCACAAGGTAGCAGTCCTACAAGCGTTAGAATACAAACTAAAAGAGCAAACCTGTGAGTTCAAACTTGTGAGCTAACGTCGCAGTCACTTTAACAGGTGGAAGAGGCCATGGAGCCCCCAATTCAAGCTCCACTATGTTATCGAAGTCTTTGCTTAATATGTCAATGCGTTGGAATACCTGAATCCCGTTCCAAAAAAAAAAGATTAAAGATTAATTCACAAGCTCCAACATGAAGTTAATGCATTTGATGCAGATCTTCATTTCACGAAGAAGCATTCAACAAATTTCAGTGCAAGAGCTAAATGAAAGCTTTTATTACCAACTGGTTTATAATTTATAGAAATGAATAATGTATAATTCCAGACTTAGGGTGGTGCTGTACAAGTTTCTATGCAAAATGATGTTACAGAGGGATTTGGTCTTTTATCATCATATTTTATATTCATATTCCTGCTTTTAGGGAGCACCCTGAATTAGCTCTGTAAGTAGTTTAGACCTAGTGATGTTAGACTGAGCTTTTCTTGAAATGCATTTTAAATCTGTGGAATTAATTGGGTGCATAGACTGAGCTTTTCTAGAGATGGGTTTTGAGGACAGAAACTTAAAAATTGTTTTAGGTAGTGGAGGACGGGAATACCCTGTTCTTAATCTGTATGCCTGTGGGTATTAAAAGAATCTTGGACAAGACCCCTTCTAACAGCATTACAAATTTTGTGAATTTTGTGAGCTTGTTTAACTAGATTTGCGGAGGCTGCTTTCTCAAGTATCGACAAATAGCCAACGGATAAGCTGATTGTACATTGATAGTCTCTCACTATCACTTCACAAATTCTATAGTTTCAAATGATGTATTCTACTAGACAACTAAACAGCATAGTAATGTATCCAAGACCTCAATGCAATGTTAGATCTTTCACATATATTTCAATAAGGAATTGGAGCTGAGCACTTTGTTTTCGTGTGAAAAATTGATAATTTAAGAATGCCCTCGCAAAAATTGTGAAATTAATTTGTGAAATTTTGAAATTAGAATAACTTCATTTGTATGAGTTATACCTTTTAACCCCCAAAGTATCTAAAGTATACCTTTTAACCCCCAAAGTATCTAAAGTATACCTTTTAACCCTCGGTATCGGTTTGTGAAATGTCTCTTTTGCCCATCCGAGTTATACCGTTTTTTTATTTTTTATTTTTTGTACCGGTTTAAGGGTTATTAGGACCTTTATGGATACTTCGAGGGTTAAAAGGAACGTTTTGAAATATTGAGGGCTGATGGGTATATCAGTGAAAACTTTGAGGGTTAAAAGGTCATTAAGCCTTTCTATAAACATCGGTTCCTCAGACGAAACTGATGTTTATCCTACTGTTTAACATCGGTTTATAAATAAGAAATGATGTTTAATACAGGTTTAGACATCAGTAATCGTAAAAAAATTGATGTCTTTGCCTCATATTAAAAGTAATATTGAAGTAGTACAATTTAAAAATTGGTATATGAGGAGGCTTAGGTCAATATAAACATACCACACATAAAAGAAAATTAATCATAGACATCAGATTTTAACAAATAACGGATGTCTTTCCTATTGTTTAACATCAGTTTTGATAGGAGAACCGATGTTGAATTATAGATTAGACATCAGCTAAATTAAGGAAGTGATGTGTAATACACTCTTTAACATCAGTTTTTGTAATTTAATTGATGTTTAATACTTCCTTCAACATCCGTTCTTCTTATAAAACAGATGTTTACCTATTGTTTAACATCGGTTTATAACTCAATGCCTGATGTGCTTTGGTCATTTAGACATCCATTTTCTAGTAAAACAGTTGTTCATTTAGACTTTTAACATCAGTTTTAGAGTGACCAAAAATTGAATGTGATGTTAAAATTTAATACATTTTGTCAGTAACCTGCTGATTTTGTGCACTAGCCAAGAAAATGAATCCAAAAACAAAACAAACCATTCAACATTGAACATTCAATAACAAATTAAAACCATACCATCCACCTCCAACAAAAACCAAAAGTAACCACCAACAAAATCCAAATCCAACCTCCAACACAAACCAATCCTCCTAGCTAACATCCACGGACTAATTACCAAACTTCTAAAGTATTCATAATAACATCAAAAGTATCACATAATTCAAAAAGTAAATAAAGTGCACTAAAAAGCTGCTCCCTGATCAAATCTTGTCTTCGATGAATGCTGCAGCCTCGAAGCGCACAACATCAAGCTCCTCCATTTTATAAGAATCCCGAGTCTTGTTCGCCCACTGAAAATTGCCACACACAAAAAATAATTAGGATAACCACCAGATACATGCACTAAAATAGCTATAACTGTTCATAAATGTTGTGCATCAAGATAGAAGAGGCAAAAGAGTGCCTAGGATAGATTACAATATTGGCTCTGAACCATAGTTACATAGCACTGATCTTATTATCAACATAAAGAGAGAAGAGTGGTTCATTTGACATGTGATGTGTACTACCAGTGATAACTATGTATACTAGAGGTAATAATCAGACCAGCAACTTAAAAAACAATAGCTCCTCGACCATTATTCTAATTTCTAACCTTGTCAAGAGGGCAGAATTAATTATGCAAAACATGTATAACATGGTCACTTCAGTTCTATATTACCACCTTAAGTTAAAGATAAATCAGTTTATCTTTAATTGATCAATATATTTTTTTACAATTAATGATCAACATAAAAAATCAAATACCCTGCTTATAAAAGTCATTTCTTTGTCGAAAATGATCTCTTTCATATAGCGCATGACGACGTAACCACATTCATAACCTCCTAGCTGTTTAGGCGATCCCTATTTCAGTAATATTAAGTGGTCAATATCTATATATAAACAGCAATAGATAGTAACTTGACCACACATGCAATAGGATATAATTAAATACTTACCACAAGATTTTTTACTACTGGGGGTCTGCTCCCTCTTCCCGTTTCAGCATTGAAAGATTTTACCGCGCTATATGTATAGATATATCAATGACAGAAATGTTAAAAATATATGCAGAAATATATGCCTAAATAATTGAAAAACATATATTACCTTGAAAGTGCTTTTTCTAATGCAGGAAATCTTAGAGGGTGAGACAATGGATTGCACAAGTAAATGTCACCATTCCATATTATCACCAAAATCCAGTGTTTACTGTTTTGATTACAAAATATAAGGAAGTTAGACTTTCTGAAAAAATTACCTAAAAGTCGTAACAAAGTTAACATTTACCTCTGATTATGTGGCATTAGGAATAAGCGGTCGGGATTACCCTCTTTCAACCGATTAACAACATAAGATTCAAAATCTTTGTTAAGGGCAAATGTGGCTCCAGGATCGCAAAAGGCATACACTTCTAAATCTTCATTCTTCTGGACCAAAGTATGCAAGTATCTATACGCAAAAAAATTGGTATTGCTAATTAATGTATGCATGAGTGTAGAATGACAAGATTTAAAACAAAAAAATGCTTACGCCATGTATGCACATATTGCAGATTGTCCGAGCATGTCATACTATAACAAGGCGATTACGTTCTCATGCAATATGTAAATTATTTTCTCAATTCCAAAGACCTCATGAGCACAAGGAATGGGTATTGAGGTCCCAAAGTCTTTCATGATTGATTTTGCATGTTTGTACAATAACTTGAAGCGACTTGGCACGTTGGGATGTGACTCTGCATCTTTGAATGCTTTGACCAGGCCTTGTAGATCAAATGTTGGTACTTTTTTCTTTCTCTAAAAATAAAGATCAAAACGTTTAAAACATGTAAACCCAGGTTGTACATAACCTAAGAAAATTTATACATGTGCGTACCGTCTTTGTCATAGTCGGGTAGACTATCAAGTTCCGAGGCCATGCTAACTGTGAGCCAACAGCTTCTTGGACCTTTTCTATTTCACCACGTACTGGTACGGGAACCAAAGCATCTTTTTGGATGATTCCGTCCACTAGAACACGAGCACATCCAGAAGGCATAGGCATTCCATGTACTAATTGATTCATGGAATCCTCTTCCAAGACCATGCCAAATGCAACCTTGTTTTCGATATTGTCCACCGCTAGCTCACATTTTCTTGGAACCTACATTCATAAGAAAAGACGTGTAAAACACTGCAAAAAATGTATGGTCAAGTTACTACTTATTCTTTTACCTTTTTCCCAGTTGGAGAGGTGTCAAAAGGCAAACACTCATCTTCTTCGAATAATTTTTGTGGAATTATTTTTGGTTCCTGTGTTGCTTCCTGACCATCAGATTTCTGGCAGCTTTCTTTTTCAGAAACTGGAGATATCATTGCCTTTAGAGCATCAATCTGCATCTGCATTTCTTGCTTGGTTTTCTCCAACTCCTCATCCCTTTGTCTATCACGAGCTAACAACTCAGCCTTCGTAATTCTCGTTCTTTTCCCTTTAGGCAAATTAAAGAACATCTTAGGAGTGACAAAACCTCTAACCCCTCGAACCCTACCCGAGTGCTCTTCTTTTTTCAACGCCGTGCTTAACACATCTGTAATACCCGACACCTGAAATTCACCCTTTTCCTTTTTTTCCAGCAAATCATCCTGTCAACAACACAAAAAATTACCAAGAAGTCATGTTTCTTTCCACCTTGTAAATGAAGTAAAATAAAAAACAAATACCAGAAATATGAAAAAAAATGCTTACAATTATGTCAAAAACTTCTTCAACATCTTCATCAATATTCCCGTCCTTCCGTTTACGAGCTTTCTTCCACATAATCGCTCTATCAGGCCTTTCTCCAGGCTCCACCTTTCCAACCTTTTCCTGTTTAAAATTTGGAAATATTTAAAATTGATCACACGGTAAAAATTAAAGTAACAATGATAAGTTCTTACTTCCTCTTCCAGTAAACCTTGGTACCCCTTCCTTGCCGTACGATGTGGATACTTGCGCTCCTTCACTCTCTCGCTCTGAATTTTACGTAATGGTTGTTGCAAAAAACTACAATAATTAAATACAATTCTATAAGAATAAATAAGAATCGTCTAATTATATACACAAGTCTTGCATACCTGCCAACTCTCAGAGGTCCTCTGTGCAACAAATTTCTTCCAAGGCTCCTTACCCACAAATGCATATTTCTTCGGAGGTTTTCGTAATTGTTTCTTGTCACGAAGATATGGCATCACATATTCAGATGTTAACTTAGTTTTAAACTGTCTCCACTTCACCCCCGCTGACTTTAGCACGTGCGCCTCAATTTCTTCTGGAACTTTAAATGTATCCTAAAAACCAACATACGAGCAAATGGATTACACATCAAATAGTTTCAAATATTGTACTTTTTCTTAAGCACAAGTATACCTGTTGTGTGTGTCTCAAATGTAATTTTTTTTACCTGAACATCACGCCACAAGTTGTCTTTTAGTTGACGATCCACATTTGGCCAGCTAGAAAAATCAATTGGAATCATATTCCTACCAAGCATCCCCACGTAGGACTCTAACAAGTGCCTAGTCTGTCCTATAGGCTCACCATACATATTGCATCTAACTTTAATTTTCTTCCCCTGAGCTTTTTTCGCCAACACTTTATACATTCTTGAAACACCTCGCGCATAGCCTTTTTTGGTTGTTTCAGTACTGGTAACTGCAGCTACAGAATCAGTTGGTTGAGGTTCTGTTTCTTGTGCTCTGTTAGGCTGATCACACTGATTCGATGCTATGGCCTCCAGCTGCAACTGATTGGCATCTTCTGAGCACTCTGGGACTTTTTCCTGTGCTACTTTACTCTTTTTCTGCTTCTGCTTCCTAGGTGCCATTTTAATCCTTAAATCTGTAAAAAAAAACAACATAAAACTATTAGATATTGGTATATAAATGAGATGGTCAGTAAAGTCATGCGAAAAAACATGAATAATTCAAAAGGCAAATAAAAGTGAACTAAACAAGATATGTAACAAAATACGTAAACTAAATGGTACACTTCATATATAACATAGTTCAATTAATTAGAGGAAATACATTACAAGGAAGTCAGATTTTAATTATAGATGACAACAGAATGGTTACTACATAGTGCTACATTATTTAGATCACTTTTGAACCCATATTCCCTCAACATTTTCCCTAGCCCTATGCTCCATATCATCTGCGACATCACATGTAGGAATATTACAGCAGAATGGTTGGTGTTCCATGGACGTGTCTCCTAAATCATCTTCATTATAAATATCGTAATAATCTCGAGTAGTGGAGTTCAATACGATGGACCAGGCAGGATCAACCGGATCTTGAACATAAAACACTTGTTTCACTTGGTCAACAGAAACATATTTATCTTTTTTGTGGCCTTGTCGACTAAAATCCACAAGTGTGAAGCCAAGATCATCCACCTTGATTCCTCTATCATTCGCTGCCCATTTACATAAGAACAAAGGGGCTTTGAAGGCATGGTAATCCAACTCCCATATTTCTAAGATGATGCCATAGAACGTCATATCACTCTCTACGGGATTTAAATCCCTAGTACTAGAGACTTGGACCGCCTTAGCAACCAAGGAAACACCACTATTTTGAACAACCCTTAAATTATCACGATCTTTTGTGAAGTAGCAAACCCCGTCAACTAGAAAACCTTCGTAAGTCAAAACAAAAAATGATGGTTTGGCAGCCAACCATCTTATCGTTTCCGAAACAGCAGCACGATTCTCCATCAGTTCAGTCCTAACCTACAAAGATTTTCGCAAACTAAATTTCAAAAATCTAATTAATAATATACAGTGAATTACACAACAAAAGAAAATTATAAGAAACTAACTTCTTTCTGAAACCAGTTAGCAAACTGTCGATTATGCTCTCCCATGAGCCAATGAACACTTTTCTTTTTTCCTCGGTAAAGTTCGTCGAGATACTCCTTATGCTTTCTGAGAAAATGCATATATCAATTAAACAACCATGAAATATTTACCGATTGAGGATTTTACAAGAGAAAAAACAAAAATTAAGCTTACACTATATAAGGAAGCACTTCAGGATTGTTTAAAAGAACAGTCAGATGCGCCTCATCACGCTCTGCCTCTTCAATTTCCTTCATTTTCACTGTAGACAATGGACCAGAAAGCTTGCTTTGGTCTTTTGGCATACCGGCTGTTTTGCAACTCTCTTTAATAAATTCTGTGCAGAATTCTACCGATTCTTCACCAAGATAACTTTCTGCAATACATCCTTCCGGATAATAACGGTTTCGCACATAACTTTTCAGCACTTTATTGAACCGTTCAAATGGATACATCCATCTATAGAACACTGGCCCACATAAACGCAATTCCCGAACTAAGTGAACTATGAGATGTACCATTACATCGAAAAATGAGGAATGAAATACTTTTTCGAGGTCACACAAAGTCAATATCACATCTGACTGCAGTTTATCCAGTTTCGCGACATCTACTACTTTACTACACAAGGCGTTAAAGAAAAAGCACAATCTTATTATTGTGACCCTAACATGTTTTGGAAGAACGGAACGAATTGCAATCGGGAGTAATTGTTGAATGAGGATGTGGCAGTCATGGGATTTCAACCCATACATCTTTAAATCAGCCATGGACACGCAATTTTTAATGTTCGAAGCATGTCCATAAGGAAGCTTCATAGATTGCAATGATGACAGCATTTCTTTTTTTTTTTCAGCCTTTGACAAAGTAAAATCGGAAGGGGGCAAGTAGGTTTTCTTTTCTCCTACTTGTGGAGCTAACTGAGTCCTAACACCCATCTCAATCATATCATTACGAGATGCCTCACTATCTTTTGACTTAAACGGCAGATTTAACAACGTCCCAATCAGATTATCGCACACCTTTTTTGACTTCTTCACTTCCTTTCCAACTCAAAAAATATAGATTTTTTCTTCCATGGACAGTCCACCTTTTTTGACTTCTTCACTTCCTTTCCAAAAGAAAATTTAATTCGCTCCTGTTGCGCTAATACTTCTTCTCCAGAAAGGGGTGGACGTGGATTCCGAAACTCTTGCTCTCCATTAAAAGATAACTTCTGCCTTCTATACGGATGATAGTCAGGCAGATATCTACGATGACCTTGATAACACATTTTTCTACTATGAGTTAAGTACTTAGCCACGGTATCATCACCACAAATGGGACAACTCATATACCCTTTATTGACACAACCGGACAGATTTGCATATCCAGGAAAGTCATTTATCGTCCACATTAAAATTGCTTTTAAGGTGAAATATGATTTACTATAAGCGTCATACACATTTGGTTCACCTGCTTGCCAAAGCATTTTCAGATCATCAATTAATGGCTCTAAGTATACGTCAATATTATTACCTGGCTCATGTGGACCAGGAATTAATATCGATAACATTATAAACTTCCTCTTCATGCATAACCATGGAGGAAGATTATAAGCTACCAATAGTACCGGCCAACAGCTGTACCTATTCTTCAGGCCATTATTATGTGGGTTTATTCCGTCAGCCGCCAAGGCTAATCGAAGATTTCTCGGATCACTAGCAAAGTTAGGCCATCGATAATCAATATTCCTCCATGAAGGAGAGTCGGCTGGATGTCTCATCTGACCATCATTTGTTCGCTGTTTTGAATGCCAAACCAACTGTTCAGCGGTATCAGGAGATTTAAACATTCGTTTAAATCTAGGAATGATCGGGAAGTACCACATCACTTTAGCTGGAATGTTGACCCTAAGTTTACCGTCTTTCCCAACCTTCCAACGAGATGTATGACATTTAGGACACTCAGATGCATTAAGATTTTTACCCCTATATAGTATGCAATCGTTCGGACAGGAGTGAAATTTTATATACTCCAGGCCTAAATCAGATAGGGTTTTTTTCGCCTCATATGCACTAGCCGGTAACACGTGATCTTTAGGAAGGAAAGAGCCAACAGAAGAGAGAAGATCAGTGAAGGCAGTATCGCTAACACCAAACCTAGCTTTCCAATTATGTAGTATTAACATTGACTCTAACTTGTTGCACTCACTACCCTTGTACAGAGGTTGTTCAGCATCAGCCACAAACCTCTTGAAGTCATAGGATTATAAGCCGCTTCACAAACATCAATGGTTTCAGATGGAGCAAATTCATCCTTAGGATGAAATGCACTATTAGCCGATGACCTAACACTTTTAGAACATTATTCTCCATGCCAAATCCAATCACTATACCCCAAACACCAACCGTTTTCATATAAATGACCCCTGATTACTTTTACATTAAATTGTCTAAAATTAACGCATTTTGTACAAGGGCAAGGTATCTTCTTAGGATCAGTTGCATTTTCTTCTGCAAATATCAAGAAACTCTCGACCCCTATTTCGTATTCTAAAGAATCCCTATCCTTCGAAATCCATGACTTGTCCATATTCATAAGACGACAAGCTACCTACAATATAAATCTAGTTAGATTTAATATGTATATAACTAAGTACTTTGCTAAGCTACATTCATAAGTTAGCTTATTCATAAGCTAGTGTAGATTATAATCTAAGGTTATATTTCATTTTGATTTTAATATTGTAACTTATATATAGTTGTAGTATATATTGACATAAATATCATTACTTTTAAACTAATTCTAATAGGGTACCTCAACCAGCTGCTGAAGCATATAGTTTTCTACATTTCCAACTCTTCCAGACATTTCTTATGGAATTAAAACAAAGCTAATAGTTGTAAACAAAGCTAACAGTTTATACATTTAAAAACAAGTAAGCAAAACACCAAAACCCCAAAAAATAATCAAAACAAAGCTACACACACCCATCATAATAATCAAAATAAAGCTAGGGTAGAATCCAAAGCTAACACCAATACAAGTAATCAAACACCAAAACCCCAAAAAATCACTACTGTATAGAAACCCCCAAAAAATAAAGTTCAGAAAACATTGTCATATAAAAGATTATACATATAAAAACAAGTATATATACATATGTATTTATACAAGTCAATACATACATATATATATATATATGCATGCAAAAAAGGCACAAGAACAGAACTAAATAGGGTTTAAAATTGAGTAAATTAGGGTTTCTTACTGTGAAGAAAGCTTAGATCGGGTTGTAAATC
Source organism: Saposhnikovia divaricata (assembly GCA_036435485.1). NCBI lineage: Eukaryota > Viridiplantae > Streptophyta > Magnoliopsida > Apiales > Apiaceae > Saposhnikovia > Saposhnikovia divaricata. Next base: position 152,482,002 of record CM071594.1, read on the forward strand.
GAACCAAGGTCCAAGCTCCAAGCTCTGATTCGTGCTTTAAATCGTCGGATTCGTACTTAATTGAACCTAAATCGAACTAATTAAGGTAAGAGAGATAGTGAGAGAGAGAGAGAGAGAGAGAGGGGGCGGGGGAGAGAGCTGCGAGAGAGAGAGGGGGGGCTGAGAGTGAGAGAGAGAGACCGGGAGAGTGATATTATGTTTAAGGGGGGAAGTGAAATTTCGTTAAGGGGGGAAATTGAAATTTTTTTGTGTATTAAGGGGGAAGATACAGTGAACGCGTTAGTTTTTATTTTTAAAAAAAGAGATTAGACAACGCTTGTTATTACAAGTGATGTCTGAAATATGCTTTAACATCGGTAGTGTACCAAGCGATGTCTTAAATACTTTTAACATCAGTGACATTTCTAACTGATGTTAAAGGTGTGATGTTATATCTACCAATTCTAGTAGTGACACTTACCCTTGTTCTTGAGTGAAAGGTGAGTTATTGCTTGTTTTGTGCATATGAGATCCCAAGTTTTGACTCTAAGGTGTACTCTTGTGGGCTTAGCATGGTTATCAACTTATTTTTACACTTGACGTGGACTTCTAATGACATCTGCATATTTCTTTGAGTAGACTATTGAATACTTGCATCTACACACCAAGACATTGCAAATTCACTTTGATTTCTTAAGTTGATGTAGCATGAGATGACTTGTATGTGTGGTGTTGCATTGAACAATATTTTACATGAGCTAGATGGATTTTGTGGGTACATTCACTATAGGCCCTCACGAGACCTCACTCGTCCACTAGGGGTTTAAATGGCTTGTTGCATATGCCAAATGCAACCGTGATCACCTACGGAAGTGGTATTATATATTAGATAGTATTTTACAATATATTTTTCTCGAGGACGAGCAAAAGATAGGTATGGGGGCATTTGATAGGTCCATAATTCATCATATTTTTAATACCTATTTTATGTTAGTTTTCGTAATTTATTAATTAACAAATTGTTTTATTTTGTTTTATAGGAAAATAAATAAAAACAGATTTCTAGTAGGAAAAGGTGCAAAAAGGGAAAGGAGGTGGAAAATACTTGAAGTCAAGGAAATTGGAGGAAAAATCGATTACTTATTGGGGAAGAAAAGGAAATTGAAGAAATTATATTCAAGATCGGATTGTAATCAAATGGGCCAAACCCAATATTTTCCCCTATATATATGGCCTTCTCCCTTGTAATTTTAGACACCTAGAATTTTATTGTTTTTCTCTCGTTAAATTTCTTCCTGCGAGCTACTCTATTTACGTGATTAATATATAAATTCTTACATTTCATATCATCTGTTCGTGCTTCCTGCTTCTTCCTTTCTTGTCCGTTAATTGTTTATTCGTAGTTCGTATTTACTACTCACAATATCTAGTTTACATGCATATTTTACAAGTTCTATTTGATAAAACTTTGATAACATAAGTTAAGGTCAGTATTTTATTAGCTCAGATTAATTACTTTTGTTTGTTTTCACCACCTGCGACTTCCCTGCCTTCTGTGTGTTTAAATTAATTGTTAATTTAGTCAAATAACTTGTAGTTGTTTCATGTTTTGTTCGTATTATAATTATAGTTATCTCGTTTATTTTATAATCATGAGTAGCTAATTTTCTTGCCCTAGGATGAAGATGAAGTTAATTTAATTACTTTTGATCTCTTCTCGTTTCTATTAATTGGTTCTCATAATTTTTCTTGGTGCTTAATTATTCAATTGACAAAGTGATTTTGATATATTATTGTTACCGGATTTGTTTTTCATAGCCTATGCTTGCTCTTTGAAGTTTTGATAGGTTATTGTTAGATAACTTGAAGTTTTGATAGGTTATTGTTAGATAACAAGTTTCATAGTATATGCTTGTCTCGTTGATTGATATATCTTATTTGTGAAGAAAAGATGATTGATTTTAGGGCGAGTTGATATTATTTGTGATTTATTAACGAATTCGGATTCCCAGGTTTTCCATATTATTTGATAATCTTTGTTAATTAGCTTAATTAGGTTAATTAAAACTAATCTCAAACCTATTTGTCTAGTTCACCTGATTTAATTATTAGGGTGAAAATTCATAGTCTCTGTGGATCGACCTGTATTTGCTACAATTAACCACTGTGCGCTTGCAGTTATTTTACACATCGTAAAGAAACAATCACATATATAATATAATATAAAACAAAAGTCTTACTATTATCAATTATGTATTTTGTTTGCTGCACGTTGGAAGTTCTTTTATGAACTCCAGCATTTTTTAACATTTGAGATTTAAAATTTTTTCATTATAATTCGAGTACTTTACATGTTGTTCCTGTACAAAATTTTAATTAAAATTTTTCGTGCAGTCATTTTTGATCGTTTTATGTACACAATTTTTTTTTTTGTATATTTATCGAATAGATACAAATATATCCATTTTGGATTAATGTTATCCAAATAATATACGATTTTAAATTCGGAATAGATTTAAATTTAACTTTTTGACACGTACGTAAATACGTGAATACACGGAACAAATGTATCCATAGATTATGCTTACTAGCGCGTCAACTTATCTTAACACCAATGAGATAAACATTTTGACGGTAACTAAACCGGATTATAGAGAGCCTAATTTGAAACATAAAAAATGCAAATAAGTTTTCTATGTTTAAAATGGCGGGGTGGTCGATAAATTAGAAAATAATTTGGAATCACTTAGGTTTTATTAGGTGATTTTTGTGAATAAAAATAGATGAACTTGGCATCTTTTAAAACCACCCCCTCCCAGTCACGTATAGTACAATGATAGCGATATATGCCCAATTCCCTCGGGCGGTGGCAATTCATTCATACAAATTGTTTTTCCTTTCCGTTTTTATGTTTCAAGTTACAAATTTGATTTTTCCTTCTCTCATTCGTAATTTGTCCAAATCATTATCGCTCATTAATATTAGAGCTTCATATTTATATTTTTACCATCAAAGAAAAAATGTTAATTTCGAAATTATTTAGGTTTTATCACCTAAATTATTTGTGTTGGAGAAATATGCTCCTCATGTTCATCTGGTAAAAGAATAAGAATTAAATTACTCGGAAAATTAAAAAAAAAACGTTTTCTTTGCCAAAACGACGCCTGTTTGGCTCAGTTTTTTATAAGTTCTTCTGGACTTATTTTCGGGTAAAAATTTCATATTTTGATAATTTTTTTATACAAGTATTTAATGTATGTTTGAGATTATATAAGTTGTAAAAAAAAATTAACTTTTTTCAGAAAAAAATTAAGAATCTCTAACTTTGTCTTAAAATAAGTTGATTTATTCTGAAAAAAGGTTCTCCCAAATGTAAATTTGAACAAGTCATGTAAAAACATCTCTAATGTGAAAGAACTCTTATTTATTATATCTACATGACATATGGTATAAATAATATGTAAAAATATAATTATAGACAATCATGCTTCGTTAAACATATTTGTTGAACCTGTATTTACCTTAACAAAAATTATACTCATTCAAATATTGCAATTAATCTGTTGAAATTCTCCTCAACCACCTATATAAAATTTTAAATATTTTATAACTAATCAATATAGCTAATTAGTCTGGGAGATGTTGTAAGGTTGGTTGGTATTCTAAAGTTGCTATGCAAACATAGGTACAGGCTACAAAGGTTGCTCGGTGCTCTAAGGTTGCTGTGCAAACACAGCAGGTGACAGGTTACTACTCCCTCCGTCTCACAATTTTTTTCTCGTTTAATATGTCGGGACTGTTCATAACATGAGACAAATTAGTAATTTACGTCTAATCTATAAGTCCAAAGTCATGAGTGATCTTATTGGATTCGTATTTATGAGTATTTTAATACAGTGAAGTTTTTATATTTAAAACTAATACGAAATTAAAGATATTAACGATCAAAAGTGTGCATTGACAAACGTGATAATGGTAAACAGGAAAAGTTTTAAGAGACAGAGGGAGTAGTATTCATGTATACAAAATAAAATGTTTGTACATAATTGTGAGAAGACAGTTTGACTAAGTGTGATTAGAGTTTCCATGAAGACTTCGTAAAGTTGACTAAATATACAATATTAGTAGCAGACGTAATAATTTAAATGAGCTCGTAAAATAGTTGTACGTCAAATTGAATTTTTAAACTAATTAATCAAATTGGTATGATAAATTAATTAGTACACACATAAACACTTTAAAAACTATTCACCACAGATAACCAGCCTGAAATCAAAACTTGGTAATATTAATTATGTAAAAATTGAGACGGGCAATGTAATCACTCATTATCAGAAAATTCGAAAAGATAATCAGTTCATACATTCGGTGAAATCATCTTTCCATGATTAGTTCACCTAAGCATGATTTAATTCCATAAAAAAATTGAATAATAAGAGTACCGTTACAAGTGTTGAAAAGTTGTAGAAGGTAGACATAGCATACTTTTTGAAGAATAAATCGACGTGGGGAGTATTAATTAAAAACAACCTTTGGAGATTAAATATCTTTAAATATTCCCCTTGTTTAAATACCCAAACAAGACAAATTAAAACCTGATTAATGTCCTAATTGTATGGATAAGAAGAAGAAAACGCGTAAACAACACTTAGAGCATATCCAATGGAAGAGACCCCTTAGGTAAATTTTAAATTTAATTACCATAAATAAGAATTATAAAGAATGTGTAAAAAAATTTACACTCCAATAGGACAAAACTGTTATCTATAATTATAGATAATCTCTTGATGTTGGCTATATTTGTCGAACCTCTAGAGACCTGTAGTGAATTGTCACATCACTTATTTCTATATTAAAATTATATATTCCATTAATAACAACTTGAAATATTAATAACATACCATTTTTAAAACATAGCCAATCATTATAGCCAATACCCTCGGAATACAATATCTTACAGGTTCGACAAAATTTACATAATCAATATTTTATGTAATATAGCCCATCATTTTTAGGTAACGCCAAGCTCTTATGAGTTCAACAGCTCCAACCCAACTTAAACTAATGCTTTTTTTAATGTTTTGCATATTATTAAACCAGGCAGGCACCCCCTTCAACGTTTACAACAGCATCCAAGGACCTAATTAGACTATTTAGCAATAAAATTGAATTTTACGAAGAAATAAACAACTGGCTGAAACGTCATTTCCAGATCATTCACAGAACGCCAGCCATTATAGTTTTACGACGTATAACTGATAATTTTTGTCTACCAAAAAAGGGAGCCGGAAACAGTAACTTGAGACAGGTATGTGGGTATTCTTACGTATTAATTGCCTTTGTATTAGCAGTATGAAGATTGATTATGTCTATCAGTGTGCTCAGCGTGAAGTTTCCTTGCCTTGAGATCATTCAGGTAGTTTTGATAGATATAAGTTGCAAATCCCTAGATGGCCATTAGCATCGCAATTATCTTTACACCATTCATTTTATCATGGAAGACTATCACGGAAGCAATAGGTGTAAGCGCTAATGAAAGTGTACTGATAACATTGGAGAACAATGATGAGACCACAAAAATTAACCCCACGACACCAACAGAGCAAATCTGCCATGAAACTGTTGGAATTCGGGCATAATAACGTAACGGAAATGACGTAAATTACAATTAAAAACGAATTCCAAGTCCCGGATCCATGTATAAATTGATGATCATGGTATAAAAATTCTCAAGAACAAGATCTTACCTATTAAAGCTTTCCAATGGATGTCAAATGGAGATCCTAGCTTGTTGATCTTGAGAGCTAAAATTATAACTTCTCCACCGGAAGCCACACTTGAATGCTTGCTTGAATCGTCGAACGATTTCGCCACGGAATTAGGTACTAGCCAAAATAAATAAACCGATGTGTTCTTGACCTGAGCTTGATTTCTCCCTTGTCTCTAAGTTGTGTATAAACTGAAATTTTCAGTTGTGTTCCACCAAGAAGACTAGCCAACCCTTGGCTTATAAAGAGAAATAAAGAAAAATGGACCATTAAACAATTAGACCATTTTTATTTAAACAAATCTTATTTATTTAAATAAATTAATTAAGTCATACTTAATTAATCAAATAAGTCAAGAAAATACATCTTCAAATTTTATCTTTAACTAATCAAGTCTCACTTAATTAATTTTATAAAATTCGAATTATTATTTATTATTAATTTAAAATCATAATTTAAATTATTATTAATTTAAATTCATGAAATAAATTAATATCCCTTTTAAACATTCTTTGTGTGTGACCCTGTAGGTTATTATTTAATTGGCAACAATTTTATTCTCTAATAAAATTGTAAACAATAAGCGGCGTCTAGTAACACATTATTGCTACCGAATAAAACAATAATTAAATCAACGATTCAATCAACCTTTTATGACTAATGTTCCATGTAATATAATCCCTTTAAATCATGATATTACAGATTAAACTCGAGGTATGTAATGTGTTATCCTCTTCATAATTTAATCTTCATTTTCTTGATCGATGAGTAGACTATTTGATCAAATCAACATTTGAGCATGGCCATGCATTTCATAGTCTCACTCAAACAAGAGGCCGATAATATCACTCCTTTATCAGGAGATTTAAATCCCATCTAGATCGTTCATATTTCTCACATGATTCATAATATATCCGATATTCACCTTTATCATTATCCGGCTAAAGATAACTTTTGACGAATTCAAAATATATTAATTCTCATGTAGAATTATAACGACTTCAGGTCTAAGGATCATTACACCATTATCACTGTGAGAATACATATGACACATTTATTATTTACCATGATGTATCTCATTGTGGGTCTGTCCAGTACCCTGTACTCGTACGGTTACCTATGTATTGCTTTTAGTATCTACATACTTATGACCAATGAGATGTGGTCATCTTGTCAATTAACATACTAGCCTTAATGTATTATTATTGTCCTAAGTAATAATAATACTCGGCTAGGGACATTTAAGAATATGATACAATCATTATATAATCTCATGTTCAAGTCACATACTTGCAACTACATAATTTGTATCAAGATTCTAAGGACATTTATTATACTTTATTTATTTCGCAGTAAATAAAGCCAATAATAAATATATATATCAAATATATAAAATCACTCAAACACAAATACAATTGATTGTATTGACTCTAGGGCACCAATACTAACAATCTCCCACTTGCACTAGAGCCAATCATTCATGTATCGAATACCCATGCTACTAGTGTGACATTCATGCTTCTGTTGCGACAGAGCCTTAGTCAGCGGGTCTGCAATATTATCATCAGTATGCACTTTACATATGTGAATATCTCCTCTATCATTTATCTCTCGAATAAGGTGATATCTCCGAAGTATATGCTTTGTTCTGCTGTGAGCTCTCGGCTCCTTGGCTTGTGCTATAGCTCCATTATTATCGCAGTAAATATCTATGGGATCTGCGATCGATGGAACTACACCAAGTACTGTAATGAACTTCCGTATCCATACAGCCTCCTTGGCTGCTTCACATGCCGCAATATACTCGGATTCCATTATAGAATCAGCTACTGTGTCTTGCTTCGAACTTTTCCAGCTTACAGCACCTCCATTTAGGCAAAACACAAATCCAGACTGAGACACAGAGTCATCTCTGTCAGTCTGGAAACTAGCATCCGTGTAACCCTTTACCGTTCGCTTCTCCTCTCCTCCATACACCAAGAATGAATCTTTAGTCCTTTTCAAGTACTTAAGAATATTCTTGACCGCCGTCCAGTGACCTTCACCTGGATTAGACTGGTATCTGCTCGTCATGCTCAAAGCATACGAGACATCCGGACGAGTACATATCATTGCATACATGATAGATCCAATTGCTGAAGCATATGGAATCTTACTCATGCGGTCCTTATCATCCAATGATTTAGGACCATTCTCTTTTGAGATCGTTATCCCATGAGATATGGGGACATATCCCCTTTTTGCATCTTGCATTCCAAAACGATGCAAAATCTTGTCAATATATGTACTCTGGCTTAAGCCGATTAATCTTCTTGATCTATCTCTATAGATCCTGATCCCTAATATATAGGTAGCCTCGCCCAAGTCTTTCATAGAAAAACTTTGTCCTAACCAAGTCTTTACAGCCTGTAGAGAAGGAATGTCATTCCCTATTAATAATATATCATCGACATATAATACTAGGAATGCCACATGGCTCCCACTAAACCTTTTGTAAACACATGGTTCATCCACGTTCTGAATAAAGCCAAAACCTTTGACTATTTCATCAAACCGGATGTTCCATCTCCGAGAGGCCTGCTTCAATCCATAAATGGATCTATGCAGCTTACATACCTTTCCAGCATCCTTTGGATTTCCAAAACCTTCAGGTTGTGTCATGTACACATCCTCTTCAAGGCTTCCGTTAAGGAAGGCTGTTTTGACATCCATCTGCCATATTTCGTAATCATAGTAAGCCGCTATTGCAAGCAAAATTCTGATGGATTTTATCATTGCTACTGGTGAAAAAGTTTCATCATAGTCAATACCATGAATTTGTTTGAAACCTTTTGCAACCAGTCGAGCTTTATAGGTCTGTACTTTACCTTCCATGTCGATTTTCTTCTTGAAAATCCATTTGCACTCTATAGGTTTTACCCCTTCAGGTGGATCAATCAAAGTCCATACTTGGTTTTCATACATGGAATCCATCTCAGAATTCATGGCTTCTTGCCATCTCTCAGAGTCTGGTGAGTTCACAGCATCTTGGTAGGTGAGAGGCTCATCTTGGTCTATGAGCATCACATCGTCATTTTGAGTTAAGAGAAATCCATAATTCCTCTTTGACTCATGGCGAATCCTACTAGATCTACGAACAACCTGTGTTTCTTGAGCAATGTTATCTTGTATTTCTTGCTCATGCTCCATCTCTGGTTCAACGTTATCAAGTGGTTCTCGATCTTCATCGAGATCTATTTTCCTCCCACTGTCTTTTCTAGAGACTAGCTCTCTTTCTAAGAATACAGCAGTTCGAGCAACAATTACTTTGTTCTCCGAGGGACTATAGAAAGAATAACCCTTCGTATCCTTTGGCTATCCCACAAAAATTACATTTTTCAGATTTCGGTCCAAGCTTGTCTGATGTTAGGCGTTTCACAAATGCTTCACATCCCCATACTTTCATAAAGGACATGCTTTGCCGTTTCTCTGTCCATATCTCATATGGAGTTTGTTGAACCATTTTAGTAGGAACACGGTTTAGTGTATATGCAGCTGTTTCCAGGGCATAACCCCAGAAACTAATTGGAAGATCTGCTTGACTCATCATAGATCGCACCATGTCCAACAAGGTACGATTCCTCCTTTCAGAAACCCCATTCCATTGTGGTGTTCCAGGAGGAGTTAGTTGTGATACAATACCACACTCCCTCAAATAGTTCTTAAACTCATGGCTTAAGTATTCACTTCCTCGATCAGATCTTAGAGTTTTTATGCTTTCGCCAGTTTGCTTTTCTGCTTCTGCCTTATACTCTTTGAACTTTTTAAATGCTTCGGATTTGTTCTTCAAAAGATACACATATCCATATCTACTGAAATCATCAGTAAATGTAATGAAGTAGAAATAGCCACCCCTTGCCATCGATCTCATAGAACCACATACATCGCTATGTATTAGTTCTAGTCGTACGGTGGCCCTCTTACCCTTTCCGGTAAAAGGAGCTTTAGTCATCTTGCCTAGTAAACAAGCCTCGCATTCATCATATGATTCAAAATCAAACTGATCCAAGAAACCATCTTGATGTAACTTGGAAATGCGTTTCTCGTTTATATGGCCTAGACGACAATGCCAAAGGTATGTTTGATTTGAGTCATCAGTCTTAAGTCGTTTGTTATTTACATTCAAGATAGGAGTATCTAAACTAAGAACATACAAACCGTTAAATAACTGTGCAACACCATAGGAAATGTCATTCAAACCAAAAGAGCAACCATTGTCTTTAAAGGTAAATGAAAAACCTTTCTTGTCCAAACAAGAAACAGAAATAATGTTTCTACAAATAGAAGGCACATACAAACAGTTTTCAAGTTCTAATATAAGCCCAGTGGGCAATGATAAATGGTAAGTCCCTACAGCCAAAGCAGCAACCTTTGCTCCATTTCCAACTCGTAGGTCTACCTCTCCCTTAGCCAGTGTCCTACTCCTTTGCAGTTCCTGCACATTTATACAAATGTGAGAACCACATCCAGTATCCAATACCCAAGATGTAGAAGTAGACAAATTGACTTCTATTACATAAATACCTGAAGCAGAAGTCTGGCCAGCAGCCTTCTTCTTCTTAAGTTCTTCCAAATATGCATGACAGTTTCTCCTCCAGTGTCCCGGTTTACCACAGTGGTGACAATCACCCTTTTCAACACCTCCTTTAGGCTTGGTAGCCTTCTTGGGAGCAGAATTAGGATTGGCAGCAGATTTGGACACATTCCTCTTCTTATTGCCCTTCCACTTTCTTTTCCCCTTTGCACCTCCTTTGTTCACCACCAGCATGGGAGTAGGAGATTCCTTCTGAATGTTGGTTTCAGCAGTTCTTAACTTGCCCAACAATTCAGTGGGTGTCTTATCAATCTCATTCATGTTGTAATTCATAACGAATTGAGAGAAGTTCTTATTAAGTGATTGTAAGATCAGATCTATTTGAGCCTCCGGACCAATCGGGAAGCCCAAGGTATCTAGTCGCTCAATATACCCAATCATCTTAAGAACGTGTGCTCCAACCGGGTCTCGCTCTCCCTGTTTGCAAGCATACAATGCCTTGCTCGTATCATATCTCTCCTGACGAGCTTGTCCCTCAAACATGCTTTTGAGGTGCTCAATTATTTCATAAGCATTCATCAACTCATGTTGCTTTTGAATCTCAGGAGCCATGCATGCAAGCATAAGGCATGACATATCAGTTGAGTCATCCAAATGCTTCTGATAAGCATTTTGCTCGGCACGTGTGGCTCCAGCAGGAAGAGGATTTTGGTGAGGAACTTCAATGGCATACAGCTTTCGCTCCTGCCTGAGGACAATCCTCAAGTTCCTAAACCAATCTAGGAAGTTTGTCCCTGTCAGCTTTTCCTTTTCTAGGACTGATCGTATCGAAAAGTGGTTTGTGTTGTTTGCCATTTATTATCTACAATTTTGTAAAAGCGCATAAAATGAGTTAGTTTGCATGTTTCGTAAAATCAATTATGTTCAAGTTGATTTATAGCATATTCGTAATATACCTCCCACTATTTTTATCAAATTAATAGCCCTTACTATCAATTCGGAAAATGGTTCCCATAAAACCTTTCTTAGTGAGCCAAGATCCATATTTCGTCATATTTTAAGTCAGCTTTGGCTTTCCTCTTAAATATGATTATTTAGGTAGACCGTTATGTCAATTATATCGTATATAACTCTTGGATAGCTGAGTGAACAACATATTGCTCCGATCTATCTAATAGATTTCACTAAACTCTATGCTTATAAGTTCATAACCCTATTATGACGACTTATTTAAGTTGAACCCAACAATAACAATTTAAGTAAGCTTGTTTACTTAATCACATCTCACCACGATAAAAGAGAAGCCCTTGCTTTGGCAAATCCACTCCTCAATGATCTAGGATTTAATGAGTGTTATTTGTTGGAAAGCATCTGTTTAACTTAATATTTCTTAAGGGATTTTTAGAAAAATTTAACGATCTTGATCGTTTGTTTAAATCTTAAATCGTTACAGATTTTATCTTGTTTAAACATGGCATATGTGACGTATCTAATATATACATTCTAAAATTTCCATACATCCATGCATCCATACATATATCTAATATATCCATGCATCATATGTAAAGTGCAGTTACGCAAAATTAAACGTGCGATGGTTATGGCCGATCCTATGCGATCTTTTCGAGCTAATGAAAAGATCAAGGTCAATCTATGGTTGTAATAACTAATTATTACATAATTCTTCATTTGCTTCCCAAGCCTCCATTGATTGCCTTCAGCTTCCTTTAGAAACAAATTACAAAAGAACTCGAGTTGCATTCGAGAAATAATAATAATTACAAGAATAACGACATGCAAGTCGTATTTAATTATTACAGACCATAAATAAAATTAAAACATTTATTCTACGGGTCTTTAGGCCATAACTAATGCACCATGCTCATATAACAATTATAGACATTTTATCATGATCATATCATAGATAACAATTAATATTTTAACTCCTTAATTTAAATACCAAATTATTTAAAAGGAATTAAAATAAATAAATCAAATTTAATTAATTAAATTCGAATTAATATAATTAAACTAATTAAAATTTTAATCCGAATAAAAAAAATTAAATTGAAATTAATTAATCAAAATTCGAATTTAATAATAATTTTCAAATTCATAATTTAAATATATTATTAAAATTCGAAATTAAATTAATTAATAAAATTTTGAATTAATAATAATTATTAAATCCATGATTTAAATATCCAATTATTAAAACTTTAATCATGACAAGCATTAAGAGTGAAATGATTAAAAAGCAATAAGTCTATAATGGCCACTAACAATTTTCTTAAAGCAAAAGTAAAAGAAAAAATGTTAAAGTAAAAAAAAAAATATAAAAAATTCGAAACAGTTCACGCACAGACTGTTCTGTGGTGGCCCACGGCTGATGCGCATGACTGTAATGCGCAACACTTGCGAAAATCTAGAGACACGCATTCTTTTAATGCGCAACACCTGCGAAAATCTGGAGACACGCATTCTGGTAATGCGCATCACTAGTTTTCCAGTTTTTTTCCAAAACCTGCAGAAACTCCAGAAACTTATGCAGAATGAAAAATTTCAGTTTTGATCAATTCTAAATTATTGTAATGATGTTTTTAATATATCTAACATATAGTACATCATCAAAACATGTTATAACAATTTATAACATCATACAAACAATCATAACATTTATAGAAAATCTTTTGTATGTTAAAATGAAGCATGGTAAAATTCATAAAATTCATGTATGATTCATTTTCAAGAACATGATACCAAATCATCCATTTATACAAGTAGCTCTGATACCATTGTTGGAATTCGGGCATAATAACGCAACGGAAATGACGTAAATAACAATTAAAAACGAATTCCAAGTCCCGGATCCATGTATAAATTGATGATCATGGTATAAAAATTCTCAAGAACAGGATCTTACCTATTAAAGCTTTCCAATGGATGTCAAATGGAGATCCTAGCTTGTTGATCTTGAGAGCAAAAATTATAACTCCTCCACCGGAATCCACACTTGAATGCTTGCTTGAATCGTCGAACGATTTCGCCACGGAATTAGGTACTAGCCAAAATAAATAAACCGATGTGTTCTTGACTTGAGCTTGATTTCTCCCTTGTCTATAAGTTGTGTATAAACTGAAATTTTCAGCTGTGTTCCACCAAGAAGACTAGCCAACCCTTGGCTTATAAAGAGAAATAAAGAAAAATGGACCACTAAACAATTAGGCCATTTTTATTTAATCAAATCTTATTTATTTAAATAAATTAATTAAGTCATACTTAATTAATCAAATAAGTCAAGAAAATACATCTTCAAATTTTATCTTTAACTAATCAAGTCTCACTTAATTAATTTTATAAAATTCGAATTATTATTTATTATTAATTTAAAATCATAATTTAAATTATTATTAATTTAAATTCATGAAATAAATTAATATCCCTTTTAAACATTCTTTGTGTGTGACCCTGTAGGTTATTATTTAATTGGCAACAATTTTATTCTCTAATAAAATTGTAAACAATAAGCGGCGTCTAGTAACACATTATTGCTACCCAATAAAACAATGATTAAATCAACGATTCAATCAACCTTTTATGACTAATGTTCCATGTAATATAATCCCTTTAAATCATGATATTACAGATTAAACTCGAGGCATGTAATGTGTCATCCTCTTCATAATTTAATCTTCATTTTCTTGATCGATGAGTAGACTATTTAATCAAATCAACATTTGAGCATGGCCATGCATTTCATAGTCTCACTCAAACAAGAGGCCGATAATATCACTCCTTTATCAGGAGATTTAAATCCCATCTTGATCGTTCATATTTCTCACATGATTCATAATATATCCGATATTCACCTTTATCATTATCCGGCTAAAGATAACTTTTGACGAATTCAAAATATATTAATTCTCATGTAGAACTATAACGACTTCAGGTCTAAGGATCATTACACCATTATCACTGTGAGAATACATATGACACATTTATTATTTACCATGATGTATCTCATTGTGGGTCTGTCCAGTACCCTGTACTCATATTTCTCACATGATTCATAATATATCCGATATTCACCTTTATCATTATCCGGCTAAAGATAACTTTTGACGAATTCAAAATATATTAATTCTCATGTAGAACTATAACGACTTCAGGTCTAAGGATCATTACACCATTATCACTGTGAGAATACATATGACACATTTATTATTTACCATGATGTATCTCATTGTGGGTCTGTCCAGTACCATTATCACTGTATTGCTTTTAGTATCTACATACTTATGACCAATGAGATGTGGTCATCTTGTCAATTAACATACTAGCCTTAATGTATTATTATTGTCCTAAGTAATAATAATACTCGGCTAGGGACATTTAAGAATATGATACAATCATTATATAATCTCATGTCCAAGTCACATACTTGCAACTACATAATTTGTATCAAGATTCTAAGGACATTTATTATACTTTATTTATTTCGCAGTAAATAAAGCCAATAATAAATATATATATCAAATATATAAAATCACTCAAACACAAATACAATTGATTGTATTGACTCTAGGGCACCAATACTAACAGAAACCGCTGTACCAATCAAAGTCATAATATAAGATGTACTTCCTGCAGTAAAACCATTCATTTCTCCATGCAAAGTCCTCCATTCACCACTTGCAAAAAGGCCGATAATTGCAACACAGGTTGCAACAACTGATGTATAAATTTGCATTTCCAAAACTACAGCAAATGTTTCTTTCTTTAGAACCCTCTGAAATGTAAGCTGCATAAGGGATAGCAGAGTAAAGCGCTGAGGCAGCTAAAGTAGTAATAAATCCAAGGGCGTACTTCCATTTAGAGAGGCCTGATGGTCCACTAGAATCGTCATTGATAGCAATTAGGGAAGCAGATAAGGAAAGAACCACGATGGAATTAAAGATTAGGGCAGTAAATTTCTGAGAATTAATGAAGTAAGAGAAGATCGCATTGAAGGCTAATTTGGTAGCGCAAATCAATGAGTAAGTAGAAGCAGACAAGTATAACAGTCCAACAGAATACAGCATGTTGTCACCCGCAATCACTACACCAAGGATGACATTTATAAATTGTTGGGCTATGGTCCCTTCCTATGTGGAAAAACCTTTATTTTTATGTGCTTCTTGGTCCAAGTTGCACTTTTTCGTTCTTAGTTGACTGCTGGGCAACAATTATTATAGAGAGAGAGATTGAAAAAGTAGACATACAGAGAGTAGCAGATTATTTTTGTTTCTTCCACACATAGCTCTAATATTGCATCCGATCTAAGCTCATTTGTGGTCCGATTTTGCTCAAACTTTGACAGCAGGTCTGGGACATCAGAGGCTTACATTTTTGCGGTGTGATTACTGTTTTGTGCTCTGAACAGTGTGATATAACTACTGTTCGTGATAGTGTTTTTTGGTGATATCTTTTTACTTCTCTTCCTCATATATTGCTAATTATGGTTGTGTTTTATTGGGTATTTTGTTTACCCATTTGAGACTTGGATTTTGGTTTGTGTAACCTCCTGTTATCATAATAAGAGCAGTTGGGTGGACTCCTAATCGTCCCTTGGTTTTTACTCTTCACATCGAAGGGGTTTTCCACGTAAAAATGTTCGTGTGTTCTTAAGTTTATTTTGTTCTTTGTTGTTTTGCTGTTGGGTTTGATGTTGAAGGTAATTCTGGTGGGTCTTTTATCCCAACATTCTGGTATCAGAGCTGTGGTTTAATTTCAGTCGATTTCTCCATGGATTCAAGTAATATCAACATTAGCAGAATGGTCAGTTTGAATGGCAATAACTATCATCTCTGGAAGCGAAAGATGAAGGATTTGTTGTATGTCAAAAGTTGGCATTTACCTGTGTTTAGTATCGATAAACCAGAAGGTAAAACTGATGCGCAATGGGAGTTTGAGCATGAACAAGTATGCGGGTTCATTCGTCAATGGGTTGATGATAATATTCTGAACCACATTAGTGATGAAGTTCATGCCAAAACTCTTTGGCAAAAGCTGGATTCTCTTTATGCTAACAAATCTGGAAATAACAAGTTGTTTCTTATTAAGCAGCTGGTGGGATTAAAGTACAAAGAAGGAATGGCTTTGTCCAATCATTTGAATGATTTTCATGGCGTTATCCAGCAGCTGTTTGCAATGGAAATCAAGTTCGATAGTGAAGTTCAGGGACTGTTATTGCTTGGCAGTCTTCCTGAATCGTGGGACACTTTTAGAATGACACTTTGTAACTCTGCACCACAAGGCAAAATCACTTTGGATTTGGCAAAGGTGGGGATCTTAAATGAGGAGATGAGAAAGAAATCTCATGGTGTATCAACTTCCTCCGAAGAAGCTTATGTAGCAGAAAATAGAGGAAGGGGTAAAAGTAGAGGTCTTGGTGTCAGAGATAAAAGCAGAAGCAAGTCCCGTGGGAGGTACAAAAATTTAAAATGCCACTATTGTGATAAAACTAGTCATATCCAGAAATATTGCTACAAGTGGAAAAGAGAAAACAAAGGTGGTAATGGTCAGCAAGATCAGAAAGATCAAGACAGTGGTGATCGAGCCGCAACTGCAACAAGTGATGATCTTATCATTGTACGTGATGAGAGTTATGTGAACTTAGCTGATTTTGAAACAAGTTGGGTGATTGATAGTGCGGCATCAAAACATGTGACATCAAGGAAAGAATTTTTCACGTCTTACACACCGGGTGACTACGGGGTATTGAAGATGGGTATTGATAATTTGGCTCAAGTTGTAGGTGTTGGAGATGTTTGTTTAGTAACTGATATTGGAGCCAAGTTGGTGCTCAAGGATGTTAGACACGTACCGGATATTCGGTTGAATTTAATCTCCACCGTGAAGCTCGATGATGAAGGTTTTGTAACACCTTCAAAGGTGGTCAATGGAAACTCTCAAGAGGCAATCTGGTTCTAGCTCATGGGAAGAAGAACACAAGCCTATATTTCTTGCAAGCCACAATTTCCACCGATAGTGTAAATGTTGCAAATGATGATCTAGCAAAACTATGGCATAGAAGGCTTAACCATATGAGTGAAAAAGGGTTAAGTTGTTTGATGAAAAAGAAGGTGCTACCTGATTTGAAGAGCACAAAATTGGACAAATGCCTCATTGTTTTGCTGGAAAACAAAATTGAGTTTCATTCAAGCGACACCCTTCTTCTAGAAAATCAGGTTTGCTTGATCTTGTTCATTCTGATGTTTGTGGTCCTTTAAAAGTTAAAACTTTTAGTGGTGCACTCTATTTTGTAACTTTTATTGATGATTGTTCAAGAAAATTATGGGTGTATACTTTGAAAACTAAAGACCAGGTACTTGATGTATTCAAACAATTTCAAGCTTTGGCTGAAAGGCAAACTGGTAGGAAGCTTAAATGTCTTCGTTCCGACAATGGTGGTGAGTACATTGGACCATTGGGTGTTTACTGCAAGTCCTTGGTCCTTGGGTATAAGGCACCAGCGGACACCAAAGAAGACTCCACAATTAAATGGTATAGCAGAGAGAATGAATAGGACTCTGCTGGAACGAATCAGGTGCATGCTTTCTGAGGCAAAACTGCCCAAAAATTTCTAGGGTGAAGCTTTACACACTGCTGCCCATGTAATTAATATGTCTCCTTGTGCTTCTTTAGATGGTGATGTTCCTGATCAGATTTGGCTAGACAAGGAGGTGTCCTACAATTACTTGAGAGTATTCGGTTGCAAGGCATTTGTGCATGTTCCGAATGATGAAAGATCAAAGCTGGATTCTAAGACTAACCAATGTATTTTTATGGGCTATGGTCAAGATCAGTTTGGCTACAGACTTTATGATCCTGTGAGCAAGAAACTGATCCGTAGCAGAGATGTTGTGTTCGTTGAAGATCAGACCATTGAAGATATTCAAAAGGCTCAAGAGACTACATCTCACCAAGGCTATGATCTAGTTGATTTGGATCTACCTCCGTTGAGTTCTACGCCTACACCGGTTAATGAAGAAAATGGTAACAACTTTGAGGGTAATGATCCTGAGCTACATGATTTTGTTGGTGATGATGATAATGACACTACTGAGACTGATCATCATGGATCTCCAGAAGTTCAACCAGCTCCTGTGAGACGGCCTACCAAAGACCGAAATCCTTCTACTAAATATCCTTCTTCTGATTATATTCTTTTAACTGATGGGGGAGAACCTGAATCCTTTAGGGAAGCCATGGAAAGTGATGACAAACAGTGTTGGATTGATGCAATAAAAGAAGAAATAAAGTCGTTGCATGATAATCACACATTTGATCTCGTAAAGCTACCAAAGAGGAGGAAAGCTTTGAGGAATTGATGGGTATACAAGCAGAAGTCAGATGAGAATGCAAAGAAACCACGATTCACAGCTAGACTTGTTGTTAAGGGTTGCAATCAAAAGAAAGGCATAGACTTTGAAGAGATTTTTTCACCAGTTGTCAAGATGTCCTCAATTAGAGTTATTTTGGGTCTTGCTGCCTGCCTAGATTTTGAGATTGAGCAGTTAGATGTAAAGACCGCCTTCCTTCATAGAGATCTTGAAGAAGACATTTACATGGAACAACCAGAAGGCTTCCAAGTTAGTGGCAAAGAAGATTATGTGTGCAAATTGAAGAAGAGCTTGTATGTCTTAAAACAAGCTCCAAGACACTGGTATCGCAAGTTTGATTCCTTTATGGGGGAGTAGGGTTATAAAAAGACTTCTTGCGATCATTGTGTTTTCTTGAAAAGATTTGCTGACAATGATTTTATTATTTTGTTACTTTATGTTGATGATATGCTTATTGTTGGGCAAAATACAAATCGAATTGTCAATTTTAAAGAGCAGTTAAACAAGACTTTTTCTATGAAGGAACTTGGGCCAGCAAATCACATTTTAGGCATACTGATCATTCCTGATCGGAAAGCTCGAAGATTATGGTTGTCACAAGAAGCATATGTTAACAAGGTGCTTCAGAGGTTCAATCTGGAGAAAGCAAAACCAGTAAGTACTCCTCTTGCTTTGCATTTTAAGTTGAGTACTGAACAGTGTCCATCCACCGCAGAAGAGATTAAAAGTATGCAAAATATTCCATATGCTTCAGCGGTTGGTAGTTTAATGTATGCAATGGTTTGCACGAGGCCTGATATAGCTCACGCAGTTGGCCTGGTCAGTAGGTTTCTCTCTAATCCGGGAAAACTGCATTGAAGTGCAGTTAAATGGATTATGAGATATTTACGCGCTACTGCAGATATGAAGCTTTGTTTTGGAAGTGACAAAGCTACTCTTATTGGTTATTCAGATTCCGACATGGCAGGTGATATTGATTCACGGAAGTCTACTTCGGGTTATATGATTACTTTTGTAGGGGGAGCTGTGTCTTGGCAATCAAGGTTACAAAAATGTGTGGCTCTGTCCACTACAGGGTCAGAATTTATTGCTGCGACAGAGGCAAGTAAGGAATTACTTTGGATGAAGCGTTATGTTCGTCAACTAGAATTTACATAAAATAGGTATGTGTTATATTATGACAGTCAAAGTGCAATTCATCTTGCTAAGAATTCCACCTTTCATGCCAAGTCCAAACATATTGATGTGAGGCATCATTGTATACATGATGTTCTTAAAGCTAAGTTTCTTAAGTTCCATAAAATTCATACTGATGACTATGGTTCTGATATGATGACTAAAGCATTGCCAAGGGGTAAGTTTGAGACTTGTCGCTCGCTTGTCGGAATGGCAGCCAATCCCACATAGTCGGGAGGGGGAGAATTGTTGGGATATGGGTCCCTTCCTATGTGGAAAAACCTTTATTTTTATGTGCTTCTTGGTCCAAGTTGCACTTTTTCCTTCTTAGTTGATTGCTGGGGCAACAATTATTATAGAGAGAGAGATTGAAAAAGAAGACATACAGAGAGTAACAGATTTTTTTGTTTCTTCCACACATAGCTCTAATATTGCATCCGATCTAAGATCATTTGTGGTCCGATTTTGCTCAAACTTTGACAGCAGGTCTGGGACATCAGAGGCTTACATTTGTGCGGTGTGATTGCTATTTTGTCCTCTGGACAGTGTGATATAGCTGCTGTTCATGATAGTGTTTTTTGGTGATATCTTTTTACTTCTCTTCCTCATATATTGCTAATTATGGTTGTGTTCTATTGGGTATTTTGTTTACCCATTTGTGACTTGGTTTTTGGTTTGTGTAACCTTCTGTTATCATAATAAGAGCAGTTGGGTGGACTCCTAATCGTCCCGTGGTTTTTACTCTTCACGTCGAAGGGTTTTTCCACGTAAAAATGTTCGTGCGTTCTAAAGTTTATTTTGTTCTTTGTTGTTTTGCTGTTGTGTTTGATGTTGAAGGTAATTCTGGTGGGCCTTTTATCCCAACATAAATGATATAACAGCAATAGAAGATGATGTGGATTCAGTTGAAGGCTTCTGAGAGGAAGGGATAAAAAGTAACGGGACGAGAAGTATAGGAAAGGTGATAGTCTGAACAAGTGTAGCAAACCATTTACTATTTCCCCCTTTATCATAGTAGTATCTCCCCAGAAGAACAGCAGCGTATTGACCAGCCAGAAGAAAAAATATGTTGGTTGATACCAAAAGCCACTAGTGCCAATGCTTAAATTTGCTTACAGGTAATTGATCTGATGAAGTTCCACGGTGCCCCAAAATTGGAGCTTCATTACCTGCCATTAAAGATGGTGCAAGAAAATTGAAGGACAGATATATAAAAACAGTAATAGATTAAAAGAAGCCACAATTCTTCGAGAAAACCATGTCAGAATCAATTGGTTTAGCAAGTTCTGTAATATTACATGTTTACCAAATACTTGCTAAATCACACACTTTCCTCTTAGGATTTATAGACACGTGACTGAATCTTATAAGCAAAAGCAGCTGTAAGAACAGTGCTGCATGTGGTTAATGCAACATACAGTTATCGTCCCTAAAAAAATCTATTAAATTCTACACTGCAGAGAAGTTTACGACTCAAGTAACAAAAACAAATCCAATATTTTGAAGATGGCCAGCTCCCTTGACTGACTAAATCTTTAGAAGAAAAAATAAAAATACTTTCACCACCTTATAGAAACTCAAGTACATGGACCACAATGTCCCTTTTACTTGCACTAAGCACCACCGCTCAAGAAGTAGATATCTGCCCTACACAACAATCCTAGAAAATTGTATGATAATTGTTACGCAGACTAAAAAACAAAAACTTCTTTGCAAGGAAATTTA
This sequence comes from Saposhnikovia divaricata, assembly GCA_036435485.1. Lineage (NCBI taxonomy): Eukaryota > Viridiplantae > Streptophyta > Magnoliopsida > Apiales > Apiaceae > Saposhnikovia > Saposhnikovia divaricata. Next base: position 152,503,607 of record CM071594.1, read on the forward strand.
TACCAAAAGATACAGAAGGTTTAACCATATCCATAGACATCCAGGTCATCCTAAAGTAGTTGTTGGGTTTTAATCTAAACTAATGGGCCTTGTCTAGTTGTTGGGCTTATGCTTAAGTTTTATGTTTATGTTAAATGCTGAGAATAAATTAGAATGTTGCTGTCAGGCCCGTATTAGAGGCATTATTAGACTAGGTCTTTGTTTCTGTTACGTAGAATTAGGTCTTGATGATTAAGCTTCCGTGGGATTAGTGGAGTAGTATTAGGAAGTTGGTTGTTTAGTTATAGTTATCACTCTGTTAGGTTAGCTATTTATATATCTGTATGCACGTAGTTTTATTTAATCAAGATGCTACACCAGTTCTTGGTTTTTCCCTGTGTTATATCACCTGTCTCTACATTACTATGTATGTGAAATAAAGCCCAGGCCCAGTTTGCAAAACATATAGACTTGTGCTGGTGTTTAAGAATATCAGTTGTAGTTTCTACACTTGGTATCAAAGCTTTCAGGTGGTGTATGCCTAAATACCAACCCAAACACATAAACAAAACTATGGAGATAACCAAGACAAAAGAAGGTTCCGTGGGTTTAAGCTATCCAATGCTAACGAAAAGTAACTATACAACTTGGTCCCTGAAAATGAAAGTGTTCATGAAGGCGCAAGGAGTTTGGGGTGCGATCGAAGGAGACCCAAAGACTGTCATTGATGAGAGGACGGTACAGATAGCCCTTGCAGCAATATATCAAGGCGTGCCAGAAGAAGTATTGCTAACCATTGCTGAGAAAGAAACCGCAAAGGAAGCTTGGGAAGCCATTAAAACGATGTGTGTGGGAGCAGACCGAGTGAAGGAGGCAAAGGTTCAAACGTTAAAGGGAGAGTTTGAGTCTCTTACCATGAAGGAGACAGATAAAATCGATGATTTTTGTATGAAGCTGAGCGGGATAGCAACCAATATACGGGTCCTTGGAGAAGTGATGGACGAGTCAAGCGTTGTGAGGAAGATCCTACGTGCAGTCCCTGATAAATTTCTCCAGATAGCTTCAAATATCGAGCAATTTGGAGATATGAAAGCTATGACAGTTGAAGAGGTAGTGGGTCGACTTAAGGCTCATGAAGAAAGAATGAAAGGTAGGTGTGAGAGCGGAGGAGAACAACTCCTTTTGACTCAGAAATGGAAGGCAAGAGCCCAAGGAGGAGCATATGGCAGAAATGGTGGACGTGATAAGAGTAAAATTAAGTGCTATAATTGCAACATCTTTGGACATTACGCCTCAGAATGTAATAAACCACCACGAGACAGGGAACAAAGACAAGAAGTGAACTTTGCACAGATCATCGATGATGAACCAGCATTGCTATGAATAGGATGGCCAGATGGGCAAAGAATATGTGCCAAAGGGGCAAAATAAGTATTGCCAGACGGGCAAAGCAGTGTTCAGTCAGACGGACAAACAAAAGCCATATGGGCTTGTGAAGAAAAGCCAAATGGGCTCGGTTGAAAGCCATACGGGCTGTTGAAGAAGATGACAGATGGGCAAGGAAGATAAGTTTAGATTAAGGGGGTGATTGTTGGGTTTTAATCTAAACTAATGGGCCTTGTCTAGTTGTTGGGCTTATGCTTAAGTTTTATGTTTATGTTAAATGCTGAGAATAAATTAGAATGTTGCTGTCAGGCCCGTATTAGAGGCATTATTAGACTAGGTCTTTGTTTCTGTTACGTAGAATTAGGTCTTGATGATTAAGCTTCCGTGGGATTAGTGGAGTAGTATTAGGAAGTTGGTTGTTTAGTTATAGTTATCACTCTGTTAGGTTAGCTATTTATATATCTGTATGCACGTAGTTTTATTTAATCAAGATGCTACACCAGTTCTTGGTTTTTCCCTGTGTTATATCACCTGTCTCTACATTACTATGTATGTGAAATAAAGCCCAGGCCCAGTTTGCAAAACATATAGACTTGTGCTGGTGTTTAAGAATATCAGTTGTAGTTTCTACACTTGGTATCAAAGCTTTCAGGTGGTGTATGCCTAAATACCAACCCAAACACATAAACAAAACTATGGAGATAACCAAGATAAAAGAAGGTTCCGTGGGTTTAAGCTATCCAATGCTAACGAAAAGTAACTATACAACTTGGTCCCTGAAAATGAAAGTGTTCATGAAGGCGCAAGGAGTTTGGGGTGCGATCGAAGGAGACCCAAAGACTGTCATTGATGAGAGGACGGTACAGATAGCCCTTGCAGCAATATATCAAGGCGTGCCAGAAGAAGTATTGCTGACCATTGCTGAGAAAGAAACCGCAAAGGAAGCTTGGGAAGCCATTAAAACGATGTGTGTGGGAGCAGACCGAGTGAAGGAGGCAAAGGTTCAAACGTTAAAGGGAGAGTTTGAGTCTCTTACCATGAAGGAGACAGATAAAATCGATGATTTTTGTATGAAGTTGAGCGGGATAGCAACCAATATACGGGTCCTTGGAGAAGTGATGGACGAGTCAAGCGTTGTGAGGAAGATCCTACGTGCAGTCCCTGATAAATTTCTCCAGATAGCTTCAAATATCGAGCAATTTGGAGATATGAAAGCTATGACAGTTGAAGAGGTAGTGGGTCGACTTAAGGCTCATGAAGAAAGAATGAAAGGTAGGTGTGAGAGCGGAGGAGAACAACTCCTTTTGACTCAGAAATGGAAGGCAAGAGCCCAAGGAGGAGCATATGGCAGAAATGGTGGACGTGATAAGAGTAAAATTAAGTGCTATAATTGCAACATCTTTGGACATTACGCCTCAGAATGTAATAAACCACCACGAGACAGGGAACAAAGACAAGAAGTGAACTTTGCACAGATCATCGATGATGAACCAGCATTGCTATGAATAGGATGGCCAGATGGGCAAAGCCAGATGGGCAAAGAATATGTGCCAAAGGGGCAAAATAAGTATTGCCAGACGGGCAAAGCAGTGTTCAGTCAGACGGACAAACAAAAGCCATATGGGCTTGTGAAGAAAAGCCAAATGGGCTCGGTTGAAAGCCATACGGGCTGTTGAAGAAGATGACAGATGGGCAAGGAAGATAAGTTTAGATTAAGGGGGTGATTGTTGGGTTTTAATCTAAACTAATGGGCCTTGTCTAGTTGTTGGGCTTATGCTTAAGTTTTATGTTTATGTTAAATGCTGAGAATAAATTAGAATGTTGCTGTCAGGCCCGTATTAGAGGCATTATTAGACTAGGTCTTTGTTTCTGTTACGTAGAATTAGGTCTTGATGATTAAGCTTCCGTGGGATTAGTGGAGTAGTATTAGGAAGTTGGTTGTTTAGTTATAGTTATCACTCTGTTAGGTTAGCTATTTATATATCTGTATGCACGTAGTTTTATTTAATCAAGATGCTACACCAGTTCTTGGTTTTTCCCTGTGTTATATCACCTGTCTCTACATTACTATGTATGTGAAATAAAGCCCAGGCCCAGTTTGCAAAACATATAGACTTGTGCTGGTGTTTAAGAATATCAGTTTTAGTTTCTACAGTAGTACTATTCATTTCATATCCAGATATAGCAGACATTTATTTATTACTAATATATTTTTCAAAGTTACATAAAGATCAAGCATTAGCCTTCTTAAGTACACTGTTAGGTCCATAATTACTGCAACGTATACGTATGCCAACAAGAACATAATGGCAGTAGCAGTACTATCATCTATCCGTATGTATTATGGAACTAGTGGAACCACCAGGAATCATCACATTTGGTTATTCAAACAAACCATCAAGCATTATAGAATTTGCTCTCTAAAAGTAATCACCTTATACAGTAAAAAGTATAAAAGAGAAATGCAAATGGTCCTTCTAGTGGCTTTTTCAGGATTTTTCTCTCATATAAAGTATCCACTACAACAGGACACGGCTAAATTTGACCAACAGCAATCGGTCGAAAATAGCTATCTTCGACCATATATGGTCGAAAATAGTTATTTTCGACAGAAAGAAATCTGGTCGAACATAGGAAAGTCGAAATTGCCTAAAACAGTCGAAAATAGCTATTTTCGACCAACTAAATTCGACTATCTAATTTCGACGAACTAAATTCGACTTACTAAATTCGACCGAAATTTGTTGAAATTATTTGATTCCAATTTCCTTTGAAATTTTCAAATTCTCCTGCCCAAAATGCTAAATTCGACCGAAGTTGGTGGAAAATATTTTCGACCATCAGCTATCGAAAAGTTAATTCGACCATCCTTTGTCGAATACTAAATTCGACCAACAGTAGTCGAATATTAAATTCGACCAAATTTGATCGAATAGTCCCTATTTAAATTTGACTGTATTTGGTCGAAAATAATGTAACAGAACTTTTATTGCCCTTTATTTTAGACTTTTTCTAGTCGAAAATAATGTACCAAAACTGCTTTGTAGACTTTATCTGGTCGAATATAATGTACCAGTACTTTTTTGGCACTTTTAATAGACCACTTCCAGTCGAATTTATGACACAATTTTACAATTTTATACTATATTTTTGACCTGCCACCTGTGGTTTCTCATTACGATCCTAACCAGCATTCACAAAATGCTAAAAACATGCATATTCGGCATTCACAAATGCTAAAATATATCCGACATTCATAAATAAAATGCTAAAATACCGTAAATAGTCATAATTTAATTAAACTAACTTTAGTTACATACATAAGCTTAAAGTCTGCATAAAATCCATCAGTACTACAATAAAGCATAAAAACCATCAGTTCTTCATAAAAAACCCTAGGGAAACTACAATTTCCAAAAGCAGATTAAGTTCTTCATAAACCAGTAAGGCCTACAATAGAGGATACATGTGTGCTAGTGGATCTTCGTCTTCATTGTTGTTTATGTCATCGTTCACCACCACAACCTTCGTGCCACCCAACATCAACATATCCTTCTTTGGCGGACTCTCCTGGAAAACCAACAATTAATATCAACAATAATTAGTTCGACCAGATAACACACTAAATTTGAGATATCACTATCCTCTAATAAGGCAAATTGCAATAATTGTCTATCTGGCTAATAGATAAAAACTTTGACATCCAAGATTGATTAGCAACGCCAAACTCAAGCTTCTATGTTGATTTACAGTACTCCTATATGCTTGTACAGGCAGAATAAAAAAAATTGTAAAAATCCGTGTTAAAAACAAATAATTACAACACATGCAGATGCATCAATGCATCTTCATTTTCCCAGACCCCTACAAGTTTTCAAATGCACTTATACCATACCAAAGTGATGCATAACAATAATAATAATAGTCCATCACACAACAATAATAATAGGCACCAACAAAGATCTACTAGTCCATCACACATAAAAGCAAAGAAAGCAAGTCACAGATAAGTATAAATTCCTAAAACAATAAAAACCAAAAACAAGCATGCACAAGAAAAGATCTGATTGGCATTACGAAAAATCTATGAGTATCAACAAAATAATAATTCTAATAGCATAAGTACAGAAACCATTTCCACACAAAGTTGGGGCAAAGCAACCATAACAGGGAAGAGAATCAAGCTGACTTAAGATAATTGAAATGTGAGAAATAGATAAAAGAGAATTTTACCTCTACAATGATCTTATCATTGTCCTTCAATATAGTACGAAGCAAACTTCTGGCTGCCCTTTCATAATGTGCCTGCAATGACTTCTGACTCGGGTCCGGAAATGCAGTAGCGGCTAAGTTCTCTACCTTCTCATCCAAAACGGACTGCTTCACCTCATGCATAGGCAAAGAACAGACCGTCTGCCTCACCTCATCAAGAATTGTCGACATCATCACATAAATTTCATCCGGAACTGGAGCCAGCAAGTTTTTCTGATTTTCTTTGTTTATCCATTGTGTTGCTTCCCGTGCTCCGATAAGCTCTGACACCGTCTCTTGGGGATGGAGGATGATCTTCCCCTTCTTCGGGGCTCTGGCCTGCAACATCACAAAAATGTCTCTCTTCCGCTGAATTTCCCTTTGGGTTCGAGGGGATGACGGCTGATCAGTAGGCAACAGCTCAGGTGGCAGTTCAAGAGAAGATCGAACCTTCTCTATTTTTTCCTGCAACATAAAATTTTAAGTCAAAAACCTAATAATCAAGCTAGTAAATCTCCAACTACATAGATTATTATGTAGATGTATAAAACAAACCTTTAGTTCTTTCACAGCTGGTTCACTAGGATTGTATACCATGCCTAGGAATTCATCTTCAGTGATAGGATCTCCTCCATTTGCCTCTCTTTCGGCATCTATTTCCTATAAGATGGAAAAAAAAATCATCCCGTTAGCTAAGTATACAGAATGTTGAAACAAACAAAATGCAATAAATCAATATGAACAATAGTTTTATACGTATGCAGTAATAACAGCTGCTCTGATGTAATTGAGCAAGACATTAATAATTAGTAACAGATATTCAGGACAAAAAAATAGAATTACCAGTTGGGTAATTAATTAAAAATTATATGTGTGAGTATGTTCTGACATTCCTCTTTACTGTATAAAAATAGATGGAACAAAGTGTGTGTTTTTACTTTATAAAAACAAAGTATAAGTGTTTATATACAAGTCGAGCCCCAGTTGCCCGAAAGAGTAACAAAAAGCAAGTCGAGGTCTCAAGTCGACCTCTCCTGACTGACTGCTCGACTAGTCGTCGACTAGTCGCGACTAGTCGAGCGAAGTAACAACCATGTAAATAAATCAATTCAATCTGAAAACATATCAGTTTTGATTTTCAATAAATAAAAACTAATTATAGAAGAAACTGGATCATACCTCACGTCTCTGATCAAATGGTTTCGCCGTAGTGCGTGGGGTGAATTCCACGCACATTCTGGCCTTCTGGACCTGTATCGACTTCGTCTCAAACTGCGGTGTTCCCCAATGTTCGCAAATGGCATTCCATGCACGCTGGGAGTAGTAGTGAGGCTTCAATTCCTTTATGTCAATGTCTTTCTCAGCATATCCACATTCCAATATGTGATTCACAATCTTCTTCAGTCTTTTCTTCTCCGGATTAGGAAAATACTTGAAATTTTTCGCCATATAATCCTTCACAGCTCTATCCCCGTTTTCCTCTCCATAACCTTTGGGATAATTATAATATTCCTGCCAAAACAGATTGCATAAAGTGTTATCGTAAAACAAGCATTTGAGCAATAAAAATATAAATAAGTAAACATGTACGCAATCAATTTCGACCGAAAGGGGAATACTAATTTTTTTTAAGAAATCTAGATTGATGACTACCTAACGGTTCTTCCGTTTTTATTCAAAAACATGACTTCACAACTTAAGTTTTAGAAAGCAGGAACTTGTACCTATGCTCCTATATCTCTCCTAAATATTGGGGTGCTTGATATAACAAATTATTTCAGTAGAACACTATAAAAGGATACTGTATTGTTTGGATGTTCTTATTGTGATGGTATTAGTAAAATTAATATTCTTTCCATACATTGTATACACTAAGTTGTAATAAAAAGCTAAGACCATATTTTGGCATACAATTCTATAGTAGCCACTTTCAAATCAAGATACAAAACAAAAAACAAAAATATTCACAAAGGCATATAGATAAGCTTACAGCTAAAAGTATTCACAAAGGCATATATCATCTTAAACCTTGAAAAACAAAAACATAAGAGTGCAAAACTAGAAAACTTACTTCAAAAGTTTTGATACAGGTGATATAAAAAGCTTCCCGTTTAGATCCCTTTGAATTCAGGGTATTTTCATCCCATTTTATACGAACAATGTGGCTCAAAGTGTGTTTGGCTGCAGCCTCCTTTATTCTGTAACAACATAATGAAAGACAAAATAAAATATTTAAAATATAATGCCTGGAGAACAAAATCTGTATGAAAATGAAATCTTAATTATCTAATGCAGACATTAAGCATGGTTCTGACTTATTGGCATTCGTAATCTGACTTATTTAGAAATTTCACTAGTGCGTCTGGAAACATTTGGTCCCTACTGGTACTGCAAGCTGTAATGATTTCTTACTTGCATCAGTTTTTGCATCTAAACAACAATTAAAACACATAGACAAATACTGCAAAATCGCTACACAACTGATTAGACTCCATCTAGAAGTTACAATTCTCTACTCAATCTCCATGAAGTTATAATCTGAAAAATAATTCTTTTTAAAAAAAATCCAAGAAACCCTAGTTCTTGTAGTTGGCGAGCTTAAATTTATTTTACCACATTACATACCAAGAACTTACATGAAACCTAAATAAATCGAGTAAACATGCATGTATTGAAAATTAATCTGATAATCTCAAATAATGATCATCCATTATCAACATCAAATGAGTATATTTGAACAAATTGTGCCATTTTAAATTATCAGCCAGCAAATATCATTTTAAATTGAGCATATTTGATTCTTTTAACATACCCTTTTCCGGTCTTGAGGAAATGAACTGTTGGCTTCACATCCTCGGGTGGCTTCGTTGAGTAATCACCTTTAGAACAGCTGCGACTTTTCCTCTGATACGTTATTTTCGTTGAGTAGTCAGGGGATCCTTCCATATGGCTCTCTTCATCATTACAACGTTCATTGGATCCTTCACCACCCCCTCCATTGGTCCCAACCTTCCTGCTTCCCTTACCCTTATTTGAATTCGGACCAGACCATGCCACCTATAAAACAGAAAACTTAATATTAGTGAATAAACATTTAGAAAACTATTATCAGAAAACAGAACATGATTGATCAGCTAACGAATACAATCAGTCGAATCTAAGTTCTAATTTAGAAGTGTAATTTCCTTAAAATTACCAAAGTATTTTATGTATTCAACGACTAATGATCAAGGTGATTACTGATACTTAAGTACACCTACAATTTTCTCAACTTAAATACTCAAACTCCTTAAGTACACCTGATATAGTTGTCACAACAGTGAAATACTTGAACATGAAGAAAAGAAATTAATTAGAATCCAGTGACTAATACAGTTCTTAACTATTACACAATTAGTCAGATTTAGGTGAACAGGTCTTTGTTGATCTATGGCAACTCCAAGTCCTCTTATTAAACTATGACAACTATATTTCACTGCTAAGAACATATCTTATTAACAGTTATGTACTATTGAGATATAAACATCTATTAATTTTAGTAAAATTTTTAGTATACTTATAAAAATTTTGAGGTTCAAATTGTAAAAATTCACTTGATTTTTTAAAAAGATGTTGAGGATTTTCATAACACCATTAAAATTTAGACCATCTATTTACTGGCCTAAGCTACAAACTAAGCTAAAAACAGATAAACATATAAATAGATAAAAGAAGAATACAAATAAGCTACAAACAGATAAAAGAAGACAAATGTAACAGATTAACTACTTCACAGTTAATCCTGTTATATCTTTATTTATTTAAGTTATTAAATATTTATTTAAGTTATTAAATACTTATTTTCTTATTTTTCCTGTATTTCATTGCTCTGTAGCTAGGGTTTATCTTCCTCATCTATTTTAATGTCAATTTCCCTTTTCTCATCAATTTAAATTTCTGAATTGTCTTTATATTCCGTTTTTATTTACTTGTTGAGTCGAGTTAACGGTTACAACAAACCCTAATCTACAAACAGATAAATAAGCATAAAATACAAACTAATTAAAGTAAGCTATTGTGCAGAGAGAGAGAGGGAGAGAGAGAGAGAGAGAGAGAGAGATACCTCTGAATACCTGAAGAAATTAAACCCTAATTGTCGGCTTGAGCTTTCGCCTTCTTCAGCCATTGACGGAGAAAAGAGAGAAAATGGGCACGGCGCCAAACCCTAATTGTGGAGAGGAAAAAATGCTGGAAATGAAAAATTGGGGGAAAATATCAATATTTATTGAAAGATATTCAATTGGAAATGGTCAAAATTAATCGTACTATGATCGACTATTTCTGGTCGAATAGTGTTTAATTGACCACTCCTGGTCGAATTTAGCCGACAAAACATTTATACTTTTTATGGTCGAATTTAGCCGACCATATTATCGACTTTTACTGGTCGAATTTAATTGACCATATTTCTCTTCCCACCAGCTTCTGCATAAACCTCCTGTAATCAATCGACACAACTATTACAATTCACACAATAATTACAATCCATTCAACTTAATTTATAAACATTTGAGTAAACTTCGAACTTAATAAATTTAATAGTTCAATAAATAATTTTTTTGATACAAATTAGATTAAAAATGAGAACTTATACTAAATCATCATTATCACTTAATTCATCATTTTTGGCTTCATTCTCATCTTTGTCTTCGTCTTCATCTTCTTTGGATTTTTGACTTTCTTCTTCATCATCATGATATACCGAATAGTCATTTTCAAACATCCTCAAGTCAACAAAGAAATTTGAGGGAGTGTGAATAGTAACTCTTTCGACGTGTGATGACGAAGCGTTTGACTCCTCATTTTTAAAGCATCATCGTTGATTTCGATATTTTCTTTGGTGGACATGCTTTCATCAACTTGTCGACTGTTTGTTGTTAGAACCGTATTCCATGATGATTTTGCATTTGAAATATTTGGTGCATAGTATACTTGATGGGCTTGGCTAGCCAAAACAAACACGTCGTCGGCATTTAACTTTGATTTGAAATTCACGGTGTTCATCCGGTGTTTATCGACTTTGACATGTTTCGTGTGATCAAACCAATGACATTTGAAGACGATTACTTGATACCCATTGTGATATAATAGTTTTAAAACTTCTCCTAATCTTCCGTAATAGTTTCCAAAACTTTCTTTGTAAGAAGTTCCTACAATTAAAAAAGTATAAAATTTGAATACAAATAATAAAGCAAATATATAATTTGGACATCAAGAATATATTAAATTCCTCACCAATGACAACTACACCGGAGTTTGGTGAAGTGAGCTCTTTACCATTTACATAACTAAATTTGTAGCCATTGCATTTGCACGCTTTATAAGACTCCACTTTATACATCGGACCTCTTATAAGCTCTAAAAATTTTTTTTGAGCTCTTCATCATCTTGTACCTAAAATATACGTGAAAAAACATATGTCAATAAAGTTAAATATACAAAAAATATAAGCACATGTGTGTGTATGTATAAGTGAAAACACATACCCTTCTTTCAAACCAATCTCGAAAATGATCTTTTTGATATTGTTCTTTTTCAACATCATTGAAGTGGGGGTAATGTTGTTGCACAAACTTTTGGAATCCACTACATATTTACATTGAACAATAAAAAAAATTAATTTGTAAACTAAAGTCTTAATTGTTGAAGTAAAGATGGTTAAAAAAATCTTACCGTAAGTACTTTCCAACTTCCGGCGAATTAATAAGAACATAGTATGTCACAAGTCCATGTTCATCATTGCTCAAAATTCTATCTCTACTCCGTAGACTAGGATGTGTCGGATCCATGTAAACTTCTAACAAACCGACATCATGAACCTTTCGAGGTGCCTCATTTCGACGTAACCGATCACGCACTCTTTCCTTTTTGGAATCAAAAAACATTGAGCAAAAGTGTAAACACTCCTCTTCAATGTAGCGTTGTGCCATCGAACCTTCGGCTCGAGCTTTGTTTCCAACTTTCAATTTCAACTTTTGCAAGTATTTCTCAACAAAATACATCCAACGCCAATTAGCCGGACCACCCAACTTTGCCTCGGTAGCTAAATGTAGTGGTAAATGCTCCATCGGATTAAAAAAAACGGGAATGAAGACGGTTTCAAGCTTGGACATTATCCTCACAATATCTTTCTCCATTTTCTGAAAATCTGTGTATGTGAGACTCGATGAGCATAGATCTTGAAAGAAGTTGCACAACTTAATAATAGGATCAACTACATGCTTTGGAAGTAAGTCACGACAAACAATAGGCAACAACTTTTGCATAAAAACGTGATAGTCATGTGATTTCATCCCGCGAATGCAATTTTTCTTCCAATTCACGCACCTAGATATGTTTGAGGCATACCCATCCGGAAGTTACAATACCTCAATCCACTTGAACAACGATGAATTTGTTCCCTCAAGAGCATAAATGGTGCATGTGGTTCCGTGTCATCACCTTAAATCCACAACTCATGGTGTACAACTAATTCATTACAATCCTTTCTTGCTTTTGTGTTATCTTTGGACTTGTCCGCATCACCAAGAATTGTGAAAAATATGTTTTCAAAGATATTCTTTTCAGTGTGCATAATGTCAATGTTGTGACGAAGGCTGAGTGTCTCCCAATATGGAAGCTCAAAAAATGGAGAGCTGTGAGTCCAATTATGTGTCACGCCATAATCCTTCGGTTTTCTCTTCGATGACTTTCCTGGAGGGGGAAACTGTATTTGCTCACACATAGTCTTTGCACATGATCCTGAATGTCGAGCACAAACTGATCGTGTCTCAATGCTTTCAAACCTTGTGCTCTTTCTTAGAGGATCATCCGGTTCTAAAAAATACCAAGCAGTGCCATAAAAAGTAGCTTTACCACCATGTTTAAGTTGCTTAGCTTTCACCTCTCCCATGCAAACTGGACATGACAACTTACCTTTAGTAGACCACCCACTAAGCATAGCAAGTGCAGGAAAGTCACTAACTGTCCACAAAAGACCTGCCTTCATCATAAAATTTGTGCGTGAGAATATGTCATATGTTTCCACCCCAGTATGCCACAACGTTTTTAATTCATCAATTAGCGGCCTAAGATAAACATGCAAGTCTTTTGTCAGATCCGTCGGTCCGGGAATAAGAAGAGGCATGAACATGTACGGAGCCTTAGTACACATAGATGGGGGAAGATTGTACACAAAAATCACAACAGGCCATACAGTATACTCCCGAGCATATGCATCACGAAAGGGGTCAAATCCATCGGTAGAGAGTCCCAATCTAACATTCCGAACCTCATTTGAAAATCTTGGAAATATACGATCAAATTGCTTCCATTCATCTCCATCTGCTGGGTGACTTAACTGGCCTTCAACCACAACTCTATCATGGTGCCATCTCATACATTTTGCAGTCTTCTCAGCCATGAATAAACGCTGCAATCTCATGGTAATAGGAAAGTAATCTCATGGTAATACATTTTGCAGTCTGCTTTTTTGGATCTTTTTGTACTTTGTATCTGTCTACTTTGCATATATCACAATATGTCTTCAAGCTATTTTCCTTGTAAAATAACATGCAATCTGTAAGAACCCGGATTTTTGTACTATTGTAAAATGATTTGAATGAATAGTAATTTCATTACTTAATGGAAATGATTCAAAACACCACTTAGGTATGGTGAATATTTAAGATTCGAGTTCATATTATGATTTCTTAAGTGAAATAAGTGTATGTAAATGTCGCCGGATTTCGAAGAATCCTACTTCTCTAACGACCTACGTTTCATGAGGTATCGATAAATAAGAGTACTATGACAAGCCCAAGAGTTATATAATTTGAAAATGACCATGCAACCAAAGTACTAGAATAAAGAAATTAGAATGTTGAACCAAAAACATTTTAAGGATTATTGAAGATTAGCATGGAAATTAAGGAATAAATATTGTACCGGGATACGCGAGAATAGTAAATTAAATACATATATGCATACAATGAATTATAGTATTAAGTGGTGTATTATACCATTAGTTAGTGGAAGAGAATACAAGGAAGCTAATTGGCAATCAAGGAAGTCAACTTGGCAATTAAGGAGACAAAGTCCATTACCATTAGCAAAAGTGATTCACTATAATTACTATGTTATGGGTAATTGATTTATTTTCTAAAGGAGCAGCTAAGTTATGATAGAAGGCATTACAACCATTTCAAACAAGTAGTAGCTAAGATTGAAGTAAGCAAAACTCCAAGAACTCTCCATTTCAGCTAAAAGACAGCAGCCCAGTAAAACAGCCATATCTCCCTCATATTTCAATGAAATTTTGTGTTCTTTAGCTTTTTGGAAAGGTATTGAGATACTCTATAACCTTTATTCAGGAGCCTCGTTCAGATAAGTAAGGTAAGATCCTCGTTTTTCCAGTTCTTTCAAGAGAGGTCATGCTGACTCCAAAAATTTTAAACTTGGTTGTTTAGGTCTTGAAGGTTAAAGGTTGTTAAAGCTATCTAAGGTGTTTTTACAGAAAGTCAAGCTTGGTTAAGGTTATTAAGACTCCAAGGAAGGTAAAACACTCACACCCACCTTAAACTTTATGAGTTATAAGTGATTTGAAAGGTTGATGCAAGTATGTACATGATTAAGGGGATTGTGATGTTTTAAGCTTTATAAGTATGGGTAAAGTTTTGGATATTGATAAATGGATGTTACCACTGGTCTTATAGACCCTTGATGATGTTTACATGATCTTGATGTTGTGTGGTTGCTTTAAGTGGTTTAATGGAATTTATGGAATTTAGAAATGATCGATTATAGTCGTTTTAATGTCAAATTCCCATTAGACCTCTAGGACAGAAACTCACGAATGGTTAAAGCATGATTTCTGGACAAAACTGCTTAAGAACTTGAAGATCTGACCTTGTAGTGTATTTGAGAATTTGAATTGACTTAAAACGATTTACGGTTTTTGAGTTATGCTCGTTTTAGTGAAACCGGTTAAAAACGGACGAATCGTAAAATGGACTAACTTTGAAAAGCCAAACGAGCCCTGTAAAAATGGTTTTTATTCATGAACATTTTATGAGGAGTAACGTGGACAGTGATTAAGATCCCATAAAAATTTGGAGTGAAAAAACGAAATTTTCGATTTTATAGAAATGTTTAAGTCGAGTATGCGCATAAGAAAACACTGCAGAAAAGAACTACATTTAGACCAACAATTGAGATATCAAAAAAGATGTTTTTGATTATGAAATTTGGAAGAACAATTCTATGGACAGTTAAGAAGAAGTGAGAAAAAGAATTTCATGAAAAAGTTTATTTTTCAATTTTATAGAATTTTTCGAATTAAAGTTGCGCGAGTGAAAAACCCTTTTAGGGGACGATACGAGACGAACTTTAATTTCGTTAAAAATGACCTTTAACGAAAGTCATTACGAAACCCACAATTAGAGAAAGTGGTTAAAGGGTATCATGGACTTATAATAAGCCAAATGTGTAGTAAGAATGTATCGTTACGAAGTTGTGTCTTTACGTGAATAGTCTATTCGACGGGATCGTTTACACGAACTAACCGAACCTTATTGGTTATTATAGATCATCATATTAGAGACAGAGCCCAGACTATTCCGACACTATTAGGTAAGTTTTCAAAACTTGTACTTCAAGTATTTTCAAACTGTTGTTGTTGTGGTATAACTGTTATGAACTATTTTAAAATCAGCATGAAATATATGGTTTATTTATGTTGATTTATAAACCTGTTTAGTATACGTATGCATGAATATGCGATGATGTGTTAAAAGTTCCAAGTAGGGTACGATAATATCCTTTCTTAGTAGGGAAGTCGGAGATATTTCGTCCGGATAAGGACATAAAAACCCGGAAGTCACCGGAGATGTTAAATGACGTATATTTTGTTTTAAAAATGTTCCAATAGTTATAAATTGGATATTTCCGGGTTAAAAATCCTTTTAATGATGTTAATAAATATTATTTGAATATTTATTAAGAAGTTGAATATTATTCCCATTTGAGAATAATTATGAATGATTTTTATTTAATAAATATTATTTAAATATTTATTGAATATTCCAAGCTGATTATTGATTTAATAAATATTATTTTGAATATTGATTAAATATTCCAGGATGATTTAAAAATCGTATTATTTATTTTAAAAGTTATTTAGAACTTAAAAAAATTATTTTAAATATTTTCTGATCGTTGGAAAATTATTTAAAAATAGTACGGGTTCCCATTTCTTCACTAGTATAGCTTCATTCATAAAATGTATCGCTATCTCGCTCAAACTCATTAAAATTCGGGAACCCAAGGTTTTGGGAGCTAGTATTAATTAGTTTCTCCCTTCGCTACCAATAAGAAATGCACCCTACCTAGTAAGGAGGGGCTCAGGTTTGACTAAACACTGAAAAACTCCGACCAACTCCCAAATTATGTTTGATGATGCGATTCTTAGTAATCAACATCCGTTGACTAAAGCCAACCCACACATCAGAGTTACTTCCTCAATTACTCATGGAAGTAAAGTTAGTAATGATTATCAAACCAGTTGTCAAGCTTTGTGCTTGGGGGAAACTGAATTAAATTATGTTCCTATGATGCATATAATTCTCTAAGGGATTGGAGGAAGAGGGGACATCGCCTTCGGGCGTAGTCCAAATATTAAGGCCTATATGCGGTTAGGGTGCGACCCGATAAGGGAACGTCGTCCTTCTACTAGTAGAGAAGCAGAGGCACGATATATTGGCTGATCACCAGATATCGTGGAAGCGGCTCCAGCATAATCCCATTCTTCCAATTGGAATTGTACTGCAACACTGTAATGAAAGCCTAGGTGCTCAATTACCTATAGTGTGGACAGAATGATGAATTATTCAAAGTACCTCAGAAATTCCTCGCTATATTTCTGGATAAGAAATGAAAAATGTTTAATGATGGTACAATATCAGTATACAATATGACATATGGTTTATGTTAATAAAAGTACTTTGAAAACTATTATTATATGGCTGAGCTGTATTGCTCACTCTTGATTTTCTTTCATATATACCACCACACAACAACAGATACTCATGGCAAGAACAAGGCAGACCCTCCGCAAAAACGTGTTAACCGATCAGCAGTTTAGGAGACTGTTTACGAGGCAGGTGCGAGGGCAGCACCCAGTAGCATTACCACAGATGAGCAGACTAAGTTGGATAGGTTTACAGCTTAGGTTGGTTAGATTTATTTACAAGCGTGACTTGTGTAAGTTTCTGAAAACCAAACCTCTTTTTGGACGCAAGTGCCACCTTAGATGGTAATCCCTTTTTAAGTATGAACTTTTAAGATAACGACAATTTGGGTTGTAATAAATATTTCAAGATGGTTGTAATAACTTAGTAATGTTTCAATTTCGTCTCTAAGCCTATAATCTGTGAATGTTATGTTTGAATGAGGGGTCAAAGCATGTTAAAATTGAAGAATAAGAATAATGTTTATTAAAATGGGAATTAAGGACAGAGTGATAGCCTTGATCTGCGACCCCGGATCTAGGGGTGTTACAGAAATGGTATTAGAGCATTAGGTTATAATCTCAGAGACGATGGGAAGGTTTAAGGACCCAAACCCTTACCGAAACATAGTCGGGCTAATAGACATAGCCCTAACAACCTTAAGCCCAATAAGGGAACTACTTATCAAAACCTCAAGGATAGTAACATTTTTTCCTTTTTTGTGTAGATACCTGAGGATGTAGAGCTACCTGAGAGTTCCGAGCAGTGACATGATAATGCTCTTCTGAGAGCTGTAGATGAGCCTGATGTTGATACAGAGAGAGAGATAGTCCAGGAGGAGTGTAAGAACCCTAATTTTTGTAATATTCTTTTTTTTTTTATAATATCATATGACATTGTGAATTTGGAACCTTTTGAGTCACCCATGTTGTTTAATGGAATGGATTATCTGAGAAATTTATGTTGTTACATTCACTGTGTAAGGAAAAGGGAAGATTGCTGAAGGCAAGAGTCTTATTGCTAGTAAGATTTATAAAACTTGGGATTTGAGAGTTATTAGAGTATTAAAAGATCTTTTGAGACTATGACAAGTGGTTATGGATATTTAAGGAATTTACACAAAATAAGTACTTAAGGAATTACAAGGGAAATCTCTACGCGACAAAATATTATTACGAGGAGTTAATTAAGATACGATATGAATTAAAGATTAAGTGATAAGCATTGGTGGAGGAATAATAATACAAGGAAGGATATTACATGCAAGCCTCATGTAACTAGATTGTTAGAAAAGCAAACTAGAAAAGCAAAAAGGCAACCAATAAATAGTAACTAGTTAGTGCATTATTCTAGGAGACAAAGAGGTATGGTGTGTCTAGTCTACTACCTAGGGTGTCAACATGTGATACAATACATATACATAACAATACATATTACAATAATACAAGTCATAACCCAACCAACACAATACAAAACAACTATCCCCCTTTTTTGTCAAGAAGCTCTCGGCCAAGCTAGTCAAGGGAGGAAGAAGAAAAAATTTCTTCAACTTCCCCTCACTTACAATTCAAGGCAAAATTCCTAGGTCTCCTATACACTATAAAGAAGGTATGCTATGAATTTCAACCCCTTTCATCCACTAGATTTTGAGATATTAATTGTTGAAGTTTGGGATGAATAGTAACCATGCTTAGTTTTCTTTTAGATCTTGAATTATAAGGATTGTAGGGACTCATCCAAGGTGTTCTTGAGGCTTTTAAAGCTTACCCAAGGTTCCTAGATACTCAAGAAGGTATAAAACTCTAACCACTCTTAGTCATGGATTGTTTATGGTTTATAATGTTAGATCTAAGAGTTTTAGTGCATATCTTGGTTACATGAGTTATGGATGATGAAAATCTTGAGGTTATATGTTGTTGATGTGATTTTAAAGCTTGTACTTAGTGTATATAACCCCATGTGTGCTATAGAGAATAATCTTGGTGGTTTAGATGATGGTTGTGGTGTATACATAGAATTCTTGAATGATTAAGAAAGATTGCAAGTTGTGTAAAATTCTGGGAACATGTACTGCTTTGTGGGAGGGTTTTCAACCCCTAAATCTTGTCACCCGAGAGTCTAATGCATATGGTTAGAAAGGTATTTGAATGTAGTTTCCAGAAATATAAGGTTCATGACTAGGTGATGTATAGATTTTGAGTTATGACCCGAGAAGTGAAGAGTGGTTCTGGAATCCGAACTGCACTAAATGGTCCAATTGTGAGCCCTCTTTAAACCCCTAAAAATTTACGTAGGATCATGGAAAAATTAGGAGAGCTATTAATTGCAGTGGTGAAGGCTACCCAAAAAGAATTGGATTAAAATACGTATTTTTCAATTTTATAAAAATGTTAGAGTAAAATTCGCGCAAGTGAAAAAGTCATAAGAGGAGTTAGTTGAGTATGGTTTTAAGGAGGAACTAATACGCTTCGAATGTGGTAACCAAATTAAGTCGAATAAGTGACGAGCATAATCGAGTAATGGCATGAACCTATAGTGGGGCTAGAGAGTCATAGGACAAAGTCATTAAGTTAATTTTGTGTCCCCTAAAACCTTGAAATTGAAAGGGTATTGTTAAGGTACTAACGAACGACTATTGGTTATGTATAGATCTTCATTCCACTCCGCAAGCTCGACCACCCCAACCTCACCAAGGCAAGTTTACTTTTCAAAACTTACATATATAAGGACTTTCACTGTTGTGTTTGTAGTTTTCAATCGTATCAAATGTTTATGCTTATTGGAGTAATGATGAAATTGAGATGTATAAGCACATATATGTTTGCACCCCTTGAACTTAGAATGAAATGTTTTCTTCGGACAACGACTCTAGCAATAGAGGTCGTAGCAGTCCATATATACTATTGACCGGGGAGCGGTATATTATTATATCGTAATTAAATTGCGAAAACCCGAAGGGTCATTCGGGAAGTATCATATACTTAAGTAATTATTTTTATATAATCATAAATACTCAAAAATACCTATCTTGGATTAAAAGCTAATTTAATTTAATTATTATTTTATTAATTATTAATATTAAATCTTAAAATACCATTTATTAATTATTGTTCATTATTTTAAAGACAAAGCTAATCCAAGATACCTTTAATATTTTCAAACTCGAACTCTTTCGAACTCAAAACATTTTCGAAAACCCCCGGTCAGGTTTGCTTCTTGTATGATTTCAAGAACTATCGGTCGACTGATGTCGGACCTCAACTACTCAGTTTTCATTCAAAATCAAGTTTTTAAAAGAAAAAGAAAAAGGGACTCTGGCAGGTGTGGGAACCGTTGACGAACGATTCCCAGGATGTGTAAGCGGCCGTGAGCCAGGCGGTCCATCAATTATTATTCCGGCCCAGGTGTTTCCAAAGGATGATTACGGATGTAGTTTTCATCGAGGGTGATTACGGATGTAGTTTTCACCCGGGGATAGTTACGGATGTAGTTTCTATCCTTCTACCGGTAGAGAAGACCCGCGGATTATTGGACTTGGATGTGGCGACTGATCATCGTCACTCCCTGTCAGATTTTTATGTTTTCTTCCAGTCCCTTCCTCCACTTTGGAAAAATACTCAAACACTGCTTCTTGGGCCTAAGTGCCAAGTTGCCTATAGTGTGGTTTTTGATAAGAAAAATATTGACATCGTGCAGTATCTAGAACTGCAAGATTTTCTATAAAGATTGGCACGTGTTAGTGCACTCTTGCAATTACTTCAAAGAATGAAATGTTTTTGAATGAGAAACCTTCTATGCTAATGGAAGGAAAGAGGTTTTGCAATAATGTATTCCCTGTACAGTATGTTAACCGTAGAGTGTTTTGCCGAAAATGATATACTCATATGTATATATTTTCAAACTTGAGATATATTGAAATGGGAACCTTATAAAGGGTTCATATGTTATTCTTAAAGCTCCTTAGTGAGTATAGATGTTTTATTCAAACTCGGACATATATATTGTCCAATTATGTTTTGAAATCTGAGATATATACCCATATAGTTGGGAATGTTTTCGAAATAAACCACATTATTATTTTTCAAAATAGTGAACTTGCTGAGCATTATGTAGCTCATTCTTGCTTTATAAAAGCTTTTCAGAAAGCGAAGAATTTGGCCGATTAACTCTGCACCAGCAGAAGAGGAGTAGGAGATTTACCCCGGAGATGATTTAGTTCCTGATAAATACTACAGAGTAAGTCTGATAGGTTTTCAACTGTAATAGTAGGACTTGTCTTCAAGTGTAGTTGTATAAGTGGAAGTGCGTAAGATTCTGGATTGTACAGATGAATTGTAATATATAGTGTTACTTTTGATTATCGTTTCTGAGGCTCTAACTTGTTTGTGCGTAAGATTGAGGTCTGGATGGATGTATTGTTGAGTTGTAAAGTTAATACAGGTATGATATGGTTGGATGGTGATGTGACGACTTGAATCTTTGACCTCGGATTTGGGGGTGTCACAAAAATGGTATCAGAGCGATAAGTTACAGTTCTCAGAAACGAGAGTGTTGAGAGTTAAGTCTAAGTAGGAGAATGACATAACAGATCATAGTAAACTTATTATTGGACTTCCGGAAGAGGTACCGGTGAGTAGAATGGACTGGAGTGTTTACTGGAGGTATTATACTAGGGTCGATAGAATCCTTAGAGACCTTCAGAATGATGAATAGAGGTTTGAGAGTCGTACATGACCTATCATAGGTAATGATATAGGAAGCAGAGCGAAATCTCAAGAGCAGCTGAGGTAGAGGTGATATTGCCAATATGATCGGATGACTAGGCTGGCATAAATTTTGTGGCCCATAGTCCTCCACAGTTTAGGAGGCGGCATTTTAAGAATCAAGAAGTTTAGACTTCCCTACATAATTAAGGGTACTTAGTACTTGGAATAATGAAAGTCTTTTACTTTGGCTATAAGATCCGATTTTCGATAAGTAACGGGTTTACCTGAAAGTTGGTCACTATGTCGTGGTGGATTTCATTACCCTTGATGGCGAATTTTACATGTGTTATACGAGAATGTTATCATAAGACGAGCGTGCTAGATAATTCCATGCATGATTCGGATGCTAGAGCATGGTAGTTCAACTTAGAGAACAAACAAGTAGAATTAATAAAGGGACTCAAGAGAAGTTGAATATGGTTGCAACGAACGATACAGTGATCTCAGAGTCTACTAAAGGAAAAGACCAGTGGGTCTAGAGTGGGATCATTTGATAGAGATGTTATCAGGGACTACGTATATATGTATTGTAGACCTCAATATTTTTGGTATATGTTCACATACACACACCCGCCACTGAACCTATGGACTGCACTGAGATCCCTGAGAGATCTCTTTGATCTGTTCCCAGGGGGAACTGGCCAGTTGCGATTCATGTCGGAAGGCATGAAGTAGGACCTTATGGACTTAGCAAGTGTCCCCGGAATGATGTGAAGCTTGGTCTTCAAGATAAAGCACAGAAATGACAGATATATTTGTGAAACCCTAACTCGATAAACGACTTTAAGATGATGATTGAGAGACGCACTGGTTGGTGTCTTGTATTACGAAGACGAAGAGATGGAGTTACCCTCATAATGGTGATAATGAGATGCACGAATGATTATTAACTTATTTTGATAACTACCGGCTGGTGCACTACTTCATTTTAAACTGGTCACTAACCATGTTACCTCGATTAGTTTATATCAGTAACCCTTCTAGCTTTCTACTTCAAATTTGTGGAATAACAACCAGTGATATACTTTCCCTAAAGCAGGACTTATCCGAAGTAATTTTATTTGACCCATGAACATGCTATTCAAAAATTTATGATGATCTTGTTCGGCTCAGGCCTATTTACACCTTCTTTCAATTATTTTAAGAATGTTCAACGAATATTTCCTTAATTATTCGACGAATATTACTTAACGAATATTGATATTTGATTGCTTCTTTCATACTTGCACTCTTCAGTTGAGCTCATAAATATTTAACAAATTACTGAGGACATGGATGATCTAATGTCCAGACATCCCTCATGAATTATTTTCTTCTATTCAAGATGAGATTATACATCGTACATTGAAATCATAGTAAGGATATCATTTTGATATTGGTATTCCGAATTTAATTCTATTGTAGGATCTGATAAACCATGTGTACGGAGGCACCCTTGGGTGGACTGTTTCACTGATAAGTAATATTTGATGAGAGGTTATCGATTGTTCCGATACCTAGAACATTCTCTTCAAATTTTGTAGTTTTCTTTTTCAAACTTAATAACTTTTTATTTCTATTCGTTGTCCGAGTAGCCTAAAGTTTCTTCAGTGGCTACGATGTTAAAATTCCGTTCCAGCCAATTGAAACGGGCTAGTCGATATGTCAATATGAATGACTAGTTGATTGTTCTAACTAGTCAAAATTGTAATGTTGTGAAGAACACCTAGCTAACTATCCTAGCTAGTCGTGATGTCTCAAACAGCTGAACTAGCAAATTTTGTCTAGCTAGTTGCTAATGTTTCTTAAAAAGGACTAGTTATTGTTCCACTGGTCCAACTCCCAATTTAATTCATTCAGCAATTCCGCAATGCATTTTGCATGTGGTGAAGTATGATGATGAAAGTTTTGACGAATAACTTGATTCAGACCTAGTGAGGGCGCCCACTCAACTTGAATTCTACCCATCTTCGTATCAGACTTTATGTCACTTGAATATTCTGTTCTTTCATTCATATAATGAAGATTCATTTGAAGCCATAGATTACTTGAATGATAAACTGCTTCATTTTTATTGTCATAGAGTAGAATTGCTTTCGATCGGTTGACCTTTATCAATGGGACTTTTTAGATCCTCTATTTTTTTTGGAAAAGTATTCACCAGATGTAAGAATGGTATAAAGACCGTCTTTATGACTTTTGTATCCAACAATCATTGCCCTCGTGCAACACTCTCTATGATATCACATTACAGAATTATCAGGACCTGAAGGAATAAACCTTGTTGTACTCTTTCTGTCCATCCTTACATCTCCGAAAATCGAGACTCCTAGTATTTGGAACCATCAACATTCTTGGAACATCCAATATGGAATTCTTATTGAAATTATCTATTGGACCTTGTTATTTTGAAACCATACCTTTCAAAGTGATTACTCTAAGGTGAACGGGAGGTACAATTATGAACCGTTACACCAATATGAGATCAAAAACCAAATGTTGTAATTGTGCAGCCAGAGCGTTATGCCGAGTAATTATTAAAGTAGAAATAACATGTCGGGGCATACCACAAGACCTTTAATATTAGTGTGAGGAAAGTTATAAGAAATGATGAGGTGGTTGGGAGTACGCTCCTACCAACCGTTGTCAGGATGTTATGTTAATGAATTCTGGAGTTACAAAGCCTTTTCCTGATCCAGGAAATGCAAATCGATTGCGATGTAAAACATATCCTTGGAGGAAACTAACATGGAAGTGAGATGGACAAGAAAGGAAGAAATATCGTGGCAAGAATGTGAAGCTTTACTTAGCTTAAAGGGATTGATGCACATAGAGAGACATAAAGTTTAACAGGCCCCTAATAGCAAGTGGATGCATGGATATATGCCAATGATCCTTCGAGATTACCACCTAATCAAGTTTATTGGGAATCGCAGCAGCATGCAGGCCTCAGACTGATTGGCGCCAGTTGTGAAAGAGGACGAGCGTATGACATCTTACATATACCATCGAGAATCGATACCCCTAACTGGAGATGTAGGAATTGTTGACCAGTTAAAACGTGTAGTTGTTTTTCAAAGATAAGGTTGAAAAGCGGGTTTCACCAACTCAAGATCGACCTCTGTACTGTACCAAAGTTGGCATTTCACACTAATATGAACGTTATGAAATTATGGTAGTATCATTTGAGTGGACTAATGAGTCAGAAGCCTTTATGGATTAATGAACAAAGTTTTGGAATGAAATGAGATATTAGCAACAACCTCGTTGTTAGCTATACTTAATGATAAAAAGAGGACTTTGAAAGTCACGATGATGCACCTTTCAAGAGTTTAAGAGGTGTGCTGATGCAGTAGAAAGGGGATGATAGCCTATACTTCTAAACAACATAAAGGTTACGGGATAGGATATACTAACCGTGAGTCGGGGATTTGTCATGATAGCGTTCACGCATAAAACTGAGATGTTAACTTTATGAGAAAAGTGTGAAAGTTTTCCACAAGTGCCATAAGTATATCTTCATATTAGAACTAAACATAAGCAAAGAAGGTGATGAAAGGGAGCAGGGAGTATAATGGAGAAATTTGTTATTTCCTAGGAAAGGCCAGTGTGGTGGCCGATACCTATAGAAGGGATTATTCGAAATTGGAATTCAGTCAGTATTGACCAAGAAAATAGAGTATATACAATAAAGAATAATGTTAGAGGAAAGTGACTAAATTATAGGGAAGGACAAAGATGTATAGAGAATTAAGAGAATGTTTGGCAAACGGATATGAAGAATGGTATTGACAAACTATTAAGTACAAACGCGGCATGTCAAAAGCAGAATGATAGAGATCTAATGGATTAATTCCGCCTGTAGAAAATCTTGAACGTGGACAGAATTATAATGAATTTCATAAGTAGGTCGCCGAAGACCGAGCCAAGAGATGGCCCTAGTTGATTTATAATTGTTGGACCAAGTGATTTACCTACGAGAGACTTTCCATTTAGAAGATTATCGAACTATATACGGAAGAGATGGTGGTGCAATATAAAACTTCTGTAGCGATTACGTCAGATAAAGACTTAAGGTTAAACTTCGAATATTGAAGGTGCTTTCAAGTATATTTAACAAAAAGATTGAGCGTATGTACTAATTTGATCTGTGGCTGACGGACATGGAAGAAGAATTATCCAGAAGATCGAATTTGTATTTAGTGTCGTGCCTTAGATTTCACGGGGAAATCGAGAATAAAAACTTATTCATGAAATGAATGTTGTTATCACGATCATCACCCTGCGAACGTAAGGACGTCTCTTGTAAATTGTACTGCGAAAGAAGAAGTTTCGCTTTTCTTGCGTTACGAAGAAGTCAATGAACGAGGGACATAGTAGCTGAACTGGTTCGACGTATACCGAAGACTATACAGTATCCATAGCAAGTGGTAACGGCTGACGGGAGGCAACACATGCGTGCTAATCAAGCCAAGGAATATGAGGAATACCATGCGTATTGACGTTGCTTCAGATTATAAAACATGACCACAAAGTATTCACGGGCCAACGATACAAGGACTCAACACGGATACTATGAACAAGGTAGTAGAGGAATGTATAAGTATTGGGATAGAAATTTTCATTCATAGAACAACCGATAAGGAATACAGGTCGAGGAGAGTATGCGTTGAGAAACAACATTAAAGCGTTGGTCAGACCCAGGTGAGAGAACAAAAGGGTTGAAGTGTCAACCTGAGAGTTGGAAAGGGTAAAGTTGGAATTGTATCCACAACTATTTTCCTTAGGTTCTTAAGATAGAATCCTTTTAAGGAGATGAGACTGCAATAGCCCTAATTTTTGGGGAATATTCGAAACCTGGATGAATAGTAATTTTATGGGTGGATGAGAAATTTTTGCAATCACGATATGTACGAATTATTAAATGAAGATTTCGAATTGATATTACGTCTTTATGGTGCAGACGAGTGTATGTAAAAGTCATGAGTTTTTTTACGAAACCCATTATTTCGAATGGTCAAATTTTATGAGATATCAAAGGAGTATGAGGTGGGAAACTTCGTGATGCTAAAGGTATCCCCTGGAAAGGATTGATGCGGTTTGTTAAGAAAGAGAAGCTAAGTCTGAGGTTTATTGGATCTTTTGAGATTTTGAGGCGTATTGGGAAGTTAGCCTACGAGTTAGTCTTGCTCCCAAGCTTGCAGCAAATTCGTAATGTGTTTCATGTGTCCATGCTACGACCCTACCACACAGACTTTCGGCATGTGATAGAATACGACCAGATAGACCTACAGCCAGATTTGACTTATGTGGAGAAACCAGAGGAAATCATGGATAGAGAAGAACAAGTGCTGAGGAACCAGAATGTCGAAGAATCAACATGGGAACTAGAGAGCACGATGCGTAAAAAGTACCCCCAACTGTTTTCAACCTGATTCCGGGACGGAATCCTTTTAAGGAGGGGAGGCTGTAAGAACCCTAATTTTTGTAATATTCTTTTTTTTATAATATCATATGACATTGTGAATTTGGAACCTTTTGAGTCACCCATGTTGTTTAATGGAATGGATTATCTGAGAAATTTATGTTGTTACATTCACTGTGTAAGGAAAAGGGAAGATTGCTGAAGGCAAGAGTCTTATTGCTAGTAAGATTTATAAAACTTGGGATTTGAGAGTTATTAGAGTATTAAAAGATCTTTTGAGACTATGACAAGTGGTTATGGATATTTAAGGAATTTACACAAAATAAGTACTTAAGGAATTACAAGGGAAATCTCTACGCGACAAAATATTATTACGAGGAGTTAATTAAGATACGATATGAATTAAAGATTAAGTGACAAGCATTGGTGGAGGAATAATAATACAAGGAAGGATATTACATGCAAGCCTCATGTAACTAGATTGTTAGAAAAGAAAACTAGAAAAGCAAAAAGGCATCCAATAAATAGTAACTAGTTAGTGCATTATTCTAGGAGACAAAGAGGTATGGTGTGTCTAGTCTACTACCTAGGGTGTCAACATGTGATACAATACATATACATAACAATACATATTACAATAATACAAGTCATAACCCAACCAACACAATACAAAACAACTCCCCCCCTTTTGTCAAGAAGCTCTCGGCCAAGCTAGTCAAGGGAGGAAGAAGAAAAAATTTCTTCAACTTCCCCTCACTTACAATTCAAGGAAAAATTCCTAGGTCTCCTATGCACTATAAAGAAGGTATGCTATGAATTTCAACCCCTTTCGTCCACTAGATTTTGAGATATTAATTGTTGAAGTTTGGGATAAATAGTAACCATGCTTAGTTTCCTTTTAGATCTTGAATTATAAGGATTGTAGGGACTCATCCAAGGTATTCTTGAGGCTTGTAAAGCTTACCCAAGGTTCCTAGATACTCAAGAAGGTATAAAACTCTAATTACTCTTAGTCATGGATTGTTTATGGTTTATAATGTTAGATCTAAGAGTTTTAGTGCATATCTTGGTTACATGAGTTATGGATGATGAAAATCTTGAGGTTATATGTTGTTGATGTGATTTTAAAGCTTGTACTTAGTGTATATAACCCCATGTGTGCTATAGAGAATAATCTTGGTGGTTTAGATGATGGTTGTGGTGTATACATAGAATTCTTGAATGATTAAGAAAGATTGCAAGTTGTGTAAAATTCTGGAAACATGTACTGCTTTGTGGGAGGGTTTTGAACCCCTAAATCTTGTCACCCGAGAGCCTAATGCATATGGTTAGAAAGGTATTTGAATGTAGTTTCCAGAAATGTAAGGTTCATGACTAAATGATGTATAGATTTTGAGTTATGACCCGAGAACTGAAGAGTGGTTCTGGAATCCGAACTGCACTAAATGGTCCACTTGTGAGCCCTCTTTAAACCCCTAATAATTTACGTAGAATCATGGAAAAATTAGGAGAGCTAGTAATTGCAGTGGTGAAGGCTACCCAAAAAGAATTGGATTAAAATACGTATTTTTCAATTTTATAAAAATATTAGAGTAAAATTCGCGCAAGTGAAAAAGTCGTAAGAGGAGTTAGTTGAGTATGGTTTTAAGGAGGAACTAATACGCTTCGAATGTGGTAACCAAACTAAGTCGAATAAGTGACGAGCATAATCGAGTAATGGAATGAACCTATAGTGGGGCTAGAGAATCATAGGACAAAGTCATTAAGTTAATTTTGTGTCCCCTAAAACCTTGAAATTAAAAGGGTATTGTTAAGGTGCTAACGAACGACTATTGGTTATGTATAGATCTTCATTCCACTCCGCAAGCTCGACCACCCCAACCTCACCAAGGCAAGTTTACTTTTCAAAACTTACATATATAAGGACTTTCACTGTTGTGTTTGTAGTTTTCAATATTATCAAAAGTTTGTGCTTATTGGAGTAATGATGAAATTGAGATGTATAAGCACATATATGTTTGCACCCCTTGAACTTAGAATAAAATGTTTTCTTCGGACAACGACTCTAGAAATAGAGGTCGTAGTGGTCCATATATACTATTGACCGGGGAGCGGTATATTATTATATCGTAATTAAATTGCGAAAACCGAAGGGTCATTCGGGAAGTATCGTATACTTAAGTAATTATTTTTATATAATCATAAATACTCAAAAATACCTATCTTGGATTAAAAGCTAATTTAATTTAATTATTATTTTATTAATTATTATATTAAATCTTAAAATACCATTTATTAATTATTGTTCATTATTTTAAAGACAAAGCTAATCCAAGATACCTTTAATATTTTCAAACTCGAACTCTTTCGAACTCAAAACATTTTCGAAAACCCCCGGTTAGGTTTGCTTCTTGTATGATTTCAAGAACTATCGGTCGACTGATGTCGGACCTCAACTACTCAGTTTTCATTCAAAATCAAGTTTTTAAAAGAAAAAGAAAAAGGGACTCTGGCAGGTGTGGGAACCGTTGACGAACGATTCCCGGGATGTGTAAGCGGCCGTGAGCCAGGCGGTCCATCAATTATTATTCCGGCCCAGGTGTTGCCGAAGGATGATTACGGATGTAGTTTTCATCGAGGGTGATTACGGATGTAGTTTTCACCCGGGGATAGTTACGGATGTAGTTTCTATCCTTCTACTGGTAGAGAAGACCCGCGGATTATTGGACTTGGATGTGGCGACCGATCATCGTCACTCCCTGTCAGATTTTTATGTTTTCTTCCAGTCCCGTCCTCCACTTTGGAAAAATACTCAAACACTACTTCTTGGGCCTAAGTGCCAAGTTGCCGATAGTGTGGTTTTTGATAAAAAAATATTGACATCGTGCAGTATCTAGAACTGCAAGATTTTCTATAAAGATTGGCACGTGTTAGTGCACTCTTGCAATTACTTCAAAGAATGAAATGTTTTTGAATGAGAAACCTTCTAAGCTAATGGAAGGAAAGAGGTTTTGCAATAATGTATTCCCTGTACAGTATGTTAACCGTAGAGTGTTTTGCCGAAAATGATATACTCATATGTATATATTTTCAAACTTGAGATATATTGAAATGGGAACCTTATAAAGGGTTCATATGTTATTCTTAAAGCTCCTTAGTGAGTATAGATGTTTTATTCAAACTCGGACATATATATTGTCCAATTATGTTTTGAAATCTGAGATATATACCCATATAGTTGGGAATGTTTTCGAAATAAACCACATTATTATTTTTCAAAATAGTGAACTTGCTGAGCATTATGTAGCTCATTCTTGCTTTATAAAAACTTTTCAGAAAGCGAAGAATTTGGCCGATTAACTCTGCACCAGCAGAAGAGGAGTAGGAGATTTACCCCGGAGATGATTTAGTTCCGGATAAATACTACAGAGTAAGTCTGATAGGTTTTCAACTGTAATAGTAAGACTTGTCTTCAAGTGTAGTTGTATAAGTGGAAGTGCGTAAGATTCTGGATTGTACAGATGAATTGTAATATTTAGTTTTACTTTTGATTATCGTTTCTGAGGCTCTAACTTGTTTGTGCGTAAGATTGAGGTCTGGATGGATGTATTGTTGAGTTTTAAAGTTAATACAGGTATGATATGGTTGGATGGTGATGTGACGACTTGAATCTTTGACCTCGGATTTGGGGGCGTCACAAGGAGGATCCCGTGGAGGATCCCAAAGCTGATGACCCTATGCTTGTAGAGGACCCAGTGGATTCAAATGAGCCAGATAGTGACCCAGAGGAGGACCCCATGGACGATGTTCCAGCTGACCCCACACCCAGAGAGGAGCTTGAGGATTATGAGGAAGAAGAAGAGGACCCTATGGAACAGTTTATCCGCCTGATGAGGCAAAATCTAGAACGCCAGCCGCGACCAGAGCCACCGCCCCACAGCTCCAACAACGCAATAGCCAATACCTTTAAGGCATTTAAGTCACATAAACCCCCAGAATTCCATGGGACAGCAGACCCTGTTGAGGCCAGGGCTTGGTTGAAGGAGATGGATAAGTCTTTTGAGATTATGGGCACTGAGGAAGCCCAGAAAACCATCTTTACTACATACCTGCTTAAGGGAGAGGCCAACTACTGGTGGGAGGACAAGAAGAATGTGGAACCAGCTGGAGTGGTTGCATGGGACAGATTCACATAGTTATTCTTGGAAAAGTACTTTCCGAGATTTATGGAAACCCAGATGGAACTCAAGTTCCTAGAGCTTAAACAGGACAATATGACTGTAGCTGAATATGAGGCAAGGTTCACTGAGCTGTCAAGGTTCGTTCCAGATTATGTGAACACTGAAATTAAGAGGACAAGAAGGTTTCAGCAAGGATTGAAACAGTGGATTCAGAACCATATCGCGGTGTTAGAGATTGTGGATTACGCCACCCTAGTACAGAAGGCATCAATTGTAGAGGCTGGAAGTGAGCAGTCCCAGAAGGACAAGATCATGAAGAAAAGGAAGTTTGAAAGTCGAAGTGGTGGTGCTGCTAGTAGGAGTTTCCCCAGCAAGTTTGTTAGAGGAACGGTGTCCCAGCCAGCCAAAAGCACAGGGTTTAACAGGACAGAAAGCAAGATTGTTGGCCAAGGAGGTGGACCAACTAGGGCACCCATGTCAGGACAGTCACGCCCTCCCCTACCTAACTGTAAGACTTGTGGAAAGAAACATTCAGGGTATGTCTCCAGGGTACGATGACATGTTTTAAGTGTGGACAGGCCGGATACTATTCCAACAATTGCCCCTAGAGGAATTCACTCATGAAATGTTACCAGTGTGGAGGTACGGACCACTGGAAGAAAGATTGCCCTAAACTGAAACCGACAGGATCGAGGATGAGCGGTACTGCATCCAATCGACCACCCACCGCTAGGACTTTCAACATGACAGTGCAAGATGCAGTGAGGGATGAGGATGTCATCGCAGGTACCCTTTCCCTTAACACCTTGAGTGCAAATACTTTGTTTGATTCTGGAGCTACCAAATCTTTTATATCGCAAGATTTTGCATGTAAACTGAACTTGAAACCAGAAATGTTAAAGGAACGACTAATGGTAGAGATAGCTAACCACGAAGTGGTTCCTGTAAGCCAGATATATCATAACTGCGATATAGTAATAGTAGGTCACCACTTTCGGGTAGACCTAATTCCGTTTAAGTTAGGCGGATTCGATGTAATCTTAGGAATGGATTGGTTGGAAAGTAATTGTGCCCAGATTGATTGCAAGAGCAAGAAAGTTAGGATAAAGGTACCAGGAAAGAAAGAGGCCTTATTCAAAGGACAGCGACAGACTCAGAAATTCTTGACAGTTACCCAAGCCAAGAAATTACTTGGCTTATATAATAGATACAAAGCAAGGAACCCCTGAACTGAAGGACATTCCAGTTGTCAGGGAGTTTGAAGATGTGTTTCCAGAAGATCTTCCTGGGTTACTGTGACAGCCCTAGATCCGGGGTCAGGGATCCAGGTCATCACGGTCCAATTTCCATTTAAACAAATTATATTCTTGGTACTTAAATAATTTAATGATGTTATATACGCATGCTGTTGACCCCACACTTATATCCACACACACACGCCAGTCATATGCTCAGAGAACAATATCCAACATGATAACAGTTAAAGTAAAGTTATTATTATTACAGACCCAAAATATATAAGTAGTGTTGCTGAATAATACTTCTACAGGAAGCATATTCACAACCACAATATATTACAATCTTTCTTTAGTTATCTTACACACGTTACACATACCCTGAATATTAATAAATAAGGGCTACCTCGGGTATAGGCGACAGATCTCTATCGTACATCCCGACCCTTACCCGCTTCCGGGGCGTGGTGCGACGTATCGGCGGCATCGGCTATAGCTGTGGTGTAAACATAGGCAAGAGTGAGCTATACAGCTCAGCAAGAGATAATTTTTTTTAAAACTTGGTTTGGGTTAAACAATATATATATATATAAAAGAAAGACTTGAAAATACTCGATATGCATCTAATGAATATTTTAAATAAAATGTAAAAGGGTGCATTTGTAAAACAAAATGAAGAAAACATTTTCTAAGAACATTTATAATAAGGTTTGCATTAATAAAACATTTTTCTGAAAACATTTAAGTCATGCTTGAACAATAATAAACATGTCCAAATGTGCGTATAGAAATCTTGCTTGTGCAACCACACACCAACATAAACTTACTTATAATTAAATTCGACATCACTTTTCTTTCGATGCAAATATAATATCAGCTTCTCTTCAAATTCCTTACAGCATTTACTTTTCATATTGTTCCTTCTTTTTTTTTTTACACATAAGATTTTACTGCCAAAAACATTTTCACAATCCCTTTTTAAGAGTTTAGGGGAATTTTCACCGTAACCAAATACGTCAGGACGATGATCAGTCGCCCTCCGTATCTGTCCCTTTTTACTACTAGTAGAAGGAGGAAGGTTCTCCACTGCATCCCCCTGGAGGAAAGTTCTCCACAATCCCCCCTCGGCAATACATGGGCCGGAAATATAATATTGCAAGTTGGACCGCATTGAACTCAGTCCCAAAGATTGAATTCCCCTTTTTATCGAAAACATTTATTCAGAAAATTCCTTTCATCATTCCATAACTCATTTACCTCTTTTATACATAAAGTACCTTGTATTAATCATGTTCATAAATCTTTTTCAGAAATTAGGAAACACGTTCCTTGCCCAGTGGCAATATGAAATCATATATGCGTAGACACATTTTCGGTCAAACCATTTTTCCAAGCATTTATAATTTATTAAAGCAAAGTTTAAAGAACTCTTGCCTGGAAGGGTCGTAGGTATAACGTGTCCCTGGTCCGTCCGGCGATCTATAAACAATCCAAAATTATTCTTGTCAATCACTTGACATTTTTGATAAGCCAAGTATCTACTTTACTTAGCTAAAATACGTTTCTATGTTAACCCTTATTATTGCCATTATGAGCTGACACTTATTCGCTATCAAGGAACGTCATTACACTATACATGATAGATACTTAAGCTATATAAGTCTTAGGGTTTATTGTTTACTCGCGAAGATCATACCTCAACATTTAGTATCCATTTTCTAAGTGGTTTTCAAAGTTATCACCAAGTGTCCTTTTTGTAGGTTTCTTCGCACTTAACCTCGATTCAAACATTTTTATAAAATTGAAAAATGCTTATTTTGACATGAGGTTTTCTCCCACACCTTCCTTATGATATATAATATTTAATTACCTAGATGATCCACTGAATTTATCAAGTTATAGGGGTTCAATTGTTTTTACGAACTCGCACTTACATTTTTGAACGACTTTTAGTAAATCAGCTATATCTCCTAAACCGTACGTCAAAATGCTTCGATTCTTGCGCTAAAACGATCTATGGGTCGAAATCTATAAGGTTGGGTTAACTATTCATCAAGGTCAGGAGCTATTTCTCTCGGGTATTCTCTGTTTTAAGTGTTAAATGCAATTTCGGCATTATAACGGCTATAAATCGGCTAATTCCAAAATTTCCACCTTTCCAAATCCATTGCTCAACTCATATTTCAATCCCTACACCATGTGGTCATCTTACCATCCATGGTTACAAGCACAACATTCATTCATATTCAACCAAACACTTATATATACTTAGATAATCATGCTCTCTAACTTTAACGTAAACTAATCTCATAAGCCATGCATAATCTCATATTCAAGCTAGGGTTTTAAGAATATCATACCTTCCTTGGTGTATAAGTGAGCTTATCAAGCCTTGTTTGAACCTTATCTAGCCTTGGTATAGCTTATATGAGCAAGAGAAGCCATGAAACAAAGAGTTAGTTTATGTAATTACTCTTCATCATCACTTTCTCTTAAATTTTTGGATCATAATTAACTTAGTAAATGATGATGAGTTTACAACCATACCTTCTACTCTTCTCCCTCTTTAATATAGGCTATTAATTGTAATAATTGCTTGGTGAAATCTCCTTCCTCCCCTCCTTTCTACACCTTGGCCGAGAGCACCAAAACAAGGGTGTTTGTTTCTTCTTTTTTTTTTTTTTAGCTAATACTCATCTAATCCTTGTATTATTGGTATTAATACTTGGATGCATCTCTTTTATGCGTTGTCAAACATCCAAGGGTGCCACTTGTAGGCTCCAAAACATGCATACCCCTTTTGGTATTAATACTAAAAGACCATCTTATTTATGGTTGACTTGCATTTAAGTCCCTTGAATTTCTCCTTTTTCCCACCAATTATATTCCCTTGCACTTTTTAATAATATAATTATAATATTATTAATATTATTCATATATTATAACTGTTTATTTATTTATTTCTCTAATGTGGCACAATTTCCTTAAATCAATATTAACTCCAATATTCCTTGTTTATTTCCTCTTTATTTCTTGCTCTAAAAAAAATGTCCTCGCGATTTCTCGAATATCCTCAATCTCTTTTACAAAATCACTTAACTTGTACCACATATCGATTTTGATAACATGAGATTAACTCCCTTTTTCTTAAATACCATAGCTCCCTTTTTAGACGATAGATTATTCTTATCTAAATCTTCAACCAATTTCATCATTTATTGCACATAAACCTTCGAATCCAAATTCGTTAAAATATTCATTCATTAAAAGTACATCATAGCCATGATCACTATTCACTTACATACTCATTTACAACAAAAGTTTTAATTCTTCCAAAAATCTAGGTTCTTACAGTCTCCCCCCCTTAAAAGGATTCCGTCCCGGAATCATGTTGAAAATAGATGTGGGTACTTTTCTCTCATAGCGCTTTCTAATTCCCATGTGGCTTCTTCTATCCTTCGATTCTTCCAGAGCACCTTAACTATTGGAATAGTCTTGTTCCTTAGGACTTGCTCCTTACGATCAACAATCTCTACTGGCTTTTCCACATAAGTTAGATTTGGTTGTATATCCTCAACTTCATATTCTAAGACATGACTTGCATTAGGTCTATATTCTCTTAATAGAGATACGTGAAACACATTATGAACATGCTGCAAACTTGGGGGTAGTGCTAACTCATATGCAAGTTTTCCCACTCTCTTAAGAACCTCAAAAGGGCCAATATATCTGGGACTTAACTTTCCCTTCTTGCCAAATCGCATCAATCCTTTCCATGGCGACACTTTTAACATGACATAATCTCCCACTTCGTACTCCCTATCCTTTCGTTTAAGATCTGCATATTTCCTTTGTCTATCCTGAGCTGCTGCTAAGCGTCCTTTGATCAATCTTACTGTATCCCGTGTCTTTTGAACCAATTCTGGACCCAAAATCTTTCGTTCACCTACTTCTTCCCAACATAAAGGGGATCGACATCTTCGGCCATACAAAGCTTCATATGGTGGCATTCCTATGCTTGAATGATAACTATTGTTATAGGAAAACTCAATCAGTGGCAGATGATCATCCCAACTTCCTTTAAAATCCAAAGAACAAACTCTCAACATATCCTCTAATGTTTGGATTGTCCTCTCACTCTGTCCATCCGTTTGTGGGTGATACGCGGTGCTCATGTTCAATTTAGTTCCAACACACTCCTGGAAACTCCTCCAAAATCTAGAGTTGAATCGTGGATCTCTATCTGATACGATAGTTACAGGAACACCATGCCTGACTATGATCTCCTTCAAGTATATGTCTACAAGCTTATCAATTGAATATCTCTCGTTAATTGGAAGGAAGTGAGCTGATTTGGTTAGCCGATCTACAATTACCCATATAGCATCGTGGTTAGTTTTAGTCATTGGTAATCCTACTACAAAATCCATGGCAATATCTTCCCATTTCCATTCAGGAATCTCTAATGGCTGCAATAATCCACTCGGTCTTTGATGTTCTGCTTTCACTTTTTGACATGTTAAGCACCTAAGTACCCATTCCGAAACATCCTTTTTCATATTTGGCCACCAGTAAAGTTCCCTCAAATCCTGATACATTTTGG
Source organism: Saposhnikovia divaricata (assembly GCA_036435485.1). NCBI lineage: Eukaryota > Viridiplantae > Streptophyta > Magnoliopsida > Apiales > Apiaceae > Saposhnikovia > Saposhnikovia divaricata. The sequence goes on from CM071594.1 coordinate 152,540,436, forward strand.
TGCTACCTGGGTGAATTGAATACTGGGAATTATGAGCTTCTCGTAAAATCTCATCTTTTAATTCCTGAACATTAGGAATCCATATCCTTGATGCGTACCTCATGATTCCCTTTTCATCTCTCTCACATTTGATCTCCTCCCCTGTCATTATCTCCTCAGAGGACTTCTCTTCTTCTTCCATCTTCTTTTCTTGACACATCCGAATCTTTTCTAACAACGGTGGTTGGATCCTAATTTCCATTAAACTCTCTTGACCTTCTTCTGGTGTTTTCACTTCGATTTCTAATCTTTCAAGATCTTTGATCAACTCCTCGGATACAGTTACCATCTTAAGCTTCTCTTTTCGACTAAGAGCATCGGCCACCACATTGGCCTTCCCGGGGCGATAGTGAATCTCACAGTCATAATCCTTGATCAATTCTAACCATCTTGTCTGCCTCATGTTTAGTTCTTTCTGAGTAAATATGTATTTCAAACTCTTATGATCAGAGTAGATCTCACACCTTTCCCCGTACAAATAATGCCTCCAAATTTTCAAAGCAAATACTATGGCAGCTAACTCTAGGTCATGGGCAGGGTACCTCAACTCATATTCCTTCAATTGTCTTGATGCATAGGAAATCACCCTACCATGCTGCATAAGTACACAGCCTAAGCTCTTAAGGGATGCGTCACTAAAAATTACGAAGTTCCCTTTCTAATATGGTAAAGTTAGTACTGGAGCTGTTACTAACCTTTTCTTCAGCTCCTGAAAACTTTCTTCACACTTATCAGTCCACACAAACTTCTCAGTTTTACGAGTGAGTCGGGTTAACGGTGCTGCTATCTTAGCAAAATCCTGCACAAATCTCCTATAATATCCAGCCAATCCTACAAAACTTCTTACCTCCGTTGGGGTCTTTGGCCTTTCCCAATTTGAAATCGCTTTTACTTTTGCAGGATCAACTAGCACTCCTTCCTTACTTATCACATGTCCTAAGAATTGAACTTCCTACAACCAAAATTCACACTTTGAAAACTTGGCGTACAACCGCTCTTGCCTCAAGGTTTCTAAAACTATCCTTAAATGTTCCTCATGTTCCTCCTTAGTCTTTGAATAAACCAATATATCATCAATGAAGACTATAACAAACTTATCCAGATATTTCTTGAAAATCCTATTCATTAAGTCCATGAAAGCTGCTGGGGCTTTAGTTAAACCAAATGACATAACCAAAAACTCATAATGTCCATAACGTGTACGAAACGCTGTCTTAGGAATATCCTCAGGTTTAATCTTTAGTTGGTGATATCCGGATCTTAAGTCTATTTTTGAGAAATACTCAGCTCCCTTCAATTGGTCAAACAAATCATCTATCCTTGGTAAAGGATATTTATTCTTGATCGTCAACTTGTTTAACTCTCTGTAATCTATGCACAGCCTCATGCTTCCATCCTTCTTCTTAACAAACAAGACAGGTGCTCCCCACGGAGATACGCTAGGTCGAATAAAACCCTTATCAAGTAATTCCTGCAGTTGGGAAGCTAATTCCTTTAATTCGACTGGGGCTAGCCTATACGGGGCTTTTGAAACTGGGGCTGCTCCAGGCACTAGGTCGATAGCGAATTCTATTTCCCTATCAGGTGGCAATCCAGGAAGATCTTCTAGAAATACATCCGTAAATTCATTGACTATAGGAATCCTACTAAGGTCAAGTGCCTTCTTAGTAGCATCTATCACATAAGCTAAGTACGACTCACATCCTTGGCGTACCAATCTTTTAGCTTGTATGCTAGTCAGAAATTGTTTACCTTGCCTTTGCCCTTTAAACACCAATTCTCTACCTTCTGGTAGTTTTATCCTTACTTTCTTTCCCTTGCAATCTATATTAGCTTCATTCTTTGATAACCAATCCATACCTAGAATAACATCAAATTCTCCTAATTTCAGAGGAATTAAATCTACGTGAAGCCGACATCCCTCGATTTCTAGGTCACAATCTGGGTATACTTGTTTAACTAGAATGACTTCCTGATTAGCTATCTCTACCCGTAGAGGTTCTTGTAATGATTCTCCTCTAAGTTTCAATTTATTAGCAAAGTCTTGGGATATAAAAGATTTGGTCGCTCCCGAATCAAATAAAACATTTGCGCTTAAAGAGTTGAGTCGGAGCGTACCTGCTATCACATCCGGATGCCTCACTGCATCCCTCAATGTCATATTAAATGTTCTGGCAGTAGGAGGTCTATTTGAAGCAATACCACTTTGCCTTGTCGCAGATGGACCACCAGAACGGCAGTCTCTAGCCATGTGCCCCACTTTTCCACATTGAAAACACTTGAGGTCTCCCTTGGTATTAGTGTTTGTCGATTGACATTTGTCGGAATAGTGCCCTTTCTGTCCACACTTGTAACAAGTTATTCCTGGCAGTCTACAGACACCCGTGTGCTTCCTACCGCAAGTTGTACAATCCGATAAAGGTGGTCTTGATTGGTTAGGTTGGGATGCTCCTGAGGGTTTACTCCCCTGATTAACCGTCTCGCTTTGGCTTCTACTAAACCCTGGACTCCTCGTATTCTGAGACCCCTGTCCTTTATTGAATTTGTTAGGGAAGTTTCTCCCAGTTGAACTTCCTCTCTAGCTTTCAGCTTTCCTTTTCTTATTCTCTCGTTCTCTCTGTACCTGTTCACTCCCCGCTTCTATAATTGATGCCTTCTGAACTATCGCAGCATAATCCGTCAATTCAAAGGCCGCCACCCGGTTCTGTATCCACGGTTTCAATACCAATTGAAACCTCCTTGCTCGCTTCTCTTCGGAGTTCACAAACTCCGGCACAAATCTAGACAGTTCCGTAAACTTGGATTCGTATTCAGCCACTGAGAGGTTATTCTACTTCAACTCCAAGAATTTCATCTCCATTTGGTTTTCCAGATATTTGGGAGAATACTTTTCTAGAAACATCGTGGTAAATCTCTCCCACATTATCACTCTCGCTCCTTCCAAGTTCCTTTTTGACTCCCACCAGTAATTTGCTTCTCCCTTCAGGAGATATGCAGCAAAGATCGTTTTCTGACCCGCATCCACGTTCAATATCTCGAAGGCTTTTTCCATCTCTTTTAGCCATGCTCTGGCTAACACTGGTTCCACAGTCCCCTCAAATTCTGGGGGTTTTAGTGACTTAAATGCACGAAACGAATTGGCCACTGTGTTGGGTGGAACTGGTGGTGGTTGAGGGTTCTGGTTCATAGCTAAATTCTGTCTCAATAGGTCCATAAATTGATTCAAGGGGTCTCCCCTTTGGTCCCCTTCCTGTTCAGTAGTTTCATAATCTTCCTCTTCATAATCCGACTCATCGATAGCCCTTTCATTCTGTCTAATATTCTCTACAGTATTGCTGCCTTGGTCTGCAACATTTGGATTTGCTCTTGTATTCCTTCGAGGTGGCATGATTCTGAAAGTAGATAAATAAAATTTTTCCATTAATTTCCCAAATTTGGGGCATAATGTCCATCATTTCCATATGCAGTAATTATACCATCAACTTACACATTTTATACACCATAATAATCAATATCCAGATATAAAACAACTCAACCGAATATAAGTAAACTACGCTGGTCAAGATAAATACGTTACAACCTGCGAATATATTTTTCATTAAAATAGATGCTTCATAATGTACATAGTTTAAACCTCAAAAGATACTAATACAGGCTACTGATACAACAAAAGTGCTACCACTAGTCCTCTAATCAAACTAGGATTAATACAGTAAATACTAGACTAATCCTCAAAATGACACCACTAAGGTGACTATAGTCTGATTAAGGACTAAGAACTCCCACTGCAACTCACGGTAGCCCTGCTCTGATGATAACCCTCAGCTGGGCCATAACAGATAAGATAACCTGATCTACCTCATCCCTCCACTCTGGCGCCCCTCTCCCTGCTGTCAACTCCCTGATATAAGTACGTGACCTCATCTTAATACTGATCAGTCCTGCGGATATCCCCTCTGGAATCTGGGCTGTCCTGCCCGAAGGTCCAGTCAACCTCTGCAACAACATATCCACCATATGACGGGACTGTGCCAATCATCCCTCCAAAAGCTGATAGTCTGGAGATATAGTAATATGAATAGCATCTCCTGCTGGTGGATGAGCCTGCGGTGGGGGTGCCTCTATAGGTGAAGGTGGGACTACAGGTGGGGGTGGATCATCAAATGGAGCTGTATCTGGCTCTGACTCCTCTGAAGGGTCCGAGTCCTCAAAAGGGTCTATCTCCTCCTCAGGGTCATCCAATGGGTCTGGACTCGGTGACGGTGATAGTACAGATGCTGGCACTAGGGCAGGTGGTAGGGGAATCATCTGGATGTCTCTAAATACTGGCTGCTCCTCTGTCTCAGTCTCAATCCTAGGACGCCTAGATGGTGGAACGTCCTCCTCCGCAACCTCTGGCCTCACTCTAACGTGACCTACCTGATCCGTCCCGACTGCTGGTCTCGGTCCTCCTACGTATGGTACTAGTGCCATCGAATAATCTGCCTCACCCAATCTAGCTGGTGGTCTCTGTCTCTGAACACGGGGTGTTGATGACATAGCATCTAAGTACTGATGCCTAGCTCTAGCTCTAGCTCTCCTCCTCAAACCTGCTATGACATGTGAAGGGATCTCAACACCGCGCTCCTCTAACTATATAGCCTCCTCCTCAGAAATCCCTCGCCATCCATCATGACTCGCCTCACCAGTCCGATCCTCCTCCTATAATGAGACATAACTTATATCAGTAATAATATATATAATCTTAATCCATACTTAGGGTCAGTACTATATCCGATAGCCCGACCTTGAACTCGATATGAATTCCCACGTTTTATTATATTTATATTCGTACCATGCCATTTAACTCTCTCGTTCCTGAGCAATATGACTCAGGGCTCTGATACCATTTCTGTGACAGCCCTAGATCCGGGGTCAGGGATCCAGGTCATCACGGTCCAATTTCCATTTAAACAAATTATATTCTTGGTACTTAAATAATTTAATGATGTTATATACGCATGCTGTTGACCCCACACTTATATCCACACACACACGCCAGTCATATGCTCATAGAACAATATCCAACATGATAACAGTTAAAGTAAAGTTATTATTATTACAGACCCAAAATATATAAGTAGTGTTGCTGAATAATACTTCTACAGGAAGCATATTCACAACCACAATATATTACAATCTTTCCTTAGTTATCTTACACACGTTACACATACCCTGAATATTAATAAATAAGGGCTACCTCGGGTATAGGCGATAGATCTCTATCGTACATCCCGACCCTTACCCGCTTCCGGGGCGTGGTGCGACGTATCGGCGGCATCGGCTATAGCTGTGGTGTAAACATAGGCAAGAGTGAGCTATACAGCTCAGCAAGAGATAATTTTTTTTAAAACTTGGTTTGGGTTAAACAATATATATATATATATATATATATATATATATATATATATATATATATATATATATATATATAAAAGAAAGACTTGAAAATACTTGATATGCATCTAATGAATATTTTAAATAAAATGTAAAAGGGTGCATTTGTAAAACAAAATGAAGAAAACATTTTCTAAGAACATTTATAATAAGGTTTGCATTAATAAAACATTTTTCTGAAAACATTTAAGTCATGCTTGAACAATAATAAACATGTCCAAATGTGCGTATAGAAATCTTGCTTGTGCAACCACACACCAACATAAACTTACTTATAATTAAATTCGACATCACTTTTCTTTCGATGCAAATATAATATCAGCTTCTCTTCAAATTCCTTAAAGCATTTACTTTTCATATTGTTCCTTCTTTTTTTTTTTTTACACTTAAGATTTTACTGCCAAAAACATTTTCACAATCCCTTTTTAAGAGTTTAGGGGAATTTTCACCGTAACCAAATACGTCAGGACGATGATCAGTCGCCCTCCGTATCTGTCCCTTTTTACTACTAGTAGAAGGAGGAAGGTTCTCCACTGCATCCCCCTGGAGGAAAGTTCTCCACAATCCCCCCTCGGCAACACATGGGCCGGAAATATAATATTGCAAGTTGGACCGCATTGAACTCAGTCCCAAAGATTGAATTCCCCTTTTTATCGAAAACATTTATTCAGAAAATTCCTTTCATCATTCCATAACTCATTTACCTCTTTTATACATAAAGTACCTTGTATTAATCATGTTCATAAATCTTTTTCAGAAATTAGGAAACACGTTCCTTGCCCAGTGGCAATATGAAATCATATATGCGTAGACACATTTTCGGTGAAACCATTTTTCCAAGCATTTATAATTTATTAAAGCAAAGTTTAAAGAACTCTTGCCTGGAAGGGGCGTAGGTATAACGTGTCCCTGGTCCGTCCGGCGATCTATAAACAATCCAAAATTATTCTTGTCAATCACTTGACATTTTTGATAAGCCAAGTATCTACTTTACTTAGCTAAAATACGTTTCTATGTTAACCCTTATTATTGCCATTATGAGCTGACACTTATTCGCTATCAAGGTACGTCATTACACTATACATGATAGATACTTAAGCTATATAAGTCTTAGGGTTTATTGTTTACTCGCGAAGATCATACCTCAACATTTAGTATCCATTTTCTAAGTGGTTTTCAAAGTTATCACCAAGTGTCCTTTTTGTAGGTTTCTTCGCACTTAACCTCGATTCAAACATTTTTATAAAATTGAAAAATGCTTATTTTGACATGAGGTTTTCTCCCACACCTTCCTTATGATATATAATATTTAATTACCTAGATGATCCACTGAATTTATCAAGTTATAGGGGTTTAATTGTTTTTACGAACTCGCACTTACATTTCTGAACGACTTTTAGTAAATCAGCAATATCTCCTAAACCGTACGTCAAAATGCTTCGATTCTTGCGCTAAAACGATCTATGGGTCGAAATCTATAAGGGTGGGTTAACTATTCATCAAGGTCAGGAGCTATTTCTCTCGGGTATTCCCTGTTTTAAGTGTTAAATGCAATTTCGGCATTATAACGACTATAAATCGGCTAATTCCAAAATTTCCACCTTTCCAAATCCATTGCTCAACTCTTATTTCAATACCTACACCATGTGGTCATCTTACCATCCATGGTTACAAGCACAACATTCATTCATATTCAACCAAACACTTATATATACTTAGATAATCATGCTCTCTAACTTTAACATAAACTAATCTCATAAGCCATGCATAATCTCATATTCAAGCTAGGGTTTCAAGAATATCATACCTTCCTTGGTGTATAAGTGAGCTTATCAAGCCTTGTTTGAACCTTATCTAGCCTTGGTATAGCTTATATGAGCAAGAGAAGCCATGAAACAAAGAGTTAGTTTATGTAATTACTCTTCATCATCACTTTCTCTTAAATTTTTGGATCATAATTAACTTAGTAAATGATGATGAGTTTACAACCATACCTTCTACTCTTCTCCCTCTTTAATATAGGCTATTAATTGTAATAATTGCTTGGTGAAATCTCCTTCCTCCCCTCCTTTCTACACCTTGGCCGAGAGCACCAAAACAAGGGTGTTTGTTTCTTCTTTTTTTTTTTTTTTAGCTAATACTCATCTAATCCTTGTATTATTGGTATTAATACTTGGATGCATCTCTTTTATGCGTTGTCAAACATCCAAGGGTGCCACTTGTAGGCTCCAAAACATGCATACCCCTTTTGGTATTAATACTAAAAGACCATCTTATTTATGGTTGACTTGCATTTAAGTCCCTTGAATTTCTCCTTTTTCCCACCAATTATATTCCCTTGCACTTTTTAATAATATAATTATAATATTATTAATATTATTCATATATTATAACTGTTTATTTATTTATTTCTCTAATGTGGCACAATTTCCTTAAATCAATATTAACTCCAATATTCCTTGTTTATTTCCTCTTTATTTCTTGCTCTAAAAAAAATGTCCTCGCGATTTCTCGAATATCCTCAATCTCTTTTACAAAATCACTTAACTTGTACCACATATCGATTTTGATAACATGAGATTAACTCCCTTTTTCCTTAAATACCATAGCTCCCTTTTTAGACGATAGATTATTCTTATCTAAATCTTCAACCAATTTCATCATTTATTGCACATAAACCTTCGAATCCAAATTCTTTAAAATATTCATTCATTAAAAGTACATCATAGCCATGATCACTATTCACTTACATACTCATTTACAACAAAAGTTTTAATTCTTCCAAAAATCTAGGTTCTTACAGTTACCACCCGATAGGGAAATCGAGTTTGCGATAGAATTAGCACTAGGAACCACACCAGTTTCTAAAGCCCCTTATCGATTAGCCCCCGTCGAGATGAAAGAGCTGGCCACTCAGTTACAAGAACTGTTAGACAAGGGCATGATAAGACCAAGTGTGTCCCCGTGGGGTGCCCAGTGTTGTTTGTAAAGAAAAAGGATGGTAGTATGAGGCTATGTATAGACTACAGAGAGCTGAATAAGTTAACCATTAAGAACAAGTACCCCTTGCCTAGGATTGACGACCTTTTTGACCAACTCAAGGTAGCAGTTCACTTTTCGAAGATAGACCTGAGAACAGGGTACCATCAGTTAAAGATCAAACCGGAAGATATACCCAAGACTGCTTTTCGCACTAGGTACGGCCATTATGAGTTTCTAGTGATGTCCTTTGGACTGACTAACGCCCCCGCGGCATTCATGGACTTGATGAACCGAGTATTTAAACTATACCTAGACAAGTGTGTCATAGTTTTCATTGATGATATTTTGATTTATTCAAAGACTGAGGAAGAACATGCGGAACACTTGAGGATAGTCCTAGGAATCCTAAGGGAAGAACAGTTGTATGCCAAATTCTCTAAATGAGAATTTTGGTTGAGGGAGGTACAATTCTTAGGTCATGTGGTTAGTAGTGAAGGAGTACTAGTTGACCCTGCCAAGATAGAGGCAATATCAAACAGGGAAAAACCGACCACCCCGACCGAAGTAAGAAGTTTCGTGGGACTAGCCGGATATCATAGAAGGTTTGTACAAGAATTTGCCAAGCTGGCAGCCCCATTGACCCGACTTACCAGAAAGACTGAAAAGTTTGTATGGGATGAGAAGTGTGAAAAGAGTTTTCAAGAGCTAAAGAAAAGATTAATGACCACCGCAGTGCTGGAACTTCTAGATGATAAGGGGGACTTTGTGATCTATAGTGATGCATCGTATAAAGGATTAGGTTGCGTGCTCATGCAGCATGGTAAGGTGATTGCATATGCTTCTCGACAGTTGAAGGAGTATGAAATGAATACCCTACCCATGATTTAGAGCTAGCCACGATAGTCTTCGCATTAAAGATATGGAGGCATTACCTATATGGAGAAAAGTGTGAAATTTACACAGATCATAAAAGCCTTAAGTACATCTTTACCCAGAAAGAATTGAATATGAGACAGAGAAGATGGCTAGAGTTAATCAAGGATTATGATTGTGAGATTCGTTATCATCCAGGAAAGGCCAATGTGGTGGCTGATGCCCTTACCAGGAAGGAAAGGCTCAAGAAGATGACTTCTGCAGAAGAATTGATAAAGGAAATTGAGAAGCTAGAAATCGAAGTTAAGACAAAATGAAGTAGCCAAGAAGTGTTAATGGGAATTCAAATCCAGCCTCCGTTATTGGAAAAGATTCGAATGTGCCAAGAGCAAAAGATGGAAGAGGAGAAGAACTCGGAGGAAAAAATATTGACCGGGGAGGAAATTAAGTGCGAAAGAGATGCAGGAGGAATCATGAGATATGCAATGAGAATTTGGGTCCCAAATGTTCAGGAACTAAAGGATGAAATCTTATATGAAGGACATAACTCGAGGTACTCGGTGTACCCAGGTACCACAAAGATGTACAGAGATTTGAAAGAATACTATTGGTGGCCCAACATGAAGAAAGATGTAACGGAATGGGTGAATAGATGTTTGACTTGCCAACGAGTAAAGGAAGAACACCAGCGACCTAGTGGACTGCTGCAACCCCTAGCGATTCCCGAATGGAAGTGGGAGCACCTAGCCATGGATTTTGTAATAGGACTCCCAAGGGCCAAGACTAACCACGATGGGATATGGGTAATCGTCGATAGGTTGACCAAGTCCGCCCACTTTCTCCCAATTAACGAGAGGTACACGATCGATAGATTAGTAGACATCTATATAAGGGAAATTTTGGTACGACATGGAGTTCCCATGACCATTGTATCCGATAGAGACCCGAGGTTTAACTCCAGGTTCTGGACGAGCTTTCAAGACTGTGTGGGAACCAAGCTAAACATGAGTACTGCGTACCACCCCCAGACTGACGGACAAAGTGAAAGAATAATTCAGACTTTAGAGGACATGTTAAGGGTATGCGTGATGGATTTCAAGGGAAGTTGGGAAGAGCACTTACCGCTGATCGAATTTTCTTATAACAACAGTTATCACTCAAGTATTGGTATGCCCCCGTATGAAGCCCTTTATGGTCGGAAATGTCGTTCTCCCTTATGTTGGGAAGAAGTTGGTGAAAGGAAGATATTAGGACATGAACTTGTACAACAGACAAGAGATGTGATAGTTCTAATCAGGGGAAGACTGGCAGCAACCCAAGACAGACAATGTAGGTATGCCGACCTAGCTCAGAAGGATAGAGAATATGAAGTAGGAGACATTGTACTGCTAAAGGTATCTCCCTGGAAAGGACGGATGAGATTTGGAAAGGAAGGAAAGTTGAGCCCGAGGTATATCGGACCCTTCGATATATTAAGGCGGATTGTACAAGTGGATTACGAGTTAGCCTTACGTCCAAGTCTGTAGCAAGTACATAACGTATTTCATGTGTCCATGTTGAGGAAGTACAACCCCGATGCCAAGCATGTGGTGGAGTATGAGCATGTAGATCTACAGCCAGACTTGTCTTACATAGAGCAACAAGTAGAAATTATGGACCACAAGGAGCAAGTACTTAGGAATAAGGTGGTCAGATTAGTCAGAGTTTTGTGGCAGAACCACAATGCAGAGGAATCCACCTGGGAGCTTGAAAGCGCAATGCAAGAGAAGTACCCCCATTTATTTTCAACTTGATTCCGGGACGGAATCCTTTTAAGGGGGGAAGGTTGTAAGAACCCGGATTTTTGTACTATTGTAAAATGATTTAAATGAATAGTAATTTCATTACTTAAAGGAAATGATTCCAAACACCACTTAGGTATGGTGAATATTTAAGATTCGAGTTCATATTATGGTTTCTTAAGTGAAATAATTGTATGTAAATGTCGCAGGAATTCGAAGAATCCTACTTCTCTAACGACCTACGTTTCATGAGGTATCGATAAATAAGAGTACTATAACAAGCCCAAGAGTTATATAATTTGAAAATGACCATGCAACCAAAGTACTAGGATAAAGAAATTAGAATGTTGAACCAAAAACATTTTAAGGATTATTGAAGATTAGCATGGAAATTAAGGAATAAATATTGTACCAGGAATACGCGAGAATAGTATGATGTAGAGTAAATAAATTAAATACATATATGCATACAATGAATTATAGTATTAAGTGGTGTATTATACCATTAGTTAGTGGAAGAGAATACAAGGAAGCTAATTGGCAATCAAGGAAGTCAACTTGGCAATTAAGGAGAAAATGTCCATTACCATTAGCAAAAGTGATTCACTATAATTATTATGTTACGGGTAATTGATTTATTTGCTAAAGGACCAGCTAAGTTATGATAGAAGGCATTACAACCATTTCAAACAAGTAGTAGCCAAGATTGAAGTAAGCAAAACTCCAAGAACTCTCCATTTCGGCCAAACAGACAGCAGCCCAGTAAAACAGCCATATCTCCCTCATTTCTCAATGCAATTTTGTTTTATTTAGCTTGTTAGAAAGGTATTGAGATACTCTACAACTCTTATTCAGGAGCCTCGTTCAGATAAGTAAGGTAAGATCCTCGTTTTTCCAGTTCTTTCAAGAGAGGTCATGCTGACTCCGAAAATTTTAAACTTGGTTGTTTAGGTCTTGAAGGTTAAAGGTTGTTAAAGCTATCTAAGGTGTTTTTACAGAAAGTCAAGCTTGTTTAAGGTTGTTAAGACTCCAAGGAAGGTAAAACACTCACACCCACCTTAAATGTAACACCCCCTGATCCGGGGTCAGGGATCTGGTGGTTACGGTCTTACATCCATTAATAATACTTGACTTGAGTCCACAATAAATAAATCACATGCTGTGACCCCACAATAATATCCACTCACACGCACAACAGTTATAGTCCCAGAGATGAAATTGAAATAAGTCTTACATTAAAGGGTTACGAATAAACGTTATTACAATCCCAAAAGGATAACATCATAAGTTTAACAGTTTTGCCGTTGATTACATTAATTATACATATAGTTAAACAGGAAACAAAAGCTGTCTAACTATGCTACCTCAGCAATGGCAGCTAGCATCTCAGCGGGGAGTCCGTTGGGTCGGGTAACCCGCTTGCGCCGAGTGCGCCTGATGCGAGCCATCTGTCCTAGCTATTGTTGTGACATAATATGAACAAAGCAAGGGTGAGCGAAAGCCCACCAACAATAATATAACTGAACAGTGATACATATATACAGCAGTTCAAAATATCCTTTGAAACCATATGCCATGCATTAATGAGGTTATTGCCAGTATAATATAAAGGATGAAGTTACCAGGTAACTTAAAGTATTTGTTTGTAGAAATATCTGCTACATCAAAAGTAAGCGAGATATTCTCATTGTCATTAAAAAGAGGAACTTGCATGAAAAGATTGCAATTCCAGTTATGAACACTTTTCCAGCTCTGCCAACAATAATCATGTTGTAGGAAATAAATAAGTTTGGATGATGAACCAATGATGGAGTATTCACCGCGCCCGCTGTTCCAATCTTGATGATCAGTCGAGATCGTACAGCTCAAATTAGATTTACTACCGGTAGAAGGAAGAACTGACGGCTTTACTTGTCTACCGCCTTACTAGCTCTCCCCGGCCAACGGTTGGGCCAAAGGGGATGGACCGGCGCTACTCGGCCTCTTACACGACTCCTAGTTCAAATAGAATTCATGATTCTGAATGTAACGTTCGTCCCCCTTTCCCCAAGTATAATACTTGTTGATAAGACTCTACAAGGTAGTCGTATCTAGTTGGAAAGGAAAATTCACCAATAACTTCCAAGCTGTGGCTTGGTATCGAATATCAACTTGTTCCAACAATATTACCCCTCGAAAGATGAGAAGGTAAACAACGACTTAATAAGTCAACAGCACCCGAGTTGCGAGTGAAGAGAATACTCTATGACCGGGAAGTCGACAAGATAAATAACATTTTCCAAGTAAGGTTCCCTTATTATTAGAGAGGTAGACTCAAAGAAGAATGATGTCTGAGAACCTTTCTTGATATAAGATTAATAATAATATGACTCCGAGGTATTTTCTGTAATAATCGAAGAAGATAAACCTTATTGAGGTTATTCTAAGTATGAAATAAATATTCAGAGAATATTTATTGAATTAAAAATATTTAAAGAATATTTAAGAATATTAAAGGATATCTTTAATCAGGGTATTTTCCAAAATAATCCCTGAAGAAATATCAGGAGAATATTTATTGAATAAATAACTATTTAAATGAATATTCAAAATAATATTCATTAATTAATAGGACCTGAAAGGAATATTTAAGACAATATTCATAATTAATTAGGAATTTAAATGAATATTCAAAAAGTAATATTCATTTAATGAATAATATTCTAAATGAATATCAAGTAATATTCATTTAGTAATCCAAGCTTTAAAGGAATATTCGATAAATAAATCAAGCTTCAGATGAATATTAAAATAATATTCATCAAATAATTAATATCCTAAATGAATATTCAAAAGTAATATTTATTTAATAAAATAATATTCTAAATGAATATCCAAATAATATTCATTTAGTAGTCTCATCTTTAGAAGAATATTCGAAATAATAATCGATAAATAATTCGACTCTGAATGAATATTAAAATAAATATTATTCGTCGAATAGTTACGTTCAAATAATTATTTGAAGTAAGGATCGTTAAATAAATAATCTCGAACGAATATTCAAATAATATTCGTCGCCCGAATAATGGAAAATATTTACTTAAATATTTTCCTCCGAGGTAATCTCGATATATCAAGAAATATTGACTCCCGGTCTATATTTGATGAATAAGATGTATACGCCCTTCTATGAGGGTCTTACAATAACCGGCTTATAGTTGATACGATAGCTATCTAATTTATAAGCCAATAACAATCAGGGAACAAGCATAATGATATAACTTGAAAGTAGGCATGCATGCTATGGCATATGTATACAGAAAACATATTTATATATTTATTCAATCACAACAACAGCCTAAAAGAAGGGAATTGAAACTTGCCTGGTAGTCGAGTACGGTAAGGGGTAGTGGTAGCGGGTCCCGGGTCAGCTTGGTGATCTATAAATAGCCAAGGCATTCGGGATTAATCACTTAACATCTTAAAAGTTAAGTTATACTTAAATCGAAACACGTTCTCGAGTTATCTCGTTATACCCCTTTTAGTGGATTCCTTTTATCATCGATCCGACCCGACATTCGTTCGTTAATACGACATGTCATTGTACTTACACTTGGGACATACTTAAGTCATACAAGTTCTAAAGTCGATCGTTACAAATCAATATTATGCTCCGAGTTTTATCGCCCGTTTTCTAAGTGTTTTACCGAAGTTATAATCAAGCGGGTTTTTAGGGGTTCGTTTGCGATTAACTTTGATTCGAACATTTATATAAAATCGGAAAACGATCCGTTTCACATGAGGTTTTCTCTCACACCTTTCTTTTTACCTCTAGTATTTAATTACTAAGATTCGCCACTGACTTACGTATTTTACGAGGGTTCAATTTTAATAACGAACTCGTACTTACGGTTTCGAACGTCTTTTAGTGAATTGGCCATAATTCCTAAACCGTAAGTCCGTTTCACATGATCTTTATATCAAAATGAAGCTTATAACATGATCTATCTTGCCATGGTAGAACATGATACTGGACAGTGACTTATGGCTACTGTCAAACACGATTTCTTAAGGTTAACAAAAATCGGGCATTACGACGGCTATAAATCGGACGTTCCATAAATCGTAATCAACAACCCAAGCCACACCGGGCATCTAAACAACTTATACACATAATAAGCATCTCAACAAGTCCAGAATCTACTGATCTTAGCATCAAAATCATCATGTTAATCAAATCACTAAATCACTAACTAAGCATGCTTATAACATGAACATAATCATAACTAAGCTAGATCCATCAAGAACATGCTTAAAACTCAAAGTAGATCTAGGGTTTTCAATTCTTATACCTTCCTTGGAGTATGTACTAGCCTCACAAATATGGTCCTTGGATAGCCTTAAGTTAGCTAGGATCAATCATGAAAACAAGAAAAACAAAGATTAGTTCTTGAAAACACTATTCATCATCATCTTTGATGATTTATTTGAAAATGGAAAAAGATGAATTTGAAGCTGAAATTTCTAGGGGATCTAAGCTATGATATGAAGTAATCACCATAAATATTTCAAGATCAAATGATGGTTGGAAGCCTTACTTCTAGCACCTTGGCAGAATTTTTCAAGGAAGAAAGGAAAATGGAGAGTTCTTTATGTTTGCTTGGTAGTTTTGATAATAATTCATAAAGTGATGAGCCTTGGATGATATCTCATCTCTTTTTACTTTATTAAAGTGCTTTTGGAATGAATGGTGAGATTTGAAAGCATGTGTATCACTTGGATTGATTTATGGCTAACTAGAGTTTGATTTGGCTAACTACTAGTTCAATCCTTAACATGCTAGTTACTTAGCCCACTTGGTTGCTAGATATTTATCTAGTAGCTTATGCATGACTCTTGCTTCCACTGCTTGTTTCTTTTGTCCGGTTATTGCTAGTTTCGATTGATCGTTCGGGCGAATAACTAAGTAGTTTCACCTCTAGGGTTTACCGGGAAATTTCTCGATATTCATAATACCTTCCCCAATCCTTAATATAATCCTCGTGATGACCATGTAGGATATTTAATCTCGATACGAACTTAATCCGTAATCTAGGATTCGTTCGCTTTATTGATTAATCACGTTATAACGTTTTAGCGGTTTCTAGAACGCTTGTTTCACTGCCTCAGTGGTTTCCTACCTTCATTCTTAAATCAAATATAATAACATCCCAAAATATCAAATCCTCAAAGTTAATATCTCAATTCTTGGATTATAATAATATTTAATCCACTGTCCGGTCAAATATTATACCGAAAAAGAATTTGGAATTTCTGAATTCCGATCGTCTCTACATTCACTTATTTCCTCCGCGTATTACTAATATGACTTCGAAACATCCATATCACGTCCCGTACATAGGGTGGCGTGAAAAGTTTTCCAACTTACAAAATCACTATTCATCCACCAAATTACTATGCATGTACAGGAAACACTATACACGTACGGGAAAGACTATGCACGTACGGGAAATACTATGCACGTATGGGAAACACTATGCACGTACGGGAAACACTATGCACGTACTCATTTCCCTTCAAGGATCCATTAGCTCCTTCCTGGATGGTAGATTATTCTTATCTAGGTCCTCAACCATCGAATTACTCTATTCTAACAATATACCAATGCATCAGGATCATTGTCCAAAGCAATATCCATTCATTACAATCATTATTCTTTGAAACCACCATTCATTAGAGCTGGTGACCTTGTTGTCGGAATCATTGTTCCTCATTTTATCATTACTTAATAAAAAGTTTTAATTATATCCAAAATCTGGGGTTCTTACAGTCTCCCCTCCTTAAAAGGATTCCGTCCCGGAATCAGGTAGGAAGCAAATAGTCGTTTGCCTGTCGTTCACTTTTTAGCTTCCCGGTCAATTCTTAGTCGTTCTACCCTTCCTCAGCACATCTTCTAGTGCTACAATCCATACTGTATCCTTTTTCCATCAACGTTGCTACTTTTCGTACAACTCACTATCCGGGTTATACTCTTACTCAGTCTTATCCTTATTGATACCTGCAGTAACATTGGTATCACTATCACCCTACGAATTCGGAGGTAACCTCGCTCGTACTGTGCATTTCCTGATCGCTTTAATCTTCGCAATCTCGATCAATATAGAGAAGTGGAAAGATTTATTGAGATATCACTATGATCAATTGAACATTTGTTATATTGCATAGTTAGTACAGAAGGGGCCAGCCTTTAGTACTTGACAAGCAATTAAACAAGTTATGGTATTCCACCTAGACTTCTATCACATAGACAGATAGTCACGTAGCAGTACCTCCCCTCCTAAAAGGGTTGTTCTTCTCAATTCATAAAGATGATGAATAAGAGAGAAGAAGAGAACAGAGTTCTAAAGGATTATAGAAAGCTTTCATGATTGTAGAATATCATACTCAGAATTTACCTCTGAACTATAGAGGTTTATCAAAGAAGAAATTAATCATAATTATATCCAATACTATTTGATCGCAATCTCACCTGACAACATATCTTGCTACTTTGTCCATTATTCTATGGACAAATACTCTTGTTCAATTTTAGCGATACTCACATTCGGGAAATCCTTCAACCTTTCAGGTTAAATGTTAGATTTCTCACTTGACATCATTATTACTGACATCCCATATCATGTTACTAGCTTTTTCATAACTATAATATTGACACTATCAGGTTGTCATCCTGAGAATTCATTAGAAAACCCATTCATAACATTCCTTGCTTCTCATTCCATAGTTGCTTTCCCAGCCTTTTTTTTATCAATCACATCCTTCTTATTATCTAATTCTTACTCATTTCTATTATTTACTTTCACCTTCACCTCTTTATTGAGACACCTTTTTGCACTTGGTACCTCCTTATCGGTATTCCGTCACATTTATTCTATAATCATCACGTTATTCCAATTTAAACTTTCCGAAATGAATCTGGCCCGATCCCTTTAACTTAGATTCATATAATCTACTTCTGCCAACCTT
This sequence comes from Saposhnikovia divaricata, assembly GCA_036435485.1. Lineage (NCBI taxonomy): Eukaryota > Viridiplantae > Streptophyta > Magnoliopsida > Apiales > Apiaceae > Saposhnikovia > Saposhnikovia divaricata. The sequence continues at coordinate 152,558,555 of CM071594.1, forward strand.
GTTTCTCATCACTTGTTCTTTTCTATCCGTGGTTTTCCACAAGTTGTCTTTCGTAAGTCAGACCAGGTCGTATATCTACATGCTCGTACTCCTATCATCTGTTGAACATCTGCATTTTACTGGCGTAGCCTTGCCACATGAAAACCCGTTATGACCGTGCTATAAGTTTTGGGGGTAAGGCTGGCTCGAGAACACTTTTGAACTCTCAAATGGCCCAATAAGTCTCGGGCTCAACTGCCCTTCCCTCCAAGTCTCATTAATTCTTTCTACGGGAATACATTTGGCATCATGAATCATCAACCTCATATTCTCTATCTGGTTTGCGCAGAAATACACTAACACAAACTTGCTTGTCATTCATCAACATGCCATTTAGTTTATCAATAGCAGCACTTTCTTTATCTTTACGTTGTCATCTACTTTCTTAGAAGAATCACCATCGCTTGTTGTTTACGTAGTGCGTTAATAGCTAACCCTACGGGTTTCAAATCATTTAGGGAGACAAAGTAATCACTATTCCTTATCCATAAGGAACACTTCCTGAACTTGATGTAGATATAACATGAAGTAGATAGAATTGCAGAAGAGTTTCATGCATCGCAGCTTGGTTCGGTTGATGAAACTATCACTTATGCATCTTCCATAAAAGACTGGAATCCTAACGGTTTACTTCATCAATTTTTTTACCATGGTCATGGTTTGCCTCAAAACGGGACCTTCTAAGGTACGTAATATGCTTAAGACTCCATCAGGAATCCAATCTTTACTTAAACTATTATTACTGTCAATTCTTGCACAGTCATCAGAAGGAATGTAAATTCCTCCATTCCGATATGACCTTCAAGGTCCTTCCAAATATCATTCTGTTTCTTCGGTATGAACATTTGTAATTATTCCTTTATACTTAGATTGTCGGCCACCTCATTGGCCTTTCCTGATACTAACAATTTCTTGTAATCCATGTTCTCTGGATACATTCTAACTCAAACTTTTTTACCTCATTCCCATCACTGTTGGGTTAAAGCATTCTCCATTAAGCTCTGCTGAAGGAGAAAATATAACTATGAGTCTTTTTTTTCCATAAGTCATTGCTTCCACCTTCCCGTGGGAACTTTATCAAAGTTACTCTCGATCATACCTAGGATATTTGTTCTCTTAGTTCTTTCTTGTTCTAGGATAATCTCAACCTTTGTTGGTTCAATCCATACTTTCCCATGGTTTCACACATGCCTCGTCTGGCATAATTATTTCTATGTCATATATTCCCTACCAAACTTCCATTTTGAACTTCAGAATATTACCTTTTTCCTTATAAGGTTTCTTAGGTAATCCTCATCATTCTTCCTGTATTTTATGGGTACAGGGCACATCAAAATATCAGTAATTAATCATATAATAATTCTGTCTATATACCTTTCAAAACTGCTCTTTTTTTTTATAAATCCTCAAAGTTTGATGTCGCCTTAATCAATTCAATTTATATCATCCAAATTCACAATGTCCTTTATTAGGGGTAATGCCATCCCTTGTCCATTCCCCAGGGTTTGCCTTACTCTATGGATATCTTATCCTTAATTCAACTGCCAAGGAATTCCTGCATCCTATAATTGGCAATCAAATCATGTATCCTTAATAAGGGTCTCTTTTCAATCATTCTTATTTGATAATCGATCGGTAGCTTACTGCTAATTTCTTCTTTCTGATAGTGGTCAACCTATTTGACCTTCCAAAAGACAACGTATGTCTATCTGCTCTCTTACAGAACTTGTTAATGGTAGCAAGGATGTTCTGAAAGATATTGGTCGAGTTCAACGTGAATTTCCTAGTGCTTATCGTTCTTTGCAAAGGTACTTGCCTCAGAGAAAATTCCTACAGCATATTGTTCAATTTCTGACCATTTCTATACTCTCTTCATATACCTTCATTGTTTACTTTCCTCCGTCATAATATATTCATGGTATTCATGATACCCTAACATCATACATCTCAAGTCATTATACTCCCATTTTACTCGTAATCTTGGACAACCATATACACATGAGTCACTTTAGTACGGGTGACCCCATCCCAAAAAGGTCTAGTGAATTCCCAATCAAAACATGGGCTGTTCAGCAGAAGATTCCTACGATCTCATTAATGTTTCCTTTATATCAGAAGGCCTTGCAGTCGGTGCTTTCTTAGAAGCAACCCTGCTTTGTCCTTTCATTGATGGTCTAGTCACTTGATAATCCTTTGTGACTTGGCCTCAACTGGCCACAAAAATATAAATATAAATATATATATATATATATATATATATATATATATGATTTTAGGGGTTGGCTAATAGCATTACTTTTCTAGCAATTGCCGGCATAGCGCCTTCTTTGATACTTTTCTACCTTTCTAAAACTTTACTTCATGTTAGTCTTAATCGACTATTCGGCACCGTCTCTGGTCACCTTTCCTCTATTTTTATCTTTTCAACTATTCTTATCACTACCACGTGCCACGCAAGCTTACCATTCCTGGCATAACAGCCTTTTCATTTAAGTCAATCCTGGAATTTCTCAGTCCGGCTGGTTTCTTACTTACATTTCCTGTTTCCGTCCAATCTCACTTCATCATTTTATCTCTACCATCGATTGTAATACTCAGGGTCCGTCTACTAACCCATATATGACGGCAACCTTACCCAATCCACAGGGTTCGCTCCAGTTTCCATTCTCTTCAATGATGTTCTCTGATAATCAGAAAGACAAGATTTGCCAAAATTCGATGAATTCCTTTTTTTGTTGAATCAGGGAAATTTTGGTCAATCTATTCACCTACTTGTAACATTAAGGAGACCAATTTCGAAACCTGAAGAATAGTTCTATGAACCTCCAAGCAGGTAGAACCATAAGCAGTCATAATTAACGAAATAATCGTCATCAGGTTGGAAGTTTAACCACTGGAGAGGAACCAATTATATACATCCTTTAGAGGGGAATCAACAGTTTCAAACTGAAACCAGTCACAACTTCCTGATACCTATATGTCCTGATATTCAATATTACCAAATGTTAGTCTACCCAACCACTAGTCTCAGCAGGAACCTTACCGTCGGAGTTGGTTGTTCCAAAAAATTTGGCACTACTAAGGCCATCCGAACCTGGTGAACCGTGTTGTCCAAATGCATCCGCCAGTACTTTGTCATGCTGCGCAAGCACACATCCTAATCCTTTATGTGAAGCGTCGTTGGAAGCACAAAGTCTCCTTTTTCCATTAAGCAATGCCAACTCTTGGTCATTACCACTTTCATCTTTTAGCTCCAGGAAGATTTTCTCACATTTTTCCCTTTAACTGCTGATCGTATTACTTGATCCATTATAATTCCGTGTCGGAGTAAACTTAAGGTAACTACTATAATCCATTCAAAGAAAAGAAAGAATTTAATATTCCTCTGAGTCACATGCATCTAACATTTCTGGTTCATCATTTCACTGAGTTAAATTAACCCTATACTTAGTCTCTGACAATAGTCTCATTACGAGTTCATCTTGACTCACTGGTCTTATCTTCCGGTAGGTTCTGAGATCATTGTCTTCCTTACTACTTTCTTATATAACTTTATCCAATCATGCTGTCACTTCCCAATGTTTTCACTTTCTAACTGATTCATTCATAAAATGGACATTTTCCTGAATAAAACAACTTCATCAACCTCAATTTGGTTCCATAAATTACAACCTATGACATCTGCCTTCTCATGGCGAATTATTACTGACAATATTCATACTTATTCATTTATCAAATGATATGGCACTTACTGCCTCTTCTCAACTATTCCTAGGGACTCTGCTCCTCGCCTTATATCGATGCCTTTGATAATCATACATCCTACTAGCACTCTTTTCGTTAATATGAAAGTCTCTAATGATTCTCATCTATTCCCGTATAAGATCTCAAGTAATTCTTCCAATCCGTCTTACTTGCTGGTACTACCTCCAGTAGTCCAGCCACGAATCCAACATGAATCTTCAGTTCTCTTGCTAATAGCTTAGTTCTTTATGCCCACTTTTCTGAGCTCTATACCTTAATCATCTCAGTCTTTCTGGCTGCAGCCCTCATTCCTCGAGGGTAAGCTCCTTATCCTAACAAGATTTTCCTTATCTGCTGGAACCTCTTCCGGGTCTCCAGTAGGGTACTCCATCGAATTACCCGCTGATCTTCAGCATATAAAGCATCATCGCGCTGCTGCTCGTATGCCTTAAGGTCTGTCACCTTACTCGTCGATACGATATCGAGATAAGTTACTATCATGATACTTACGAGTTCCCATAACGGTTTTATATGTCATCACCACATTAAGTAGTCCGACTATGAACTTGGCAAGAGTTCTTATTATCTTATGGAATTTATTGTTTTAACGTCACCTCATCTCTGGGGTTTATAACGTACGCTCTGATACCACTTCTGTAACACCCCCTGATCCGGGGTCAGGGATCTGGTGGTTACGGTCTTACATCCATTAATAATACTTAACTTGAGTCCACAATAAATAAATCACATGCTGTAACCCCACAATAATATCCACTCACACGCACAACAGTTATAGTCCCAGAGATGAAATTGAAATAAGTCTTACATTAAAGGGTTACGAATAAACGTTATTACAATCCCAAAAGGATAACATCATAAGTTTAACAGTTTTGCCGTTGATTACATTAATTATACATATAGTTAAACAGGAAACAAAAGCTGTCTAACTATGCTACCTCAGCAATGGCGGCTAGCATCTCAGCGGGGAGTCCGGTGGGTCGGGTAACCCGCTTGCGCCGAGTGCGCCTGATGCGAGCCATCTGTCCTAGCTGTTGTTGTGACATAATATGAACAAAGCAAGGGTGAGCGAAAGCCCACCAACAATAATATAACTCAACAGTGATACATATATATAGCAGTTAAAAATATCCTTTGAAACCATATGCCATGCATTAATGAGGTTATTACCAGTATAATATAAAGGATGAAGTTACCAGGTAACTCAAAGTATTTGTTTGTAGAAATATCTGCTACATCAAAAGTAAGCGAGATATTCTCATTGTCATTAAAAAGAGGAACTTGCATGAAAAGATTGCAATTCCAGTTATGAACACTTTTCCAGCTCTGCCAACAATAATCATGTTGCAGGAAATAAATAAGTTTGGATGATGAACCAATGATGGAGTATTCACCGCGCCCGCTGTTCCAATCTTGATGATCAGTCGAGATCGTACAGCTCAAATTAGATTTACTACCGGTAGAAGGAAGAACTGACGGCTTTACTTGTCTACCGCCTTACTAGCTCTCCCCGGCCAACGGTTGGGCCAAAGGGGATGGACCGGCGCTACTCGGCCTCTTACACAACTCCTAGTTCAAATAGAATTCATGATTCTGAATGTAACGTTCGTCCCCCTTTCCCCAAGTATAATACTTGTTGATAAGACTCTACAAGGTAGTCGTATCTAGTTGGAAAGGAAATTCACCAATAACTTCCAAGCTGTGGCTTGGTATCTAATATCAACTTGTTCTAACAATCTTACCCCTCGAAAGATGAGAAGGTAAACAACGACTTAATAAGTCAACAGCACCCGAGTTGCGAGTGAAGAGAATACTCTATGACCGGGAAGTCGACAAGATAAATAACATTTTCCAAGTAAGGTTCCCTTATTATTAGAGAGGTAAACTCAAAGAAGAATGATGTCTGAGAACCTTTCTTGATATAAGATTAATAATAATATGACTCCGAGGTATTTTCTGTAATAATCGAAGAAGATAAACCTTATTGAGGTTATTCTAAGTATGAAATAAATATTCAGAGAATATTTATTGAATTAAAAATATTTAAAGAATATTTAAGAATATTAAAGGATATCTTTAATCAGGGTATTTTCCAAAATAATCCCTGAAGAAATATCAGGAGAATATTTATTGAATAAATAACTATTTAAATGAATATTCAAAATAATATTCATTAATTAATAGGACCTGAAAGGAATATTTAAGACAATATTCATAATTAATTAGGAATTTAAATGAATATTCAAAAAGTAATATTCATTTAATGAATAATATTCTAAATGAATATCAAGTAATATTTATTTAGTAATCCAAGCTTTAAAGGAATATTCGAGATAATATTCGATAAATAAATCAAGCTTCAGATGAATATTAAAATAATATTCATCAAGTAATTAATATCCTAAATGAATATTCAAAAGTAATATTTATTTAATAAAATAATATTCTAAATGAATATCCAAATAATATTCATTTAGTAGTCTCATCTTTAGAAGAATATTCGAAATAATAATCGATAAATAATTCGACTCTGAATGAATATTAAAATAAATATTATTCGTCGAATAGTTACGTTCAAATAATTATTTGAAGTAAGGATCGTTAAATAAATAATCTCGAACGAATATTCAAATAATATTCGTCGCCCGAATAATGGAAAATATTTACTTAAATATTTTCCTCCGAGGTAATCTCGATATATCAAGAAATATTGACTCCCGGTCTATATTTGATGAATAAGATGTATACGCCCTTCTATGAGGGTCTTACAATAACCGGCTTATAGTTGATACGATAGCTATCTAATTTATAAGCCAATAACAATCAGGGAACAAGCATAATGATATAACTTGAAAGTAGGCATGCATGCTATGGCATATGTATAACAGAAAACATATTTATATATTTATTCAATCACAACAACAGCCTAAAAGAAGGGAATTGAAACTTGCCTGGTAGTCGAGTACGGTAAGGGGTAGTGGTAGCGGGTCCCGGGTCAGCTTGGTGATCTATAAATAGCCAAGGCATTCGGGATTAATCACTTAACATCTTAAAAGTTAAGTTATACTTAAATCGAAACACGTTCTCGAGTTATCTCGTTATACCCCTTTTAGTGGATTCCTTTTATCATCGATCCGACCCGACATTCGTTCGTTAATACAACATGTCATTGTACTTACACTTGGGACATACTTAAGTCATACAAGTTCTAAAGTCGATCGTTACAAATCAATATTATGCTCCGAGTTTTATCGCCCGTTTTCTAAGTGTTTTACCGAAGTTATAATCAAGCGGGTTTTTAGGGGTTCGTTTGCGATTAACTTTGATTCGAACATTTTTATAAAATCGGAAAACGATCCGTTTCACATGAGGTTTTCTCTCATACCTTCCTTTTTACCTCTAGTATTTAATTACCAAGATTCGCCACTGACTTACGTATTTTACGAGGGTTCAATTTTAATAACGAACTCGTACTTACGGTTTCGAACGTCTTTTAGTGAATCGGCCATAATTCCTAAACCGTAAGTCCGTTTCACATGATCTTTATATCAAAACGAAGCTTATAACATGATCTATCTTGCCATGGCAGAACATGATACTGGACAGTGACTTATGGCTACTGTCAAACACGATTTCTTAAGGTTAACAAAAATCGGGCATTACGACGGCTATAAATCAGACGTTCCATAAATCGTAATCAACAACCCAAGCCACACCGGGCATCTAAACAACTTATACACATAATAAGCATCTCAACAAGTCCAGAATCTACTGATCTTAGCATCAAAATCATCATGTTAATCAAATCACTAAATCACTAACTAAGCATGCTTATAACATGAACATAATCATAACTAAGCTAGATCCATCAAGAACATGCTTAAAACTCAAAGTAGATCTAGGGTTTTCAATTCTTATACCTTCCTTGGAGTATGTACTAGCCTCACAAATCTTGTTATGGTCCTTGGATAGCCTTAATTTAGCTAGGATCAATCATGAAAACAAGAAAAACAAAGATTAGTTCTTGAAAACACTATTCATCATCATCTTTGATGATTTATTTGAAAATGGAAAAAGATGAATTTGAAGCTGAAATTTCTAGGGGATCTAAGCTATGATATGAAGTACTCACCATAAATATTTCAAGATCAAATGATGGTTGGAAGCCTTACTTCTAGCACCTTGGCAGAATTTTTCAAGGAAGAAAGGAAAATGGAGAGTTCTTTATGTTTGCTTGGTTGTTTTGATAATAATTCATAAAGTGATGAGCCTTGGATGATATCTCATCTCTTTTTACTTTATTAAAGTGCTTTTGGAATGAATGGTGAGATTTGAAAGCATGTGTAGCACTTGGATTGATTTATGGCTAACTAGAGTTTGATTTGGCTAACTACTAGTTCAATCCTTAACATGCTAGTTACTTAGCCCACTTGGTTGCTAGATATTTATCTAGTAGCTTATGCATGACTCTTGCTTCCACTGCTTGTTTCTTTTGTCCGGTTATTGCTCGTTTCGATTGATCGTTCGGGCGAATAACTAAGTAGTTTCACCTCTAGGGTTTACCGGGAAATTTCTCGATATTCATAATACCTTCCCCAATCCTTAATATAATCCTCGTGATGACCATGTAGGATATTTAATCTCGATACGAACTTAATCCGTAATCTAGGATTTGTTCGCTTTATTGATTAATCACGTTATAACGTTTTAGCGGTTTCTAGAACGCTTGTTTCACTGACTTAGTGGTTTCCTACCTTCATTCTTAAATCAAATATAATAACATCCCAAAATATCAAATCCTCAAAGTTAATATCTCAATTCTTGGATTATAATAATATTTAATCCACTGTCCGGTGAAATATTATACCAAAAAAGAATTTGGAATTTCTGAATTTCGATCGTCTCTACATTCACTTATTTCCTCCGCGTATTACTAATATGACTTCGAAACATCCATATCACGTCCCGTACATAGGGTGGCGTGAAAAGTTTTCCAACTTACAAAATCACTATTCATCCACCAAATTACTATGCATGTACAGGAAACACTATGCACGTACGGGAAACACTATGCACGTACGGGAAATACTATGCACGTATGGGAAACACTATGCACGTACGGGAAACACTATGCACGTACTCATTTCCCTTCAAGGATCCATTAGCTCCTTCCTGGATGGTAGATTATTCTTATCTAGGTCCTCAACCATCGAATTACTCTATTCTGACAATATACCAATGCATCAGGATCATTGTCCAAAGCAATATCCATTCATTACAATCATTGTTCTTTGAAACCACCATTCATTAGAGCTGGTGACCTTGTTGTCGGAATCATTGTTCCTCATTTTATCATTACTTAATAAAAAGTTTTAATTATATCCAAAATTTGGGGTTCTTACATTAAACTTCATGAGTTATAAGTGATTTGAAAGGTTGATGCAAGTGTGTACATGATTAAGGGGATTGTGATGCTTTAAGCTTTATAAGTATGGATAAAGTTTTGGATAGTGATAAATGGATGTTACCACTGGTCTTATAGACCCTTGATGATGTTTATATGATCTTGATGTTGTGTGGTTCCTTTAAGTGGTTTAATGGAATTTATGGAATTTAGAAATGATCGATTATAGTCGTTATAATGTCAAATTCCCATTAGACCTCTAGGACAGAAACTCACGAATGGTTAAAGCATGATTTCTGAACAAAACTGCTTAAGAACTTGAAGATCTGACCTTGCAGTGTATTTGAGAATTTGAATCGACTAAAAACGATTTACGGTTTTTGAGTTATGCTCGTCTTAGTGAAACCGGTTAAAAACGGACGAATCGTAAAATGGACTCACTTTGAAAAGCCAAACGAGCCCTGTAAAAATGGTTTTTATTCTGTAAACGAGCCTTGGACTGAATTAATAACAGATTCAGTAAGATCAAATGATCTTGTCCTAAGTGTAGAACAATCTTACATGATTGACTCTGAGTAGAATCAATTACCTCAGCATTCTCCCAAGCTTGTGAAACAGCTACTTGATTAATTTGTGGAGATGCTGTCAAGGCATAGCTTAATGGTCCTTTAGCCATAAAGTCCATTATCGGGTGAAAATCATTTGACACTCCTTCCTTGTTGGTGATAGCTGCAACATGATTGTTCATCATAAAATCAAAGTCACCAAACTTGAAAGCTACTTATTTGGGTAGTCTTCTTTGAGTTGCCATTTTGATCTTAAAAGAACTTAAGAAATCTTTGAAATTGATTAGTGATTTTGAGAACTCGAGAGTGTTTTTGCTTTAGAGAATGAAATTAGAGAAAGCAATTACACGATTAGAGTGTCAAAATAATTATATTTCAAAAATCCTTCAGACCCATTATCCCACGTTGACACGTAGGTTGACAGGTGTCAGTCCCTGAAAAATGCAGTTACCCATGACTTTTGGAAAATAAAATCCAAAAATGATTTCAAGTAAATAAGTCAAGGTAAAAACAAGATAAAAATCAATACTGATCAGTTTCCTCTTCCTGATGTGATCTTTTCATCAGGATAATCACACGATTCAATGTGATTTTTGAATAAAAAGAATTACTAATCCTGATGTGAACACACTCGTATTACTGATCAATATCATCCTGATTCCAGAGACTAAATAGAGTTTCCACATGGCATTTTCTTTTACCTGAAAAAGAAATAACAAAATCAATTGGTTAAATTCATTCAATATTTCTTGAAAATACAAGAAATACAGTCACACATAATTATGACTGAATGCATTGATATCTCCCAAATGTCTGTTCAGCTTCCCACGTCGTTCTATAAAAGAAACCGATGTCTTATGCCATTCTCCAAAACCTTTTCATTCTTTTCTCTTTCCATCATGGATTTCAACCCAAAACTTCATATGAACCCTAGCTTTTGGTTCATTACCACTGAGAAGTTCTTTACTCTTGATGATCAGGAGCAAGTGAACTATCTCTTAGAAGAGATAACTTTTCTCATCAAGCCAAATATGGTTAATCTTAACCCAGATGATTTCCACAAATCTCCTCTAAAACATTTACCAGTTGGATACAATCCTCCTCTAATCTCTTCACTCCTTGAGGATGAAGAATTTGGTGAAGAGTCTGAGGTTGATCTTGATGGAGATGCTATTCATCTTCTTCAATAAGCATGAAGATGAGTCAGCTGCTCTCATTCAAGTCGCCCAGACAAGGAATTCATTCTTGAGATGCTCCTTGTCCTGAAGTCAATCATTGAGGATTGAAGCAGCAACAACTTTAGACAAGAATAGAATTATCAGTAGTAGTTAGACAAAAAGAAGAATTGTATTTCATTTTCATGTATGTAATGCTTTTGATTAATGAAAATACAAGTTTTCTTACTATCTACTTGTCTATCGTTGTTTATTGACTGTCACGAATAATGATATAAATTATAAGTATGTATGTAATAAAACTTGCTAACATAGACTTAACAAAACTCAGAATTGAACCACCAAATAACATGAACTTCAGAATTTGGAACAGTGAGACACACAAATTTCACAATCCTGATACTGACGATACAATCCTGATGTCAATACTGATGACGTCAGTATACTGATAGCAATCCTGATATTTATTAACAAGTCTATCATACTGTAATTTATCAAAGTAAAATGTTACAGCTTAAGCATTTATCAACCAAGTATAGATCCTGACAAAATATTAAGTCTATAAGCTGAAACAACATACCTTGCTACTTGTGCATATGTTAAAGATCTAAAAATTTAACATTCCTAACTCACTAACCAATCTAATGAATGTGGCCTCATCAAGTGGTTTAGTTAGAATATCTGCAAGTTGTTTGTCAGTAGGAACAAAATGAAGTTCCACAGTACCATTTTCAATATGTTCTCTAATAAAATGATACCTGACATCAATGTGCTTAGTCCTTGAGTGTTGAACTGGATTTTCTGCAATTTTGATAGCACTAGTATTATCACAAAACATAGGAATATTACTAAGTGTCATACCATAATCCTTCAACTGATTTCTTATCCAAAGGAGTTGAGCACAACAACTGCCTGCTGCAATGTATTCAGCTTCTGCAGTTGAGGTTGAAACTGATTGCTGCTTCTTGCTTGCCCAAGAAATCAATCTGTTTCCCAAGAATTGACATGTACCTGTAGTGCTTTTCCTGTCTATTTTACACCCTGCATAATCAGAGTCTGAATAGCCAATTAGAGAGAAATCAGATTCTCTTGGATACCACAAACCAAGATTTGGAGTTCCCTTAAGATATCTAAAAATTCTCTTCACAGCAATTAAATGAGATTCCTTAGGATCACTTTGGAATCTAGCACATAAACAGGTAGAGAACATTATATCTGGTCTACTTGCAGTTAAATATAACAGTGAACCTATCATGCCTCTATAGCTAGTGTTATCAATACTCTTTCTCTTAGGATCAGAGTTTAGCTTAGTGGCTGTTGCTATGGGTGTCTTTGCAATTGCACAATTTTGAAAGTCAAACCTTTTTAAAAGATCTTTGATATACTTTGACTGATTAATGAAAATACCAGTCTCAGTCTGTTTGACCTGCAAGCCTAAAAAGTAATTTAGTTCACCCATCATGCTCATCTGATATTTAGACTGTATAAGCTTGCTAAACTTAGCACATAACTTTTCATTAGTAGAACCAAATATAATATCATCAACATAAACTTGAACTAAAAGCAAATCACCTTTTATCTTTCTAAAGAAAAGAGTTTTGTCAATTGTACCTCTTGTGAAGCCATTTTCATGAAGAAAGTTAGACAAAGTCTCATACCATGCTCTTGGTGCCTGCTTCAGTCCATAGAGTGCCTTGTCAAGTTTGTAGACATGATTTGGAAACTTTGGATCAACAAAACCAGGTGGTTGTTCCACATACACTTCCTCATCAAGCTTGCCATTTAGAAAAGCACTCTTTACATCCATCTGGTATACCTTGAATTTTGAAAGAGCTGCAAATGCAAGAAACATTCTGATTGCTTCCAATCTTGCTACAGGTGCAAAGGTTTCATCATAGTCAATTCCTTCTTCCTGAGAATAACCCTTGGCTACCAGTCTTGCTTTGTTTCTTACAATCATACCAGATTCATCTAGCTTGTTTCTGAAAACCCATTTAGCACCAACAATAGATCTATCTTTAGGTCTTGGTACCAGTTTCCAAACTTTGTTCCTCTCAAATTCATTTAATTCTTCCTGCATTGCTATTACCCAATCAGGATCCTGTAAGGCCTCTTCAACCTTCTTAGGTTCATTCTTTGAGAGAAAACAACTGTACAAGCATTCATTTTGAATTGATCTTCTAGTTCGAACACAACTATTTGGATCACCAATTATCAAATCCTCAGTATGATCCCTTGTCCATTTTCTAACAGGTGGTAGATTACTCCTGCTAGACTCTCCCCCTAAGTTAGTGGTATTTCTTGTAGAAGAACTTTCTCTGCCTTCAAAAGCTCCCCCTTGATCAGTAGAATCAGTGGATTCAGTACTGCTGCTAGTTCCTGATCTTCCTTCATTAGACTGTGAAGGATCAGTTCCTGATGAAGTAGACTCTGAATGACCATTCTGATCCTGATCAGTCCTATGTTCTCCTTGATTGAATTGCTCCCCCTCAGCAGTAGCATTCCTTTGAGAAGCAATAGAGATTTCCTCTGGAGAACCTTCATCGTCGCTGGAGGGAATCTCAGAATAATTAAGATTTTCAAATTCCAGATTGTCATGACTTTCATCAGTTTGCAAAATTCCAAACTTCTTATCATCAAATGCAACGTGAATTGATTCCATAAAAATGTGAGTTCTGAGATTGTATACTTTGAAGGCATTTGATGCTGAATACCCTAGAAAGATTGCTTCATCCGATTTGGCTTCAAATTTCCCAAGTTGTTCTGGATGAACTTTCAGGACATAGCATTTGCATCCAAAGATGTGAAAGTATTTCACACTTGGTTTCTTTCCTTTGATCATCTCATAGGGAGTCTTACCATGGCCATTTACCAAGGTACAGTTTTGAGTGAAACATGCAGTGTTGATAGCTTCTGCCCAGAAATAGGTTGGAAGCTTTGCATCTGCAAGCATGGTTCTTGCTGCCTCTATGAGAGTTCTGTTCTTTCTTTCTACTACACCATTCTGCTGAGGTGTTCCAGGTGTAGAAAACTGTTGAGTAATTCCACTGTCTGCACAATACTCCTCCATTGTAGAATTCTTGAATTCTGTACCATTGTCACTTCTGAGCACTTTGACCTTGTACTCAGAGCTATTTTGAATATTCTTGACAAGTTCAATGATTTGTTGAGGAGCTTCATCCTTGTTGTGTAGAAAGAATACCCATGTCAACCTTGTGTAGTCATCCACTATAACTAGAGCATATCTTTTCTTATTGATAGACATAATGTTTACTGGACCAAATAAATCAAGATGCAACATGTGAAATGGTTCAGTAATGGAATTTTCTGTCTTGCTCTTGAAAGTGGTTCTTCTTTGTTTACCAAACTGACAAGCATCACAAAGTCCATCTTGCACATAGTTTGCCTGAGGTAGGCCTCTCACCAGATGATGCTTAACAAGTTGATTAAGCTTCTTGAAATTGAGATGTGAGAGCTTCTTGTGCCAATTCTAGCTTTCATCATTTGATGCCTTGCTGTAAAGACATCTGACAGTTCCTTTAGATGTGTCACTCAAGCTGGCTTCAAATATGTTACCATGTCTCTGACCAGTCAGAACAATGTCTCCATTCTTCATATTCAAGATTTTGCATCCCTTACTGTCAAAGATTGATTGGTAACCCTTATCACCCAGTTGACTTATGCTTAAAAGTGTGTGTTTCAAGCCTTCAACCAGTGCTACATTTTCTATGATGACATTCCCCAAAATAATTGAGCCATATCCCAGAGTTTCTCCTTTGTTGCCATCTCCAAAGGATATTACTGGACCAGCTTTCCTCTCAAACTTTATAAGCAGGGACTTCTTTCCAGTCATATGTCCAGAACATCCACTGTCCAAGATAATTGAATGCTTCTTTCCAATGCCCTGCAAACAAAAAGTAGCTAGTTAGAATTTTTTAGGACCCAACTTTGATTGGATCCTTTCTTACTAACTTTTGAACCAACAGGCTTTGAAGATTTTGCTTTTGATTTACCTATTGCAGAGTCAACCTTAGACTTAGATTTCACAAACTGTTTGTGACTAGGAGTTTCAGATTTCAGAGAATAATAGTCATAATACAGTTCATGATATTCCTTACACATATAAATGGAATGAAGTAAACTACCACAATGATAACAGGGTTCTTGTGGTTGGTATTGAATTCTCTGAGTCTTGGGCAATCTGGACTCAGTTCTCCAAGAAGGTTTTTGATTGCAGTCTAGGGCCAAATGATTATGATTTCCACATTTATAGCATTTCTTCCTAGGTGCATCAGGTACATTCTTGTAATTATTCTCTTTGTTAATACCTTCTTTTCCATTCCTATTTCTTCTGATCTTGCTAGACTCTGAAATACTTTCTAGTCTCTGTTTCAACTGCGACTTAGACAGAAAACCTATGTTGACATTCTTAGGTTTTTCTAACACTCTTTCATCTGAATTGCTATTGTTGATTCTTTTGCGCACAACTGGGGTACCTTTAGAATCAACAAATTTAACATGTTTAGGTTCAGAAACTATCTTCTTACCTTCAGAATTAGATGTGCTAGCTTCAGTTTTACTATCATCACTGACAATAGCTACATTATCTTCTTGCCTAGCCTTATCAAAACCTAAACCATTAACTTTACCCAAAATTTGATTTTCAATGATTTCTTGAGTCTTTTTACCAGAATTGTTAATGGTTTTAATCACATCTCTCTCTTCCTCTAGTTCTTTTCTGACATAGTCATAAGCCTCAAGAATAACACCATAATCATGCTTAGCTTTATCAGAACTTAACTTATATTCTTCCATTTGAATTAACTCAGATTCAAGAAAATTATTTCTACTAACTAATTCATCATTCTTAGCCTTGAGTTCATCTTTTTCACTAGCAAGAATTTTGAAATTAGTCATAAGATTCTTAAACTCAACATGAATAGATCTAATATCATCAGAATCTAAGCTATCAAACAAATCAAGAGAGTGAAGTGATACCTTAACAGAAGATGAAGAAGTTTTCTTTAGAGATCCAGGCTTGTCTGAAGCACTTGCCATCAATGCAATGTTGTCATAATCCAATTCATCTTCAGAATCACTGGAGTCTGCCCAATCCTTTTGTGTGACCATGAGTGCATTACCCTTTCCTGAATTCCTAGGCTTCTTGCACTCACTAGCAAAGTGTCCAAGCTCACTGCAGTTAAAGCACTTGATCTTGGCTTTATCAAGCTTGATAATTGTACTCTTGCCTTTGTCATTCTTCTTCTCCTCTTTTTTCTGAAAAGAGCCTTTGCTAAATCTTCTCTTGTTGAATCTTCCTTTCTTGAAAGCTTTAGCAAACATAGCAAAGAGTTCTTGCATCTTTGATTCAGAATCATTATCTTCAGAGTCTATATCTATAGTCTCTGACTCAGAACTTTCTTTGCTCTTCTTCTTCCTCAAATCTCTTTCAGTAGATTCAGACTTTTCTTCTGGAAGCTTCTTTGATCAGACTGAGCAGTGAGTGCAACAGTTTTCATCTTTCCTTCACTCCTGCTCTTTTTCTGCTGCCTGTCAAGTTCATAAGCTCTCAATTTTCCATAAACTGCTTCTAATGATATCTCATCAAGATCATTAGCTTCCTCAATTGCAGATATCTTCTCATTATAGAAATCAGGAAGAGCTTTCATGAACTTCGTATTCATATCCTCCAAGTCATAATATTTACCATGCATGACCATCTCATTGATGAGTTTAGTAAACCTATCAAAGGTGTCAGTAAGTGACTCACCAGACTTGGATTCAAAGTACTCATACTGTTGTATGAGAAGTGTCCTCATATTCTTCCTGATAGGTTTCGTTCCTTCACAGTGAACCTTTAGATTGTCCCATATCTCCATAGCAGTTTTACAAGAGAGAACATAGTTAGTGAAAACAGAATCAAGACTGTTGAATAGTATGTTTCTCACTTTAGTATCCTTAAGAACGTTCTCCTTTTCCTTATCTGTCCATTCAGATTTAGGCTTCTCTGCTGTATGTTCTGGAACAACTTTTCCTTCGACAATTGCTTGAGGAATAAGCCTTGTTGGAACGAAAGGCCCATCTCTGATTCTGTCAAGATAATCAGGATCTGTTGCTTCCAAGTGATGCAACATCTTCACTTCCCATAGAGTATATTCGTTTCTCTTGAGCATAGGGATCTTAGTATTACCATCCTTGTAACCAGACATGATTGCAGATCTTTATGATTATTCGAAATCAACCTGCTCTGATGCCAATTGTTAACTCGAATAACTTGTAGAAGGGGGGTTGAATACAAGTTATATAATCGTGTCTGATTTTTTCTTGATTATATGAACAAGAATAAACGAATGAATCAAACTTTGTTTGTATTAAAATAATCAAATACAAACTCTACCAAAGGTGTACAATACCTTTAGCAACTGCTGACAATATAAATCTCTCTCTCTGTTTGTTTCGAACTCTCGAATACAAATCTTACGAACTCACTCGCTTACACACTTTTTACAATGATATTGAGAGAGTATTTAATGCTACCTATCAACTAATAACAGAATTATAATCTATATATGACAATGTTCTGCCGTCCAGTTGATAGTTTCCATCAATAGAGAATTCGTTTCCTTCACGATATCTTCTTGCTTGTTTTTCAAAACAAAGATCCTGTTTTATAGCACTTGCTAGTTTCTGTAGCATCCATAATGACATCATCAGTAACACGACTGATGTCAGGATTTCCCATTGCATCAGGATCTGATTATCCCATCAGTATTTGATCAGATCTGACTTAATGTATCAGGATCTACTCCTCTATTCCTGACATGTAGTCCCCGATACACTGTTCCTGACATGTAGTCTCTGACGCACTGTTCCTGACTAAATTCTATAGATTACTGTTTAACACATATATCCTAAACAAAGTGCTAAATCCTTTATAAGATCGGGATATACAAGAAGTATTAGCAAAATTCTATTCTTAACATAACAACTTATGAATTATTCCTAACATAAAGGATCCGAGTCCATTGAGGTGGGACTACTTGAGTTATAATGTTTTGAGTTTCAAAAGTGGAATAATTTTGGTATTGATATAGTAATCGTGACTGGATACATATATAGTAGTAGTATATGTGAATGCTTGATTGGTACAGGTTTTTGGTAGTCGCAGTTACCGAGGAAATTCTGTCAAAATTCTGTGAGAACTCAATAATAGTTCTAAAGTAATTTTGATTAGAGGTTCTTCTATAACTTCTATGTGCCATGTGATTTCAACGATAAAAATAAATAGTCACCTAATTTCTTGCTAAGTGCTAACCAGATTATTTGATAATTGTAGTGATTAATGAATATGTTATATGATTAGCGAATTGTATATTATATTTATATTAATTAGTCTAACTGCCATTAAGGATAGTAGTTCGTTTCTGTGAGTATTAGGATGTAATGTACCTACGGTAAAGTGGATTCTGATTGATGGGCGGATGTATATTAAGTGGTAGGTGTGCGGATGGTCTAAAGAAGTGTGAATGATATATATTTGTATGATTGTGAAAATTTCGAGATTGTATTGGGTTATTGTAAAGCAATGGATGTCTTGATTTCAGATTGGGTTGATTTTTATTTCTGATAAGTGAAGTATAACAACCCGAATTTTCAAAATAAATTTATTATTTTGCATTGACCGATAGATTTGACGAGAATATAATATTTAAATATTAGTTATAATATTTATTCGTATGTGATACAATTATGTGATTAAATGTTACGTGTTTAAATGTTTATCTGTACGTTCTATTAATTGTTGTAGATACGGTTTTTCAAAATATTCGATTCAGTAATTATTTTAGTTCAAGGTTATTATTTTAATTAAATAAACGATACGTGTATGTGTATTTTATTCATTTATTAAAATTTTTGGATTTTAAAGTATCGCATTTTGAAATTATTTTAAACGACAAGAAAGTTACGTTACGGATATATTTTTATCGTTTAAATAAATTTTACGAAACAAAAATAGAAATTAAGGGTATTAGAAATGTATCGGTGTGTATATTATGTGTTCCGTGTTAATTGCTAATGTTCGGGGTTTTTCTCGTAAAACGAATCCATTAAAATATCTTTTACTCCGTACCCCGTAATTACTAATTATAGGGGCTTTACTTAAAAGACTTGGTTCTTTTACTAGTACTCTATGTTCTTATAATTATTTTCTCGTTTTTCGTGTCCGTTTCATTGTTGATATCTTTCTTTTGAATAAACATCTATTTTGGTTCGTCTATTTCTTAATTATTCGTATGTATTGGTACATCGTTCGTACCAATGTTTTATCCGTTGAGCCAAAAATATTTTTTAAAATGCGAGATAAATACATTTTTGATTCGTATTTATCGTTTATTAGTCCAGAGTATAATTATTGTAATTATCCGTATATCTTTGATATTTATCATTTTAAACGATTAGTTTTTTTCGATTTTAACGATTCATCGATTCATTATCGAACCAAAAATAGTTTTCGATGTACTAATATTCGTTAAATATAAATAGCCTAAAATTATTTTTATTTATTTACAAAAATCATAAAAAAATCAGATTTTTACAAAAGTTAAATAGTAAAGTAGATTTTCTCTCTCTTGTTCTTCAAGATCAAACTCAATTTGGAGGTGATGCCGATCTCGGATTTTGGCGTGCAACCACTCAAATCGAAGCTCTTGACATCTAGTTTCATAATCTACAATCAGTTTTCATGTTGGGTAAATTTCTGATTTTATATTAATTTTTTTGAATCTGGGAAATTAGGGTTCATCTTAGATTTTGGGGTTTTTATTTTATGAGCTTTTCCAGTGAAACTGATGATGATTATAGCTTTATTTGGATGCTATGAGTCTAATTATGTGATCAATTTCATCATTATAATGCCCGATTTTCAAATTCGAAATTAGGGTTCTTGAGCAAATTAGGGCTTTTTAATTGGTGAATTGTTTGCTTGTTTTGATGATTCCTATAGCTTTGTATGATGATTTGGAGTTAATTCACGTGTTTAAACTGAATGTTGGTGTTCGAAATTGTATGGGTCGAATTATTTAGTTTTCTTGAAATTTCAAATCATTCTTTCAAAGCTTGTGTTGATTGTTTGTATGTAAGGTGTTAGGGGTTAGATTGTACAAGTTATGGGCTTTGATTTGTGATGTTAAACGCACGATTTGGTGTAGAAACGAGGGAGAACGATTCCGGCCGAATTTGGGTTCAAGCCCGCCGGAT
The DNA here is from genome assembly GCA_036435485.1 of Saposhnikovia divaricata. NCBI lineage: Eukaryota > Viridiplantae > Streptophyta > Magnoliopsida > Apiales > Apiaceae > Saposhnikovia > Saposhnikovia divaricata. Next base: position 152,578,759 of record CM071594.1, read on the forward strand.
TTCGGCCGCGTTTTTGTTGTTTTCGTTGGCACGGTTGAGTTTGTCGTGAAATTTTAGTCAAGATCCATATATTATACGCTTGATTTGGTTTAGTTATGTGAAAGTTATGGTCGCCGGAACTTTTGGAGATTACCGGAAAATTTCCGGATTCCGGCAAACCTCCATTAAAGCTGTCATGAAGCATTCATCGTGTTCTTCGTGAGGGAGATGATGAACAGTAGCGTTTGATCTTCTTTCCCAGGTGGGGAAGAAGATGAATAGTGTTTTTGAATAAAAATTTTATTTTTTTATTTTAAATTTCTAAAAATCAGAAAAATTATTTTATATAATTATTTAATTATTATTTAAGTTATTTAAATATTTAAATAATTAATATTTATTATTTATTTAATTCGAAAAAAATAATAATTTAATTTCGAAAATTGATTTTTAAATATTGATTTTTAATTTAAAATTAATTTAAAAATAGGATTTAATTTCAGAAAAATTATTTTTAAATTCTGAAATATTTATTTAATATTCTGTAATTTATTTTACAGATTTATTTCGGAAATCTTAATTATCTATTATTTTCCAAAAATTAATTTAATTTTGGAAAATGATTTAAAAATGATTTAAAAATAGGAAAATATTCCTAAAAATATATTTTAATCATTAAAAAATTTCTAATTAATTCCAAAAATTATTTTGGACTTCCTTTTAATTGTAAGAGATAGTTAATCTTTTTTTAAATGATTGTGTCAGTCTTAATTGTACGATTAACTAGCGTAACGAGTTCGATTAAATCCAATTAAATTAGATTTAATTTTCACGAGTCATCTTATTGACTCGAGACGTATTATAAAGATGTCAAAATATATTTTATTTAATTTGAGATGTTTTACGAAACGTCGAGCTGATTATTATTTTACGAGTCGAGTCAAGTATTAACAATCGAGTTTGACCGTTGTATTTGATAAATGTTTATATGTTATAATTTGATTTAATTGAGTCGTTTATTAAATATTATTACATTTTACATGTCAGTTACGTGATTAAGTTACGTGTGTCGATTAAATGTTTCTTATATGTTACATGTCATCGTGACTACGTATTTAATCGAGTATGCTTATGTGATTAACCGTATGTGTTATGTGATTTAATTTAAACATGATTAGAGTATGCGTACAAACGTTGGTAGACCATAGATTTATTCTGAAGACTGAAGTGTCGTCTTGTATTTAATTGTAGAATTGACGTGCGGGCTCGATCGAGGTAGTTCGGACTCGTGGCAGTCGTAGGAGCAAATAAGATCGATCGGGAAGAAGATTGTTGTGTTATTTTGGATCTACGTCATAGCTAGCGACTAAGGATCAAATAGACATAAAGTGTGGGGCAGCTAGCAGTCAGAATATTAGTCAGCTTCTAGCAGAGTTTAAGCTCCGAATAAGGCAAGTTACATAACCGTACTCTTTTATTCAGAGTATGTTTAATTTTCCTTAAATTTTATGCCGAATGTTTTATTTAAAAACTCGTAATCATCGAGAACCCGTTTAAATTAATCAAATCAGTTCTTATCACTTCCAACTTATGATCGAGCATGTGTGTATCATGTTTTAAAAGTTTATGATTGTTTTTAATAAAAGATCTTTACATATTAAAATTTAACTCTGTTATATAAATATTCAGTGAGAAACTGTTATTTAAGAATTTCACTGATTTGGTAGTTTTACTGCCCAATTGTTTTAAAATGTTATTCCTACAATATAAGTTAGGAATAAAACTTTAGAGATGCTTATCCCTTGATCTCTAGACAAAAAAATGTTTTGTTTTGATATGTGAATATGTTTAGCGTAAGAGGCCGGTTGCAGGTCCAGCTTTAAAAGAGACTAGTGACGGTCTTCTTTAGGCCAATAGCAATAAGTGCCATCAGGATCCATATTTTTATAGCCTGTACATCATGTGTGCATGGTTTTTGGGTTAAGCGGGACTGATCATCAGCTTAACTCTTGCAACTGTTGATATTCCACATATCACTTAAGGGAAAAAAAAATTCATATTTGACTGGAAATAATGTTGTTAGATAATAGATACTTTTATTAAACTGTAGTCTGTTTGAAATTTCCTTTCATACAATCTTTACTCGTGTTATAAAATTTCGACCCTGGTTCTATAAATTGTATCGGTTCTTTTTCAAAAGAGATACTCCATTGAACTGTTGCTTGTTTTCAAATATACTCTTGTGTTATACAAAGAAATGTTTTCTTATTTACTTCTATTTCTTTCACAAAAGTTTTGAAAGATATCAATTCGCTATCGGATTTGAAAATTCCCTTTTTAACTTATGTTGAAAAGTATTTTAGTATATTCTATTATATACTTGCTGAGCATTTCTTTCGCTCATTCTTGCTTTTGTTTTAAATCTTGTTTTTCAGAGATAGATAGTTGATGCGGTTGACTTAGTTTAGCTCGAAGCAGGGCAAATCTTGGATTGAGTTGATGTTTGGCTCAAAGCGATTCTGTCTTTTGAGTTATTCTACTAGATGTTTAGTTAGACTGGTATGGTATTCATATTCTTGTATTGTATTATTTGTTGTATTAGATTATTGTGGCCGTTGTATACCTTTTATCAAGGTGATACAAACAGCATAAGATTGTATAAGAGATTGTTGTGTTTAGAGATTTGAGTTGTAATAAAAGAAGTTATTATTATAAGTGTTTTTGGATTTCTTGTTTCCAAGTCTATAACCTGAAAAGATCTTGTTAGGTTGGGGGTCGGATGTCATGTTTTAGATTAAATATTAGCAGGTGATTGTTTGATTATTAAGGTTTTCCGCAGTAGCGACCCATATCCCTGACCCCGGATTTGGGGGCGTTACAAGTTGGTATCAGAGCTGAGGTTATAGAAACTAGAAACAAGAGAGAGTGTAGGATTATATATAGTTATTTGAGAGTGTCTAAACTCACATAGAGTTTGTGTTGGACTACTGGATGTAGTACCAATAAGTGAGTAAGAATGGGGTGTCTGAATTAAGAATTTGCTGAGTTAGATCTGGCTACTTTTGGTTTTAGATGATTCATGGATATAGTTGTGTACTTTCCGACCTATAGATAACTTTAGCAGGACATTAAAGGATGGATAGTTAGTATCTGGTAATATGATAGTGATATATTGAGACTGTCGTTGTATTGCGGGATCTTTGGATGAGTATGATAGGGTACGAGTTGAAGTTACTTGTTTGTAAAACTTTTTGAGTTAGGAAAGTGAGGTAATATAGTAAATGGATTGATTGGTGGATTCTAATATTTGGATTGACTATAGTGATAAAATGGTGATGTTAAGATTATTCGGTAAGGATGAGATTATATTTCAAAGGAAAAAGGACTGAGAATTTCAGGAAATGACTTGAATGGAAAGGCTGTGATGCCAAAGATGATAAGCTTATTTAGCAGATGTGATTGGTACGTGAATATAAATGTTAGTATAGATAAGATTATAAAAATGATTGGATTCGAGGATGTAGCTCCTAACGACCTTCTAAGTACCACATATTAGAGATATAGAATTTATCGTTGATTTATTAATAAGAGCAGCACCGTAGCAAAGTCTTCTTATAGATTGGAACACTCTCATGAGATGATTGTGCCGAGTTGGATAGATATGCTTGTGATTGTAAATAGTTGCAGTGAAGTCCTTGGAGACCATTGTGAGTTGTCGTCGACATAGGGAATCGTGTATCTTAAGACGTTATGGAGAGAGTTTAAAAATTGATCGATCGTCTGTTAGAAGAACCAGCAGAGGATGCATCGTTAGAGATCGGGGCAATCATTCTTTTCATATATGATTTATTTGACTCTCCTTCAATGGAAGTTTTGTTTGAAGATATATTCCGTCTTCTAAGTATAGATCTTTTAAATATTTGAGCTCACCCGAATGTGGGGTTTCGATTGTGTCAGAGGCTATCATAATACCTATTTTTCAGGATTTTTGAGGCCCTGCCAAATTTATTCAAATCAAACTTCCGCCTTTATTTTTCTAGTGGTGGATAAAATTTTATTTGTGGTACAACACTACCTTCTCGTTTTGTGCTAGTATCCTCACCCGTTAAATTTTTCTGTCGGGATTAACACCCTTGGAAGTTGCCTAGTTTTATCCAAGGTATGCGTTTGAAAGTTTCTCGTTGTAAGATGATATTTATTTGCTTAATCAGAAATTTCATTTCAAAACTCCTTACTCTAACTGAGACAAACAACCCTATTATATAGGGGACACAAGAACTATCTGTCTGTGTGATAGAAGTTGGATGGGACGCCATCACTTGTGTGTTGTGTAATACAAGAAGGCTAATTACCTTTAGTAATGTCTTAACTAAGACACGCAACGTTGAGTTTCCTAGATCATATTGATCTCTCAGTTATTCCTTTGTAATCTTCAATGGTTACGTAAAATTCTTAAAATTTTTCGATCACATTATGTGACATTCAAATTGTTAAGGAATTTCTTCTATTCAAGGGTTCCATCATTTCAGTTATTTTTCAACATTCTTTTGTGACTTAAGATTGGTGTACAAATTGTTTTAGTCGCGAAGTTGCAGTGATTACCGTAGACCGTTGGAACTTTAGTTAGAGGGAAGCGGTGCGTCCTAGAACCTCGTTCTTTCTTTTGTTGATTCCGAGGACGGAATCCTGTTAAGGGGGGAATATTATAACAACCCGAATTTTCAAAATAAATTTATTATTTTGCATTGACCGATAGATTTGACGAGAATATAATATTTAAATATTAGTTATAATATTTATTCGTATGTGATACAATTATGTGATTAAATGTTACGTGTTTAAATGTTTATCTATACGTTCTATTAATTGTTGTAGATACGGTTTTTCAAAATATTCGATTCAGTAATTATTTTAGTTCAAGGTTATTATTTTAATTAAATAAACGATACGTGTATGTGTATTTTATTCATTTATTAAAATTTTTGGATTTTAAAGTATCGCATTTTGAAATTATTTTAAACGACAAGAAAGTTACGTTACGGATATATTTTTATCGTTTAAATAAATTTTACGAAACAAAAATAGAAATTAAGGGTATTAGAAATGTATCGGTGTGTATATTATGTGTTCCGTGTTAATTGCTAATGTTCGGGGTTTTTCTCGTAAAACGAATCCATTAAAATATCTTTTACTCCGTACCCCGTAATTACTAATTATAGGGGCTTTACTTAAAAGACTTGGTTCTTTTACTAGTACTCTATGTTCTTATAATTATTTTCTCGTTTTTCGTGTCCGTTTCATTGTTGATATCTTTCTTTTGAATAAACATCTATTTTGGTTCGTCTATTTCTTAATTATTCGTATGTATTGGTACATCGTTCGTACCAATGTTTTATCCGTTGAGCCAAAAATATTTTTTAAAATGCGAGATAAATACATTTTTGATTCGTATTTATCGTTTATTAGTCCAGAGTATAATTATTGTAATTATCCGTATATCTTTGATATTTATCTTTTTAAACGATTAGTTTTTTTCGATTTTAACGATTCATCGATTCATTATCGAACCAAAAATAGTTTTCGATGTACTAATATTCGTTAAATATAAATAGCCTAAAATTATTTTTATTTATTTACAAAAATCATAATGTTAAATATAATTGATGAGTTTTGATCAGTGTTTAAGTGTTACAGGGAGTTATCAGAGTTTAGCTGGAAGCAGTCAGAGTTTGTGTAAACTCTGACAGTTGGAAGCTTGACAGAGTTTGTTAAACTCTGTCTGGAGGAAGCGCGTCTACTGTTCAACAGTGATTAAAGGTTAATTATGGAAGCGATATCTTTGAAGATTGGATAGCTATCAAAGAGATCGAGTTGACATAGGAGACGTGTGACAATCTGTAATTGATATCATTGTATAGCTGATTATTAGGAATATCAATTAGAGATTGTATCGTAGCTGTATGTTATATAAATACAGATAGGTTAACCCTAGAAGGGTATCGATAACGAATTATCATTATTGTAACCTAGCAGCTCTTTGTGATATTTTACATCACGAAGAGGGTTTGAAATACCAGAAGTTTTTTAAGTGCATAAACGCTTTTACTTGTTAATCTCTCATACAAAGTTGATTATTATTTGTATATTCGGCCTAACAAGTGGTATCAGAGCCAATCTGTTACTTTATTACAGGTTAAGATCCAAACACAACAATAATCATGTCAGAAATTCCTCCACCAACACCTACTGTTTCTGAAAAGGCTCCTACTACTGTGAGTCGTTATGAACCAATCAGGGTTCTTATTCTGAGGCCATTAGAGTATGCTACGTGGAAGGTCAAGATGACTATGTTTCTGGAGGCTACAGATCCAGAATATCTTGACAGGATTTATGAAGGTCCTCACAATCCTACAAAGCTATCTGTTGCAGTTGCTGGTGAAGCAGCAAAAATGGTTCCAAAGGAAAAGAAGGACATGACTCCTGAAGATCTATCATCAATTGCTAAGGATGCAAAAGTTAGGCATTTACTACATAGTGCCTTAGACAATGTCATGTCTAACAAAGTCATTAACTGCACCACTGCAAAAGAGATATGGGATGCACTTGAAGTCAGGTGTCAAGGAACTGCAGCTATTAAGAAGAATAGGAGAAACATACTCACACAAGAGTATGAGCATTTTGAGGCTAAGCCTGAAGAGACCATGACAGAAACATTTGATAGATTCTGTAAACTGATTAATGATCTGTCATTGGTCAACAAAGAGTATGATCTAGAAGACTCGAATCTCAAGTTTCTTCTTTCTCTACCTGAAAAGTGGGATGTGAAAACAACCACTATTAGAGACAACTATGATCTTGCTGAAACAGAGATTGATGAAATTTATGGACTGCTCAAAACTTATGAATTGGAAATGGAGCAGAGAAACAGGAGATCAAGTAGAAAAGGAAAGTCAGTTGCTCTTAATGTTGAAGAGAAGCCTCAGAAGAAAGAGGCATCAAGAAGGAAAATGAAGGGAAAAGCTTTGGTCATACATTCAGAAAGTGATTCACCAAACTCTGATTATGATTCAAACTCTTCTGAATCATCTGACTCTGAGGATGATGAAGAAGAAATGAGAAAAATGGCTGTGCTGATGGTGAAAACTTTCAAGAAAATGGGCTTCAAGAATTTCAAGAAAGGAAAAAGGTTTTCTAGGGATTCAAATGAAGATAGGAAAAGCTACAGGAAGTCTGATAAGAGAGATTCTAAAGGGAAGAAGGATAAGTCTGAAATTCAATGCTACAAGTGTAAGGAGATGGGTCACTATGCTCCTGAGTGCAAGAAGGGTAAAACTGGAAAGGTACTCTACACTAAAGGCAGAGATTGGGCAGATACTTCAGATTCTGATGAAGAAGTGAACTATGCTCTCATGGCTACTACTGAATCAGAATCCTCTGAAAATCAGGTACCTCCAACTACCTATGCTTATAATATTGATGACATTGCTCAATTAAGAATTTTTCTTAAGTCATTGCATATAAGTTATAGGGATCAGACTTTAGAAAATGAGAGGATAAAAGCTGAAAATTCTGAACTTAAAGAGAGAAATAAACTTGTTGAAGAGAAACTTGAAAACATGCAACAAGTTCAGAAAGAGAGAGATGATGCTGTTTGCAAAGAACAGATTTTGCTTCAGAAATATAAACAACTAGAATCTGAGTTGGAGGAAGCAAATAAGAAAATTAGGACTTGGACTAATTCTGGGAAGGACACTCAACAGATTTTTCAAACAGACACTGTAGGTCTAGGTTATAATGAGGAAGATGAACTTAGATTTCAAAATCAAGTTAAAGTCAGAACTAAATTTGTTCATGGAACCAGTAAATTTTTGTCTGAGAATGAAAAAGAAGCTGTTAAAAGAGAACCAGTAAAAACTAGTGTTAAACAGGTTAATATTGGTTCAATGACAGATAAACAACTCAAACATAAATTGAAGGAGTTAAAATCTGTTGAGAAAAAGAAAGTGTCAAACAAGAACAGAAATGGAAAAGTAGGCATCACTTCAGGAAATAAACCAATGCTTGCTAGTTATGCTCCAAGAAAGACATGTCATAACTGTGGTAGTACTAAGCATCTTGCAAATTTCTGCAAGAAAAATAAAAATATAAATTCTTTACCTACAAAGTCTGAGGTAAAGAAGGATTCTGCTAGAACTAAGCCACAGACTCTATGCACACACTGTGGAAGCACTTGGCATTCCATCTATACTTGCAGAAAATATCATGCTATCTATCATAATTACTATGAACTGAAACCCAATCTAAAATTGGTTAAAGTTGATACTGCAAGTGCAAACACTGATACTGTTAGCTCAAACTCTGATAATGTTAATTCCGCTGCAAAAGCTAACAAAGTTAAGAATGCCAAAGGATCCAAGCAAGTCTGGATCCTTAAAACTAATCCTCAGTAATTGTTTGTGATTGCAGGGTAACAGGGAGGCAACCCTAGTCGTGGACAGTGGATGTTCAGGACACATGACTGGAAATAAAGCCCTGCTATCAGAATTTGAGGAGAAGGCTGGCCCAAAAGTTTCCTATGGTGATGGCAATATAGGAAGAACATTGGGATATGGCAATATCAATCTTGGAAATGTCATCATCAACAATGTAGCTCATGTCCCAGGACTCAAGCATGACCTGCTATCTGTGAGTCAAATCTGTGACAAGGGATATCATGTAGATTTCCAACCTGAATATTGTGAAGTTATCAGCAAATCTACAGGAAAGGTTGTTCTAGTTGGTCACAGGCAAAACAACATTTATGAAATCAAGCTTTTGATAGACTGTGTTGGAAAAGCTGTTTGCCTGTCTACAAGAATGTCTAATGAAGAGAGTTGGAAGTGGCACAAGAAACTCTCACATTTGAACTTGAACAACATCAATGAATTGATCAGAAAGGATCTTGTAAGAGGACTCCCAAAGACCCTGTTAAATGTTGATGGCCTATGTGACTCATGTCAGAAGGCTAAACAAAGGAAGTCATCTTTCAAGAGCAAAACAGAATCTTCTATCACTGATCCTCATCATCTTCTTCATGTCGATCTATTTGGTCCAGTAAATGTTATGTCTATTGCAAGGAAGAAATATGCTTTAGTCATTGTTGATGAATACACTAGATTCACCTGGGTGTATTTTCTAGCAAAGAAGGATGAAACTGCATCAACTCTGATGGAGCATGTGAAGCTTCTGGACAAAGGATCAAGCAACAAAGTGAGAATCATTAGAAGTGATAATGGAACTGAGTTCAGAAATGCAACAATGGAAGAATTCTGCAAGGACAATGGAGTGAAACAAGAATTTTCAGCACCTGGTACACCACAACAAAATGGTGTAGTTGAGAGGAAAAATAGAACATTAATTGAAGCTGCCAGAACTATGCTTGATGAAGCAAAATTGCCAACTTATTTCTGGGCAGAAGCTGTTCAAACTGCTTGCTTTACTCAAAATGCAACACTGATCAATAAGCATGGAAAGACACCATATGAGATGGTGAAGAAAAAGAAGCCTAACCTGAAATACTTTCATATTTTCGGGTGCAAATGTTTCATTTTGAAGACTCATCCAGAACAGTTGACCAAGTTTGAGTTAAAGGCAGATGAAGGAATTTTTGTTGGCTATCCACTGTCAACAAAGGCATTCAGAGTTTACAATCTGAGAACTAAAGTGATCATGGAATCAATACATGTTTCTTTTGATGATAAGAAGATAACTGGACTTGAAGACAAAGACGAATATGATCAACTGAACTTTGGAAATGAAGTTTTAAACTCTGATGAAGGAAACACTGATGAAACAATTCTGACAGACTCTGTTGAAACAAACTTTGAACCTCTACTGGTAAATTCTGGAGAAACTTCTCAGTCACAACAAAGAGGAGAACCAGTTGAGGGGGAGCATGATCAAGATGAAGACTCAAATACTGATACTGAGTCAACTGAAAAATCTGGATCAAACTCTGATGCTTCAAACTCTGAAAATTCAAATTCTGACTTTGGACAGTCAAGTTCAGGGGGAGTCTCAGAAAACGAAAATAGATCACAACAGAATCAGGAGAGCATGGATCAAGGGGGAGGATCACATGCTGATAGAAGTCATTTGCCTTCTGCTAGGAAATGGACTAAATCACATACACCTGATTTGATAATTGGTGATCCAGATGCAAAAGTGAAGACAAGAAGTGCTACTGCTAGTGAATGTTTATTTCATGCATTCTTGTCTAAAAATGAACCAAAGAAAGTGGAAGAAGCTCTTCAAGATGCAGACTGGATAACAGCAATGCAGGAAGAGTTAAATGAATTTGAAAGAAATGAAGTTTGGACCCTTGTACCAAGGCCAAAGAACAGATCTATTGTTGGTACTAAATGGGTTTTCAGAAACAAGACTGACAGTGAAGGTGTTATCACAAGGAACAAGGCTAGACTGGTAGCAAAAGGTTATTCATAGCAGGAAGGAATAGATTATGATGAAACATTTGCTCCAGTAGCAAGATTGGAGGCAATCAGAATTTTTCTAGCATATGCCTCTCACAAGAAATTCAAAGTGTTCCAGATGGATGTGAAAAGTGCTTTTCTGAATGGAAAACTTGAAGAAGAAGTGTTTGTTGAACAACCACCAGGATTTGTGGACCCTAAATATCCAGATTATGTCTACAGGCTAGATAAGGCACTATATGGACTTAAGCAGGCACCAAGAGCATGGTATGAGACACTTGCTCAGTTTCTTCTAGAAAGTGGATTCAACAGAGGTACAATTGATAAAACTCTGTTTTATTTCAACCAAGGAAGTGACCTCCTTTTAGTTCAAATTTATGTTGATGACATCATCTTTGGGTCTACTAATGATAAACTCTGTAAGAAGTTTGCCAAGCTCATGCAGTCCAGATATCAAATGAGCATGATGGGAGAGCTTAGTTACTTTCTAGGCCTACAGGTGAAACAAACAGAAGATGAAATTTTCATTAATCAAGAAAAATACACCAGAAATCTTCTCAAGAAATTTGGTATGACTGTTCATCTGCATCAACTCCCATGGCAACAGCAACTAAACTGGACAAAGACACAGGAGTTTCAGTGGATATGACAAACTTCAGGGGCATGATAGGATCTCTCCTATACTTGACAGCGAGTAGGCCTGACATCATGTATGCAACCTGTCTTTGTGCAAGGTTTCAGGCAGATCCTAGAGAGCCACATCTGACAGCTGTGAAAAGAATCTTCAAGTATCTCAAGGGCACCATATCATTAGGTCTGTGGTACCCCAGAGAATCAGATTTTAAGCTACTTGGGTATTCCGATGCAGACTTTGCAGGCTGTAAGGTAGACAGAAAGAGCACTAGTGGAAGTTGTCAATTTCTTGGTGACAGACTTGTTTCCTGGTACAGCAAGAAACAGAAATCAATCTCCACATCTACAGCTGAAGCAGAGTATATTGCAGCTGGTAGCTGTTGTGCACAGATCTTATGGATGAAGAATCAATTGCTGGATTATGGATTGAGGTACAGTAATATACCTATTTACTGTGATAACCAAAGTGCTATTGCTATGACAGGTAATCCAGTACAGCATTCAATGACCAAGCACATCAGCATAAGGTACCACTTCATCAGAGAACATGTGGAAGAAGGAAATATTGAACTACATTTTGTCTCTACAGAACAACAGCTTGCAGATATCTTCACTAAACCATTGAGTGAAGTTACATTTACAAGGCTGGTTAATGAACTAGGAATGATCTCTGGTTCTGACTAGAAATGTTGGTTAGATTCAAACTTTACTTATGTGATGTATTAATCATATTTCCTGATTGGTTAAATACTAAGTGAACTCTGTTGATTAAACTCTGTTATGCATACTCTGTTAAACTCTGTCATATTTTGTCCTCAAGAATGTATTCGAGAAGTGACTAAGTGAGTGATTCGAGAACTGGAGTTGACTTGATCGATAACTCTGAGTTCTCGAATAGTGTTATCTTGACATATCGAATCACTTCTCGAATAGCTCTTTTCTCTGGGACTCCTTGAGATATCGAATAGAGCATTTTGACATATCGAATCCCTGAGATATCGAATAGCATATTGAGTCTTTGAGATATCGAATGTATATATGTCATACACTGTTAATAAGTTTGATAAACTCTGTGAACTTTGAGTTGATTTTTGTCTGAATGAAAACACCAATGAAGAAATATGTATGAAGCATGATTCTCAGCAATTAATCATGAATCTTTCTGAGTTATTGAGATCTAATCTTAGATTGTGCAGAAAGTTAACACAGCATGATACTGGCTCATATTTATAGCATCTCTTAGTTTATTTTGTCCTAAACTCTGAGTCTATAAATACTGTGTGCATTACCTTTCATGAAGAACTACTGATGTTGATGAACTCTAAACTCTGTTAGTTATACTCTGATAAAATAAAATGTTTACTGCAATACCCCAAAGAAAGTGTATATAGGTTGTTATACTCCTTTGAGATTATGTTGGATACTAGGATGACCCAGGAACCTATTGGTATATAATATGTGCTAAAATTCTCTGATTTTTGGTGACTAGTTAAATACTAGGATGACCCAGGAACTTATCAAAATGATAAGGGCTAAAATTTTTGAATTTTTGGTGACTGGTTCCAACCTCTGATTACTGGAAGAAAAAAAAAAAAAATGATGAAAAAAAAATGAAAAAAAATGTGTATATAAAGAGGGTATAAAATAAAAAAAAAATTACTGTATAAAGTTCGAATACTTCAGAGTTTAGCTTTCATCATACAGTCAGTGTTTACTATGACAGTTTGTGCATCCAGTGTTTATTGATTTACTTTATGGATTTTATGAAAAATTAGATGCTCTAAAAATTGACTTAGTAAACTCTGCTTCACACACACACATATTCACAACTGTGCAATTTATGAAAGGGTTTCGATGATAAAGTTGGAGAATTGACAAACGCTGTTGATTCGTGATTTGTACTCTAAGGTAAATTTTCACTTTGACAATTTGAAAGTCTTGGAGTAAGTAGGGTTTTTGACAACTGTTAATCAGTGGATAGTTGATGAATGTGTTCTTTATATGATTACTTTAATTAGTTTTCATATTCTTTTCTTGATGCATTTTCTTGAAGAACAGTTCATATAACTCAAATAACAGTTGCAGAACACAATGAATATGATTAGAAAAGCAAAATTTTCATTGATAATAAGAAAGAGATTACAAGCAAATATTACATATTTTTGTTCTCTCTATCTGCTAATCTATTCAACAGGAAAGTAAAAGGTCCGTCCACACCACTCCATTGTTAGCAAAAATTCCCAGATCCCATCTTTGCCACTTTATTTGGGTGGAAGTTGAAGGGATAAGGTTATTTTTGCTGACATATTCATTAACAATGGTTGGTGGTGGTGGATAAGGATGCCTTCGAGGAGAGCCATGCCAATGTTGCTTGGAGAGCAGCATCGATGTCGATCACCCTTGCAGGTTTCTCTCTCTCGAGCTCTTCCAGACCAGCATCCATTTGCAGCCACAGCGTCTCAAGCTGCCTTTCCCACTCAAACGCTTCAAACTCTTCACGAGTATAGCTGAAGATGTCTCTATTTTCGACAAGATGAAGGTTTTTCTCTTTGATGGTAAGGTTAGCCATTGTTTTTCAAGAGTATTTGGTTTGAAAGGTTTGTGATTTTACAGGGGAGACTGAAAGGTTAAAGGTTTAATGAAATAATCTGATCAAGTCTCTAGGCCTTAAATAGAGATGGGTAAGAACGAAGTCCTTAATCGCTTCGTATTCTGGTTATTAAAGGCAACAGGTAAACGTTTCAAATTCTGTTTTTACTTGGGTCCAGATATTTTTAAAAAAGAGTATTATTTGATTTTTGTTAAAATCAAATATTTTAATGTTTTAATTTTAATATACTCTTTTTAAAAATAGGCGCACATGACCCACTTGCCTTTAATGTGTCCCACTTACCTATTATCGTGTCCCACTACACATTAATCAAGGAACTGATTGAGTGTTTGTTACATAAGAGATTGAGTTTTTATTAATTTAATCACTTTTGTGTCCAAACGAGTTTGCTTTATTCTTACTCTCACAGTTTTCTTATTTTTCTCTTGGGCACTCACGCAAACACCTTTTCTACATTCATATCGTTTGGAAATTCTTGGGAATTCTTAACTCAATGGCATCTAAAGCATTCACTGCTCTTGGCTTACGGTTTGTTCCTAATAACTATGAAGCTCCACTCTATCATGAACGCGTTCCAGATTCGTTTCATCTCATGCAGAACTTTTTGAGAGATTCAGAGATTGGACAAGCTCTGACTGGACCTGCTACTCTTTCTGCGTCTCAAATTGCTTCATTCTGGCAGAACTCAGTTTATGTGGATGGAGGAGAAAGTGGAACTCCTACCATTATCTTCACCTATGACGACCAAGACCATGTGATTACTCCACAGACTGTACGAGATACGATGGGTTTTGACACACATACTTCTTATGCTCTGGTTAATGAAAGTTATCTGAGAGATATGCTACAAGAGATAGGGTACATGGAATCTCTTGACAAGCTTGGCAGCATAAAGCGACCAAATCTAAGAAAGGAATGGAATTTCTTCTTTGATTGCATAACAAGAACATTCCAGAAGAAAGTCACAAACTGGGATGCCATTCCAATGGATAGTCTCCATATCGGGTATTCTTTGCTCTATGGTATTAATTTTGATTTTGGTCGATATGTTTTGATGAACTTAGGTGATAAATTGTCAGAGACTACCACTGTCTACTATGCTCGTTTTTGTCAAATGTTGTTCAATGCATGTGTACCTGGTCTTGACATTGATGAAACTGATAAAGTTGATCCTTTTAGAGTCAATAAGCGCATATTCTCTGATATGACTAACAAGGATGTTGGTAAAGAAAATCTTCCTGAGTTTATCATGCCTCTTGCTCTACGAAATTTTCTAAATCAACCACAAGAACCACAACAAGACCAACAGGAACCACAACACGATGCACCACAACAAGATGAACCTGAACAAGAACCACAACAATCTGAACCACACCCTGAACCTCAAACAGAACCAAACACTGACTCACCTGCAAAGCAATCTTCACCCACTTCAAACTCAAACTCTGATTCTCCATTAACATCAAAGTCTAAATCTCAAGGTGTTAAGAAAGCACTTGCTGCAAGACGTGCAAGTCTAAGACAGGCAGAAGAGACAAAGAGGCAATCAAAACGAAAATCTCCTGAAGCTGTTTACACTAGAAAAGGGAAGAGACTGAAAGCTCGAGCAAACATGCCTAAGTCATCACCTTGTGAAGAGGATTCAGATAATGTACCTCTAGCAAAACGAAGAAGAGTGATATTCTCTGATTCTGTGGATGAAGATATTGAAGCTCCAGAGGTTGTTTCACAGCAAATACCTTCTGTTGAGGCTGAGAAAGTTGCACTACCTGCAGAGGATGTCATACCTGTAGAGGATGTAATGCCTGCAGAGGATAAAATTCCTGCAGAAGAGGATGCAAGAGATGGTGTTTCTCCAATAAATTTTGTTCCTGATTCATTTATGCCATTTTCTGATCCTATCTCTAATGTTGGTGTAGTTGATCAACTTACATCTGTACCTTCTGAAGTTGTGGCATCTCATACTGAGATAATATCTGATGCTCACCACACTGTTGAAGAAGGTGAAGAAATTGATCAGGCAACCAAAGTAACTTCTCAGTCAATGCCTGTTGCTGAGAATGAGCAACATGAAGAAAATCCTCAAAAGCCTACAGAAGATATTGCTAAATCTATGGCTGAAGATGAACCAGTTAAAGCTACAAGTGTTGAAGCTGAAGGTGACAGTAGTGCAAACTCTGATACTTCTCTGAGTGCACCAGTACAAACTGATGATAAACATACACCTTTTTCTCAACCTTGTTCTTCTCATGAAGTTGAAAGAGCACAATTTGCCAAGAATGCTGCTGAATGGTACAAAGAAGATTGTATTTTTCCATCAAGAAGAGCAGCTACGTTTGTTAAGCAAAGTGCTGATACTATCTCTAATCCAGAGATTCTTTCTTGCTTGAAAGCAACTATAGTTCAAGTTAAAACTCTGGATAGACGATTTGATGATACTAATTTGGCAATCACTTCTTTGAGAAATGAGGTTGTAGCTAGAGAGATGAAGATGGAAACACATTCAAAACTAGTGACTACAAAATTCTCTAAAGCTCAAGACAATATCCTTGCCAGACTGAGTAAAGTTGAAGAGAATCAGTCTGATTTATCTGCTAAAATTGATTCTATTGCTACCTCTCTGGAGTTAATTACTTCTATTCTTATGCCTGATGATGTCAAAAAGGGGGAGAGAGTTGTTAGAAGGGATAGTTCTGGAGATGGAGGGGCAGGTAACAAAGACAAAGGAAAGAAAAAGGCTGAGGAGGTTCAAACTCTGAGAACTAGTAAGTCATCCAAATCACAGTCTGTTGGGAGAAATACTGATACTCAAGGAACTTCAAGGACCAAGAGTTTACTGTTATCTTCAAATCTACAAACTGATGAAGAGTTGGCTGCTAAGTTATTCATTGAAGAGAATGAGGAAGGAGTAATGATTGAAGACATTGAAGCTGAGGAAAAGAGTTTACATGAAGAACATCTTAAAGCTTTAAAGTCTAACAAGGTACAAAAAGAGAAAGCTCCTAGGCCTGTTCTTAAAGGAGTTGTGATCAAGGAAAATGTTGATGCTGATCAAAGATCACATTTATCTAGGAAATCAACAGAAGCTGAAACTAGACACAAGCTGAAAGGCATTGCTATGGAAGGAGAAGATTCAAAGAAGAAAGATACAACCTCTGTTGATACACAAGTTGTGTTTAAACCTCTATCTTCTCAGTTGAAGTCAGTTTTTGGTAAAGGAACACTTCATGATCCAGATGTGTTATCTGAAGTCTCAATGAATATTTCTGATGGAAAAGCTTTATCTGGTAAGATTGGAAATAATAAGGCTGGATTAGGCTCATCTAGAGACAGAAGGCAATATACTGGTCCTAGGGATCCTTCTTCACTGGCTGTTCCAGGTCGTGGTGTTCCTCAAGAGAGTCTGGATAGACTGGAATCAGTGCAGTTGGTTCATCAGAAGAGTTTAGATAAAGATTTTCTTCTTTACTTCATGGCTGATGGGTCGGTATTCAAAGTTGGTGAGAATGATATCGGCTTGAAATATTGGGAAGAACTAGAGTATGTTCTATATCTTCTCAAGGTGAATAGTCGAAGGACTCAATCTGTTGCTAATGTATTAAGACAGAAGATGACTCAGAATCTGGCTATTAGAGGACAGAAATATAACAGCAGATACATTCCTAAGTACAGGGATTATCAAGGCAATCTCATTGAAATGAAGAAAGGTACTGCAAAATTAAAAACTGATTTGGGAATCACAGTACTTGACTTCAATACTCAGGCAGAAAAAGACAGATTTATCAGACTGGGTAATGAAATGAGAAGAAACAAGATTTATGATCTTAGGGCTGCTATTTATCAAACAGATGAAAGTGATCCTCAACTCAGAGAAATCAAAGAAGCAATGAAGACTGAACTTGAAAATGCAGAAAGAAGATTGCTGATTGATTATCTCAGAACCATGCCAGATCTTGAAATGATTAGAGATTAAAGTTCTGTAAGAATTTTCTTATTCTCTATAGTCTTTAAGCTTAAACTCTGAATCTGTATAAACACTGTATTTATCATTTGTTTTGACATCATCAATTATTGTCATTAACTTGTACATTTTTGATAATGAACAAGTTGGGGGAGATTGTTAAATATAATTGATGAGTTTTGATCAGTGTTTAAGTGTTACAGGGAGTTATCAGAGTTTAGTTGGAAGCAGTCAGAGTTTGTGTAAACTCTGACAGTTGGAAGCTTGACAGAGTTTGTTAAACTCTGTCTGGAGGAAGCGCGTCTACTGTTCAACAGTGATTAAATGTTAATTATGGAAGCGATATCTTTGAAGATTGGATAGCTATCAAAGAGATCGAGTTGACATAGGAGACGTGTGACAATCTGTAATTGATATCATTGTATAGCTGATTATTAGGAATATCAATTAGAGATTGTATCGTAGCTGTATGTTATATAAATACAGATAGGTTAACCCTAGAAGGGTATCGATAACGAATTATCATTATTGTAACCTAGCAGCTCTTTGTGATATTTTACATCACGAAGAGGGTTTGAAATACCAGAAGTTTTTTAAGTGCATAAACGCTTTTACTTGTTAATCTCTCATACAAAGTTGATTATTATTTGTATATTCGGCCTAACACATAAAAAAATCAGATTTTTACAAAAGTTAAATACTAAAGTAGATTTTCTCTCTCTTGTTCTTCAAGATCAAACTCAATTTGGAGGTGATGCCGATCTCGGATTTTGGCGTGCAACCACTCAAATCGAAGCTCTTGACATCTAGTTTCATAATCTACAATCAGTTTTCATGTTGGGTAAATTTCTGATTTTATATTAATTTTTTTGAATCTGGGAAATTAGGGTTCATCTTAGATTTTGGGGTTTTTATTTTATGAGCTTTTCCAGTGAAACTGATGATGATTATAGCTTTATTTGGATGCTATGAGTCTAATTATGTGATCAATTTCATCATTATAATGCCCGATTTTCAAATTCGAAATTAGGGTTCTTGAGCAAATTAGGGCTTTTTAATTGGTGAATTGTTTGCTTGTTTTGATGATTCCTATAGCTTTGTATGATGATTTGGAGTTAATTCACGTGTTTAAACTGAATGTTGGTGTTCGAAATTGTATGGGTCGAATTATTTAGTTTTCTTGAAATTTCAAATCATTCTTTCAAAGCTTGTGTTGATTGTTTGTATGTAAGGTGTTAGGGGTTAGATTGTACAAGTTATGGGCTTTGATTTGTGATGTTAAACGCACGATTTGGTGTAGAAACGAGGGAGAACGATTCCGGCCGAATTTGGGTTCAAGCCCGCCGGATTTCGGCCGCGTTTTTGTTGTTTTCGTTGGCACGGTTGAGTTTGTCGTGAAATTTTAGTCAAGATCCATATATTATACGCTTGATTTGGTTTAGTTATGTGAAAGTTATGGTCGCCGGAACTTTTGGAGATTACCGGAAAATTTCCGGATTCCGGCAAACCTCCATTAAAGCTGTCATGAAGCATTCATCGTGTTCTTCGTGAGGGAGATGATGAACAGTAGCGTTTGATCTTCTTTCCCAGGTGGGGAAGAAGATGAATAGTGTTTTTGAATAAAAATTTTATTTTTTTATTTTAAATTTCTAAAAATCAGAAAAATTATTTTATATAATTATTTAATTATTATTTAAGTTATTTAAATATTTAAATAATTAATATTTATTATTTATTTAATTCGAAAAAAATAATAATTTAATTTCGAAAATTGATTTTTAAATATTGATTTTTAATTTAAAATTAATTTAAAAATAGGATTTAATTTCAGAAAAATTATTTTTAAATTCTGAAATATTTATTTAATATTCTGTAATTTATTTTACAGATTTATTTTGGAAATCTTAATTATCTATTATTTTCCAAAAATTAATTTAATTTTGGAAAATGATTTAAAAATGATTTAAAAATAGGAAAATATTCCTAAAAATATATTTTAATCATTTAAAAATTTCTAATTAATTCCAAAAATTATTTTGGACTTCCTTTTAATTGTAAGAGATAGTTAATCTTTTTTTAAATGATTGTGTGAGTCTTAATTGTACGATTAACTAGCGTAACGAGTTCGATTAAATCCAATTAAATTAGATTTAATTTTCACGAGTCATCTTAATGACTCGAGACGTATTATAAAGATGTCAAAATATATTTTATTTAATTTGAGATGTTTTACGAAACGTCGAGCTGATTATTATTTTACGAGTCGAGTCAAGTATTAACAATCGAGTTTGACCGTTGTATTTGATAAATGTTTATATGTTATAATTTGATTTAATTGAGTCGTTTATTAAATATTATTACATTTTAGATGTCAGTTACGTGATTAAGTTACGTGTGTCGATTAAATGTTTCTTATATGTTACATGTCATCGTGACTACGTATTTAATCGAGTATGCTTATGTGATTAACCGTATGTGTTATGTGATTTAATTTAAACATGATTAGAGTATGCGTACAAACGTTGGTAGACCATAGATTTATTCTGAAGACTGAAGTGTCGTCTTGTATTTAATTGTAGAATTGACGTGCGGGCTCGATCGAGGTAGTTCGGACTCGTGGCAGTCGTAGGAGCAAATAAGATCGATCGGGAAGAAGATTGTTGTGTTATTTTGGATCTACGTCATAGCTAGCGACTAAGGATCAAATAGACATAAAGTGTGGGGCAGCTAGCAGTCAGAATATTAGTCAGCTTCTAGCAGAGTTTAAGCTCCGAATAAGGCAAGTTACATAAC
This sequence comes from Saposhnikovia divaricata, assembly GCA_036435485.1. Lineage (NCBI taxonomy): Eukaryota > Viridiplantae > Streptophyta > Magnoliopsida > Apiales > Apiaceae > Saposhnikovia > Saposhnikovia divaricata. Next base: position 152,599,205 of record CM071594.1, read on the forward strand.
CGTACTCTTTTATTCAGAGTATGTTTAATTTTCCTTAAATTTTATGCCGAATGTTTTATTTAAAAACTCGTAATCATCGAGAACCCGTTTAAATTAATCAAATCAGTTCTTATCACTTCCAACTTATGATCGAGCATGTGTGTATCATGTTTTAAAAGTTTATGATTGTTTTTAATAAAAGATCTTTACATCTTCAAATTTAACTCTGTTATATAAATATTCAGTGAGAAACTGTTATTTAAGAATTTCACTGATTTGGTAGTTTTACTGCCCAATTGTTTTAAAATGTTATTCCTACAATATAAGTTAGGAATAAAACTTTAGAGATGCTTATCCCTTGATCTCTAGACAAAAAAATGTTTTGTTTTGATATGTGAATATGTTTAGCGTAAGAGGCCGGTTGCAGGTCCAGCTTTAAAAGAGACTAGTGACGGTCTTCTTTAGGCCAATAGCAATAAGTGCCATCAGGATCCATATTTTTATAGCCTGTACATCATGTGTGCATGGGTTTTGGGTTAAGCGGGACTGATCATCAGCTTAACTCTTGCAACTGTTGATATTCCACATATCACTTAAGGGAAAAAAAATTCATATTTGACTGGAAATAATGTTGTTAGATAATAGATACTTTTATTAAACTGTAGTCTGTTTGAAATTTCCTTTCATACAATCTTTACTCGTGTTACAAAATTTCGACCCTGGTTCTATAAATTGTATCGGTTCTTTTTTAAAAGAGATACTCCATTGAACTGTTGCTTGTTTTCAAATATACTCTTGTGTTATACAAAGAAATGTTTTCTTATTTACTTCTATTTCTTTCACAAAAGTTTTGAAAGATATCAATTCGCTATCGGATTTGAAAATTCCCTTTTTAACTTATGTTGAAAAGTATTTTAGTATATTCTATTATATACTTGCTGAGCATTTCTTTCGCTCATTCTTGCTTTTGTTTTAAATCTTGTTTTTCAGAGATAGATAGTTGATGCGGTTGACTTAGTTTAGCTCGAAGCAGGGCAAATCTTGGATTGAGTTGATGTTTGGCTCAAAGCGATTCTGTCTTTTGAGTTATTCTACTAGATGTTTAGTTAGACTGGTATGGTATTCATATTCTTGTATTGTATTATTTGTTGTATTAGATTATTGTGGCCGTTGTATACCTTTTATCAAGGTGATACAAACAGCATAAGATTGTATAAGAGATTGTTGTGTTTAGAGATTTGAGTTGTAATAAAAGAAGTTATTATTATAAGTGTTTTTGGATTTCTTGTTTCCAAGTCTATAACCTGAAAAGATCTTGTTAGGTTGGGGGTCGGATGTCATGTTTTAGATTAAATATTAGCAGGTGATTGTTTGATTATTAAGGTTTTCCGCAGTAGCGACCCATATCCCTGACCCCGGATTTGGGGGCGTTACATGAAGTCATATTTTAGAGGAGGTGCTGTACAAATTTTGTTAGAATTATCTCATAAATTATATAGTAAATTGATAACAAGTATTTGTAAATCGAAATGATGTACATGTTAAAGAGATATAAGCGTAAGAGGCTAGGAGTGGTTCCCCTAGTCCAGGACTTTTATTTAGCGTAAGAGGCTAGGGGTGGTTCCCCTGGTCCAGCATTAAAGGCCAATATGTTGCCTAATTGGGAACCCAATTTCAAAGGAATAGGGACTTTACGTGGCTGATCACCCGTATTGTCCGAAATCAGGAGAATAATAAAAATACACTTAAATGTTTTTAAAAGTTTTATGAAAATTATGTTTTGATGATAGAATGGTTCAAAGGAAAGAAATGATTTGATAAAGAGTTATGGTTTAAAGAAAATGGAAAGTTTTATTTTATGAAGAGTATTGATTTATTCCCTTAAGATAGTTTGATCATTGATATTGTTCATCAATGAAATATTCATAAATTGTTGTTCACTATATTATATACTTGTTGAGCGCTCTTTGGCTCACTCTTGCTTTATTTTACCTAACCCTTTTCAGTTAGGTTTAAGGATGATCTACTTGTATTTTCAAATGCGAATGAGAGCGAGGAGGATCCTATTCGGAATAGATTTGAAAGCTAACGTGTGCGAACATAGTTTTGGATTAAGCTATAGATTAGATGGTATAGTGATTTGTTTTTAGAGCTGAGATAGAAGTTGTAATAATTTGTATTAGTTAGATTCTTGTTTCATACCATAACCTGGAATTGATCCTCGGTGAGGAATCGTTGGGGTATTAAGTTTTAATTGTGTTTGTTAAATTGGAAATTTGGTTGGGTTGAATTACAGGTGGATAGTCCGATTTACGAATACTTCATGCCGAAATTTTCTAAAATTCCCCTGTATCAATGTCTATTTTATTATAAAAAGTATATTTTTAGTATTGGGAAGTCGGGACGTTACAGATCCTGTTGATTTTGCATTGAGATCAAAGCCTTCTCTCGAGGTCTGTGAAGACTCTTGGTTCTTTGAGGAACCTTCAACTTATAATCCTAACCGTAAAATGGTCGGAGTATTAGTTGTTTCCGTCAATTCGTCCTTAATGTGTGCAATCTCACATTGTGCATAGGAAGTATTTTAGTCTTGTGTATGAGGTAGTGACTTACCAACAGATGCCCTGGCTGACAGGCGAATTTCAGTAAACTCATCCTGTTGAGAGAATGAATCCAGAGACTGTTTTAGTGCCATTTTCAGCTCTGCATCCTTTTGGGAGAATGCAGGCGAGCTTACAGATACCTCAAGTTGTATATGACTATTCTCCTTGAGAGGTAGAGCTGTGGGTTTACTATCCCTCACATCCTTATTTGCTGTAACATGTACAGTTACTCCCTTATTGACCTCTAGTCTAATAGGTTACTTCCACTTCAGGGGTAAGTTAGGATGTGTTTAGATTTGAATTTATAGTCCGGGATAGAAGTTGTTGGGTTTACAACGTCATGACTTTCAATGTGAGAAATCTTCCACTAGGAGCTGAACCTGCATCACATAGTAGTAGAGCTATATAGAGATAGAATGCATTTACATCATACCAGAACATTGAGTGAAAACTTATGCATTATAACATGTGAGAAATGATGTACAGTTGTGACTTCAAAAAAGTTTTACAATATAAGTAATCACAACTGTTGAAAGATTGAGTTTTCTTTTAAAAATTGTTAAAGTGCAAGAATTTGTATTTATGCATAAAAATTATATAATCATGTCTTTTAATGAAAACTATGTCGTTTTATTTTTAAAAGACACAAACTCTTGACTTCGCAGTAATTAAAAAAAGAAAGAAAGATAGATTTTACGTGCTTATAGTGTATGAAGTACTTTTCCACAACAGATAGTGAAAAGACTCATACAAGCACTTGATGTCGTTTAGGTAACAAAGATTACCAAGTACAAAAGTACAGATAATCAATGTCTCTCCTTTGGCGCTTCATTACTTAGCACAACATAAACTAAGTAATTGACTGATGGATGCAAAACATTCTAAGAACTATCATATATACAAAGTGGTGTAAAACCTGAATTAGAGAATTTTAATTTTGAAATACTCTCACCACTCTATAATATGATAGGAGACATAGTGTTTCATTAAGGCTCACTCACTTAGGAAGTTGAACATCTAAATATATACTAACACTAATGATTTATAGATAAGCAACATTTACTTAGAATAAATCAAAAGTAATATCATCAGAGCTAATATATACATCACAATTAGTCTGCAATAAAATATCAGAGCAACTAGCAATTGTTAGTAAACAAATATTTTACTATTTGATACCAACTGTTAGTATTTATCAAACACTTTAGAATGCAAGTAATTGTGTTTATGATTACTTTACCAAAATTAAATTATGAGCAAATAAACCATTGAATTGCTTCACGTCATAATTTAACTAGGATATAAGTAATTATTGTTAAATACTAAATATTCAATGATACCAATTGTTTGATAAATTCAATTCAGTGAAGATTGAATTGCCACATTGAATACCAATTGACAGAATGAATATTAGTACCTAACTGCTTATGATTATCATTCAATGATATTCATAAGTACGAGGAACTAGTTGACAAGAAATTCACAAGCTCTTATGATATAACATTTTAAACTTATGACTTCAAGGCAACTCCTCATTAATAACAATTGTTAACTCCTAACAACTGCTAGTTATAGACAAACTTGGTTCAATAAATAAGACTCGATTACCAAAGCTGTCTTGTCTGCAATCTTATAAAAAAATATTCTAAGTCCAATACACCTTGATCCATTGTATATACCATTTATTATCAAAGTGATTAGAAACTTGCAAATGAGCATAAAAATTATTCCAAGTAAATTTCACTTAGAAAATTTTCACACCCAGTATCGTAATATGAGTGAATTTCAAAAGATACAACATAGATTACTTAGAGGAGTTCTAAGTAATTTCACTCATACCAATACATCTCACAATTAGTTAGTAAATAAAATTTTAACTAAATATCATTAATTGATATAAGTTAAAACTTCAATACAACCAATTGTTATAACCATGATATTAATTGTAGTGAATTTCTGAAAACGGAGCATTGATAAATTCACTAGAATTAACATCTCACAACTAATTGAAGACCAACACAGATTAGGTCAAAATTAGTTATGTTGTATATTTATTTTAATAAATATGAGGTACAGAGCAAATACTTATATTGATTTGCTTCATGTTCTATAACTCATAATAATCAAAATAAATAATTAAATAAATAAATACTAAATCTCTATGAGTTAGATTTTAGCATTTACGTATTTAAATTATCCTTAAATAATCACCACTAAAATATATTGCAATAATACACAAGGCAATCATTCAACAGATAATTCTGAGCATGAGGTCTGGATGTAAATAAGTTCACAAGTCCTTTCAATACGGACATTTGAATACTTATGAACTCGTTTATGAATTGCTTACAATGAATTCACAAGTCCTTTCAATACTAACAATTGAATACTTGTAAACTCATTTAAGAATTACTTATAGTAAAATCACAAGTCCTTTCAATACGGACAATTGAATACTTGTGAGCTTACTTAAGAATTACTTAACAGATGGGATTTATAAATCATATAGCATTAATAAAATTCCAAGTTTGCAAACCAGTCTTGAAAAATTAATTTCATCAAGTGATTTAGAAAACGTGTCTGCAAGTTATTCTTAACTAAAGACATGCTCTCTCAAAAGAATTGATACCTTATGCAAGATGCTTGACATGGGTGTTCCACAGAGTTGTTGGAGAAGAAATTGATTCCTTATTGTAACACCGCCAGATCCGGGGTCAGGGATCGGGTCGTTACGGTCTCAATTTCCATAAATAACACTTGACTTGAGTCCAAATAAATAAACAATATGCAATTACCCCACAATAATATCCAATCACACACACACACAACAATTATAGTCCCAGAGATAAAATTGAAATAAGTCTCCAATTATAGGGACCACGAATAAAAGTTATTACAAGCCAAAATGATAAGTTTAAAAGTTCTTGCCGTTGATTAACATTAATTATACATATAATTAAGCTGGTAAAACAAAAGCTGCCAATCTAGGCTACCTCAGCAATGGTAACGATATACTCAACGAGTAGTCCTCTAGCTGGTGCCACCTGCTTGCGCCGAGTGCGCCTTACGCGGGCCATCAAACCTACCTGTTGTTGTGATAGGATAATAAAGCAAGGGTGAGCAATAGCCCACCAACAATAATATGACTGAACAACAATATATATAACAGTTCAAAAGTATTTTGAAACCATATGCCATGCATTTATGAAGATGGTACCAATATAATGTAAATTTTGAAGTTACAAGGTAACTCAAAGTGTATTTTTAGTTCTGATCAGATTTCCAACCCTGTTAATAATAGTGGTACTTCGTGTTGCAAAAGAAAATAGATTCTGGATAGTGAACCAATACTGGAGTATGTCGCGCCAGATGACACCCCCTTACGATGATCAGTCGCAGGTCGTGCATCTTAAAATTTGTTTCTCTACCGGTAGAAGGAAGAACATATGGACACCACCATACGCCGGATCTCCCTAGCCATCTTTGGGCATAGACGGGACCGGCACCACTCGGACCCTATTTCCACGATGGACTATCCCACAGCCTCTTATACCAGTTTCAATGATGGACTGTCCCACAGCCTCTAACATAAATACTCCTAGTTCGAGTAAATCCATGACTCTGAAACGTAAAGTTCGTCCCCCTTTCCCCAAGTATAATACTTGTTGATGAGACTCCACAAAGTAGTTGCATCTAATTGGAAAGGAAAATTCCCCAATATTTTCCAAGCTGTTGCTCGTTAATGGATATCGACTTGTTCCCAACATTCTTACCCCTCGAAAGATGAGGAAGTAATCAAAGAAGCTCGACTTGATAAATAGCAACCAAGTTGCGAGTGAAAAGGATAGATTAACAAGTATATGACCGGGCAATCAAAGAAATAACAGCTCTCAAGCAAGGTTCCCTTATATTTTGGAAGATAGACTCGAGTGCAGAATGAAGTTTTGAGAACCTTCCTTGATACATTTAGTCATAAAAAGACTTAGGAGTAATTTATATAATATTCAAGGGTCGAAGATAATATCTGAAGGAAGTAAATCATTTTTAGAACTAGTTAGAAAGGATTAAATAAATATTTGAAGAATATTCATTGGAGTAAAAATAATTATAGAATATTCTTACTATAAAGTAATGCTCATAATATTCTTGAATAAGTACTTACAATAATGTTCATTGAATAAAATAATGAATATTTAAATGAATAATACTTATCGAATAAATAAAACTTAAATGAATATTCGAAGTACTATTCATTAAATGAATAGTGATCAAATAAGTACTCGAGATAACATTCAATAAATAAATAAGTTCCAAATAAATATTCGAATAATATTCGATAGATAAATCAACCTTAAATGAATATTGAAAAATAATATTCATTAATTGAATAAAGTTCGAATGAATATTCAAAGTACTATTCATTAAGTAAATAATCTCAGACGAATATTCAAAATAATATTCATCAACTAAATAATTGAAAAATATTTACTTAAATGTTTTCCTCTGATAATAATCACGATATATCAAGAATTACTGACTCCCGGTCTATGTCGAAGAATAAGACTCATATAGCCCTCTCTAAGGGTCTTAGCAATATCCAACTTATAACTAATATATCATATCTAGCTTATAAGATAATTTAAAATCAGGAACAAGTATCACAGAAACCAGAGTCACAATATAATTGAAAACAGGCATGCATGCTATGGCATATGTAAAACAGAAATCATATACATATTATATCACAACAACAGGTTCAAAGGTTTGAACACTTGCCTGGTAGTCGCGTGGAGGCAGTGTGTCCTGGGTCAGCTCGGTGATCTATACATAATCAGAATAGTCGAGATTAATCACTTAACATTGTTTAAAAATCTAAGTATAAACTTAACTTAGGTTAAAACACGTTTTCGAATTATCTCGTTATGCACCCTTTTTGTGTACTCTTATTAACCTCGTTTTGACCCGACATTTGTTCGTTATTACGGCTCGTCATTACACTTACACTTGGTATATACTTAAGTCATATAAGTTCTAAGGTAGGTCGTTTATGAACCAAGATTATACCTCGAGTTTTATCGCCCGTTTTCAAAGTGTTTTACCAAAGTTATAACCAAGTGTGCTTTTAGAGGTTCGTTCGCGTTTAATCTTGATTCAAACATTTTTATAAAATTGAAAAACGATCCGTTTGACACGAGGTTTTTTCCTACACCTTCCTCATCATCTCTAATATTTAATTACCAAGATTTGTAACCAAATTATTCATGTTAAGGGGGTTCAATTGCAGTTACGAACTTGTACTTATGGTTTCGAACCACTTTTAGTAAATTGGCCATAATTCCATTTGTTTCGATTCTTTCGCCAAAACGATCTATGACTCGAGAACTATAATGTCATGTCATAAATTCATCAAGGACAGAAAATTATGGCTACTTTCATACATGGTTTCCAAGGGCTAAAAAAATTCAGCATTACGACGGCTATAAATCGAACGTTCCAAAATTGTTATATCAATCACCAAGCCACACCGGGCATCCAAACATCTCATACACATGTTATATACCTCAATAAGTCCAGAAATTTCACACTTTATCATAATTATCATCATGTTATTAAATCAACTACAAGATCATGATACATGCTTATAATAACACTAACACCGTAGCTAAGCAAAAAACCACCAAGAACATATATAATCTCAAAGTAAAATCTAGGATTCTTAAGGATTATACCTTCCTTGGAGAGTTCTAAGACCTTACTAAGCCTTGATTTGTCCTTGGGTGTGCTTAAGCTTGCTTAGACCAACCAAAGAAACAAGAAAACTATAGTTAGTTTCTTAAAGTTACTATTCACCCGTTCAAAGAACTGCAAAAATGGGGGCCTTAACTTGATTTTCTGAACGAGACGCCTAAAGGAGGGTTGTAGGGCATCTTAATACCTTTCCAACAAGCTAAAGAACACCAAATTCCATTGAGAAATGAAGGAGATATGGCCATTTGAAAGTTGGTACAGAAACTATCAAGAATCTGGATAGTTTGGTTTCTTCAACTTGGGGAAGGGATTTGACTAGTCTACACTCCTTTGTTGGCCATGAAATTTTGAAATAATGTTACCCATGGAGTGGAGAAGCTATGGTTAAAATTTGGTGATTTGTAGAGCTCTAGATTGGGAGATATGAATTTTTCTTTCCTTGATGTTCCTGCTGGGCAGTTTGGGAGAGTTTGTGTTTTGCTTGCTTTTCTCTTGCTTGGCTTGTGTGAGAATGAATTATTGTGATGTCTTGGATAATATCTTGCCTAAAGTAGCTTTATTAAAGGTGGTATGTCATGCATGATGTATTTGGATGGACAAGTGTTGTTGTTTTAGTGCTAGGATGAGAAAGTGATGCTAAACTTGGTTGATCTCTAAGTATATTAGTTACTCATGTAACTACTTAGTTACTCGATGTTATCCACTAGCACATGCATGTATCTTGATCCCCTACTTGTTTCTTTGTCCGATTATTGCTCAATTCATTGATCGTTCGGAGGAATATCTCGAAGATTTCTACTTTGGGTTTTACCGAAAACCGCCTTAATATTTATATCATCATTTTCAATTCTCTTTAATAATTCTTGAATCCAAATCCCTTAAATCTTTTCAATAAATCCTTAAGTCTTTCAGTGTCCAGGGAAATCTCGGGGAAAATAAAAGTGATATTTTTCAGAATCCGATAGCTTTTACATACACTCTTTTTCCCCCTAGATCATTAATACGAACTCAGAAATTCGTTCCGGGTACTTCTATATAGCGTCGTCTAATAATATTCCTAATTCCACCAAAAACACTATTCATCACTTATTCTTTACTTTATTCCTTAAAATTGGAAAAGTGATCTCTCGCTTTCCCGAGCGTTCCTTAACTTTTTTACGGAACCACTAGACTTATAACAGATATCGATTTGGATGACATGAGGATAATCCTTCTCTTTTGAATTTATCATATTGTACTTTCCAGGAGATAGATTATTCTAATCTAAGTTGTCAACCAATTGCATTGTTCAGGGCATACAAGCATTTGAATCAAAATTCATTATATATTCATTTACTTGAACCACTGTTACACTTGTACTCCATTACATAATGAAAGTTTTAATTCTACCAAAAATCTGGGTTCTTACAGTCTCCCCTCCTTAAAAGGATTCAGTCTGAAAATAAATGGGGTACTTCTCTTTCATCGCGCTTTCCAATTCCCAAGTTGACTCTTCCACATTGTGGTTCTGCCGTAGAACTTTGACCAGCTTGATGACTTTGTTTCAGAGCACTTGTTCTTTTCGGTCTATGATTTCCACAGGCTGCTCTACATAGGTTAGGTTTGGTTGCATGTCTACGTGTTCATATTCCACTATATACTTAGCATCCGGATTGTATTTTCTCAACATCGAAACATGAAACACATTGTGCACTTGTTGCAGATTTGGGGGTAATGCTAGTCCGTAAGCTAGTTCCCCGATCCATCCTTAATCATTCCAATCCTTTTTACAGTACACCTCGCTGGTGCTACAATACACCCTTTATCCTTTTTTCTTAATCGTTGCTACTTTTCGTACAACACATTATCTGGGTTATGTTCTTACTTAGTCATATACTATTACCTTTATTGGTATCTGCAGTGACTTTGGTATCACTATCACGCTGCGAATTCGGAGATAACCTCGCTCGTACTATGCATTTCCTGATCGCTTTTATCTTCGCAATCTTGATCAATATATAGAAATAGAAGAATTTATTGAGAGATCACTATGATCAATGAACATTTGTTATATTGCATAGTTAGTACAGAAGGTGGCCAGCCTTTAGTACTTGACAAGCAATTAAACAAGTTATGGTATTCCACTTAGACTTCTATCACACAGACAGATAGTCACGTAGCAGTACCTCCCCTCCTTAAAAGGTTGTTCTTCACAATTCAAAAAGAAGATGAATAAGAGAGAAGAAAAGAAAAGAATTTCAAAGAATTATAGAAAGTTTTCATGATTTCAAAATATCATACTTAGAATTTACCTCTGAACTATAGAGGTTCATTAGAGAAGAAAAATAATCATAATCGTATCAAATACTACTTTATCGTAATTTCACGCGTCAACATATCCTTGCTGCTCTGTCCATCATTCTATGGACCTATACTCTTGTTCAATCTTAGCAACACTCACTTTTGGAAAATCCTTCAACCTCTCAGGTTAAATCTTAGATTTCTCGCTTGACATCATTGTTACTGACATTCCACGCCACGCTACTAACTCTTTCATATTCAAAATACTAACACTATCGGGTTGTCCTTTCGAGAGTTCGTTAGAAAACCCATTCATCAATCTATTCATAACATTCCTTGCTTCACATTCCATATGCATTTTCCCAATCCTTTCTTTATCAATCACATCCTTCTCATTATCTGATTCTTATTCGTTTCTGTTATTCATTTCCGCCGTCATCTCATTATTGAGACATCCTTTGTACTTGACACCTTTTTATTGGTATCCCGTCACCTTTTATTCAATAAGGATCACATCTTTGGGGTCAAACTTTCCTTTGTTCAACTATCTAAATTCTCAATTTCTCGATCCATGAGTCTCCTTATTACTCAATCAATCTATTCCAAATTTCCTCAAATTCTCCCAACTTAAAGGGAGTTAACCTATATGTCATTTATGCTTTCAATTTCAACCTTCCGTTGTGACCAACGGCCTTTACCATGTCAATTTCATACTTTTCTAACTTCATTGCCGGAGTTTCTCAGGAGTCCGCATATCTATCTCCTTCTCGATCCTCAAATCTTTATTCATTTCTATCAGTCACTTGGTTTCCATTTCTACTATAATCACTTTATGAACCATCATGACATTATCATTTATTTCAAACATCTCGTCATTTCAAAATTAAACCATTCGAAATAAACCTTGACGATTTCTCTAACTTAGATCCAATTCAATCTATTTCTGTTTTCCATTCCGACATCTCCACAGTCGTTATCACTTAATTTCTCAAATGAATTACCACTACATTAATGTAGTCAATTGTTGAATCACCATCGTTTGTCATTTACATAGTGTTTTAATAGCTAAACATACGGGTTTCATAATTTTCAGATCAAAATCCTCTAGGAAGACAAAATAATCAATATTCCTAATCCGTAAGGGATACTTCCTGAACTCGATGTAGCTTTTACATGAAACAGATAAAATTGTAGAAGAGCTTCGAGCATCACAGCTATGACAGGTTGCTGAAATTACTAATCATATATCTTTAATAGAAGACTAGAAGCTTAATGGTTCACTTAATCAATTTCGTATCATGGTCCTGGTTTATCTCAAAATAGGACCTTCTAATGCAGGTAATATGCTCATGAGAACATCAGGAATCGAATGTTTACTTAAACTATTCTTATGGTTGACTCTTGCACCAGTATTAAAAGGAATGTAAATCCTCCACCAGATTATGACCTTCAAGGTCCTTCTCAATATCATTCTATTTCTTTGGTATGAGCATTCATAATTACTACTCTATACTTAAGGTGTCGGTCACCTCATTGGCTTTTCCTGATAATAATAATTTCTCGCAATCAATTTTCTGAATCTATTCCAACTCACATTTTTCTATCTCCTTCCCATCACTGCTGGGTGAAAGTATTCTTCCTTAGACTCTGCTGAAGGAGAGAAAATATAGATCAGTCTTTTTTTTCCATAAGTCATTGCACCTTTCGGTGTGAACCTTATCACAGTTACTCCCAATCATACCTAGGATATTTCTTCCTTTAGTTCTTTCTTGTTTTAGGATAATCTCAACCTTCATTGGTTCAATCTATACCTCCTCATGGTTCCATACATGCCTCATTTGGCATTATTATTAATAGGTCACACATTTCCTACCAAACTTCCGTTTTGAAACTCAGAACATTAGCTCTTTCTTCGCAAAATCTCTGAGGTCATCTTCATCCTTCCTCCTATATTATCTAGGTACAGGGTATATCAAAATATCTTTAATCGATCCTATAACAATTATGTCTATGTACGTTCCGAAACTTCCTTCAGTAAACCCTTGTTGGGTTTGTGGAGTCTATCAGGTTTCAGAATTGGATTCTGACTTGAGTTAGGAATTCCTGAATTGGACTCTAATTAGAGTTAGGATTAGAGTTAGGAATTTCAGAATTAAACTCTGATTGGTTGACCCAGTTTCTTCTCTTATAAATACTCGTGTAATTGTAAAATAACATAACACAACAATTGTGAGAGATCAATACAAAATTAGTGCGGCTTGTGGAGTAGGAATTTCCGAACCACGTAAAATCTTTGTCTTGTGTGATTGTCGTTTATTTTCTTATTCTTGTTTATTCGCTTTGGGTTTTGCTTTCGTTGTTGTATACTCAACAACTGGTATCAAGAGCCTAGGTTTTTAGGCGAGTGGGAGCGATGGCTGAAGAAGGGAAAGTAAAGATCGACAAATTTGATGGCAAAGATTTTAGGTTTTGGAAGATGCAAATTGAAGATTATTTGTATCAGAAAAAACTACACGAACCGCTGGAGGAGAAGAAGCCAGAAAAGATGGATGACAAAGATTGGAAGCTATTGGATAGGCAGGCCCTGGGTATTGTCAGATTGACTTTGGCGAAGAATGTTGCTTACAATATCGTCAAGGAAACGACAACTTATGGATTGATCAAGGCGTTATCAAATATGTATGAGAAGCCGTCTGCTTCGAATAAGGTATATTTGTGTCGCTTGTTGTTTGCCACAAAATTGAATGAAGGTGATTGTGTTGCTGATCATGTGAACGAATTTAACTCTATCCTATCAAGATTGACATCAGTGGATATTAAATTCGATGATGAAGTACAAGCCTTATTGTTGGTATCCTCGTTACCTGACAGTTGGTCAGGATTTGTCACTGCTATTTGTAATTCATCTGGGAGCAGTAAGATGACTTTTGATGGAGTTCGAGATGCGATTCTTGGAGAAGATATTCGTAGGAGAAACTCAGGAGAGTCGTCAGGTTCCGTGTTGAGTACTGAGAGTAGAGGCAGAAAGTCCGATAGGGGGCAGAATCAGGGGCGTAGCAGATCGAAGTCACAGAAGAGAGGACAGTCCAAAGATCGCAAGGAGATTGTTTGTTGGAATTGTCAGAAGAAAGGTCACTTCAGAAATTAGTGTACGGCTCCCGCTGCTCCTAAAGGAAAGAAGAAAGAGGATAATTCAGCTAATGTAGTTGAAGAGGTGGCGAGTGACGATGCTTTGATTTGTTGTGTTGAATGTTCGGTTGAATCATGGGTTATGGATTCTGGTGCATCATTCCATGCTACCCCTTGCAAGGATTTGATGTTAAATTTCAGACTTGGAAATTTTGGTAAAGTTCGTCTTGCTGATGATGAGACTTTGGATATTGCGGGCATGGGAGATATTAATCTCAAGACCTCTTTGGGGACTAGCTGGATGTTGAAAGATGTAAGGTACATTCCTGGACTGAAGAAGATGTTGATATCTGTGGGTCAGTTAGATAAGGAAGGGTATCGAGTTACTTTCGGAGACGGACAGTGGAAGGTTATTAAGGGGAATCTTGTTGTTGCTCGTGGAGAGAAAATAGGGATGTTGTACATAGTTGAACAATCTAGCTATGAAGCAAATACAGTTGCTGATGAGATTGGGTCTTCAACTTTGTGGCACCAAAGACTTGGTCATATGAGTGAAAAGGGTATGAAGCTGTTAACTTCGAAGGGGAAGATTCCAGAGCTGAAGAATGTGGAAGTTGGGTTCTGTGAGCCATGTGTTCTTGGAAAGCAGAAACGAGTTACTTTTGCAAAATCAGGGAGGACACCCAAGGCTGAGAGGTTAGAGCTAGTTCATACAGATGTATATGGTCCAACAGCAGTTGCATCATTGGGAGGATCTCGCTACTATGTCACTTTCATTGACGATTCCACTAGAAAGGTATGGGTTTATTTCTTGAAGAATAAATCAGATGTGTTTGCTACTTTCAAGAAGTGGAAGATCGAAGTTGAAAATCAGACTGGTTTGAAGGTTAACAGTTTGATGTCAGATAATGGTGGTGAGTACAGTAGTGATGAGTTTAAAAGCTATTGCGTAGAATATGGAATTAGAATGATCAAAACTATTCCAGAGACACCGCAGCAGAATGGTGTTGCAGAGCGCATGAATAGAACCTTGAATGAGAGGGCCAAGAGTATGAGATTGCATGCAGGGTTGCCAAAGACTTTTTGGGCAGATGCAGTTAGCACAGCAGCGTATCCCACAAATAGAGGACCTTCAGTTCCTTTTGGGGTTCAAGATTCCTGAAGAAGAGTGGCAGAAAAAGGAGGTAAATCTTTCACACTTGCGAGTTTTTGGTTGTGTTTCTTATGTGTGTGTTAAAGATTCTGACAGGGACAAGCTTGATCCAAAAGCAAAGAAGTGTATCTTCATTGGTTATGGCTCAGATGATATGGGTTACCGTTTCTGGGATGAACTAACGAAGAAGGTCGTTAGAAGTAGAGATGTTACTTTTAACGAAAGTGCAGTGTACAAGGATAAGCTTGTAGTCGATTCTGAGTTTGCAAAGGAACAACATGAGAAAGAGAAAGCAGTGCTAGAAGAGATTACAGAAGAAGATCTTGCAGGAAATAGTGGGAGTTCGGGGAATGGTGATGACACAGTTCCAGTCACTCCCCAGGCTGAGGTAAGAAGATCTAGTAGAATTGTGAGACCACCACAAAGATTTTCTCCTTCAGCATATTATATGTTATTGACTGAGGATGGAGAGCCTCAGTGTTATTCAGAGGCAGTTCAGGTGGATGATTTAGTTCAGTGGAAATCAGCCATGGAAGAAGAGATGAGTTCTCTTGAGAAGAATGAGACTTGGTCTTTAACAGAGTTACCAGCAGGAAAGATGGCTTTACAGAATAAGTGGGTGTTCCGGATCAAAGAAGAACCTGATGGCAGCAAGAGATACAAGGCGAGGTTAGTAGTCAAGGGTTATCAACAGAAAAAGGGTATTGACTATACTGATATATTTTCTCCGGTTGTTAAGATGACTACTGTTAGAATTGTGCTAAGTATTGTGGCTGCAGAGGAGTTACATCTAGAGCAACTAGATGTTAAGACCACGTTCTTACATGGTGATCTTGAGGAAGACATCTACATGGTACAGCCAGAAGGATTTCAGGTAGTTGGGAAAGAAAACCTTGTTTGCAAGCTTATAAAAAGCTTGTATGGTTTGAAGCAAGCGCCAAGACAATGGTACTTGAAGTTTGATAGCTTTATGATGAAGAATGGGTACACTAGGAGTGCTATGGATCATTTTTGTTATTTTAAACAATTTGATTCATCTTATATCATATTGTTGTTGTATGTTGATGACATGTTGATAGCAGGATCAAACATGAGGGAAATTAACAGGTTAAAGAGACAGATGTCTGAGGAGTTTGAGATGAAGGATATGGGTGCGGCAAAACAGATACTTGGTATGAGCATCATAAGGGATAGATCTGAAGGTACTTTGAAATTATCTCAAGAGAAGTATATTGAGAAATTGTTGCAGAGATTCAGTGTCCAGGATGCGAAGACCAGAAGTACACTGTTGGCGACTCATTTTAATCTCACGAAGAAGCAGTTACCTAAAACGGATGAAGGCAAGAAAGATATGGCTAAAGTTCCATATGCATCTGCAGTTGGCAGTTTGATGTATGCTATGGTGTGTACAAGGCCAGATATTGCTCATGCAGTGGGAGTTGTTAGCAGGTTCATGTCTAATCCAGGAAGAGAGCATTGGGAAGCAGTCAAGTGGTTGTTACGCTACTTGAAAGGCACATCCAAGGTTGCGTTATGTTTCAGCAAAAAAGATGTTATCTTGGAATGGTTCTCTGATGCAGATTTGGGTGGATGTTTGGATACAAGAAAAAGTACTACGGGATATATTTTCACTTTGGGTGGCACAACAGTTAGTTGGATGTCTCGACTTCAAAAGAGTGTTGCTCTTTCAACCACAGAAGCAGAATATATGGCTATCTCTGAAGCTAGCAAGGAGATGATTTGGTTGAAGAATTTTCTTGAGGAGTTGGGCAAGAAACAGGCGGACAGTGCTTTGTATAGCGACAGTCAGAGTGCTATGAATCCTGTGTTTCATGCTAGGACGAAGCATATTCAGCTGAGATATCACTTTACAAGAGAGTTGATTAGCAATGGTACTTTGTCCTTGAAGAAAATCCTTGGTTCAAAGAATCCTGCAGATATGTTGACTAAGGTGGTTACTAATGAAAAGTTGAAGCTTTGCATAGCTTCAACTGGCCTTCAGAACTGATTGATGAGAAGGCACTGCACTAGTTAGAGTTATTGATCGAAGGATTGGGTGATACTAGATTTACAAGAGTGAAGTGAAGATGTGGTCAGACTCCAAGTGGGAGATTGTTGGGTTTGTGGAGTCTATCAGGTTTCAGAATTGGATTCTGACTTGAGTTAGGAATTCCTGAATTGGACTCTAATTAGAGTTAGGATTAGAGTTAGGAATTTCAGAATTAGACTCTGATTGGTTGACCCAGTTTCTTCTCTTATAAATACTCGTGTAATTGTAACATAACATAACACAACAATTGTGAGAGATCAATACAAAATTAGTGCGGCTTGTGGAGTAGGAATTTCCAAACCACGTAAAATCATTGTCTTGTGTGATTGTCGTTTATTTTCTTATTCTTGTTTATTCGCTTTGGGTTTTGTTTTCGTTGTTGTATACTCAACAACCCTTAAAGGTTATGGTTGCCTTAGCCAATCAAACTTATATCTTCTGTACTCACAATGTCTTTATTAGGGTAATGCCATTCTTTGTGCATTCCCAGGGTTCGTCTTAATTTTATGGATATTCCATCCTCAATTCTATTTTCAAGAAATACTTACATCCTTCAATTGATAATCAATTCCTATATCCTTGATAAGGCCTCTTATCAATCATTCACATCTTGATAATCTATAGGTAGCTTCATGCTAACCTTCTCTTTCAAACAGATGTCAGTCTACATGGCCCTCAAAAGACAACATATATCTATCTGTTCTTCTTTCAGAATTTGGTAATGGAAACAAGGATGTCTTGGAAGATATTGGTCGTGTTCAACGTAAATCTTTTAGTACCTATTGCCCTTCTTGAGGACACTAAGTTTCAGATAACATTTATGCATCGTACTGCACCATCTCTAGCAATCTTCACAATCCTTCATTGATCACCTTCCTCAGTCATAGGACATTTATGGTATTTATAACATCCCATCATCATTTGTCCCAATTCACTTTACTTCTCTTTCTAGTTCATAGGTTGGTCAATCATATTCACCTGGATCACTTTACTTTATATCAAAAGTTCTCGCAGTTGGCGCTTGGTCAGAAGCAACCCCGCTTTGTCCTTACATTGCTGGTCTAGTCACTTTAGGATTCTTGGTCATCTGGCCCCAAATGGCCGCGCTACAGTACGTGAGTTAGGGTTAGCTAATAGCATTACTTTTCTAGCAATTGCTGGCATAGTGCCTCCTTCGTCCATGGTGAAGATAATTTATCTAGGATAGGTTACGCTTATCAATATTCTTTTTCCCGCGTGCTCCTAAATGTATTTGTTTACTGTTTTTCCTTAAATAGCAATTCTTAGGTACCAGAGTAGCATGGTCACTCAATTCGAGTACTGCCACTCTTCGTTCATCCTACTCCCCTAATATTCTTCTCTGATTTTTTCAAAATTATTCTCCATATAAGTCTCAATCGATTTCTCGGTACCGTCTCCGATCACATTTCCTTTACTTTTATCTTTTCAACTTCTCTTATTAATCCCACGTGCTACATAAGCTTAACACTCTTGGCATAATAGCCTTTTCATTTAAGTCAATCCCGGAATTTCTCAGTCTGTTTTGGTCCTTAATTACATTTCCCCTTTTACCGTCCAAATCTCACTTCAGCATTTCTACAATAAATTGTAATAATCAGGGCCTGTCCACCGACCCAATATAGCGACTACCTTACTGTAAGAACCCCAAATTTTGGATATAATTAAAACTTTTTATAATATACTGAGGCAATGGTGAATAGTGATTACGACTACGATGTAACGATTGAGATAATGAATGAAAGGAATAGATTTGGATTCAAATGTTTAGGTGCCATGAAGAATACTATTGGTTGACACTTTAGATAAGAATTATCCATCTCCAAGGGAATTGAGATTTGATAATTCTAAAGGAAAAGATTATTTTTATGTCATCCAAATCGATATCTGTTATTGGTCCAGTGGGTCCATAACATTTGGCCTCATATTTCCTTGCTTCAGTTCCAAAAACTTTTATCTAGAAAATCCTTGAAGAAAATCCTTGGTTCAAAGAATCCTGCAGATATGTTGACTAAGGTGGTTACTAATGAAAAGTTGAAGCTTTGCATAGCTTCAACTGGCCTTCAGAATTGATAGATGAGAAGGCACTGCACTAGTTAGAGTTATTGATCGAAGGATTGGGTGATACTAGATTTACAAGAGTGAAGTGAAGATGTGGTCAGACTCCAAGTGGGAGATTGTTGGGTTTGTGGAGTCTATCAAGTTTCAGAATTGGATTCTGACTTGAGTTAGGAATTCCTGAATTGGACTCTAATTAGAGTTAGGAATTTCAGAATTAGACTCTGATTGGTTGACCCAGTTTCTTCTCTTATAAATACTCGTGTAATTGTAACATAACATAACACAACAATTGTGAGAGATCAATACAAAATTAGTGCGGCTTGTGGAGTAGGAATTTTCGAACCACGTAAAATCTTTGTCTTGTGTGATTGTCGTTTATTTTCTTATTCTTGTTTATTCGCTTTGGGTTTTGCTTTCGTTGTTGTATACTCAACAACCCTTAAAGGTTATGGTTGCCTTAGCCAATCAAACTTATATCTTCTGTACTCACAATGTCTTTATTAGGGTAATGCCATTCTTTGTGCATTCCCAGGGTTCGTCTTAATTTTATGGATATTCCATCCTCAATTCTATTTTCAAGAAATACTTACATCCTTCAATTGATAATCAATTCCTATATCCTTGATAAGGCCTCTTATCAATCATTCACATCTTGATAATCTATAGGTAGCTTCATGCTAACCTTCTCTTTCAAACGGATGTCAGTCTACATGGCCCTCAAAAGACAACATATATCTATCTGTTCTTCTTTCAGAATTTGGTATTGGAAACAAGGATGTCTTGGAAGATATTGGTCGTGTTCAACGTAAATCTTTTAGTACCTATTGCCCTTCTTGAGGACACTAAGTTTCAGATAACATTTATGCATCGTACTGCACCATCTCTAGCAATCTTCACAATCCTTCATTGATCACCTTCCTCAGTCATAGGACATTTATGGTATTTATAACATCCCATCATCATTTGTCCCAATTCACTTTACTTCTCTTTCTAGTTCATAGGTTGGTCAATCATATTCACCTGGATCACTTTACTTTATATCAAAAGTTCTCGCAGTTGGCGCTTGGTCAGAAGCAACCCCGCTTTGTCCTTACATTGCTGGTCTAGTCACTTTAGGATTCTTGGTCATCTGGCCCCAAATGGCCGCGCTACAGTACGTGAGTTAGGGTTAGCTAATAGCATTACTTTTCTAGCAATTGCTGGCATAGTGCCTCCTTCGTCCATGGTGAAGATAATTTATCTAGGATAGGTTACGCTTATCAATATTCTTTTTCCCGCGTGCTCCTAAATGTATTTGTTTACTGTTTTTCCTTACATAGCAATTCTTAGGTACCAGAGTAGCATGGTCACTCAATTCGAGTACTGCCACTCTTCGTTCATCCTACTCCCCTAATATTCTTCTCTGATTTTTTCAAAATTATTCTCCATATAAGTCTCAATCGATTTCTCGGTACCGTCTCCGATCACATTTCCTTTATTTTTATCTTTTCAACTTCTCTTATTAATCCCACGTGCTACATAAGCTTAACACTCTTGGCATAATAGCCTTTTCATTTAAGTCAATCCCGGAATTTCTCAGTCTGTTTTGGTCCTTAATTACATTTCCCCTTTTACCGTCCAAATCTCACTTCAGCATTTCTACAATAAATTGTAATAATCAGGGCCTGTCCACCGACCCAATATAGCGACTACCTTACTGTAAGAACCCCAAATTTTGGATATAATTAAAACTTTTTATAATATACTGAGGCAATGGTGAATAGTGATTACGACTACGATGTAACGATTGAGATAATGAATGAAAGGAATAGATTTGGATTCAAATGTTTAGGTGCCATGAAGAATACTATTGGTTGACACTTTAGATAAGAATTATCTATCTCCTAGGGAATTGAGATTTGATAATTCTAAAGGAAAAGATTATTTTTATGTCATCCAAATCGATATCTGTTATTGGTCCAGTGGGTCCATAAAAAGGTTAAGGAACGATCGAAAGAGATCAGGGACAATTGTACAACCCTAAGAGGATGAGTAAAGAAAATGGATGAATAGTGATTTTGGGTAGACATAGGAATATTATTAGACGACGCGGTATATAAGTATTCGGATCGGATTTCCGAGTTCGTATTAGTGATCCAGGGGAAAATAATTGTATGTAAAAGCTGTCGGATTCTGAAAAATTGCACTTTTATTTTCTCCGAGAGTTCCCTGGACACTGATAGACTTAAGGATTTAACAAAAGGATTTAAGGAATTTGAATTCGAAAGTTAGTAAGAAAGATGGAGAACGATAGTATTAGTGAGATATTCCTACGAACGATCAATCGAAACGAGCAATAACCGGACAAAGAAACAAGCAGAGAATCAAGATACATGCATGTAGTGGTGGAATATATCTAGCAAACCAAGTGATGACTCATCCAACTAGCGTACTTAGAGATGAAACTAGTATTTAGAAAACAAACTACTTGGTTAGCTTATAACCATCCAAAACAAAACACATGTCTCTTGGATTTCATCATGCATGACCACACCACCTTTAATAAAGCTACTTTATCTAGATATTATCAAGATGAGGTGTATTATGCAAGAGAACCAAGCAATCAAAGATCAAAAACTCCATTCTCTCCATTTTGTTCAAACTGCCCAGCAGAACACCATCAAAGAAGAAAATTCATATCTCCATTTCTATCCATGATAAAATCACCAAATTTTGACCACGGCCTCTTCACTCCATGGGCAATATTCGCTCAAAATTTCATGGCAATCTAATGAGTATAGCCTAGTCAAATCTCCTCCCCAAGTTGAAGAAACCAAACTGCCCTTTTCTTGAGAGTTTCTGTCCAGCGGAAAAAGGGGGCTCAAAACCCTAGCTAGGAAGCTTCAAATTTGATGAACTAGGACTCAAAACAAATCTTATGAAGAGGCCAATATGTGGTAAAAATTTGAGAGCTAAACTCTTATTTTTCGATTTTCTATGATTTTTACAAGAGGAGGGTGAATAGTGTTCTTCAAGAACTAATCTTGTTTTTCTTTTATTTTTATGGTTGATTTAGCTAACTTAAGGCCACTAAAGGGTCATAAAAGGCTTAGCAAGGTCTTTAACCACTTCATGGAAGGTATATCACTTGAAACCCTAGCTCTTGTTTTGAGGTTAAGAGCATGTTCTTGGTAGATTTAGCTGAGTATGGTTATAAGTGATGTTATAAGCATGGTTAGCTAGTGGTTTAAATTGATCTAAGCATGATGATGATTATAATGTTAAGGTCAGTGGTTATTGGTCTTGTAAGATGGATGATGTGATTAGGAGATGTATGGTATGTCCGGTGTGGCTTGGTTTGATGATTACGATTTTTGAAATGTCCGATTTATAGCCGTCGTATGCCGAATATTTGTTAACACTTAAAAACCAAGCATGGAAGTTAATATAAATTCCTGACCTTGGTAATATTGTGACTGTTCCTTGTAGATCTCGAGCCATAGATCGTTTTGGCGTGAGAATCGAAACATTCCGACTTACGGTTTAGGAGTTATGGTCAAATTACTAAAATTGGTTCGGAACCGTAAGTAAAAGTTCGTAACTTCAATTGAACCCTCGTAAAGCATGTTAATCAGTGGTGAATCTTGGTAAATAAATACTAGGGGTCATAAGGAAGGTATAAAAGAAAACCACATATCAAACGGATCGTTTTCCGATTTTATAAAAATGTTGGAATCGAAGTTAAACGCGAACGAACCCCTTAAAAGTATAACTTTGGTTATAACTTAGAAAACGAACGATAAAACTCGAGGTATAATCTCGATTCATAATAGATCGACTTTAGAACTTAAACGACTTAAGTATATACCGAGTGTGGGTATGATGACATGTCTTAATAATGAACGAATGTCGAATAATATCGGTGATAAAAAGAGTTACACTAAAAGGTGTATAACGAGATAATTCCAAAACGTGTTTCGACTTAAGTGAAGTTTATACTTAGACTTTTAATAGGTGTTAAGTGGTTAATCTCGAATGTTCTGATTCTTTATAGATCATCGAGCAGACCCAGGACACGCTATCTCCACCCACACCTGAGTACCAGGCAAGTTTCCAATACCTTGGAACTGTTGTTGTGATAATATGTATATCTGTTGTTTCTGATACATATGCCATAGCATGCATGCCTATTGTCAAATTATATTATGATACCTGTTCACTGAATTGATATTGGCTTATAGACTAGATACGAATTATCAGTTATAAGCCGGATTGTTTTGATAAGATCCTTAGCGAAGGGCATATGATATTCATTTTTAAATAAAGACCGGGAGTCGGTATTTTGAGATATAGATAGTCGTGAAAACCCGGAGGGATTCCAGCGACAGATTATTATTTATCTGAGGAATGTTATTATTAAACGTTATTTATATTTCCATAAAGTATCAATTACTTGGAAATATTTCGAGGAATGTTATTCGAGTATTATCTCAGTCGAGAGATATTAAATGAATGTTAGTTTCGAATATTCATTTAGAGTTGATTATTTAATGAATATTATTTTGATATTCATTAGAATGTTATTTATTAAATGAATATTACTTTCGAATATTCATTTAAGGTTTATGTACTTAGGAATATTATTTTAAAATAATTATTGGAAGTTCTGATTACTTAAGGGATATTATTTCGAATATTCCTTTAAAGTTTTGATTACTAAATGAATATTATTTGGATATTCATTTAGAAGATTAATTATTAAATGAATATTATTTTCAAATATTCATTTAAAGTTTGACTCATTTATTGAATATTATTTTAAACATTTATTGGAGTTTAATTATTAATGAATATTATTTTGAATATTCATTTAAGAAGTGATTTATTTAGTAAATAATTCTATATATTCATTCGAGGATTACTTACAAGCAATATTATGATTTAATAATATTCCGTAATTATTATTGAGTTAATAAATATTCTTGGAATATTTATTTAATTCTTTTAAATTCTTTTTAAAATGATTTATATTATTTGGAGATTATCTTTCACCTCCAAATATTATGTAAAATATTTCGGAGTCTTTTTACGACTATTTTATCAAGGAAAGGTTCCCAACTCTTTTATTTTTCATTTAAATCTAGCTTAAAAGGATTTAAATGCTCGCTCAAACTTCCATATTATAGGGGAACCTACTTGAGCAAGGTTACTTTTCTTGTTGACTTCCCAGTCATAATTTATCCTTTTCACTCGCAACTTGGTTGCTATGGAGTCATTAAGTCTGTGTGTACCTTCTCATCATTCAAGGGGTAAGATTGTCGGAACAAGTTGATATCCATTAACAAGCAAAAGCTTGGGAAATATTGGTGAATTTTCCTTTCCAACTAGATACGATTACTTTGTGGAGTCTTATCAACAAGTATTTTACTTGGGGAAGGGAGGACAAACTCTACGTTTCAATGCTGTGGATTTATTCGAACTAGGAGTCGTGTGTAAGAGGCCGAGTTGCACGGTCCATCACAAGGCCTAACCATTGGCCAGGGAGTTACTATTAAAGGCAATCGACAAGTGGAGCCGTCAGTTCTTCCTTCTACCAGTAGTAAACTATATTGGGCTTTACCATCCCCGACTGATCATCAGGGAGTGGAACAGCTGGCGCGTGATAACTCCAGTATTGGTTCATCTCCCAAATTGGGAATTCCCTGCAACACGTATCGAAGAGACTTCTTTCAGGTTGACGGTGTCTTCCGCAACACGTATCGAAGAGACTTCTTTCAGGTTGTAGGACTTCGAAAAATGTTAATAACTAGAATTGCAATATTTTCCTTGCAAGTTCCTCTTTATATGATAAATGATAATATCTGGCTTATCTTTGACATAGCAGATATTCCCACCTATATATGCATTTTGAGTTACCTCGTAACTTCATCGTTTATGTTATTCTGGCATCATTTCCGTAAATGCATGGCATATGGCTTGAAAGATACTTTTGAACTGTTATATATTATCATTCAGTTAAATATTACTGTTGGTGCGCTATTGCTCACCCTTGCTTTATTATTATATCACAACAACAGCTAGACCAGATGACTCGCACAAGGCGCACTCGACGCTGGCAAGGACGATGAGACTACCAGAGCCGAAGAGAAAGCTATTGGTAGGATAGATTTATTCTTTCAGTACCAAGTATATGGTCTAGTATGACTTATGCAAATGGATGGCAAAGAGTATGTATTCATATTGTAACTCTATTTGGTTGTAAGAACTCATAATGTGTTTAATAAAATTTGGTTGTTACTCTGATTTCATCTCTGGGACTATAACAGGTGTGTTTTATATTGTTGTGTTGGGTCATAAAGATGTAATTTATTTTATGTTGAGGTAAGTTCAAGTGTTGTGGACAGAATTGGAGACTGTAACGACCGGATCCCGGACCCCGGATCTGGGGGTGTTACACTTACCCAATCAACAGGGATCGCTCCAGTCTCCGCTCTCTTTAGTGACGCTCTATAATAATCAGAAAGACAAGGTTTCCCAAAATTTGTTGAATTTCTTTCCAGAATCAGGAGAATTTTGGTCATTCTATCCACCCATTGGTACACTAAGGAGATCAATTTCGGAACCTGAAGAACAGTTCTATGAACATCCAACTGGGTAGAATCGTAAGCAATTAAAATAACGGAATGATTGACATATGGTTAGAAGTTTAACCACTGGAAAAGAACCAAATATATATACCCCCCATAGAAGGGAAATCAAAAGTTTCAATTTGAAACATGCCACATCTTCCTGGTACGTATACGTCCTAATAGTCGATACTACTAAATGTCAGTCTACCTATCCACTAGTCTCAGAGGGAACACTACCGTCGGAGTTAGTCGATTCCACAAAATTGGCACTACCAAGGCCATCCGAATCTGATGAACCGTGTTGTCCGACTGCATCTGCAATCATTCTACTGTGCGGCATAAGCACACCACCTAAACCTATATGAGGTGCATCATAATATATCACAAGTCTTCTTTCTTCCATTAGGCAACGCCAACGCTGGGCTGCCTCTAATTTCCTCTTCCGCTCCAGGAAGATTTTCTCAAAATTTCATGTTCATTCAAACTTTTTAGTCTTACAAATAAGTCGGGTTACGGGACTGCAATCTTTGTAAAGTCCTGAACAAATCTTTGGTAATACCTGGTGAATGTTATGAAATTTCTCACCTTTGCTGGGGTGGTTGGCCTTTCCCAATTAAAACTGCCTTTAACTCGGCGGGGTCAACCAACACTACTTGCTATTTGATTGCATGTCCTAATAACTGAACTTCATTTTACCAGAACTCATACTTCGAGAACTTAGGAATAATTTATATAATATTCGAAGGTCGAAGATAATATCTGAAGGAAGTAAATCATTTTTAGAACTAGTTAGAAAAGATTAAATAAATATTTGAAGAATATTTATTGGAGTAAAAATATTTATAGAATATTCTTACTATAAAGTAATGCCCAGAATATTCTTGAATAAGTACTTACAATAATATTCATTGAATAAAATAATGAATATTTAAATTAATATTACTTATAGAATAAATAAAACTTAAATGAATATTCGAAGTACTATTCATTAATCAAATAGGTACTCAAGATAATATCCAATAAATAAATAAGTTCCAAATGAATATTCGAATAATATTCGATAGATAAATCAACCTTAAATGAATATTTAAAAATAATATTCATTAAATGAATAAAGTTCGAATGAATATTCAAAGTAATATTCATTAAGTAAATAATCTCAGACGAATATTCAAAATAATATTCATCAACTAAATAATGGAAAAATATTTACTTAATTATTTTCCTCTGATAATAATCACGATATATCAAGAATTACTGACTCCCGGTCTATGTCGAAGAATAAGACTCATATACCCCTCTTTAAGGGTCTTCGCAATATCCAGCTTATAACTAATATATCATATCTAGCTTATAAGCCAATTTAAAATCAGGAACAAGTTTCACAGAAACCAGAGTCACAATATAATTGAAAACAGGCATGCATGCTATGGCATATGTAAAACAGAAATCATATACATATATTATCACAACAACGGGTTCAAAGGTTTGAACACTTGCCTGGTAGTCGGGTGGAGGTAGTGTGTCCTTGGTCAGCTTGGTGATCTATACATAATCAGAATAGTTGAGATTAATCACTTAACATTATTTAAAAATCTAAGTATAAACTTAACTTAGGTTAAAACACGATTTCAAATTATCTCGTTATGCACCCTTTTTGTGTACTCTTATTAACCTCGTTTTGACCCGACATTTGTTCGTTATTACGGCTCGTCATTACACTTACATTTGGTATATACTTAAGTCATATAAGTGCTAAGGTAGGTCGTTTACGAACCAAGATTATACCTCGAGTTTTTTCGCCCGTTTTCTAAGCATTTTACCAAAGTTATAACCAAGTGTGCTTTTAGGGGTTCGTTCGCGTTTAACCTTGATTCAAATATTTTTATAAAATTGAAAAATGATCCGTTTGACACGAGGTTTTCTCCGAAACCTTCCTTATCATCTCTAATATTTAATTACCAAGATTTTCAATCAAATTATTCATGTTAAGGGGGTTCAATTGCAGTTACGAACTCGTACTTACGGTTTCGAACCACTTTTAGTAAATTAGCCATAATTCCTATCCGTAAGTCCATTTGTTTCGATTCTTTCGCCAAAACGATCTATGACTCGAGAACTATAAGGTCATGTCATAAATTCATCAAAGACAGAAACTTATGGCTACTGTCATACATGGTTTCTAAGGGCTAACAAAAATTCAGAATTACAACGGCTATAAATCGAACATTCCAAAATTGTTATATCAATCACCAAGCCACACCGGGCATCCAAACATCTCATACACATGTTATATACCTCAATAAGTCCAGAAATTTCACACTTCATCATAATAACACTAACACCATAGCTAAGCTAAAAACCACCAAGAACATATATAATCTGAAAGTAAGATCTAGGGTTCTTAAGGATTATACCTTCCTTGGAGAGTGCTAAGACCTTACTAAGCCTTGATTTGTCCTTGGGTGTGCTTAAGCTTGCTTAGATCAACCAAAGAAGCAAGAAAACTAAAGTTAATTTCTTAAAGTTACTATTCACCCATTAACTGCAAAAATGGGGGCCTTACCATGATTTTATGAATGAGACTCCTAAAGGAGAGTTTTAGAGCATCTTATTACCTTTCCAACAAGCTAAAGAACACCAAATTCCATTGAGAAATGAAGGAGATATGGCCGTTTGAAAGTTGGTACAGAAACTGTCAAGAATCTGGACAGTTTGGTTTCTTCAAATTGGGGAAGGTATTTGACTAGGCTACACTCCTTTGTTGACCATGAAATTTTGAACGAATGTTACCCATGGAGTTGAGAAGATATGGTTAAAATTTGGTGATTTGTAGAGCTCTAGATTGGGAGATATGAATTTTTCTTTCCTTGCTGTTCCTGCTGGGCAGTTTGGGAGAGTTTGTGTTTTGCTTGCTTTTCTCTTGCTTGGCTTGTGTGAGAATGAATTATTGTGACGTCTTAGATAATATCTTGCCTAAAGTAGCTTTATTAAAGGTGGTATGTCATGCATGATGTATTTGGATGGACAAGTGTTGTTGTTTTAGTGCTAGGATGAGAAAGTGATGCTAAGTACTTGGTTGATCTCTAAGTATATTAGTTACTCATGTAACTACTTAGTTACTTGATGTTATCCACTAGCACATGCATGTCTCTTGATCCCCTGCTTGTTTCTTTATCCGGTTATTGCTCAATTCATTGATCGTTCGGAGGAATATCTCGAAGATTTCTACTTAGGGTTTTACCGAAAACCGCCTTAATATTTATATCATCATTTTCAATTTTCTTTAATAATTCTTGAATCCAAATTCCTTAAATCTTTTCAATAAATCCTTAAGTCTTTTAGTGTCCATTGAAATCTCAGGTAAAATAAAAGTGCTATTTTTCAGAATCCGATAGCTTTTACATACACTCTTTTTCCCCCTAGATCATTAATACGAACTTAGAAATTCGTTCCGTGTACTTCTATATAGCATCGTCTAATAATATTCCTAATTCCACCAAAAAAACTATTCATCACTTATTCTTTACTTTATTCCTTATAATTAGAAAAGTGATCTCTCGCTTTCCCGAGCATTCCTTAAAATTTTACGGAACCACTGGACTTATAACAGATATCGATTTGGATGACATGAGGATAATCCTTCTCTGTTGAGTATTGAAAACAGTAAAAGAATACAGAGGGGGGGGTGAATGGATTCTTGAATTTTTCTTCGGTCTTGAATCTTTGCAGCAAGATAAGTGATGAGTGTGTGAGATATGAAGATGCGGAAAATTAAACACAAACACAACACAATATCACTTTAATCTAATATTTTATTAGATAAAGATCTTGCTACAATCTGTGAATACAAATGATAGTATTCTCAGCTTCGTTTTTCTCAGAGAGATATTTTCTGGATATTTTTGAGAAACTTCAAAACCTTAACAGCTAAGGAAGTGAGGCTGTATCCTTATAGACATGGATACACCCACTTGCTACAAATGAGGTAGGTAAAACAAAAGCACTTTCTAGTCTGTCTATCTCATTTTAGTAAGAGTCCAAACGGCTACAGATTTGACTTTGAAAAGCCTGTTTAGATCCACTTCTTCAGCTCCTTGTCCCTTGTCTTATCTCTCCAAGCTTCTTTGTAGGCTTTCCAGCATGCTTTATAGGACAGAGTCAAATAAAGTGTGCTGGCTTGTTGCAGGTTTCTGACTTGTACAATTCTTCAGTATTTTGTCCTCAAGAATGTATTCGAGAAGTGACTAAGTGAGTGATTCGAGAACTGGAGTTGACTTGATCGATAACTCTGAGTTCTCGAATAGTGTTATCTTGACATATCGAATCACTTCTCGAATAGCTCTTTTCTCTGGGACTCCTTGAGATATCGAATAGAGCATTTTGACATATCGAATCCCTGAGATATCGAACAGAGCATTTTGACATATCGAATCCCTGAGATATCGAACAGTGTATTCAGAGATATCGAATAGTGTCTTCTGAGATATCGAACTCCAGACTTCTCGAATGCTAGACTTCTCGAATAGACAAATGTACTTCTCGAATTGGTACTTAGGCAAATTCTTCATTTCTTCAAATCTTCAAATCCCAACTGTGATTATTTGACAGTCTTCATTTCCTTGCTTGAGGCATGAACCTTGGAACTTCTTTCAAGCATTATTCTTGACTTTATAATTACAGTAACACACCTAGAATCTGATGCCTATTACAAGTAAAGAACAAATAGAAACTCTACAACTAGAGGTCCCCTCAGTTAAGAGGTCATGTAGGTAATGCATAGCATTACACATACTTAGGCTTGTTATAAGATGTATTCAGGCATGCCTCTGTGCCTAACAATCTCCCCCAAATTGTGAGTAAGACCCTTAGTCACAATTTCATGTCTGATAACAAGCCTATCATACATAAAGATAAAACTTGACAGTACAGGTATGAATTTCCATTAGCAATTTGGATAGAACTACAGAGTGAGTAATCTTACAGCCTATGATGAAGAACTAGCCATTGTCTTTTGATTCCCTTTCCATGGCTTTGGCTTGAAATTCATCATATTCTTTCTCTCTTCTTTCTTTCTCCTTCCTTGTATTCTCATCCATAGCTTTTATTATTTCTGCCATAGCATCCAATTCTTCAAGCAAAATTGAGTCTTTGAAATCTTCAAGTACTGGTTCCAGAATATTTGCAGGATAGTGGTTGAGTAGATTCATTCTGATGTTGACTTGATTTCCATTCCTCCTCCTATACTTTACCATGTAGGGGTTGAACTGAACTCTACACAAACCCTTTTTCCTCAGCTTTTCTGCTTCACTTTCCAGTCTCTCAATTTCTTTCTCCCTTGCCAGCCATTTCTCAAAACACTCTTTTCTGACTTTTTCTTCATGATCTCTCTTCATTTTCACAAAATCAATTAGCTCCAGTTTCCATACTCTCTCCACTTTATCTTCTGAGCTCAACAGTGCAATGATTCTCTCTATGTCATATAGCTTGCCCCAGTGTTGACATCCTCCTTGTTTGAATTTCTCCTCCCTTCCATCAGAATATTTAATCTCAAGGCAATTATCAACAATGGCAACATGATAGATTCTTTGAGCTTGCAAAAATTGCAGTTGGTCTACATCATAATCTTCATCTAGTGGTTGGAGTTTTAGGCCTGGATAGATTGTCAGGGTTTTTGATGTGGTTGGCTTTGATTTCCTTGCAGCTTGCTTGAACTTGATTCTTTTTACATGATTACTTGGCAGCAGTATGTGACCTTTGTTTGTAGACCATTGTAGTATTCCATTAGCAGTTTGCTTTTTGAAACATACAGATGGTTTCTTGACTTGAATCTTCTTCTCTTCTTGAGGTGGCAAGACAGTTGCAGAAGCCATAGATGCAAATTTTGAAAGGTCACTACTGGCAGCATTCACCCTAGACTTAGAGTCTTGTGTTGTGGTGAGGTTACTGTCAGCAATGCCTGAGGCTTGCTGTCTTCCACTTTTCCTCTCAGAGCCTTTACCTTGATCATCATCATTCTTCCTCTTCTCATTATCCTTCTTCCTCTTCTTGTCTTCATCACCCTTATTACTCCTGTGATGTCTTCTCCTTCCATCACTTTTATCTTCATCCTTGTCTTGATCTTTGCTTGGGTTGAACTTAGCAGTCTCAGATACAATGCCAGTTGCAATATATGACCTGAGATAAGATATAGCTTCTAATTCTTCTGCTGTTCTTGATCCCTTCTTCTTGATCAGTTTCTCAATGATGGCTATGATGAGATTTTTATTTTGAGGAGTTAGATGCTTAGGAATGACCAGCTGCTTGATATCTTCAATTCTTGTTCCAGCCTGGTAGATAATAGTTCTAGGATCTGTGAAAACTTCAGGTAGCCTTGAAGGTTGACCATTCCTCAATTCATCATGAAGACTCTTGTTGTTCTCATTTCCCTTCTCAATTAGTCCAAGGAGCACATTCACTTCTGAGTGCTTTAGACTCTGTAGAGTATTGATGGTTAAGTGCCATATCTTGTTCTTTCCTACCATCAATATCTCCTTGAGCCATAGATCATTAAGCCTCCTTGGTACTACAGTGAGACAGTCAATCTGACTCTTCAAACTCTCATGATATAGCAGAGCATCACCAGCCTGTTCTCTAGAGACTTTCAGAAGCTCCAAGAATGCATCATCATGATAGACATTTGAGTTTGCAATTTCTTGTAGCTTGGCCTCAGTGACCACCTTCACTTCTACTGGCTTGGCACTCTTAGATATTGAGATTCGAGGCTTGTCAGATGGCATACTCGCCGCAACCACTGTGGTTGTAATAGACTGCCTTTGACCATCAGGAGTAGTGATGTGCACAGTTGGTAGAGTGACAACTGGTAGAGAAGTGGGAGGCTCATCAACTTTGTCCTTTCCTTTTCCAGGCACATGAGTAGTAGATTTCAAAGTTCTCTGATGGCCACCCTCAGTGATCTTGATGCCCTTTTCTAGTGGTCTCTCCCCCTTTGGATTTGAGTTCTTTGATATCCTCTTCTCCCCCTTAGGCTTGTTGACAGACACAGGGACTGTAAGAGGCACCTTTGGAGTTGAAGATTCATCAGGTAGAGGGAGACCCATGTGCTTCATCATTGCAGACAACATTGATTGTTGATGCAGAAGAACATCAGCTGTGGTGGTGGCTTGAGTGTTCAACTGCTCAGTCAGAGTTGTCACAGTGTCTGTAAGATGAGCATTGGACTTGTGGAGAGAGACTACCTCCTTTTCAAGAGTATCCACTTTAATGAAGAGTTCATTGGCCTTAAAACCAGATAGGGATTGATCCTTCAGTCTCTGCACTTCGAACCTTGACATCTCATGCACAGGAACCTCAGTGACCAGCTTGTCTCCATATTGATTTGCAAAGAGGGTCCTGAGCATGGCATTGGCATCAGTTGTCTGATCTGATAAAGATTGAAATTTGTACCCCAGACCTGTGACAGCATCCTTGAGAATAGCCAAACCATTGTCCATCCTGGTGCAAGTAGCATTGCAGGTTCGAATGTCCTTGAGAACAGTCTCCAATTGAGGGAATTTAGCATCAAAAGTCCTCTTGATCTCATGCACCTCCTTGGTTGTAGCTGAACACACTTCATTAATTTCTGTCTTTAAGCCTTTACCAAGATAGTGTGCAGCCTTGAGAATGCCTTTATAGTTGTCATTCACTGCTTCAAACACATCAGTAGGGTTGAGAGATTTGGCATTGGACCCTAGTGAAGTGATGTACTCTTCTCTGAGATACTGGAGACCTTCTGAGAGAGGGATTGAATTGGTTCCTTGCAGCCAAGCATCGATATTCCCATCTCTCTCAGTTTCATCTATGATCTTCTCCTTCTGTAGCTCTACATCCTCTTTGTGACATAGGAGAATAGCTTCATAGTCTGGATTGGGCATGTTTGCAGTGAGAAGGTGCTGAGCAATTTTTGTGAACTCAGGGATCTGATCCACAACTAAGCTTTGAAGTGCTTCAACCGTCAATTGTGGTGGAACAGACCCTGATCCTGAAGCACTGTCATGTTGCACAGGCTTCCGCCATTGAGACATAAAGTTAGAGCTAGAGCTAGGCTTGCTAGGCTCCTCAGTTACAGATGCAACTTCTGCAACCGGATGAACAGACTCTACTACTGTTGTCTCCACAGAAGTGGGATGAGTTACAACAGTAGTTGACACAGGCACAGAGTCTCTAGTAAGAACTAGTGAAGCCTCTGTGTTTGTGATGGTGTCATTAGGATATGCCCCAGCATGCATTCCCTGACCATCCAAATGTGGTACCTGGGTGGTGAGCAAGGTGTCATGCACCAAGTCACTTGAATTCATTGGCTCATCAAAGGAAAAGAATTCTTGATGATCAATGCCTTGCTCCTCAATTGCTTGAGTTGCAGGCTTCAAAGAAATATGAGTGGTAGATTCTGAAAGAGAAGTGTGTTGTAGACAAGATTTTGGCAACTCCCCCTGAGAAATAGAGGGAGTTTCAGTTATGATGTGCTCTCCACTCAGTGTTGTGCCAACCTTATCACTCCCTTGTGCTGACTCTTTACAGATAGGTGCATTGGGGAGGATGCTTGATTCTATAGATGCATCCTGTTGAGAGGAAACATCTAGTGAGCTGTGTGCCCCTGATTTTACAACTTCAGCCATTTGAGTGACTGAAGAGGTGGTTTTAGACTTCTTCTTCTTCTTTAGGCTTATGATAGGTAACTCAGGTGTCTCACTTTCTAACCCTAGTTCTACAGCCAAGGCTGCTTCAGTTAAGATTTCTAAAGGTTCAGAAGCAGCCTGTTTTCTCTTCTTTTTACTAACATCACCCTTTTGAGAGGATGATGCAGTTGGCTCTTTGCTGGATAGAGTGTTTGGCTGAGGGGGTTGGTTAGCAGGCCTTGGGTTAGCACTTTGTTCTCCTTGCTTAGGCTGTGCTAACTGTGATTTTGAATCAAATATTGGCATGTTGTGGGGGTAAGACCTAAACAAGCCCTCCATATGGGGAGTTATGCTAAGTCTTACATCCACATCATTCCTAGTCTCCAAATTACCAAAAATGAGTTTGGTCATGGACCTAGGATAGCCTATTTTACTCTTATCTGCTCCAGGCAATTCAATCAATGCAGCATTTTTGAAGTTAAGTACTGATTGAATAAAGCGAGGAAAGAAAATTTCATTACCTCTCTTGGCTGTGGTCTGACCAAGTCTCCCATAGAGTTCCTGTAGGATGAGAAGTCCAACATCTATCTTTCTCCCATGAGCCAAGGCATAGGCAAGCTGCTGCACGGGTGTACTAATCTGATCAAAGCTTGATTTCCGTGCAGTGAATACATGAAGGAGTGTAGCAAATACAAAGCTCCATTCTTTCCTCAAGAACTTCCTATTCAACTTTCCCAGCTTGATAGTATCAGAGTAGTTGATGAAGTCAAAGAATTCTTCCAACTCATCATTGGAGGCCAGAGCATCATACGTCTCTTGCTGCATATCCAAGGCTTGATTCATGTCTGCAGTGGTGATAGTGATATCCTCTCCTTGAATCTTGCAGTGAACAATATAAGAAGTGATAGCATTCTCAAGAGCGATGACCTCCACAGTAGCAGTCCTCCAGAATTGTTCCAATAAATCTATGTACAGAGTTGGGTTGGCTGAGAGCGCACTCTTGATGTATGATTCAGACAACCACCGAACAAAGCACTTGAAATTGGCATTCGGTGCTTCCACATCACTGGTGATTGCGATGAAATTAGTTTGGGATGGTATGGTGAGTTGAGTGTTTGCCATTTGGGTAGAGAAGAAAAGAGAATTAGGATTGAAGAAGAGATTCGCAGTTAGGGTTTTTCAGAGATTTCAGGAGTTGAGGTGCTTGAGAAATCGAACGAAATGAATTGAATAGTTGTGAAGTTGTATATATATATATGAATGCCTTGAGTTGTCGATAGATAAGTGTTCTGTAGCGACAAGTCATTCGAGAAGTATGAAACAACTATTCGAGAAGTCAAGAAAGGCTTATTCGATATCTCAGGCAGTTTTTAACTCACAGCTGGCAGTGATTTAACTTAGAAAATAATTCAAAGTTAAGAATATATTTTTATGAGTGAAATGAAGGTTTGAATATAAATCCAAAAAGCGATTAAGTGTCAGCGAAAAATCAGCCTTTTCAAATGATTCGATAACTCAAATGCAGTATTCGAGAACTCTATCATTAGAGAACTAAAATACTCTATTCGAGAACTCAAAGTGTGATATTCGATTTCTCTAAAAGACACTATTCGAGAACTCAAGAGGGTTCTAGATAGGCCTATTCGAGAACTCGAGCCAAGACATAACAATGAACCATTCGAGAAGTCTGACTTATCGAACTATACTTTTCACTCATAAAATTCAATTTTCACTATCTTTTAAAATTTACCAGAAATATTCACTGAAGAATATTCTACTAAATTTAATAGTGATTTTCTCAAAATTTCACAGAAATTTCAAGCTAAAGATGTATGATTTTCAACATGTGCAGCATTGGAATATTTATACATCATACTCCAGCCAATACTTACTTTAAAAATATTGAGCATTTGATAAGGTAAGTATTTACTGCTACAACAATCTAGTTGATATATTCACTTAGCCAGAATTTGAAGAATTCAGCATTCCAATCTCACTAACCAACCTTGTGAAGGTGGCTTCATCTAGTGGCTTAGTGAATATGTCAGCTAGTTGTTTTTCTGTGGGAACATAATGTAACTCAATGGTTCCATTAGTTGCATGCTCCCTTATGAAATGATATCTGATGTCAATGTGCTTTGTCCTAGAATGATTGACAGGATTGGCAACTATAGAGATTGCACTTGTGTTGTCACACATGATAGGAATTCTTTCCAACACAAGTCCATAATCTCTAAGTTGGTTTCTAATCCAAAGCACTTGAGCACAGCAACTTCCAGCAGCTATGTATTCAGCTTCAGCTGTGGAAGTTGACACAGATTGTTGTTTCTTGCTGTACCAAGAGACTAACCTTTGTCCAAGAAACTGGCAGCTACCTGATGTGCTTTTCCTATCCACTCTGCATCCAGCATAATCAGCATCAGAATAACCAACCAGATTGAACCCTGTGTCCTTAGGATACCATAACCCCAAGTTTGGTGTGCCTTTCAGATATTTGAAGATCCTTTTTATTGCTATCATGTGTGATTCCTTTGGGTTTGATTGAAACCTTGCACATAAGCATGTAGCAAACATGATATCTGGCCTACTAGCAGTGAGGTAGAGTAGAGAACCAACCATGCCTCTGTAGATTGAGATATCTACCTTTTTGCCCTTAGCATCATCATCTAACTTGGTGGCAGTGGCCATGGGTGTCTTCGCAGGTGAACATTCTTCCAAATCAAATTTCTTCAGTAAATCTTTAATGTATTTGGTTTGGCTTATAAAAATGCCATCCTTCCTTTGACTAACTTGCAGTCCAAGAAAGAATGTTAATTCTCCCATCATACTCATCTCATATCTGCTTTGCATGAGCTTAGAGAATTTCTCACACAGCTTCTCATTTGTAGAGCCAAATATGATATCATCCACATAGATTTGAACTAGGATAATATCATCATCATGTTTCTTGTAGAACAGTGTCTTGTCCAGTGTGCCTCTAGTGAATTGATTCTCCAGTAGAAATTGTGATAGTGTGTCATACCATGCCCTGGGAGCTTGCTTGAGTCCATACAATGCTTTAAGTAATCTGTAGACAAAGTGGGGAAACTGTGGATCCTCAAAGCCAGGTGGTTGTTGCACATATACTTCTTCTTCCAACTCCCCATTCAGGAATGCACTCTTGACATCCATTTGATAGACCTTGAAATTAGAATGTGCAGCAAATGCCAAGAAAATTCTGATGGCTTCTAGTCTAGCAACAGGGGCAAAGGTCTCATCATAGTCAATACCTTCCTGTTGAGAGTATCCTTTTGCAACCAACCTTGCTTTGTTTCTTATGACTACACCATTTTCATCCATCTTATTCCTTAGAACCCATTTAGTTCCAACAACGGTTCTATCCTTTGGTGCAGGCACTAGTTCCCATACTTTGCTCCTTTCAAATTGATTTAGCTCCTCTTGCATAGCAATTATCCAGTCAGGGTCCAACAATGCATCATCAAGTTTCTTAGGCTCAACTTGGGATAGAAAGCAGCCATAGAGACATTCATTTATAGTTGCTCTCCTTGTCCTTACTCCTGCATTTGGATTTCCAATTATCTGATCTGCAGTGTGTGATCTATCCCATTTCCTTGTATGTTCAGATTGATTTCTCATCCTTGATGTTGCTTCATCATTTAGATCATGATCATCTACATTTCCTCCCCCTGTGAAGTTGTCACTCCTCACAGGTGTATCTTGGATGCTTGTTTCTTCATTGTTGGTTGACACAGGTTCTTCATTTACTTGAGTTTGTTGGATTATGAGTTCAGATTCACTTTCAACCTCCTCATCAGAATCATCTAGATTGTCAAACCTCAAGGGATCTTTATCTTCATCATTGGCTTCTTCTAATCCAGGTAGTTTGCTGTCATCAAATGTTACATCTGTGCTCTCCATTACTTTCTTTTGACAAATGACATAAACTTTGTATGCAATTCTTTCCATAGAATAGCCAAGAAAGATTCCTTCAAATGCCTTTGCATCAAACTTTCCAACATATTCTGAATTATCTTTTAGCACAAAGCACTTGCTTCCAAAAGTATGAACATACTTTAGAGTAGGCTTCTTTCCAGTCATCAAGTTGTAAGGTGTCTTTCCAGTGTTTTTGTTGATGAGGGTTCTGTTTTGGATGTAGCATGCAGTGCTCACAGCCTCAGCCCAAAAACATGTAGGCATCTTTGCATCAAGTAGCATTGTTCTAGCAGCCTCTATCAGAGTCCTATTCTTTCTCTCAACAACTCCATTTTGTTGTGGAGTCCTTGGAGCTGAGAATTGTTGAGAAATACCATTTTCTTTGCAGAATGCTCCAAGCATGGCATTTCTGAATTCTGTCCCATTATCACTTCTTAATGCAATCACACTTGCATTTATGGCCTTTGCTTCTTTGTCAACTTTCTTTATGTGCTCAATGATTACTTGTGGAGCCTCATCCTTTGATGCCAGAAATTCTACCCATGTATACCTTGTAAAATCATCAACCATCACTAGAGCATACTTCTTCCTTCCTAGTGACATAATATTGACAGGCCCAAACAAATCCATATGAATCAGTTGCAGGGGCTTGGTTATAGATGTCACTGTTTTTGACTTGTGGCTTGATCTTTTCATTTTTCCCTTTTGACACGCCTCACATACTCCTTCTTGACAGAATTCAAGTGTGGGCATGCCTCTCACTAACTCCCTTTTGACTAGGGAATTAATGGCTTTGAAGTTCAGGTGTGATAGCTTCTTGTGCCACAGCCAACTGTCTTCATTTGATGCTTTTGAGTAGAAGCAGCAAATTGTGTCCTTGCTTGCAGAGTCCATATTGGCTACAAACAGGCTTCCCTTCCTTACTCCAGACAGAGCAAAATCACCAGTCTTCTTGTGGGTGATCAAACATTCATCTTTGTCAAAGTTCACTTTGAAGCCTCTGTCAGTGAATTGACCAACACTCAGTAGATTATGCTTGAGCCCCTTGACCAGTGCTACATTCTCAATGATGACATTTCCAATTTCCAACTTGCCATATCCCAGTGTGTTGCCAATGCTGTCATCTCCAAAAGCAACCATTGGGCCAGCCTTTTCCTCATACTGTGATAGCAGGGCCATATCACCAGTCATATGATTTGAGCATCCACTGTCCAAAATCCACATGACCTTCTTTTTACTTTCTTTGCCCTGCAAACACAAAAGTATTACTTCTTCTTTGGTACCCAAACGAGTTTGGGTCCATGTGACTTAGTGACAGTTTTATCAAAATCAGCATGCTTATCAGTTTTCTTGATGTTGGTCTTCTTGTCACTGTTGGGAGTCTTAGAATCAGGGTTCTTAGACTTAGGTGACAGAGGTACCTTCCTAACTTTAGGAGGACTTGAAGACTTTGTCCTTGTGTAGTGTGTGTGAACATTATGATTGATACAGCCCTCCATGAATTGTCTTCTCAAATTAAAACAACTAGTCATCACATTCATGTTACATGGCATACAATCAAGTTTATCACAGAAAGGAGAGTCTCTATGTCTTAAAGGCACAGAGCAATCATAGAATGGTTTAGCAACACTACCAGATGGTTTCTTGCAAGCATGAGTCAAATGATTAGAGCTAAAACAGTTTTGACAAACTTTCCTAGGGGCATTTGGCACATAAGCATAGTTGTTATCTTTGTTAATCCCTAATTTGCCATTCCTGTTTGGTCTCTTATTAGTCACTTTCTTCTTAGTCTCATAATTTCCGGCTGAAACAAACTTTACAGGTTTCTCAAGTCTAGGTCTACCTCCTACTGGCTCCTTGGCTTTGGTTTTGACATTCTTATTCTCAGAGGATGCTTGTTGTTCATTTGATTGTGCCTCATCTTCATCCTCCAACATTTGCTTGATGAGTAAGGCATCCTCATCAATCTCAAGTGTTGGTGTTTTAAATATTGGATTCTCAGTCTTTTTCAAAATCTGAGGCACCTCCTCTTGAACAACAATGTTATCTT
Organism: Saposhnikovia divaricata; assembly: GCA_036435485.1. Classification (NCBI taxonomy): domain Eukaryota; kingdom Viridiplantae; phylum Streptophyta; class Magnoliopsida; order Apiales; family Apiaceae; genus Saposhnikovia; species Saposhnikovia divaricata. The sequence goes on from CM071594.1 coordinate 152,639,474, forward strand.
CAATGACTGCATAGCCTTTCCTCTGTTTAAGAGTGTCATAATCAAGTCCAATGGCAGCCTTAGGTCTAGCTAGAATTTTCTCATGATAAGACTGCAATAGACTAGAGGAATTCTTAAATGTTTTCAACTTAAATTCATTTTCAGCTAATTCATCCCTAAGAGCTTTCTCAACTTGACTAGCACATAGAACTTTGTTCTTTAGATACTCAATCTCTTGTTTAAGATTTTCTATTTGCACAGTAGTTAGCTCTAGTTCCTCATTTCTCTTATTTAACAATTCATTCCTAGTAGACAGTTTAGCAATTTCTTCATTAGCAGCAGTCAAACTAGTATGAATGTTAAACATCTCAACGGATAGTTGTTCAACCAAAGATTTATATTCAGAAACAGACATGTCTATGGTAGTGAGAGATGGTACCTGTGAGTCTGATGCAGATGGTTCTTCCTTGGAATTGGCCATCAAGGCATAGTTGCAGAATTCTTGTTCTTCCCCATCACTGTCAGAATCATCCCAACACTTCCCTTCAGCTATGTAAGCCTTACCTGGTGTCTGCTTCTTTAGAAGGGCCTCATACTTAGCTTCAAGCTCAAGAAACTCCTTATCCTTCTTTTTAGGCTTCTTGCATTCACTGGCAAAATGCCCTAGGTCATTGCATCTGTAACATCTTACAGATGACCTATCCACATAGTTGGTTTTGAATCTGTTCTTGTTTGTTTTCATAGGTGCCTTGCCCTTGTTGAATGAATGATTTTGAGGTCTAGGCTTGAAGGGCTGATTCCTCTTGAATCTGATGTTTGGAAATTTTCTAGCCATAAAAGCATATGATGTATTTTCCATGCCATCCAGCTCTTCAAGAGTGTAGAACTCATCTTCTTCCTTGTCATCAGCAGGTTCAGTCACTACTTCCTCAGTTTCTTCATCATCTACTATCTCTTCTATTCTCAACTGACTTGCAGATGCTTCCAGGTCTTGAATAGATTTGTTGACAATCAAGGCACAGGATGTGTTTATCATTCTGCCTTGGTTAGCTTGGATAGCCCTCTTTTGAAGCAACTCAAGCTCGTGTGTCTTTAAAACCCCATAGAGCACATCATACGTGACTTTGTTCAAATCTCTTTCTCTTAGGGATATGACCCTTTGCTCTAGATGGTTTGGTGACGATAGTAGAAACTTCATATTTAATTCCTTAGTGCTGTAAACCTTCCCATTCATTTGGAGCTCAGTCACCAGCTTGTGAAATCTTTCAAACACATCAGTGATACTTTCCTTGGGCTGTGCCATGAACGCCTCATACTGTGTGACCAGTATCTGTTTCTTATTTTCTCTTACCTCCTCTGTCCCTTCACATAACACCTCGATGTGATTCCACATGTCCTTGGCTGATCTGCATGATGCTACGTTGGCAAACATCGACATATCCAAGGAGTCTATGATTAACAACATGAGGTGGCTGTCTAGGGCAATCTTTTCCTTCTCTGAGTCCGTCCATTTGGATGGCTCTTTTGGAACGTATGATCTAGGAATGACTACTGCGCCCACTGTGGATTCAGCAACTTCTTGTTGAGGTATGAATGGACCATTCTTGAGAATGTCAGGGTAGAGAGGATTGGCAGCTTTGATGAACAACAGCATTTTTATTTTCCAGAGGTTGTAATTCTCTTTGTCGAACTTAGGGACCTTTACCGTACCTGTAGTCTTTGGTGTATTCGAACTCATGATCGTTTTCTGTTTAGATTAAACAGCCTGCTCTGATACCACTTGTTGAGTATTGAATACAGTAAAAGAATACAGAGGGGGGGGGTGAATGGATTCTTGAATTTTTCTTCGGTCTTGAATCTTTGCAGCAAGATAAGTGATGAGTGTGTGAGATATGAAGATGCGGAAAATTAAACACAAACACAACACAATATCACTTTAATCTAATATTTTATTAGATAAAGATCTTGCTACAATCTGTGAATACAAATGATAGTATTCTCAGCTTCGTTTTTCTCAGAGAGATATTTTCTGGATATTTTTGAGAAACTTCAAAACCTTAACAGCTAAGGAAGTGAGGCTGTATCCTTATAGACATGGATACACCCACTTGCTACAAATGAGGTAGGTAAAACAAAAGCACTTTCCAGTCTGTCTATCTCATTTTAGTAAGAGTCCAAACGGCTACAGATTTGACTTTGAAAAGCCTGTTTAGATCCACTTCTTCAGCTCCTTGTCCCTTGTCTTATCTCTCCAAGCTTCTTTGTAGGCTTTCCAGCATGCTTTATAGGACAGAGTCAAATAAAGTGTGCTGGCTTGTTGCAGGTTTCTGACTTGTACAATTCTTCAGTATTTTGTCCTCAAGAATGTATTCGAGAAGTGACTAAGTGAGTGATTCGAGAACTGGAGTTGACTTGATCGATAACTCTGAGTTCTCGAATAGTGTTATCTTGACATATCGAATCACTTCTCGAATAGCTCTTTTCTCTGGGACTCCTTGAGATATCGAATAGAGCATTTTGACATATCGAATCCCTGAGATATCGAACAGAGCATTTTGACATATCGAATCCCTGAGATATCGAACAGTGTATTCAGAGATATCGAATAGTGTCTTCTGAGATATCGAACTCCAGACTTCTCGAATGCTAGACTTCTCGAATAGACAAATGTACTTCTCGAATTGGTACTTAGGCAAATTCTTCATTTCTTCAAATCTTCAAATCCCAACTGTGATTATTTGACAGTCTTCATTTCCTTGCTTGAGGCATGAACCTTGGAACTTCTTTCAAGCATTATTCTTGACTTTATAATTACAGTAACACACCTAGAATCTGATGCCTATTACAAGTACAGAACAAATAGAAACTCTACAACTAGAGGTCCCCTCAGTTAAGAGGTCATGTAGGTAATGCATAGCATTACACATACTTAGGCTTGTTATAAGATGTATTCAGGCATGCCTCTGTGCCTAACATTCTCTTTGGAATTTATCATATTGTACTTTCCAGGAGATAGATTATTCTAATCTAAGTTGTCAACCAATTGCATTGTTCAAGGCATATAAACATTTGAATCAAAATTCATTATATATTCATTCACTTGAACCATTGTTACACTTGTACTCCATTACATAATGAAAGTTTTAATTCTACCAAAAATCCGAGTTCTTATACTTGTGTTCTCCTGCTTTCATACAACTCATTTGATCTGTCTCTATGCAGCAAAACATGTCAGTACTAATGTCTCTAGGGTACCATCTCCGCAGATTTGGATCCAACTTAAGACATATGAAAATCAATTGTAATAACTACAAGAATAGATTCTCAAGAATCCACTTGGGACCATGCACATTTGCATAATTGAGAATAAAATATGTGTGTAAGTGATCTATTAGCAATTGAATAAGATTATAAGCTGGTGATTACTCTATAGCCTGATTAGGTCCTAATTGGTAGATCCTGAACTTGTTGGGTCAAACATCCATTTCCTCAGATCCGGGTATAGCTTAAGATTTTTTATTACCAACTTGTTAGGTCCAAACTAATAGGTCAAAATCCAGCTACAGTGATGTGTTGGTAGGTAGTGTTAGGTCCAAAATAGTTTGTAGAAGGGGGGTTGAATACAAACTATGTCGTTTAATCGAATTTGCTCTTTTCTTAAAATATTAAATCAAGAACAAATTGATGCGGAATAAAACGAATACCGATATTCAAGTTAAATATAAAATTTATACTAACTTGATGGGGTGTGTCTAAATACACAGGTACAAATTACAATGGTTTGATGACCAACGAATTATTACAAATTCTATAGAAAATTCTATAGGAGTAAAAACTCGCTAGATAGTTCCAACGTTACAAGTAAACAATTTCTATCGGTTCAGATTTAACGATACAGCTCAGAAATAATTTACAGGAATTTATTTGAAGAACAGAACTATTTCTCTTGGTCTTTCTCTTGTTCAGCTCCGAGAGAATTTGTGAAGAATGTGAAGTTGTGTTTGCTGCTCTTGCTTCTGTCTGATTGCTTCTGCCTCTTTTATAAAATATTTTGTATTGCCAAGACAATCGGCAAGACAATCAGAATCACCAAGACACTAAATTTGTACTGCCAAGACAATAGGCAATACAATCGGCAAGACAATCAACTTCCACCAAGACAATCGGCAAGACAATCCAATTCTGAGATATTTGTCTTGCTTTAACAGCTGTAGAAGACTTTTCCTTTTTAATCATCATCAAGACTATCAATTAGATTATTAATGAGGATATTATCTGCATAATGATTACCAAGACAATCTTTTAATTGTCTTGTTAGTTTAAAAATAAACTAACAAGACAATCGGTAAGACAATCTATTTCCACCAAGACAGTCGGCAAGACAATCTAAAATAAAACCTGGTCACTTTTGTTTAATAACTCTTTTGCTTTACTTTGTTTTACTTTATTGTTTATTCCTTGTCGACAACCACTGCACCACCTTTTATAAACAATTCTTACTTGTTTAAAGAATTGTTTACAACCGATTTCTTTAGTCCAATAAATTGGGCTCCGTAGAAATGCTTTTTAACCCGCATAACTTATAATCTTTAATTAATCAATAATTAATTTAATTCAGAAATTACAAAAATAAATATCTAATATTATTAGATATTTATAAATATAATTTTCTAATTAAATAAAATATTTATTAAAATAAATAAATCTTTAAGCTCTAAGCTGCGGTTACCTGACGGTCTGCAACTGGACTCCATTTGCTTAATAAAAAATATATCAATTCCAACCGGGATTCCAGCTTTAAAAATATATCACTTTCCATACTTTTGTGATAATTCTATTTTCTCATAACCCGTCCAGGTGTATGCTACGGTCTCTTGAGGATCTGAAACCGGACTCCTTTTGATTAGCAAAAAATACAACAATTCTAACCGGGGTTTCAGCATTAAGAATATATCACTTAGAATTTCTTTATGATAATTCTTTTTCCTCGTAGCCTGTCCACTTGATAATAAAATCATTGTGGTTAATGAATTTAACACTTCTGTTGCTTGCACAATGATTTTCTCTTTTACCAGTCTTGATAGCTTGAACCACTGAAGTTAATGACGAATAACCACTGTTTAATGTTGACACTCGATGCACGGTCTGGTTCATGAGTGACTAACCGCAATTACTGTTCTTCATATATTGACTTTAAAGTTGTGGTTCATGTCTTCCTTTTCTTCACTCTTTTTCAAACCTTTATAATCTGTATTCTGCCACTGTAGGAACCTTTTGTCACTATAAATAGAAACCACTGTCTTGATTACTCCACTGATGCTTGATTAACTGAATGAACTTCTTCAAGTGTAGTATACCTTAAAATGGTAGATTGACTTTGTCTTCTTTCTCTTGACAATTATGCATTTGAGATCCCTGTGACAGTACATATACTATTTACTATTGCATTCTTTTTTGAGTTGAGTTGTATCCTCGAAATACAAATAGGCTACATCATATGGCTTTCAATCTCCCCCTATTTGTTTGTTAAACAATAACAAGCAAATACCTAGAGGATAACTCAACTACAAACAAAGAAGATAAAACATTAAAGAACTCTAGTAAATAATACATAAAAAAAAAAATCTGGTTTAGATATAACATTTCCAGAATCTCAGTAGATGAAATGATAGATGATTGTTCCTCTGGCAATGAACTGATCTTCATTAAGTAACTCATCTTCATTTCTTGACATATCTGCCTGATAACCCTTTACATCTAATATTGAACATTATCAGCAGATACTAGGGAATTCCTCAGTGGTAAAGAATATGACTTTTCAACCACATACTGAAGAATACTTCTTTGTCGTTTCATACTTCTCTCCTTCCTTATGTCTCCCTACCTAAGGAGATATGTTACCTCCTTATAACGGTGAATACTCCCCCTTTCTAAGGTATATCCCTTTTTCATATCTCTCCCCCTTAGATAGAAAATCTCCCCCTCACTAAGGTAAGCTTACACTCTCCCCTTTAGTTAATTATCTCTTACTAAGGCAATCTTTGAGTATATCTTCTTCAGTATATCTCTCATATCTCTCCCCCTTAGTTGAGTAATCCTCCAAGCATTCAATTATAGCAAACATCCAAATATAAATTAGATGATACAATTTTTTCAATTATAACTCACTTCTTACCTTTAGTACAACAAATTCTTCATACATATAACATTGTCTGTTGCAATAAAGAAAAGAATCTTTTCTTGTGTTGAAGGATTTTCATGAAGACTTCCAGAATAAAAGTATGTAGACTGATCAACTTCGCCCTTTAGATATTATAGAATGGCCTCACTATTGATACTTTCGACAATTTCCTTGTATCTCCCAAATCTTGTAAGTAAACTTTGTTTGGGAATAGGAAATGAGATTTGGTGTTTATCTTTCTTCCTCACTGTGAGTGTGTGATTCTGTTTCGTGTACCTCACAAGTGTTTAACTCATCTCTCCACTCATATCACTTAAAATGAGTGATCTCGTCTCTCATCTCTCAAGTGTTTACACTCATGCTCACTAGTGTATCACTCTTATCTCTCATAGCTCCAACATCCATGTGTACCTGCAAGGAAAATTCACCATAGCCCCTTCTAGAGAGGTCACTGGTGGTGCAATGGGGTTTCGTAAATCCCCGATCCTCGTTAGACTCGTCAGACGAATCTGAGTCATAATCTACAAGTTGATAAAATTTTTCCTTTTTTGTGGGTTTCAGATTTGAATTCTGAGAAGGTAAACAATGAAATCAAAACTTAGAATTAAAATCATGTTTCCATCTAATGTCTATGAAGACATCACCTTGTTAAACTCATCAGGTAAATCTGAATCATAGTTAACAAGTTGCCGATCCGCACCTATGTCGGATCTTTTGAGGAACCTTCAACTTATAATCCTAACCGTAAAATGGTCGGAGTATGAGTTGTTTCCGTCAATTAATCCTTAGTGTGTGCAATCTCAATTTGTGCATAGAAAGTATTTTAGAATTGTGTATGAAGTAGTGACTTACCAACAGATGCCCTGGCCGACAGGCGAATTTCAATAAACTCATCATTTTAAGATAATGAATCCAGAGACTGTTTTAGTGCCATTTTCAGCTCTACATCCTTTTGGGAGAATGCAGGCGAGCTTACAGATACCTCAAGTTGTATACGACTATTCTCCTTGAGAGGTAGAGCTGTGGGTTTACTATCCCTCACATCCTTATTTGCTGCATCAAGTGCAGTTACTCCCTTAATGACCTCTAGTCAAATAAGTTACTTTCACTTCAGGGGGTAAGTTAGGATGTGTTTAGATTTGGATTTATAGTCCGGGATAGAAGTTGTTGGGTTTACAACCTCATTACTTGCAATGTGAGAAAACTTCCACTAGGAGCTGAACCTGCATCACATAGCAATAGAGCAATATAGAGATAGAATGCATTTACATCATACCATAACATTGTGTGAAAACATATGCATTATATCTTGTAAGAGAAATGATGTACAATTGTGACTTCAAAAAGTTTTACAATATAAGCAATCACAACTGTAGAAAAAATTGAGTTTTTCTTTTAAAAACTGTTAATGTGCAAGAGTTTGTATTTATGCATAAATCAATGTATTATCATGTCTTTTAATGAAAACTAGGTCGTTTTAATTTTAAAAGACAACAACTCTTGACTTCGCAGTAATTTAGAAAGAAAGATTTTCTTTAAGTGCTTATTATGTATTGAGAACTTTAACACAAAAGTTAGTGAAAAGACTCATACAAGCACTGAATGTAGTTTAGGTAACAAAGATTACCAAGTACATAAGTACAGATAACCAATGTCTCTCCTTTGGCACTTCATTACTTAGCACAACATAAACTAAGTAATTGACTGATGGATGTAAAATATTCTAAGAACTATCATATGTATAAAGTGGTGTATAACCAGAATTAGAGAATTTAATTTTGAAAAATCTTCACCAGTTCAAAATATGATAGGAGACCGAATGTAACTTTAAGTCTCACTTACTTAGAAAGTTGAACACCTTAATTTATACTGACACTAATGATTTATAGATAAGACACATTTACTCATAATAAATCCTAAGTAATATCATCAGAGATAATATATACATCACAATTAGTTTGCAATAAAGTATTAGAACAACTAGCAATTGTCAGTAAACAAATATTTTACTATTTGATACCAACTGCTAGTATTTATCAAATACTTTAAAATGCAAATAATTGTGTTTATGATTACTTTGCCAAAATTAAATTATGAGCAAATAAACCATTGAATTGCTTCACGTCATAATTTAACTAGGATATAAATAATCACTGCTAAATACTAAATATTCAATGATACCAATTGTTTGATAAATTCAATCTATTGTTAAGTGAAGATTGAATTGTTACATTGAGTACCAATTGACAGAATGAATATTAGTATCTAACTACTTAAGAACATCATTTACTGATATTCATAAGTACGAGGAACTAGTTGACAAGAAATACACAAGCTCTTAAGATATAACATTTCAAACTTATGACTTCAAGGCAACTCCTCAATAATAAATTGTTAACTCCTAACAACTGTTTACTGGTAGAAAACCTTGGTTCTATAAATAAGACTCGATTGCCAAAGCTGTCTTATCTGCAATCTTAGAAATGATATTCTAAGTCCTATACACCTTGGTCCATAGTATATAACATTTATTATCAAAGTGATTAGAAGCTTGCAAATAAGCATAAAAATTATTCCGAGTAACTGAACAATGGTCACTTTAGATATTTCAATATCCATAGTTCTACTTAGAGAATTTTCATACTATGCATAGTAATATGAGTGAATTGTAACAGATATAACAATGATTACTTAGAGGAGTTCTAAGTAATTTCACACATACCAATATATCTCACAATTAGTTAGTAAATAGAATTCTAACTAAATATCATTAACTGATATAAGTCAAAACTTCAATACAACCAATTGTTAGAGCCATGATATTAATTATAGTGAATTTCTGAAAATGGGATATTAAAGTTCACTAGAATTAACATCTCATAACTGATTGAATGTAAGAACCCCAAATTTTGGATATAATTAAAACTTTTTATTAAGTAATGATAAAATGAGGAACAATGATTGTAATGAATGGATATTACTTTGGACAATGATCTTGATGCATTGGTATATTGTCAGAATAGAGTAATTCGATGGTTGAGGACCTAGATAAGAATAATCTACCATCCAGGAAGGAGCTAATGGATCCTTGAAGGGAAATGAGTACGTGCATAGTGTTTCCCGTACGTGCATAGTATTTCCCGTACGTGCATAGTGTTTCCTGTACGTGCATAGTGATTTTGTGGATGTATAGTGATTTTTGAGGTTTAAGAAATTTTTCATGCCACCTATGTACGAGACATGGTATGGATATTTCGAAGTCATATTAGTAATCTACAAGGTAAATAAGTGTATGTAAACGCGATCGGAATTCAGAAATTCCAAACTCTATTTTTATGGAAAATTGGATCGAGCAGTGAAGAGCATGTCAATGCGAACAAGAAAAGAGAATTATTATATCAAGGATTTTATTTTTATTAAATACGATTTAAGGATTTAGAACAAAAACCTTCGAGTTAGAAAAACGAGCGTTCTAGAAATCGCTAGAATTTTTAAAACGAGATTAAGCGATCAAACAAACGCTTAATGAGCTTTAAAATACAACACAACACAGATATATTACATGCAAGATCAGCTCATGCAAGTCATAAGAGGATTAAGTGTGAAACAAATCAAGAACAAGTGGATTCATGAGGTGTTTGATCAAGAATAAGCCAACAATGCACCTTGTTACTCTTTTTCTTTCTAACCACAAATCTTTGGCACATGGATTGAGGGGTGACAAGGCTGGTTACATCTGATCCTTGGCAAGGGAAATATCATAGAAACATATCATTTATCAATTGAAACAAAGTGGGAGAGAAAAGCCAAGCAACTCCATCTCTCTCCATTTTCTTCAAACTGCCCAGCAAGAACCACCATGAAATAAAAATTCATATCTCCACTTCTACCCATTCATAGATCACCAAATTTTAACCATAGCTTCCTCAATATATGTAGAGTATTCGTTCAAAATTTCATAATTTTTGAAGATCGTTTGGATAGGTAAATAAATTCAAGAAAATCACCCTGTTTTTCCCCTCAAGAAACAAGACTTCGAATTTTTGGAATTTTTAGATTTCCAAACCAAGCTTCCACTCCTTGTTTGATCATCAAATTTTTATGGTGAGTCCTATATTTCATAAAAGCAATCTCCTAAAAATTTCAAGTCCAAACTCCTTTGTTTCCATTTTCAAAAAAATCATGAAAGAGGAGGATGAATAGTGTTTCATGAACTAATCTTTGATTTTTTTTGTTTTCATGGTTGATCTTAGCTACCCTAAGGCTATCCAAGGACTATAACAAGCTTTGTAAGGCTAGTACATACTCTCAAGAAGGTATAACACTCTTGAAACCCTAGATCAACTTTAAGTTTATGGATGTTTTTGATGAGCTAAGCTTGGTTATGATGTTAGCATGATTATAAGCATAATTAGTAAGTGATTTAGTTGAGCAAGAAAGCATGTTAATTATTGTGGTAAACTGGTATGATCTGGACTTGATGATGTTCATAATCATGTGATAAGTTGTGTGGATGCCCGGTGTGGCTTGGTTGGATTGTTATAATTTTTGGAACGTTCGATATATAGCCGTCGTAATGCCGAAATTTCGTTAACCTTAAGAAAAACAACTTGGACAGTAGATGTAACTCACTGCCTAGCTTTGCAATCTGCCATGATAGGATAGGTAATGTTCTAAGCTTCGTTTTGATATAAAGATCACGTGAAACGGACTTACGGTTTAGGATTTATGACCAAATTACTAAAAGTAGTTCGAATCCGTAAACGAAAGTTCATAACTGTAATTGAACCCTCGTAAACTATGTAACGTCATGGTGAATCTTGGTAAATAAATACTAGAGGTAAAAAGGAAGGCGTGAAAGAAAACCGTATGTCAAAAGGATCATTTTTCGATTTATTAAAAATGTTCGAGTCGAGGTTAAACGCGAACGAACCCCTAAAAGACGACTCTTTTATAACTTCGGTAAAACACTTAGAAAACGGACGATAAAACTCGGAGTATAGTATTGGTTCGTAACGATCGACTTTAGAACTCATATGACTTAAGTATGTCCCAAGTATAAGTACAATGACATGTCGTATTAACGAACGAATGTCGGGTCGGATCAGTGATAATAAGTAATCCACTAAAGGGGCTATAACGAGATAACTCGAGAACGTGTTTCGATTTAAGTATAACTTAACTTTTAATATGTTAAGTGATTAATCCCGAATGTCTTCGCTATTTATAGATCACCAAGCTGAACCGGGACCCGCTACCACTACCCCTTACCGTACTCGACTACCAGGCAAGTTTCAATTCCCTTCTTTTAGGCTGTTGTTGTGATTGAATAAATATATATATATGATTGCTGATATACATATGCCATTGCATGCATGCCTACTTTCAAGTTGAATTGATATACTTGTTCCCTGAATGTTATTGTTGGCTTATAAGCTAGATAGTTATACATCAGTTATAAGCCGGTTATTGTAAGACCCTCATAGAAGGGCGTATACATCTTATTCATCAAAAATAGACCGGGAGTCAATATTCCTTGATATATCGAGATTACCTCGGAGGAAAATATTTAAGTAAATATTTTCCATTATTCAGGCGACGAATATTATTTGAATATTCGTTCGAGATTATTTATTTAATGATCCTTACTTCAAATAATTATTTGAACGTAATCATTCGACGAATAATATTTGTCAATATTCATTCAGAGTCGAATTGATTATCGAATATTATTTCGAATATTCTTCTAAAGATGAGACTACTAAATGAATATTATTTGGATATTCTTTTAGAATATTATTTTATTAAATAAATATTACTTTTGAATATTCATTTAAGATATTAAATACTTGATGAATATTATTTTAATATTCATCTGAAGCTTGATTTAATTATCGAATAATATCTCGAATATTCCTTAAAGCTTGGATTACTAAATGAATATTACTTGATATTCATTTAGAATATTATTCATTAAATGAATATTACTTTATCAATATTCATTTAAATTCCTAATTAATTATGAATATTATTTTGAATATTCATCAGGGTTCTATTTAATCACCGAATATTATTTTAAATATTTTAAATATTCCTTTCAGGACTTATTAAGTAATGAATATTACTTTGAATATTCATTTGATTATTTAATTATGCAATAAATATTCTCCTGATATTTCTTCAGGGATTATTTTGAGAAATACTCTGATTAAAGATATTCTTTCATATTCCCAAATACTCCTTAAATATTTTAACTCAATAAATATTCTCTGAATATTTATTCCATACTTAGAATAACCTCGATAAGGTTTATCTTCTTCGATTATTACAGAAAATATTTCGGAGTCATATTATTATTAATCTTATATCAAGAAAGGTTCTCAGACATCATTCTTCTTTGAGTCTATCCCCTTAATAATAAGGGAACCTTACTTGGAAAATGTTATTTATCTTGTCGACTTCCCGGTCATAAAGTATTCCCTTCACCCGCAACTCGGGTGCTGTTGACTTATTAAGTCGTTGCTTACCTTCTCATCTTTCGAGGGGTAAGATTACTGGAACAAGTTGATATCCGTTACCAAGTAATAGCTTGGGAGTTATTGGTAAATTTTCCTTTCCAACTAGATACGACTACTTTGTGGAGTCTTATCAACAAGTATTATACTTGGGGAAAGGGGGACGAACGTTATATTCAGAATCATGAATTCTATTTGAACTAGGAGTCGTGTAAGAGGCCGAGTAGCGCCGGTCCATCCCCTTGGCCCAACCGTTGGCCGGGGAGAGCTAGCAAGGCGGTATACAAGTAAAGCCGTCAGTTCTTCCTTCTACCGGTAGTAAATCTAAATTGAGCTGTACGATCTCGACTGATCATCAAGATTGGAACAGCGGGCGCGGTGAATACTCCATCATTGGTTCTTCATCCAAATTCATTTATTTCCTGCAACATGATTACTGTTGGCAGAGTTGGAAAAGAGTCATAACTGGAATTGCAACCTTTTTCTTGCAAGTTCCTCTTCTTAATAACAATAAGAATATCTCGCTTACTTTGATGTAGCAGATATTTCTTCAAACAAATACTTTAAGTTACCTTGTAACTTCATCGTTCATATTATACTGGCATCATTTCCGTAAATGCATGGCATATGGTTTGAAAGATACTTTTGAACTGTTATACATTATTGTTCAGTTATATATTATTGTTGGTGGGCTATTGCTCACCCTTGCTTTATTATTATATCACAACAACAGTTAGACCAGATGACTCGCACAAGGCGCACTCGACGCGGGCGAGGACGATGAGACTACCAGAGCTGTAGAAGAAGCTATTGGTAGGGTATATTTATTCTTTCAGTACCAAGAATATAGTCTAGTATGACTTATGTAAATGGATGGCAAAGGGTATGTATTTATATTGAAATCCTTTTTGGATTGTAAGAACTCATAATGTGATTAATAAAAATTTGATTGTTACTCTGATTTCATCTCTGGGACTATAACGGGTGTGTTTTATATTGTTGTGTTGGGTCATAGAGACGTAATTTATTTTATGTTAAGGAAAGTTTAATTGTTATGGACAGAATTGGAAACCGTAACCACCGGATCCCGGACCCCGGATCTGGGGGTGTTACAGAAGTGGTATCAGAGCGTACGTTATAAACCCCAGAGATGAGGCGACGTTAAAAGAAATAATTCATTAAGATAATAAGAACTCTTGCCAAGTTCATAGTCGGACTACTTAATGTAGTGATGACATATAAAACCCTTATGGGAACTCTTAAGTATCGTGATAGTAACTTAGCTCGATATCGTATTGACGAGTAAGGCGACAGACCTTGAGGCATACGAGCAGCAGCGCGATGATGCTTTGTATACTGAAGATCAGCGGGTAATTCGATGAAGTACCCTATTTGGAGACCCGGAAGAGGTTCCAGTAGATAAGGAAAAGTCCTGTTAGGATAAAGAGCTTACCCTTGAGGAATGAGGGTTGCAGCCAGAAAAACTGTGATGATTAAAGTATAGTGCTCAGAAAAGGGAGCATAAAGAACTGAGTTATTAGCAAGAGAACTGAAGATTCATGTTGGATTCATAGCCGGACTACCAGATGTAGTACCAGCAAGAAAGAAGGATTGGAAGAATTACTTGAGATCTTATACGGAAATAGATGAGAATCCTTAGAGATTTTCATCTTAACAAAGAAAGAGCTAGAGGGATGTATGATTATCAAATACATCGATTTAGGGCGAGGAGCAGAGTCCCTAGGAATAGTTGAGAAGGAGGCAGTAAGTGCCATATCATTTGATAAATGAATTAGTATGAATATGGTCAGTAATAATTCGCCATGAGAAGGCAGATGTCATAGGTTGTAATTTATGGAACCAAATTGAGGTTGATGAAATTGTTTTATTCAGGAAAATGTCCATTTTATGAATGAATCAGTTAGAAAGTAAAGACATTGGGAAGTGACAGCATGATTGGGTAAAATTATATAAGGAAGTAGTAAGCAAGACAATGATCTCAGAACCTACCGGAAGATAAGACCAGTGAGTCAAGATGAACTCGTAATGAGACTACTGCCAGAGACTGAGTATAGAGTTAATTCAACTCAGTTAAATGATGAACCAGAAACGTTAGATGCATGTGATTCAGAGGAATATTAAATTCCTTCTTCTCTTTGAATGGATTATAATAGTTACCTTAAGTTTACTCCGACACGGAATTATAATAGATCAAGTAATATGATCAGCAGTTAAAGAGAAAAATGTGAGAAAATCCTCCAGGAGCAAAAAGGTGAAATTGGTAATGACCAAGAGCTGGCATTGCTTAATGGAAAAAAAGGAGACTTTGTGCTTCCAATGACGCTTCGCATAAAGGGTTAGGTAGACCGACATTTAGTAGTATTGAATATCAGGACGTTGTGACAGGTTTCAGTTTGAAACTATTGATTCCCTTCTAAGGGATGTATATAATTGATTCCTCTCCAGTGGGTAAACTTCCAATCCGATGATGATTATTTCGTTAACTATGACTGCTTATGATTCCACCTGCTTGGAGGTTCATAGAACTATTCTTCAGGTTTCGAAACTGGTCTCCTTAATGTTACCAGTAGGTGGGTAGATTGATCAAAATTTCCCTGAGTCTGGAAAGGAATTCGGTGAATTTTGGCAAACCTTGTCTTTCTGATTATCAGAGAATGTCATGGAAGAGAGTAAAAAAAAAAAATTTGGAGCAAACCCTGTGATTTGGGTAAGGATGCGGTAAAATGGGTTGGTGGACAGACCCTGGTTATCGCGATTGATTGTAGAAATACAATGATGAAGTGAGATTGGATGAAAAGAGGAAATGTAAGTAAGAAACCAGCCGGACTGAGAAACTTCGGGATTGACTTAAGTGAAAAGGCTGTTATGCCAGGAATGGTAAGCTTGCGTGGCACGTGGGAGTGATAAGAATAGTTGAAAAGATAAAAGTGGAGGAAAGGTGACCGGAGACAGTGCCGAGTAGTCGATTAAGACTTATTTGGAGTAAAGTTTTGGAAAGGTAGAAAGGTATCAAAGAAGAAGGCACTATGCCGGCAATTGCTAGAAAAGTAATGCTATTAGCCAACCCCTAAAATCATTTTTTTTTTATTATTATTTTATTTTATTTTAGTGTGGCCAGTTGAGGCCAAGTCACAAAGGATTATCGAGTGACTAGACCATCAGTGAAAGGACAAAGCAGGGTTGCTTCTAAGAAAGCACCGACTGCAAGGGCTTCTGATATAAAGGAAACATTAATGAGATCGTTTGAATCTTCTGCCGAACAACCCATGTTTTGATTGGGAATTCACTAGACCTTTTTGGGATGGGGTCACCCGTACTGAAGTGACTCATGTGTATATGATCGTCCAAGATTACGAAAAAAAAAAAATGGAAGTATAATGACTTGAGATGTATGATGTTAGGGTATCATGAATACCATGAATATATTATGACTGAGGAAAGTAAACAACGAAGGTTTATGAAGAGAGTATAGAAATGGTCAGATATGGATCAGTATGCTGTAGAAATTTCATCTAAGGCAATTACCTTTGAGAAGAACGATAAGTACTAAGAGATTCACGTTGAACTCGACTCGACCAATATCTTCCAAAACATCCTTACTACCAGTACCAAGTTCTGTAAGAGAGCAGATAGACATACGTTGTCTTTGGGAAGGTCAAATAGGCTGACAACTATCTGAAAGAAGAGGTTAGCATTAAGCCACCGATCGATTATCAAATGAGAATGATTGGAAAGAGACCCTTATTAAGGATGCATGATTTGATTGCCAAGTATAAAATGCAAGAATTCCTTGGCAGTTGAATTAAGGATAGGATATCCATAAAGTAAGGCAAACCCTGGGGAATGCACAAGGGATGGCACTAACCCTAATAAAGACATTGTGAATTCAGATGATATGAGTTAGATTTGCTAAGGCAACAATGACCTGTAAAGATTATTAAAAAGAGTTCTGGAAAGAACAGAGATAGAATTATTAGAGTATTGATCAATGACGTTTTGATATACCCTGTACCTAGAAAATACAGGAGGAATGATGAGGACGACCTAAGAAACCTTACAAGGAAAAGCTAATATTCTGAGTTTCCAACTAGAAGTTTGGAAGAGAATGTAAGACACAATAACAATATACGAGATGATGAATGTATGAAACCCTGAGGGAGTATGGATTGAACCTATAAAGGTTGAGATTATCCTAAGATAAGGAAGGAACTAAGAAAAGAAGTATCCTAAGTAGGATTGGGAATAAACGTGATAAAGTTCCCACGGGTAGGTGGAAGCAATGACTTATGGAGAAAGACTGATAAATATATTTTTTCTCCATCAGCAGAGCTTAAGGGAGAATGCTTTCACCCAATAATGATAGGAATGAGGTAGAAATGTTTGAATTGGAATATATCCAGAGAACAAGGATTACCAGAAATTATTATCAGGAAAGGCCAATGAGGTGGCTGACAGTCTAAGTATAAAGGAATAATTATAAATGTTCGTACCGAAGAAACAAAATGATATTTGGAAAGACCTGGAAGGTCATATTGGAGTGGAGGAAGTTACATTCCTTTTGATGATTGTGCAAGAATCGAAGGTAATAATAGTTTAAGTAAAGATTCGATTCCTGATGGAGTCTTAAGCATATTACGTACCTTAGAAGGTTCCGTTTTGAGGCAAACCAGGACCATGGTACAAAAAAAAAAAATTGATGAAGTAAACCGTTAAGTTTCCAGTCTTTTATGGAAGATGCATAAGTGATAGTTTCATCAACCGGACCTAGCTGCGATGCTTGAAACTCTTCTGCAATTCTATCTGCTTCATGTTATATCTACATCAAGTTCAGGAAGTGTTCCTTATGGATAAGGAATAATGATTACTTTGTCTCCCTAAGGGATTTGAAACCCGTAGGGTTAACTATTAACGCACTACGTAAACAACAAGCGAGGGTGATTCTTCTAAGAAAGGAGATGACAATGTAAAGATAAAGAAAGTGCTGCTATTGATAAGCTAAATGGCATGTTGATGAATGACAAGCAAGTTTGTGTTAGTGTACTTCTGCACAAACAAGATAGAGAATATGAGGTTGATAATTCGTGATGCTAAACGTATTCCCGTAGAAAGAATTAATGAGACTTGGAGGGAAGGGCGGTTGAGCCCGAGACTTATTGGGCCACCTGAGAGTTTATAAGTGTTCGGACGGCGGTATTCGAGCCAGCCTTACCCCCAAAACTTATAGCACGGTCATAACGGGTTTTCATGTGGCCAGGCTACGCCAGTGAAATGCAGATGTTCAACAGATGATAGGAGTACGAGCATGTAGATATACGACCTGGTCTGACTTACGAAAGACAACCTGTGGAAAACCACGGATAGAAAAGAACAAGTGATGAGAAACAAGGTTGGCAGAAGTAGATTATTTGAATCTAAGTTAAAGGGATCGGGCCAGATTCATTTCGGAAAATTTAAATTGGAATAACGTGATGATTATAAAATAAATATGACGGAATACCGATAAGGAGGTACCAAGTGCAAAAAGGTGTCTCAATAAAGAGGTGAAGGTGAAAGTAAATAATAGAAATGAGTAAGAATCAGATAATAAGAAGGATGTGATTGATAAAGAAAAGGCTGGGAAAGCAACTATGGAATGAGAAGCAAGGAATGTTATGAATGGGTTTCTAATGAATTCTCAGGATGACAACCTGATAGTGTCAATATTATAGTTATGAAAAAGCTAGTAACATGATATGGGATGTCAGTACTAATGATGTCAAGTGAGAAATCTAAGATTTAACCTGAAAGGTTGAAGGATTTCCCGAATGTGAGTATCGCTAAGATTGAACAAGAGTATTTGTCCATAGAATAATGGACAAAGCAGCAAGATATGTTGGCACGTGAGATTGCGATCAAATAGTATTGGATATAATTATGATTAATTTCTTCTTTGATAAACCTCTATAGTTCAGAGGTAAATTCTGAGTATGATATTCTACAATCATGAAAGCTTTCTATAATCCTTTGGAACTCTTTCCTCTTCTTCTCTCTTATTCATCTTCTTTATGAATTGAGAAGAACAACCTTTTTAGGAGGGGAGGTACTGCTACGTGACTATCTGTCTATGTGATAGAAGTCTAAGTGGAATACCATGACTTGTTTAATTGCTTGTCAAGTACTAAAGGCTGGCCCCCTTCTGTACTAACTATGCAATATAACAAATGTTCAATTGATCATAAGTGATCTCTCAATAAATCTTTCCACTTATCTATATTGATCGAGATTGCGAAGATTAAAGCAATCAGGAAATGCACAGTACGAGCGAGGTTACCTCCGAATTCGTAGGGTGATAGTGATACCAATGTTACTGCAGGTATCAATAAGGATAAGACTGATTAAGAGTATAACCCGGATAGTGAGTTGAACGAAAAGTAGCAACGTTGATGAAAAAAGGATACAGTATGGATTGTAGCACTAGAAGATGTGCTGAGGAAGGGTAGAACGACTAAGAATTGACCGGGAAGCCAAAAAGTGAACGACAGGCAAACGACTCTTTGCTTCCTACCTGATTCCGGGACGGAATCCTTTTAAGGAGGGGAGACTGTAAGAACCCCAAATTTTGGATATAATTAAAACTTTTTATTAAGTAATGATAAAATGAGGAACAATGATTGTAATGAATGGATATTACTTTGGACAATGATCTTGATGCATTGGTATATTGTCAGAATAGAGTAATTCGATGGTTGAGGACCTAGATAAGAATAATCTACCATCCAGGAAGGAGCTAATGGATCCTTGAAGGGAAATGAGTACGTGCATAGTGTTTCCCGTACGTGCATAGTATTTCCCGTACGTGCATAGTATTTCCCGTACGTGCATAGTGTTTCCTGTACGTGCATAGTGATTTTGTGGATGTATAGTGATTTTTGAGGTTTAAGAAATTTTTCATGCCACCTATGTACGAGACATGGTATGGATATTTCGAAGTCATATTAGTAATCTACAAGGTAAATAAGTGTATGTAAACGCGATCGGAATTCAGAAATTCCAAACTCTATTTTTATGGAAAATTGGATCGAGCAGTGAAGAGCATGTCAATGCGAACAAGAAAAGAGAATTATTATATCAAGGATTTTATTTTTATTAAATACGATTTAAGGATTTAGAACAAAAACCTTCGAGTTAGAAAAACGAGCGTTCTAGAAATCGCTAGAATTTTTAAAACGAGATTAAGCGATCAAACAAACGCTTAATGAGCTTTAAAATACAACACAACACAGATATATTACATGCAAGATCAGCTCATGCAAGTCATAAGAGGATTAAGTGTGAAACAAATCAAGAACAAGTGGATTCATGAGGTGTTTGATCAAGAACAAGCCAACAATGCACCTTGTTACTCTTTTTCTTTCTAACCACAAATCTTTGGCACATGGATTGAGGGGTGACAAGGCTGGTTACATCTGATCCTTGGCAAGGGAAATATCATAGAAACATATCATTTATCAATTGAAACAAAGTGGGAGAGAAAAGCCAAGCAACTCCATCTCTCTCCATTTTCTTCAAACTGCCCAGCAAGAACCACCATGAAATAAAAATTCATATCTCCACTTCTACCCATTCATAGATCACCAAATTTTAACCATAGCTTCCTCAATATATGTAGAGTATTCGTTCAAAATTTCATAATTTTTGAAGATCGTTTGTATAGGTAAATAAATTCAAGAAAATCACCCTGTTTTTCCCCTCAAGAAACAAGACTTCGAATTTTTGGAATTTTTAGATTTCCAAACCAAGCTTCCACTCCTTGTTTGATCATCAAATTTTTATGGTGAGTCCTATATTTCATAAAAGCAATCTCCTAAAAATTTCAAGTCCAAACTCCTTTGTTTCCATTTTCAAAAAAATCATGAAAGAGGAGGATGAATAGTGTTTCATGAACTAATCTTTGATTTTTTTTGTTTTCATGGTTGATCTTAGCTACCCTAAGGCTATCCAAGGACTATAACAAGCTTTGTAAGGCTAGTACATACTCTCAAGAAGGTATAACACTCTTGAAACCCTAGATCAACTTTAAGTTTATGGATGTTTTTGATGAGCTAAGCTTGGTTATGATGTTAGCATGATTATAAGCATAATTAGTAAGTGATTTAGTTGAGCAAGAAAGCATGTTAATTATTGTGGTAAACTGGTATGATCTGGACTTGATGATGTTCATAATCATGTGATAAGTTGTGTGGATGCCCGGTGTGGCTTGGTTGGATTGTTATAATTTTTGGAACGTTCGATATATAGCCGTCGTAATGCCGAAATTTCGTTAACCTTAAGAAAAACAACTTGGACAGTAGATGTAACTCACTGCCTAGCTTTGCAATCTGCCATGATAGGATAGGTAATGTTCTAAGCTTCGTTTTGATATAAAGATCACGTGAAACGGACTTACGGTTTAGGATTTATGACCAAATTACTAAAAGTAGTTCGAATCCGTAAACGAAAGTTCATAACTGTAATTGAACCCTCGTAAACTATGTAACGTCATGGTGAATCTTGGTAAATAAATACTAGAGGTAAAAAGGAAGGCGTGAAAGAAAACCGTATGTCAAAAGGATCATTTTTCGATTTATTAAAAATGTTCGAGTCGAGGTTAAACGCGAACGAACCCCTAAAAGACGACTCTTTAATAACTTCGGTAAAACACTTAGAAAACGGACGATAAAACTCGGAGTATAGTATTGGTTCGTAACGATCGACTTTAGAACTCATATGACTTAAGTATGTCCCAAGTATAAGTACAATGACATGTCGTATTAACGAACGAATGTCGGGTCGGATCAGTGATAATAAGTAATCCACTAAAGGGGCTATAACGAGATAACTCGAGAACGTGTTTCGATTTAAGTATAACTTAACTTTTAATATGTTAAGTGATTAATCCCGAATGTCTTCGCTATTTATAGATCACCAAGCTGAACCGGGACCCGCTACCACTACCCCTTACCGTACTCGACTACCAGGCAAGTTTCAATTCCCTTCTTTTAGGCTGTTGTTGTGATTGAATAAATATATATATATGATTGCTGATATACATATGCCATTGCATGCATGCCTACTTTCAAGTTGAATTGATATACTTGTTCCCTGAATGTTATTGTTGGCTTATAAGCTAGATAGTTATACATCAGTTATAAGCCGGTTATTGTAAGTGTGACGCCCCGGGATCCGGGGTCAAGGATCCGGGCCGTCAAGGTCCAATTTCCGATCAATATCAATATCTCTGTAGTTTTTTTTTTTTTTATAAATAAATAAATCAGCAGTTGACCCCACACTAATCGGCTCCTCAGGTATAACTGACAACCTAGGCCTCTTACGCAGTGGCCTCTCCTCCTCAGGGATCTCCGATCTCACTCTGGAAGGACCTGCCTCGTCAGATCCTGTAGAAGGTCTACCCATATATGGCACTAGGGCCACAGCATCTCTCCGTCTCTGCTCCTCTGCCTCATCTCTCTCTAATCGCTCTCTAGCCGCCGCCCGGCGTCTCTCCCTGAGGTCCTCAACTGCATACTCGGGGACCTCTACCCCGGCCAGCTGAAGATCTAATAGCTCCTGCTCTGACCTCCCTAGCCACTGGGGGGTCCTGACTCGGCTCACCCATCTCCGCTCCCTATAATAAAACATAAAATTCTATTAGTAACAGTCTAATAAATTATAATATATGCTTAAAGTAAATACTACCTGCGATATACCACCCCTGAACTTGATGGAAGTTCACAATTTATATTATAACTGATACATTTATTATTATCACTTTTGTTTATGAGCATATGACTCTTAGCTCTGATACCATCTGTGACGCCCCGGGATCCGGGGTCAAGGATCCGGGCCGTCAAGGTCCAATTTCCGATCAATATCAATATCTCTGTAGTTTTTTTTTTTTATAAATAAATAAATCAGCAGTTGACCCCACACTAATACACACACACACCAGTCATATGCTCATAGAACAGCAACCACAATATTTAAAAGTTTTAAAGTTAACAGTTATTACAAGCCCAGAATTTACTAAGTACATTGTTGAACAAAGCTTCTACAGGAAGCACTTCAACAACTAAAGTTTATTACAACTTACACACTTAATTTACATAAGTATACTAAGCCCCTTCGCTTGTCACTACCTCGGGGATGGTCGCCAGCACTCGCTCAAAAGGTCGCCTTTCCCTTACCCTCTTGCGGGGTGTGGTACGTAGTATCGGCATGGGACCTAGCTGCTATATACATAAATAGCAAGAGTGAGCTATAATAGCTCAGCAAGATCATTCTGTAACTAAAATTTAGAATGTGAACAAGTATACATATATGTATAGGCATATGTAATAGCAGGAAACAATTAAAATCCTTAAGGAAGAGTAAAGCTCTTATTTAATAATACATCATCCACTCACTATTATAAGAAAGTAATCTATATTAATATAATATCAGTTTTTCTTCATCTGTATCCATAATACCATCATCTCATATCATTACTCTGTTTTCAGTATAGAAATCTGAAATAATATAATATCAGTTTTTCTTCATCTGTAACTATCATTCCATCATCTCATATCATTATTCTGTTTTCAGTATAGAAATCTGAAAACCATTGTCTACACTTTCTTTTAAAAAAAAAACATTGGGGATATCTGCTGTCGCCTGATACGTTAGGACGATGATCAGTCGCCTAATCGTATCTGCTCTCTTTTTACTACCGGTAGAAGGAATGAAAATCATCCCTGGAGGAAGGCCACCTGCTAACATCCTCCCTTGGCATCTTCGTGCCGTAATAAAAATAATAAATGCTGGACTGTGTCGCACACAGCCCTGACACAGCCACTTACGCAAATTTGTTGCAATCCCCCTCTTTATCACATAATTATTCTCTTTTTAAAATATCATTCCACATTTCCATTTTCTCACTTCCATTTTCACATATCATTCTCTCATATCATTTCCATTCTCACACATTACTTCTATAAAATATATATATATATATATCATGAGGCTTTGATTATGATTCAGACCTCTCTTTCAAATTCAGAAATCAAATATACTTTTATATTCGTAACATATTCCATCTATTTTAAGAGTAATGCATGTTAATCAAATAATGTTTATTAAACCACTGATACTCAATAAGAACATTTTTAATATAATATTATAACCATATAACCCTCGATAACAACTGATACCATTCTCTCTTATTCTCTTAATCGTAAGGCATGTTCAATTCATGCATAATCATCTCATACTCTCATTCATATTCATATGCATCTTATACTCATACCCATATTCATATACATCTTCGTATATCTTTCTTTTCAATATTAATACTCAAGGAAGACAATTTCTTCACAATATAGTAATAATAGCATCACATATATATATTTCACAAAATCAAGTTTCTTTGTGAGGATAAGTAGTTTTACAAATAGGGATAGAAGAAATCTTGCCTCGGTTTCGATATCCTGACGGTATGGCTCGTCCCTCTTCCGGAGTTTCTATAAACACAAAAGGACCGTCGTTAGAACCACATCTCTTACTCACTACACTCTTGCATAACATTACCTTTTGAAACTTTAATATATGTTTAACGTATTATTATTATCCCAAAGGCTCAAGAACTTAACCATTTATAACCTAAATCGAAGTTTCAGGGGTTTTCACCATTTTCCTTAACGACCACACTTAACTGTAAAAATTCTTAGAAAATATGGATTTCGAATTTTAATGTAAGGTCAACTGTCAAGGGTCCTCTGACCACCCTACTACACTATCCCAAAATTTCGTGACTTTTAACAATGTTAAAGTATGGTAATTGTAACCTCAAGTTTGATACATTTACGGTTTCTCGGTTTCTGAACCGCTTTCACTAAAACTGACTTTTCTCCTAAACCGTTCATCATATTTTAACGCACCTTATATCAAAACGATCTATGAACTAAGCTCTATCATTTCATAGTTAAATAGGAACCTGGACAGTAGGGTACCGTACGGATGCAGGGGGTCCAAAACAGGGCAATTTACATCCTAACGAAAATCGGGCATTATAACGGCTATAATTTCGTACTTTCCATAAATCTAACTCCTCCAAATCAACTATCAAACACCATAATCATCACCTACACCATGTGGTATTCTTCACCAGCCATGGTTACAAGTCCACAACACAATTTTCACATCAAAACAAACCACTTATAACACATAATCATCATAAACATTACATTAACACCACTTAACTACCAACCACTTCAATATCTACCATAAATATAAAAGGCCAAGCATGTTTATACCTTCTTGAGGCTTTATCAACACTTAATAATCCTTAGCTAGCCCTTAAACAACCTTACAATGGCTTGAATCAACTAAAAGAACCATGAAAATCAAGTTAGTTCTTAGAAAACTACTATTCATCATCAACTTTGGAGATTTTATTACCTTGTTAGATGATGTTGGTTGGCCTTGAAACTTTGTGAATCTCTCTTTCTATCCTCCAAGAAGCTCCATGAATTATCTCTTGATTTTATGTTAAAGCTAGCTAGGGTTTTGATTTTTGATTTTTTTTTTTTCTTGTTTTCTAGGAAATGGCCGAATGGAAATGAAGGGGAAAGGGAGAGATTTTTGTTGCTTTTCTTGATCTTATCTCAACTTCTCTTCATCTCTTGAATAATCTAGAGTTTAGTGGATAATTTCCTTGGTTAAAGACTAAATTACCCTTAAATTTAGTTAGTGGAAAGTGATGTAATGTAGGTGACCTCATAATCCCTTTTTCTTGGTTTTCTTTTCTAAGTTAAATCCTAGGAATATTAGTATATGATAATGGAATAAGTATCCTTGTTATATTATTAATCTTGGTTGTTTGGTTTCCATACTCGTCTAATTGTAATTCGTTTCGAGTAAACCTCATTATCTCAGTGGTTTTTGAAATCATTTAACAATCCAAATTCCATTGGTATTTTCTTAACTTAATAATCCCCTGGCTCAAATCTAAATTCACTAATCCCTCAATATATAATTCTTATAATATTTCCATGCTCCTTAATGTCCAATAGAAGCTTATTCGAAATCAAAATCCTCAAAATCCATGCTTCAGGAATTTCTGAAATCTAACGTCATTTCGAGTCACTTATTTCCATTGTACAATACTAATATGGTTTCCGTTTATTCATTTTATGTTTCCATTATAGGGTACCTATATACCATTTCTCTAAATCCTCGAAATTTACTATTCATGTGACCCCTGTAGCATTACTGAAGTTAGGGTTATTACATCCTTCCCCCCTTAAAAGGATTCCGTCCCGGAATCATGTTGGAAATGTCCATAAGTATCTTTCTCCTTCACACCTTCTAACTTCAACACTATTTCCTTTATCCTTTTTCCTTCTATAATCTATCTATCTTGTTTGCGCAGAAATATACTAACATAACTTCCTTGTCATTCATCAACATGCCATTTAGTTTATCAATAGCAGTCCTTTTACTGTCTTTTCCTCACAAATCTTCTCCTGTTTCAAGTCATTCCAGGTTATCTCGTCTCTCCTTCCTCTTTTGACGAAGATATTCGCCACTACATTGACCTTTTCTGAATGGTAGTGTATCTCACTTATGGTTTGACCATCTTCTGATCTCTATCATGACATAAATATTAATTCCTCAATATTCCCATAGTTCCTCTCTGTAAAATTTTCCAGAAAATAAGCTCTAATAATATTCTTTAAAACAATTGTAAGAAAATACTACCTATAATATATATTTCCTGTTCGTCTCAACGAGCTTGTGTTTTTCCCAAAACACTCCTACTTTTCTTTTCATAACGTTTCCTAGCCCTTAACAGATACTGATTTTCCTTATCTATATTATTAACTTATTTATTCCATTAATTGATTAAGTCGATCCTTAACCAAAGACTTACACACCAAATTTAAATCAAAAAGTAATTACCTGTATCCGCATCTGGTTTTGTCAACGCTTCCCCTAAGGTCATGTTGTACACTCTAGCAGTAGGCCTATTTGAAGCAGCCCCACTCTGTCCTGACGCGTATGACCCACCTGAACGGCAATCTCTAGCAAAGTGTCCTAGTTTCCCACACTGGTAACACTTAACATCTCTTTTAGGGTTTGCATCAGTTGATGGGCACTGGTTAAAGTAGTGTCCTTTTTGTCCACACTTAAAACAAGTTATTCCCAGCACTCTACAGACTCCTATATGCTTTTTACCACACGTCTCACAATCTGGTAATGGTGGTCGTGATTGATTGGACTGAAATGTTCCCAAAGATTTTCCACCCTGACTCACCGCCTCACTAGTAGTCTTGTTACCCCCCGACTTTCCCACAAATTGAGATTTTTGTCCTTTACCTCCTTAGTTAAAGTAGCTTCCCTCACTTAAACCTCCTTTTGGGCCCTCAAATCTTCTTTTCTTATTCTCTCGACCTATTTGAGCCTGCTCACTCTCGGCCTCTATAATTGATGCCTTTTGAACCACTGCAGCATAATCAGTTAACTCAAATGGGGCCACTCTCGTTCGTAACCAGGGTTTTAACCCTTGTTGAAACCTTTTTGCACGTTGTTCTTCAGTACGCACAAACTCGGGAACAAACCTCGACAGTTCTGAAAATTTATTTTCATACTCTGCCACTGTTAGGTTATCCTGTTTTAACTCCAGAAACTTTAATTCCATTTGGTTTTCTAAATACCTAGGGGAATACTTTTCTAGGAACACTCTAGTGAAACGCTCCCAGGTTATCACTCCCGCTTCCTCTAGGTTCTTCCTAGCTTCCCACCAGTAATTTGCCTCTCCCTTTAGGAGATAGGCTGCAAAAACTGTTTTCTGATCTTCCTCTATCCTCAGTATTTCGAAAGCTTTCTCCATTTCTTTTAGCCATGCCCTGGCTACTACTGGGTTAGTGGTTCCCTCGAATTCTGGGGGCTTTAATGACTTAAAGGCACGAAAGGAACTAGCTGCCTGGTTGGGGAGAACAGGTGGTGGTTGAGGATTCTGTGGATTTGCTAAATTCCGCCTTAATAAGTCCATGAATTGGGCAAAGGGATCACCTCCCGGATTCCTTTGTTGGCCAGTTGATTCCTCTTCTCCTTCTTCATGATTTTCTTCATTATGAGCATTTTCGTTCAGTCTAGTACCTTCGATATTTCGACTTCTTTCGTCTCTCTCATTTTCCCTTGCATTCGCTCTACTGTCACGTCTAGGCGGCATAGTTCTGTACATAACAATAGTCCTTATTAATTACCCGAATTTGGGTTACTATATACATCATTTCTATATACACAATTATATCATTAATTAGCTCATTTGCATATCACAATATCTTTATCATGCGATTTACATCTAGTTATACCATAACTTTAGTAGGTAAGTGTATCGCCCTTAACACGATAGCCTTTTCATTAAGTCAATCACCTTTTATACATCAATATTTCTGAGTCTCAACATTTATTATACAAAAATATGCAGCAAAAATTTAGATAGAAATGCACAAACTTCATTAATGTACATAAATATTTTACAATTTGGGTACAACATCTTTTACTGCTAATAATATACATCATCTAATACAAGGTTCGAAACCCAAAACATAGCCGTACATACTAATCCGATATCACCAAAAGTACTACTAACTGTCCTCTAATCAGACTGGGATTAAAACAGTGGACAACTAAACTAATCCCCAAAATGACATCAGCAAGATGACTAGTCTGATTAGTGACGAACTACTATCCCGGCTCACACCCCTGCCCTGACAACATCCCGTATCTGGACTACCATGGTAGTAACCGTATCAACTATCTGGGCCCTCCATGCCGGGTCTCCTCTATCACCCAACAACCTCCTAATATCTCCTAATGCTCGTAGCTCAATACTGATCATCCCCAGAGACATCCCATCCGGGATAACCCCTCCTCTCCCTCTCTCTAACCTCTGTAGAAGGGTGTCTATAGTCCTGCGGGACTCCTCCAACTGTCCCTGAAGAGCAAAGTACTCGGTCAATAAGGTAGCTGAAAGTGAGTCACCCGCCGGTAAGGGTGCCTCCTGAGGGGGTACAGCTAGGGGAGGTGCATCCACAGGTGGAGGTGGTGGTGGTGCAAAGGGTGGGGATGGAGGAACCGACTCTGTCTCAGCATCCTCTGAAGGATCCTCCTCCTCCTCAAAGAAACCAAAATGCCCTGGAGGGGTAAACTGCTCAAAAGGATCATCTATAGGGCCAGGACTAGGTAGAGGGGATGGAACTGGTGACGGCACCGGGATGGGTCGGACAGGAGTGGGAATCATCTGAATATCCCTCCACTCAATCGGCTCCTCAGGTATAACTGACAACCTAGGCCTCTTACGCAGTGGCCTCTCCTCCTCAGGGATCTCCGATCTCACTCTGGAAGGACCTGCCTCGTCAGATCCTGTAGAAGGTCTACCCATATATGGCACTAGGGCCACAGCATCTCTCCGTCTCTGCTCCTCTGCCTCATCTCTCTCTAATCGCTCTCTAGCCGCCGCCCGGCGTCTCTCCCTGAGGTCCTCAACTGCATACTCGGGGACCTCTACCCCGGCCA
Organism: Saposhnikovia divaricata; assembly: GCA_036435485.1. NCBI lineage: Eukaryota > Viridiplantae > Streptophyta > Magnoliopsida > Apiales > Apiaceae > Saposhnikovia > Saposhnikovia divaricata. The sequence goes on from CM071594.1 coordinate 152,668,745, forward strand.
GCTGAAGATCTAATAGCTCCTGCTCTGACCTCCCTAGCCACTGGGGGGTCCTGACTCGGCTCACCCATCTCCGCTCCCTATAATAAAACATAAAATTCTATTAGTAACAGTCTAATAAATTATAATATATGCTTAAAGTAAATACTACCTGCGATATACCACCCCTGAACTTGATGGAAGTTCACAATTTCTTATTATAACTGATACATTTATTATTATCACTTTTGTTTATGAGCATATGACTCTTAGCTCTGATACCATCTGTGACGCCCCGGGATCCGGGGTCAAGGATCCGGGCCGTCAAGGTCCAATTTCCGATCAATATCAATATCTCTGTAGTTTTTTTTTTTTATAAATAAATAAATCAGCAGTTGACCCCACACTAATACACACACACACCAGTCATATGCTCATAGAACAGCAACCACAATATTTAAAAGTTTTAAAGTTAACAGTTATTACAAGCCCAGAATTTACTAAGTACATTGTTGAACAAAGCTTCTACAGGAAGCACTTCAACAACTAAAGTTTATTACAACTTACACACTTAATTTACATAAGTATACTAAGCCCCTTCGCTTGTCACTACCTCGGGGATGGTCGCCAGCACTCGCTCAAAAGGTCGCCTTTCCCTTACCCTCTTGCGGGGTGTGGTACGTAGTATCGGCATGGGACCTAGCTGCTATATACATAAATAGCAAGAGTGAGCTATAATAGCTCAGCAAGATCATTCTGTAACTAAAATTTAGAATGTGAACAAGTATACATATATGTATAGGCATATGTAATAGCAGGAAACAATTAAAATCCTTAAGGAAGAGTAAAGCTCTTATTTAATAATACATCATCCACTCACTATTATAAGAAAGTAATCTATATTAATATAATATCAGTTTTTCTTCATCTGTATCCATAATACCATCATCTCATATCATTACTCTGTTTTCAGTATAGAAATCTGAAATAATATAATATCAGTTTTTCTTCATCTGTAACTATCATTCCATCATCTCATATCATTATTCTGTTTTCAGTATAGAAATCTGAAAACCATTGTCTACACTTTCTTTTAAAAAAAAAACATTGGGGATATCTGCTGTCGCCTGATACGTTAGGACGATGATCAGTCGCCTAATCGTATCTGCTCTCTTTTTACTACCGGTAGAAGGAATGAAAATCATCCCTGGAGGAAGGCCACCTGCTAACATCCTCCCTTGGCATCTTCGTGCCGTAATAAAAATAATAAATGCTGGACTGTGTCGCACACAGCCCTGACACAGCCACTTACGCAAATTTGTTGCAATCCCCCTCTTTATCACATAATTATTCTCTTTTTAAAATATCATTCCACATTTCCATTTTCTCACTTCCATTTTCACATATCATTCTCTCATATCATTTCCATTCTCACACATTACTTCTATAAAATATATATATATATATATCATGAGGCTTTGATTATGATTCAGACCTCTCTTTCAAATTCAGAAATCAAATATACTTTTATATTCGTAACATATTCCATCTATTTTAAGAGTAATGCATGTTAATCAAATAATGTTTATTAAACCACTGATACTCAATAAGAACATTTTTAATATAATATTATAACCATATAACCCTCGATAACAACTGATACCATTCTCTCTTATTCTCTTAATCGTAAGGCATGTTCAATTCATGCATAATCATCTCATACTCTCATTCATATTCATATGCATCTTATACTCATACCCATATTCATATACATCTTCGTATATCTTTCTTTTCAATATTAATACTCAAGGAAGACAATTTCTTCACAATATAGTAATAATAGCATCACATATATATATTTCACAAAATCAAGTTTCTTTGTGAGGATAAGTAGTTTTACAAATAGGGATAGAAGAAATCTTGCCTCGGTTTCGATATCCTGACGGTATGGCTCGTCCCTCTTCCGGAGTTTCTATAAACACAAAAGGACCGTCGTTAGAACCACATCTCTTACTCACTACACTCTTGCATAACATTACCTTTTGAAACTTTAATATATGTTTAACGTATTATTATTATCCCAAAGGCTCAAGAACTTAACCATTTATAACCTAAATCGAAGTTTCAGGGGTTTTCACCATTTTCCTTAACGACCACACTTAACTGTAAAAATTCTTAGAAAATATGGATTTCGAATTTTAATGTAAGGTCAACTGTCAAGGGTCCTCTGACCACCCTACTACACTATCCCAAAATTTCGTGACTTTTAACAATGTTAAAGTATGGTAATTGTAACCTCAAGTTTGATACATTTACGGTTTCTCGGTTTCTGAACCGCTTTCACTAAAACTGACTTTTCTCCTAAACCGTTCATCAGATTTTAACGCACCTTATATCAAAACGATCTATGAACTAAGCTCTATCATTTCATAGTTAAATAGGAACCTGGACAGTAGGGTACCGTACGGATGCAGGGGGTCCAAAACAGGGCAATTTACATCCTAACGAAAATCGGGCATTATAACGGCTATAATTTCGTACTTTCCATAAATCCAACTCCTCCAAATCAACTATCAAACACCATAATCATCACCTACACCATGTGGTATTCTTCACCAGCCATGGTTACAAGTCCACAACACAATTTTCACATCAAAACAAACCACTTATAACACATAATCATCATAAACATTACATTAACACCACTTAACTACCAACCACTTCAATATCTACCATAAATATAAAAGGCCAAGCATGTTTATACCTTCTTGAAGCTTTATCAACACTTAATAATCCTTAGCTAGCCCTTAAACAACCTTACAATGGCTTGAATCAACTAAAAGAACCATGAAAATCAAGTTAGTTCTTAGAAAACTACTATTCATCACTATTCATCATCAACTTTGGAGATTTTATTACCTTGTTAGATGATGTTGGTTGGCCTTGAAACTTTGTGAATCTCTCTTTCTATCCTCCAAGAAGCTCCATGAATTATCTCTTGATTTTATGTTAAAGCTAGCTAGGGTTTTGATTTTTGATTTTTTTTTTTTTTTCTTGTTTTCTAGGAAATGGCCGAATGGAAATGAAGGGGAAAGGGAGAGATTTTTGTTGCTTTTCTTGATCTTATCTCAACTTCTCTTCATCTCTTGAATAATCTAGAGTTTAGTGGATAATTTCCTTGGTTAAAGACTAAATTACCCTTAAATTTAGTTAGTGGAAAGTGATGTAATGTAGGTGACCTCATAATCCCTTTTTCTTGGTTTTCTTTTCTAAGTTAAATCCTAGGAATATTAGTATATGATAATGGAATAAGTATCCTTGTTATATTATTAATCTTGGTTGTTTGGTTTCCATACTCGTCTAATTGTAATTCGTTTCGAGTAAACCTCATTATCTCAGTGGTTTTTGAAATCATTTAACAATCCAAATTCCATTGGTATTTTCTTAACTTAATAATCCCCTGGCTCAAATCTAAATTCACTAATCCCTCAATATATAATTCTTATAATATTTCCATGCTCCTTAATGTCCAATAGAAGCTTATTCGAAATCAAAATCCTCAAAATCCATGCTTCAGGAATTTCTGAAATCTAACGTCATTTCGAGTCACTTATTTCCATTGTACAATACTAATATGGTTTCCGTTTATTCATTTTATGTTTCCATTATAGGGTACCTATATACCATTTCTCTAAATCCTCGAAATTTACTATTCATGTGACCCCTGTAGCATTACTGAAGTTAGGGTTATTACAGTAAGACCCTCATAGAAGGGCGTATACATCTTATTCATCAAAAATAGACCGGGAGTCAATATTCCTTGATATATCGAGATTACCTCGGAGGAAAATATTTAAGTAAATATTTTCCATTATTCAGGCGACGAATATTATTTGAATATTCGTTCGAGATTATTTATTTAATGATCCTTACTTCAAATAATTATTTGAACGTAATCATTCGACGAATAATATTTGTCAATATTCATTCAGAGTCGAATTGATTATCGAATATTATTTCGAATATTCTTCTAAAGATGAGACTACTAAATGAATATTATTTGGATATTCTTTTAGAATATTATTTTATTAAATAAATATTACTTTTGAATATTCATTTAAGATATTAAATACTTGATGAATATTATTTTAATATTCATCTGAAGCTTGATTTAATTATCGAATATTATCTCGAATATTCCTTAAAGCTTGGATTACTAAATGAATATTACTTGATATTCATTTAGAATATTATTCATTAAATGAATATTACTTTATCAATATTCATTTAAATTCCTAATTAATTATGAATATTATTTTGAATATTCATCAGGGTTCTATTTAATCACCGAATATTATTTTAAATATTTTAAATATTCCTTTCAGGACTTATTAAGTAATGAATATTACTTTGAATATTCATTTGATTATTTAATTATGCAATAAATATTCTCCTGATATTTCTTCAGGGATTATTTTGAGAAATACTCTGATTAAAGATATTCTTTCATATTCCCAAATACTCCTTAAATATTTTAACTCAATAAATATTCTCTGAATATTTATTCCATACTTAGAATAACCTCGATAAGGTTTATCTTCTTCGATTATTACAGAAAATATTTCGGAGTCGTATTATTATTAATCTTATATCAAGAAAGGTTCTCAGACATCATTCTTCTTTGAGTCTATCCCCTTAATAATAAGGGAACCTTACTTGGAAAATGTTATTTATCTTGTCGACTTCCCGGTCATAAAGTATTCCCTTCACCCGCAACTCGGGTGTTGTTGACTTATTAAGTCGTTGCTTACCTTCTCATCTTTCGAGGGGTAAGATTACTGGAACAAGTTGATATCCGTTACCAAGTAATAGCTTGGGAGTTATTGGTAAATTTTCCTTTCCAACTAGATACGACTACTTTGTGGAGTCTTATCAACAAGTATTATACTTGGGGAAAGGGGGACGAACGTTATATTCAGAATCATGAATTCTATTTGAACTAGGAGTCGTGTAAGAGGCCGAGTAGCGCCGGTCCATCCCCTTGGCCCAACCGTTGGCCGGGGAGAGCTAGCAAGGCGGTATACAAGTAAAGCCGTCAGTTCTTCCTTCTACCGGTAGTAAATCTAAATTGAGCTGTACGATCTCGACTGATCATCAAGATTGGAACAGCGGGCGCGGTGAATACTCCATCATTGGTTCATCATCCAAATTCATTTATTTCCTGCAACATGATTACTGTTGGCAGAGTTGGAAAAGAGTCATAACTGGAATTGCAACCTTTTTCTTGCAAGTTCCTCTTCTTAATAACAATAAGAATATCTCGCTTACTTTGATGTAGCAGATATTTCTTCAAACAAATACTTTAAGTTACCTTGTAACTTCATCGTTCATATTATACTGGCATCATTTCCGTAAATGCATGGCATATGGTTTGAAAGATACTTTTGAACTGTTATACATTATTGTTCAGTTATATATTATTGTTGGTGGGCTATTGCTCACCCTTGCTTTATTATTATATCACAACAACAGTTAGACCAGATGACTCGCACAAGGCGCACTCGACGCGGGCGAGGACGATGAGACTACCAGAGCTGTAGAAGAAGCTATTGGTAGGGTATATTTATTCTTTCAGTACCAAGAATATAGTCTAGTATGACTTATGTAAATGGATGGCAAAGGGTATGTATTTATATTGAAATCCTTTTTGGATTGTAAGAACTCATAATGTGATTAATAAAAATTTGATTGTTACTCTGATTTCATCTCTGGGACTATAACGGGTGTGTTTTATATTGTTGTGTTGGGTCATAGAGACGTAATTTATTTTATGTTAAGGAAAGTTTAATTGTTATGGACAGAATTGGAAACCGTAACCACCGGATCCCGGACCCCGGATCTGGGGGTGTTACATTGAAGACCAATACAGATTAGGTCCAAATTAGTTATGTTGTTTATTTATTTTAATAAATATGAGGTACAGAGCAAATACTAAATTGAATTGCTTTAGATTCTATAACTCATATTAATCAAAGTAAATAATTAAATAAATAAATACTAAACCTCTATGAGTTAGATTTTAGCATTTAAGTATTTTATTATCCTGAAATAATCACCACTAAAATATATTGCAATTATACATATGGCAATCATTCAACAGATAATTCTCAGCATGAGGTCTGGATGTAAATAAGTTCACAAGTCCTTTCAATACGGACAATTGAATACTTGTGAGCTTACTTAAGAATTACTTAACAGATGGGATATACAAATCATATAGCATTAATAAAATTCCAAGTTTACAAACCAATCTTGAAAAATTAATTTCATTAAGTGATTTAGCAAACATGTCTGTAAGTTAATTTTAATGAAAAACAAGCTTTCGAAAAAGAATTGATACCTTATGCGGGTTGCTTAGTCCTTGAGTGTTCCACAGAGTTGTTGGAGATGAATTTGATTCCTTGTGTTCTCCTGCTTTCGTACAACTCATTTGATCTGTCTCTATGCAGCAAAACATGTCAGAATTGATGTCTCTAGGGTACCAACTCTGCAGATTTGGGTCCAACTTAAGACATCTGAAAATCAAGTGTAATAACTACAAGAATAGATTCTCTAGGATCCACTTGGGGCCTTGCACATTTGCATATGAGAACATAATATGTGTGTAAGTGATCTAATAGCAATTGAATAAGATAATGAGCTGATGATTCCTCTATAGCCTGATTAGGTCCTAATTAGTAGATCCTGAACTTATTGGGTCAAATATCTCTAGGGTGCCATTTCCTTGGATTTGGGTCCAACTTAAGATTTTTGATTACCAACTTGTTAGGTCCAAACTAATAGGTCAAAAGCCAGCTATAGTGGTGTGTTGGCATGTAGTCTTGATAGGTCTAGAATCTTCTGAATAGAAACAAAAGATCCTGGACTTACTTTTATTGTCATCATTCTTTTGGCTTACTTGTGCTCCAAATAGAATTATACTTTTTGCTTGCCTGAGCTCCTAAAAGGATTCTTCTATTGGCTTGCATGAAGTAATTCAAAAAAATTGCAACTTTACCAACATCAAAACAGCAAATATCTTGATCCCAATTTATAGTTAGTAGACCAATATATAATATAATCAAGATATCATTGCACATATATATCATTTATGTTTGTGCCTAAAGATGTAGAGAGTTCTATAAATATGACACCAATCGTTAAATGATACCAACTATTAAAGATTGATACCAAATGTTAAATTATAGTTAGGGTGTCATACCATGTCTTCCATGCTTGCTTGAGTTATGATACCAGTTCATACTAACTGATAAATGGATTTTATATCCATTTAGAGCATTCTAAATCGGCTTAAATTGATTGCTTTGGCCTCAAGTTTGTGGTAGTTTTAATGTGTTTTGTTTAATTGTGCAGGGTTGAAGAAATGTCGATTAAAGGTGTAGTTTACATCGTTTTTGGAGTTGATTTATGATATGGAATGAAGAATGGAGGCTAATGTCAACTACCAAGATGTATACAAGTCAAGAAGGATTAAAGACGGAAGCTCATGCAAAAGGAACGAGAAGAAAAGGCTGAAAAATGAAGAAACAGTGCAGTCTGCACCAGATTTGAGCAGTCTGTGCCAGATTTTGAGTTTTTATGCAGATTGCGGCCGTGCAGACTACCCAATTCGCGCAGGGTGCGCCAAGACGCGCTGGGAAAAATCAGCCAGAATTTCTGATTCTTGTTTTGGCCATATCTTGAGTTCTAGAAGTCCGTTTTCAGCGATCTTACAGTCCACGCGAAGCTAACAAGATTCTCTATCATTCTAAAGTGGTCCAGATGTCAAAAGATGAATGGAACGGTCCAGAATTACTGAAGAACAGGCAGCTACGAATTTTCCTTTAAAATAGAATCAGTTTAGGAAACGTAATTCTATTATAATTCTGTTTTGGTAGTTCTTGTTGGACAAGACTTCTAGAGCCTATATAAACACATCACACCCATGTAAATTATATATCTTGTACATATCATTACATACAATTACAGACAATTATATATCTTGTACATAATATAGCTTAGATCTGCAAGGGATAAAAGGGGAGAAAGATTCAACGCTCGTGACAAGCAACGGATCTAGATCTACTTCATCTTTTGTATCATAGATTTGTTTTCTCAACTCTTTGTTTTATTAATATTATTATTGTTATTCATACTTTGTTTTTATCATGGTTTCATCAGATCCCATGATGACGAGAGGTTGAATTATGAACTAATCGTTGTCATGGGTTTCTAACGGATTTATTTATGAAGCTTTAGTATCTTGATTGCTTTAAAGATCTATGTGTGATGTATATCTGATATCCTCGTATGGTTATGCTTAATTGATAGATGCGTCGCGAACATCTAATTTGTTAATCTCTTGTGAAACGAGAGTGGATCTTGAGATTTAGAACTTGCCATGCTAGCATAGGATAGGTTGATATTATTATCATGATTTGTGGCATACATAGAGATATGATGCTACCATATGTGATCTAAGTGGATAACTTGTGCTTAAACCTTTATGTTTTCAAATTCTATAGAGATATAGGGTCTAAACATAATTGGTGTCTATTCATCTTCTATCTCTTTTGTGGATGTATGATTAGTTTGGTGTTTGTATACCGAGAGGTAGCTTATACTTGTTCCGTGTTGTCTGATCAGATATCATAACCATCATATGTATTGATTAAAGGCGTCAACTCTAAGTGAAGTAGATAATGAAGTTAGGATTCCATGTTTTCTCGCATATAAGTAGTTAGTAATTTTTAGTTTGTTAATTTGTATCTTAGTTAATTATAGTTAGTAAAAACTTAATCTTGTTATTTGTCTTAGCAGTGAATAATAATCATACATTGTTGCATAGGTACAAAACTGAATTAAAACCATAACCAGATCTCTGTGGGAACGAACTCAACTTTATTCTATATTACTTGTGACCACGTACGCTTGCGTGATTTAGTGAAAAACAAGTTTTTGGCGCCGTTGCCGGGGATCATCGGTGTTTTATTTTTGGTTTATGTGCTTGTCAATAGTGGTCGTTAGAGTTCACTGACTCAGATTTTTCTCACCTATCTTGTTTAGTTCTGTGTGTTTCAGATGGCAGGTGAGGAGTTTCCATGGTGGGCATATTCGAGGACATCCATGCCTTATCAATGTGAGCGGTGTTTTGGCGTTCATGATCCCTCACAATATTGTTACTACGAAGGAGTTGATCCATATGTCATTTATGAGGAACAACCATATTTTTCATACCATCCTCAACAGTACCAGCAAGATGTTCCAGATATGTCATATTTCTTTGGAAGTGAAGAGTTTCAACATCAGCAACCTACTCCTACTTTTCAGTCAGATGAGGTTGATGTTATGGAGGAGATTAGGATGCTTGCAAAGAGTTATGAGGAGTCTACCAAATCTATGGGGACACTACTTGCTCAAATTTTGAGTGCCTTGGAACAAGAGAAACAACAATGCATATTAGAGGCAATTCCAGAAAATAACGGTGACTTGGAGCAAGGTACTGCATGCTTAATCGAAGAAGAAAAATTCCAAGGTGAGGTGAGCATTCGCAAGCCATGTGAGGAATTTGATCATGCTGGTGAGGTGGATGCTTTGGAAAGGGCACTATTTGGGACAGACACTGGTGAGCTACACAAATTTCGAGAATTTGTATGTACGTACCAAGAGGCTGATGACCATGGGAAAGATGCAAGTCTTCTACTTGTCTCAGATTATAAAGATGGAGGTAGCGCATTAGAGCCAATGGAGGAAGTTCTCGTTGAGGAACCAAAGGCTTCAGCAACTTACATCTACCCTCCTCCATTATATTCAAGCGAAGCCCGCGAGTGTGTGTTGTTCTACAAATTGACAGATTTTGGGTCAACAGATGAAGGCATTGGAATAGGACATAGTTGTTATACGAATAGGCCAAGCGAGGAGAAGGGGCAAAAAGTGTGCCGCCGTGATGACGATGAAGTCTCACGAAGAGAGGACCAGGAAAACTATTATCATCCTTAATGGAGGTTTGGAAGTAACGTCAAGCTATTGACGTTAAAGAAGCGCTTCTTGGGAGGCAACCCAAGCATTGTTGTATACTGGTATGTTTTCTACTTTCCCTCGTATTTACTTCCATTCAATGAGGACATTGAATATTTTAAGTTTGGGGGTGGTTTGAGGGATAAGTAGTGTATATATATGTGATTGTTAGTCATTGTGTTCATGTAGGATTTCATGCTTTCCATATTAGTATTAGTAAATTATGCATTTATGTTCGTGATATCTACGTTTGTTTCATATAGGACATTCTGTTTTTATATATCATGTGAGTTCATAATAGTTTGCATTTGCACCCATGCTTCATAGGAATTTTGTGTTGTTGACGCTTTTTGATTGAGAAGTGATATGCTTTGTTCTTGTGCACACACATACACTAGTAAGTTGAAGCTGGTAGACTTATTGAATGTTGTAAGTAATTAGAAGGACATGAATATGTGCAAGTTGATTTAGTTTGCATGCTTTGAATACAAGTAGGTGCATTAGAGAGATTTTTGCTTGGGATTGAGTATGTTTTTCCCGCCAAGTGAGATTTTGAGCCTTATTGCATATTTGTTGCAATTTTATTCGTTTGCTTAAGTGTCCACGGATTGTTTGCATTGCTAGCAGTTGTTTGAGGTCTTTCTTGAAACGCATGACAATATTTGACGATTAAAATGATAAAGGCATTTAGGAATAACCGCATATTTTCCCATATTACCACACCATGTTTACATGATCAATTAGTTAACCCGTTGAGCTTAATCCTATTTTTTCGGTGACATACCACGTTACTTGCCTAGATTTTTTTCTTGTATTGGCCTTACATTAATTTGAACCCACATTGTCAAAGGCTAGTAGAGTGCTTAAGGGAGTAATAAGGTGTGCAAGAAAGGGTTTATTGTTGGTCATAAGTTTGGGGGGGAATATTGAAATTTGGGTTTGTTGTTGCTTGATAGTCGGCATGTGTAATAAAATCGTGGGATCATTGTTATTGTTTATATTATTGTTGCTTTAGCTCTCGAAAAAAAAAAGAAAAAAAGTGGAAAAAAATATATAATGAGAGCATATTTGTGTTTATTGTGATCCTAATTTAGTCGACTAGTCGAGTTTTTGTTGGAAGAAAAATATTAAAAGTATGTGGGGGGAAAAATAGGGTGTTGTGTATGATTCATCATGGTACTACTAGCTTTTGACACTTCACCAGTTTTGGCTTATCTGACATACCTTGTCCCTAGCCCCGTTACAACCCAAATAAAGACCTTTTGATTATCGTCATTGATGTATGTTGTGTTAAGAGTTAGATTGATACCAAATGTCAAGCATGCTTATAATTTTGTTGGAATTGAGTGATACACTTACCCTTATTCTTGAGTGAATATTATTTTGTGAGTGGATTGTGAGTGTTTGCTTGTTTTTACGTATGAGATCCCGAGTTTTGTCTCAAAGATGTACTCTTGTAGGCTTAGCATGTTTACTAACTTATTCTTACACTTGACATCGACTTGTGAGAACTTATGCATGTTGATTGAGTAAACTATGTGAATACTTGCACTTTCGACACCAAGACATTGCGTATTTACTTTGATTCTTAAGTTGAAATGGCATGAGAGCATTTGAAGGTATGGTAGGATATTAGTACTAGATTAATTGCATTTTTCATATTAGTTGCATTCATGCATTGCATTGCATTAGGTTAAATAGATTTTGTGGGTACATTCGCTATAGGCCCTCACGAGACCTTACTCGTCCACTAGGGCTGCCTAGGGGTTTAAAGGGCTTGTTGCATATGCCAAATGCAACCGTGATCATCTACGGAAGTGGTACTAGTTAGTTAGATAGTTTGTAATTGTTTATGCTTGAGGAAAAGCATCGGTTTAAGTTTAGGGGTGTGATAAATGGATTTTATATCCATTTAGAGCATTCTAAATCGGCTTCAATTGATTGCTTTGGCCTCAAGTTTGTGGTAGTTTTGATGTGTTTTGTTTAATTGTGCAGGGTTGAAGAAATGTCGATTAAATGTGTAGTTTCCATCGTTTTTGGAGTTGATTTATGATATGGAATGAAGAATGGAGGCTAATGTCAACTACCAAGATGTATACAAGTCAAGAAGGATTAAAGACGGAAGCTCATGCAAAAGGAACGAGAAGAAAAGGCTGAAAAATGAAGAAACAGTGCAGTCTGCACCAGATTTGAGCAGTCTGTGCCATATTTTGAGTTTTTATGCAGATTGCGGCCGTGCAGACTGCCAAATTCGCGCAGGGTGCGCCAAGACGCGCTGGGAAAAATCAGCCAGAATATCTGATTCTTGTTTTGGCCATATCTTGAGTTCTAGAAGTCCGTTTTCAGCGATCTTACAGTCCACGCGAAGCTAACGAGATTCTCTATCATTCTAAAGTGGTCCAGATGTCAAAACACGACTGGAACGGTCCAGAATTACTGAAGAAAAGGCAGCTACGAATTTTCCTTTAAAACAGAATCAGTTTAGGAAACGTAATTCTATTATAATTCTGTTTTGGTAGTTCTTGTTGGACAAGACTTCTAGAGCCTATATAAACACATCATACCCATGTAAATTATATATCTTGTACATATCATTACATACAATTACAGACAATTATATATCTTGTACATAATATAGCTTAGATCTGCAAGGGAGAAAAGGGGAGAAAGATTCAACGCTCGTGACAGGCAACGGATCTAGATCTACTTCATCTTTTGTATCATAGATTTGTTTTCTCAACTATTTGTTTTATTAATATTATTATTGTTATTCATACTTTGTTTTTATCATGGTTTCATCAGATCCCATGATGACGAGAGGTTCAATTATGAACTAATCGTTGTCATGGGATTCTAACGGATTTATTTATGGAGCTTTAGTATCTTGATTGCTTTAAAGATCTATGTGTGATGTATATCTGATATCCTCGTATGGTTATGCTTAATTGATAGATGCGTTGCGAACATCTAATTTGTTAATCTCTTGTGAAACGAGAGTGGATCTTGAGGTTTAGAACTTGCCATGCTAGCATAGGATAGGTTGATATTATTATCATGATTTGTGGCATACATAGAGATATGAAGCTACCCTATGTGATCTAAGTGGATAACTTGTGCTTAAACCTTTATGTTTTCAAATTCTATAGAGATATAGGGTCTAAACATAATTGGTGTCTACCCATTTTCTATCTCTTATGTGGATGCATATGTAGTTTGATATTATTATACCGAGAGGTAGCTTTTACTTGTTTCGTGTTATCCGATCAGATATCAAAACCATCATATGTATTGATTAAAGGCGTCAACTCTAAGTGAAGTAGATGATGAAGTTAGGATTCCATGTTTTCTCGCATATAAGTAGTTAGTAATTTTTAGTTTGTTAATTTGTATCTTAGTTAATTATAGTTAGTAAAAACTTAATCTTGTTATTTGTCTTAGCAGTGAATAATAATCATACATTGTTGCATAGGTACAAAACTGAATTAAAACCATAACCAGATCTCTGTGGGAACGAACTCAACTTTATTCTATATTACTTGTGACCACGTACGCTTGCGTGATTTAGTGAAAAACACTAACCTGTAGAGATTTTCAATTAACTCACCAACTAGGAGTGCACTTGTTCACATTCCTCTAGCATCCAGATTCAGTAGGTCCAGATGTCCATTATGATCATGAATATACAACAGGTTCCTGATATCCTCAAGTCTTGTCACTGGTGGTTCTTATCAGATATACCATTTGATCAAATTTAACTTAGCATCCAGTTTGGCTTTGTCCCTCATAACAATGCCTTGACATCATCCAGATAGACTTCTGGTTATCCTTGTACTAATTACGGTCTTGTTATTTGGTCTGGATACCAGCTTCCATTCAATCTGCCTTTTGTACTGATTGAGATCATCTTGCATTGCAATCACTCAATTTGGATCTTTCATAGCCATTGTAGCCTTCTTAGTTTCTTCTAAAAGAAAACTAAAGAAATAATCATTAGTACTTAAAGCTCTGCTAGTCTTTTACTTCCACCATTAGAAACACTAAGAACTAGAACAAAGAGTTAATTGAGTCAACACTCTTTGTCTTGGCAGACATGTTCTCATAGTGTCCTTTGACTTTCAGTGTGGTGTTGAGTTGACTAGTTGATCCTTCTGTTACTCCCCCTAAGCTGCTGCTGGGTTTACATGAAGATTCTCCATGTTTGACATTGATTGGATCTGAATCACCATCACCATTTACAGCTGGGAGCTAGAAGTTGTTGAATATCACTAAGACTTTCAATCACCTTCTGTTGATTAATAACAATTACCCTGTAGGCTGTTGACTCCATTGAGTAACAAAGGAAATTATCCTCTTGAGCATTAGCTGATTGCTAGGATGCTCACTTTCGATTTAATATTGCAAAACAATTTCCTTCATACTTATGGGGTCTTCCTAAATTCTTACGGATCAGGGTTTAAGATGTGATCAATCACCATCAGTGGTGTCTTGTCTTCAGATTGTCTGAAAAACAACTTGTTTGTTGAGAGTACTTTGATTTAGAACTTCTGTGTGATGCTTCTTTGACTTCTCTTTATGACATGCCTCATAATTTTATTTTACTTTAATTCCAGATGAGGTAGTCTCCTTTACTGATTTGATTTCCAGGAAAGAATCTCTTCATATGACATTCAAGTGAGAGAGCTCCTTATGTCATAGCTGAACTCTTGTCTGATGAAGCTTTAGATTTGACCTTGTTGACTTCACCTTTGACTGAGATTCCATGTCAGCTACAAATAAGTTCTCTTTCCTTAATCCTCGAACAGTAGGCTCTTCATCTTATAAAAGATGCTTTATTACTGACAACATTCCTTAGCTATTGAATAGCCTTGACCCTAGGTCATACCCTTGCTGTTGTCTCCAAGGGATAAACCACTTGGCCTGTCTTCACATTCACATTTGATAGCAGGGTTCTTTCTTCGATGATATGCTTTGAATAAATCAATAATAATTCATAATCGATTAACCTGTTAAGCCCCACATTCACAAATGGATAAAAATTTTTTGGTACCCAAATTGTTTAATTGGGTCCAGATGGATTAGAGATTTCTCTTTTATTAGAGTTAACAACAGTTTTAACCTTAACATGCTCATTCCTATCTTTGACTGACCATTTCTCCTTTTTAATGTCATTGACAAAATAGTCACTGAGCAAGGAGAATAATGGTTCATTCCTAACATAAGGAGGACTAGAAGTCTGTACCTTACTGTTATTCTTAAACATGCTTTTTCTATGATCAATGCAAATACTAGGAAATGCATTTATGACATTTGAAATAAGCAGGCATGATAATAAGAATACATTGCATATAAGAATTATGCAAATTAGGCATGTTATGCATTTTAGAAAATTCAGTACTATCTACTTTAACCTATGTACACTTGTGTAACAGGTAGCAAGTAGATTTACAGATATTCAATAATTTTCTAAACAAAAAATGCATGGAATAGAAGAATTAACAATTAATCACTAATTCTATCCAATCCATTCCTATTGTTATATTATATTATATAATCTCTATTACCTAAGTCAGTTTTACAAATGACTTAATGTTCTACTGACACCCTAGGTAATTATTCCATATTTTAAACTTTTTAAACCTTAACAAACAATTCAGAATGAATAAGCAAATCTTGTTCTACTGGGGATCCTGAAACTAGCTTAAGCAGAGGTCATATATGCTTGACATATATCATTTAAGAATTGAGAGATATTGTCTAGGGAACACTTCTAACTCACTATTGCAATTAATTAAATTTAACAAATATTCATACACATAATAAGATCTTCTAACCAAAGATATAACAATTAAAAACTAAGATCTTAACATGCTTTGAATTTCTGAGAATTACATATTACACTAGTTCAAAAAATTGATACCTGAGACATGTGAGGTGAATCATCTTCAGAGATTGCTATGAAGGCAAGATATTAATTATGCTCTTCTCATCATCATCTGATCCATCCCAACTCTTTTCTTCAGCAAGATAGGTTCCGCACTGACGCTTCTGTTTCATCTCATTTAATGAATCCCTATTCATCCTTGTCTGTCAGAATTCTGTACCATGTTGCACACCTTGATAGTTACTTATCACATAAAACTTTTCATAACTGCAACTATCATGTTTTGTTCTTTCCACCAACTCAGTCTTGTAGCCACCTCTTGAACTGTATCCTGAAGAGTTTCTGCTTCGGAATAGATAGGCCTAATTCCTGGATTAAACATTTGAACTCTTTCTAAATTAGTAACTCTTCATGTATGTTTTGAGGTTCCATCATTAATTCCTGACTGAGATGTCTAACTGTCTAGTTCATTCTCAAACCTCCTTGATTCCACTTTTCTAAAATCTCTGTTGATTCCTTGAAAGATATTTCTTGGTACAATCCACTAAGTGTAGTAGATGTTACATTGGAGCAATCCACTTAGTGTTTGTATATCACAGAATCAATAGACTTAATTCAAATCTTCGAGAAAAATTCTATCCACTAAAACCTCTTCCATTCCTGCTTCTGAAAACCAGTGAATTCTATGGATATAATTTTGAGGAGCTTCCACAAAATTTTCTTCAGTAGGTAGAAATTAATTTCATTGAAAAATGCATTTTATTCAAAAGATTCAAATCATCTTTGACAATTCGGAGGAATCTTCAACTAACAATCTTCTAAGAACCATTGGCTTAGAATAAATTCAAAATATTAAAATTCAAAAACTTCAAGAACTCGAAAAATTTTGAGAAATAAAAAAAAATCTGAAAGTAAGTTCAAATTGATTAAAATTCGAAATTAGAGTCAAATTAATTAAGAATCAAAAAATCTCAAGAAATGATAATTTTTTAGAGTTAAAGAATCCGAAAATAAATTCAAGTTAATTAAAATTCGAAATTATCAAGAATTAAAAATTTTGAAAATTAAACAATTTGAAAATAAACTCAAGTTGTTTAAAAATCAAAATTTCCAAGAATTAATCATTTCAAGAATTAAAAAATTCGAATATAAGTTCAAATTATTTAAAGATCAAAAATCTCAAAAATGAATATTTTTGAAGGTTAAAGAATTCGAAAATAGAGGAGTTGACTTTTTAGTCTAATACCGGATTTAATTTCTGTATGGGTCAACAAACTCGAAATCCAATTGGAGGACCACAAAAATAAGGATCTTGATTTGTGCGTCAATCAAAAGGCTCTGATGCCAATTGTTAGGTCCAAAATAGTTTGCAGAAGGGGGGTTGAATACAAACTATGCCGTTTAATCGAATTTGCTCTTTTCTTAAAATATTAAATCAAGAACAAATTGATGCGGAATAAAACGAATACCGATATTCAAGTTAAATATAAAATTTATATTAACTTGATGGGGTGTGTCTAAATACACAGGTACAAATTACAATGGTTTGATGACCAACTAATTACTACAAATTCTATAGAAAATTCGACATGAACTTTTCTAAATTTGTAATAAAAAGATCGAATGCTAAAAGCAATTCGAGAGATAAGGAGTAAAAACTCGCTAGATAGTTCCAACGTTACAAGTAAACAATTTCTATCGGTTCAGATTTAATGATACAGCTCAGAAATAATTTAAAGGAATTTATTTGAATAACAGAACTATTTCTCTTGGTCTTTCTCTTGTTAAGCTCGGAGAAAATTTGTGAAGAATGTGAAGTTGTGTTTGCTGCTCTCGCTTCTGTCTGATTGCTTCTGCCTCTTTTATAAAATATTTTGTATTGCCAAGACAATCGGCAAGACAATCAGAATCACCAAGACACTAAATTTGTACTGCCAAGACAATAGGCAATACAATCGGCAAGACAATCAACTTCCACCAAGACAATCAGCAAGACAATCCAATTCTGAGATATTTGTCTTGCTTTAACAGCTGTAGAAGACTTTTCCTTTTTAATCATCATCAAGACTATCAATTTGAATATTAATGAGGATATTATCTGCATAATGATTACCAAGACAATCTTTTAATTGTCTTGTTAGTTTAAAAATTAACTAACAAGACAATCGGTAAGACAATCTATTTCCACCAAGACAGTCGGCAAGACAATCTATAATAAAACCTGGTCACTTTTTGTTTAATAACTCTTTTGCTTTACTTTGTTTTACTTTATTATTTATTCCTTGCCGACAACCACTGCACCACCTTTTATAAACAATTCTTACATGTTTAAAGAATTGTTTACTGCCGATTTCTTTAGTCCAATAAATTGGACTCCGTAGAAATGCTTTTTAACCCGCATAACTTATAATCTTTAATTAATAAATAATTAATTTAATTCAGAAATTATAAAAATTAATATCTAATATTATTAGATATTTATAAATATAATTTTCTAATTAAATAAAATATTTATTAATATAAATAAATCTTTAAGCTCTAAGCTGCGGTTACCTGACGGTCTGGAACTGGACTCCTTTTGCTTAACAAAAAATATATCAATTCCAACCGGGATTCCAGCTTTAAAAATATATCACTTTCCATACTTTTGTGATAATTCTATTTTCTCATAACCCGTCCAGGTGTAAGCTACGGTCTCTTGAGGATCTGAAACCGGACTCCTTTTGATTAGCAAAAAATACAACAATTCTAACCGGGGTTTCAGTATTAAGAATATATCACTTAGAATTTCTTTATGATAATTCTTTTTCCTCGTAGCCTTTCCATTTGATAATAAAATCATTGTGGTTAATGAATTTAACACTTCTGTTGCTTGCACAATGATTTTCTCTTTTACCAGTCTTGATAGCTTGAACCACTGAAGTTAATGACGAATAACCACCGTTTAATGTTGACACTCGATGCACGGTCTGGTTCATGAGTGACTAACCGCAATGACTGTTCTTCATATATTGACTTTAAAGTTGTGGTTCATGTCTTCCTTTTCTTCACTCTTTTTCAAACCTTTATAATCTGTATTCTACCACTGTAGGAACCTTTTGTCACTATAAATAGAAACCACTGTCTTGATTACTCCACTGACGCTTGATTAACTGAATCAACTTCTTCAAGTGTAGTATACCTCGAAATGGTAGATTGACTTTGTCTTCTTTCTCTTGACAATTATGCATTTGAGATCCCTGTGACAGTACATATACTATTTACTATTACATTCTTGTTTGAGTTGAGTTGTATCCTCGAAATACAAATAGGCTACATCATATGCCTTTCAGGTAGTCTTGACAATTCTAGAATCTTCTGAACAGAAACAAAAGATCCTTGACTTAATTTTATTGTCTTCATTCTTTTGGCTTACTAAAGTAAATCAAAAGAATTGCAACTTTACCAACATCAAAACAGTTATCTTGATACCAATTTGTAGTTAGTAGACCAACATATAATATAATAAAGATAGCATTGCACATATATATCATTTATGTTTGTGCCTAAAGATGTAGAGAGTTTTATAAATATGACACCAATTGTTAAAAGATTCAAACTATTAAAGATTGATACCAAATGTTAAATTATGGTTAGGGTGTCATACCATGTCTTCCATGCTTTCTTGAGTGATGATACCAGTTCATACTAACCTGTAGAGATCATCCATTATCTCACCAACCAGGAGTGCACTTGTTCATATTCCTTTAGCATCCAGATTTCGTAGGTCCAGATGTCCATTATAATCTTTAATGTGCAGCAGGTGCCTGATATCCTCAAGTCTTATCACTGGTGCTTCTTGTTAGATATACTGTCTCATCAGCTTGTAACTTTGCATCCAGTTTGGCTTTGCCCCTCATAACAATGCCTTGACATCCAGTTAGACTTCTGGTTATCCTTGTACCAATTACAACCTTTTTGTTTGGTCTGGATACTAGCTCCCCTACAATCTGCCTTTTGTACTGATTGAGATCATCTTGCATTGCAATCACTCAATCTGGATCTTTCAGAGCCTTTGTAGCTTTCTTAATTTCTTCTAAAAGAAAACTAAAGAAATAATCATTGGTACTTGAAGCTCTACTAGTCTTTTACTTCCACCATTAGGAACACTAAGAACTAGGACAAATAGTTAATTGAGTCAACATTCTTTGCCTTGGCAGACATGTTCTCATACTATCCTTTGATTTTCAATGTGGTGTTGAGTTGGCTAGATGATCCTTCTGTTGCTCCCCCTAAGCTGTTGCTGGGTTTACATGAAGATTCTCCATGTTTGACATTGCTTGGATCTGAATCACCATAACCATTGACAGCTGGGAGCTAGAAGTTGTTGAACATCACTAAGACTTTCAATCACCTTTTGTTGATTAATAACAATCACCCTGTAAGCTGTTGACTCCATTGAGTAACCAAGCAAATTATCCTCTTAAGCATTAGCTGATTGCCAGGATGCTTACTTCCATTTATCATTGCAAAACAATTTCCTTAATAACTTGTGGGGTCTTCCTATATTTCTTATGGATCAGGGCCCGATCATGTCAGTAGCAAACTATTGACTGCTTCAGGGTTAATACTCTTGAAGGTGCAAAAATCATCCAGAACACTAATCGATAGGTCCTGTAATCTGCTCTCCAAGTGGTCATAGTCATTTTTGCTTCCTGCCAATCCTCTTGATGTGATCAATCACCATCGGTGGTGTCTTGTCTTCAGATTGTCTGAACAATAACTTGTTTGTTGAGACAGGTCATCAGTCATCACTACTAAAGTATATTTTTCTTTGATGTAGAACTTCTGTGTGATGCTTCTTTGACTTCCCTATATGACATGCCTCATGATTTAATTTTGCTTTAATTCCATATGAGGCAGTCTCCTTTACTGGTTCGATTTCCAGGAAAAAATCTCTTGATTTGACATTAAGGTGAGAGAGCTCCTTATATCATAGCTGAACTCTTGTCTGATGAAGCTTTAGATTAAACCTTGTTGACTTCACCTTTGACTGAGATTCCATGTCAGCTACAGAGAAGTTTTCTTTCCTTAATCCTCGAATAGTAGGCTCTTCATCTTTTAAAGATGCTTTAAACTGACAACATTCCTAGCTATTGAATAGCCATGACCCTGGGTCATACCCTTGCTGTTGTCTCCAAGGGATAACCACTTGGCCTGTCTTCACATTCACATTTGATAACAGGGTTCTTTCTTCGATGATATGCTTTGAATAAATCAATAATAATGCATAATCGATTAACCTGTTAAGCCCCACATTCACAAATGGATAAAAATTTCTTGGTACCCAAATTGTTTAATTGGGTCCAGATGGATTAGAGATTTCTCTTTTATTAGAGTTAACAACAGTTTTAACCTTAACATGCTCATTCCTATCTTTGACTGACCATTTCTCCTTTTTAATGTCATTGACAAAATAGTCACTGAGCAAGGAGAATAATGGTTCCTTCCTAACATAAGGAGGACTAGCAGTCTGTAACTTATTGTTATTCTTAAACATGTTTTTTCTATAATCAATGCAAATACTAGGAAATGCATTTATGACATTTGAAATAAGCAGGCATGATAATAAGAATACATGACATACATTCAGCATTAAAACATTGCAGATAAGAATTATGCAAATTAGGCATGTTATGCATTTTAGAAAATTCAGTACTATCTACTTTAACCTATTTACACTAGTGTAACAGGTAGCAAGTAGATTTATAGATATTCAATAATTTTCTAAACATGCATGGAATAGAAGAATTAATAATTAATCACTAATTCTATCCAATCCATTCCTATTGTTATATGATATTATATAGTCTCTATTACCTAAGTCAGTTTTATAATTGAATTGATGTTCTACTAACACCCTAGGTAATTATTCCATCTTTTAAACTTTTTTAAAACTTAACAAACAATTCAGAATGAATAAGCAAATCTTGTTTTACTGGGGATCCTGAAACTAGCTTAAGCAGAAGTCTTATATGCTTGACATATAGCATTTAAGAATTAAGAGATATTATCTAAGGAACACTTCTAACTCACTATTGCAATTAATTAACTTCAACAAATATTCATACACATATTAAGATCTTCTAACCAAAGATATAACAATTAAAAACTAAGATCTTAACATGCTTTGAATTTCTGAGAATTACATATTACATTAGTTCGAAGAATTGATACCTGAGACATTTGAGGTGAATCATCTTCAGAGATTGCTATGAAGGCAAGATATTAATTATGCTCGTCTCATCATCATCTGATCCATCCCAACTCTTTCCTTTAGCAAGATAAGTTCTGCGCTGATGCTTCTGTTTCATCTCATTTAATGAATCCCTATTCATCCTTGTCTGTCAGAATTCTGTACCATGTTGCACACCTTGATAGTTACTTATTACATAAAGCTTTTCATTACTACAACTATCATGTCTTGTTCTTTCCACCATCTTAGTCTTGTAACCACCACTTGAGTTGAACTATATCTTGAAGAGTTTCTGCTTCGGAGTAGATAGGCCTGATTCCTGGATTAAACATTAATACTCCTTCAGAGTTAGTAACTTTCCCTGTCTATTCTGAGGTTCCATCATTAATTCCTGACTGAGATGTTTGCAGTCTAGTCTATTCTCAAACCTCCTTGATTCCATTCTTCTAAAATCTCTGTTGATTACTTGAGAGATATTTATTTGGTATAAACCACTAAGTGTTTTGGATTTAGCATTGGGGAAATCCACCAAGTGTTTGTATATCATTGAATCACTGTAGTTGACTAAAATCTTCAAGAAAAATTCCATCCATTAAAACCTCTTCCTTTCCTGCTTCTTAAAAACCAATAAGTCACATGGAATATGACTTACAAAAACTTAACAAATTAATCTTCAGAAGGTAGAAATTAATTCCATTGAAAAATGTATCTTCTTCAAAAGATTCAAATCATCTTCGACAACCCGGAGGAATCTTCAACTAACAATCTTCTAAGAACCATTGGCTTAGAATAAATTCAAAATATTTAAAATTCAAAAACTTCAAGAACTTGAAAATTTTTGAGAAATAAAAAATCTGAAAGTAAGTTCAAATTAATTAAAATTTGAAATTAGAGTCAAATTAATTAAGAATCAAAAATTCTCAAGAAATGAAAATTTTTGAGAGTTAAAGAATCTGAAAATAAATTCAAGTTAATTAAAATTCGAAATTATCAAGAATTAAAAATTTTAAGAATTAAACAATTTGAAAAAATTCAAGTTGTTTAAAAATCAAAATTTCCAAGAATTAATCATTTCAAGAATTAAAAAATTCGAATATAAGTTAAGATTATTTAACAATAAAAAATATCATAAAATGAAAATTTTTAAAGGTTAAACAATTCGAGAATAAATTCAAGCTAGTTAACAATTGAAAATAAACTCATATTGTTTAAAAATAAAAAATGTCATAAATTGAGAATTTTTTTTTTTTTTTGGCTAAGCTTAAATTGAGAATTTTTTAAAGGTTAAAGAATTCGAAAATAAATTTAGATTATTTAAAATTCAAAAATCTCAAAACTGAAAATTTTGAAAGTTAAAGAATCAAAAAAAAAGTTCAAATTATTTTAAGTTCAAAAATCTCAAGAATTGAATTTTTGAAAGTTAAAAAATTTGAAAATAAGAGAAGTTGACTTTTTGGTTTAATACCGAACTTGATTTCTGTATGGGTCAACAAACTCGAAAACCAATTGGAGGACCACAAAAATAAGGATCTAGATTTGTGCGTCAATCAAAAGGCTCTGATACCAATTGTTAGGTCCAAAATAGTTTGTAGAAGGGGGGTTGAATACAAACTATACCGTTTTATCGAAATTGTTCTGAGGGTGTATACTTAATTTTTAAACAATTCGATGCTGAAAAAAACGAACACCAATATTTCAAGTTGAATATAAAATTATATTAAACTTTAAGGGGTGTCTAAATACACGGGTACACATTACAAGGTTTGATGACCAAACTAATTATTACAAATTCTATAGAAAATTCGACATGAACTTTTCTATATTTGTAATAAAAAGATCGAATGCTAAAAGCAATTCGAGACATATGTTCAAGGAGTAAAAACTCGCTAGATAGTTCCAACAGTACAAGTAAACTATTTCTATCGGTTTAGATTTAACAATAGAGCTCAGAAATAATTTACAGGAATTAATTTGAAGAACAGAAACTATTTCTCTTGGTCTCTTTTCTCTCTCGTCTCTGTCTGTGTTGGAGAGTAAAGTGGTGAAGAAGATATGTATGTTGTGTGTATCTATCTGTCCGTCTGCTGCCTCTTTTAACATAAAAGCATGTCAACTGTCATAGTGTCCACTTTTAACACTACTATGACACTCGCTATGACAGTTTCTTGAGCTTATATGACACTTGCAAGGCTACTATGACACTCGGTATTACACCTTCAGAAATCATCATGACATTCGGTATTACACTTCCAGAATCTATCATGACATTCGGTATGACAGTTCCAAGATACTTCACTATGA
Organism: Saposhnikovia divaricata; assembly: GCA_036435485.1. Lineage (NCBI taxonomy): Eukaryota > Viridiplantae > Streptophyta > Magnoliopsida > Apiales > Apiaceae > Saposhnikovia > Saposhnikovia divaricata. Next base: position 152,693,194 of record CM071594.1, read on the forward strand.
CAGTCTTTAGCTTTGTATGACACTTGCTATGACAGTCACCTCCCAGCTATTATGACAGTTGTCTAATACACTCGGTATGACAGTTAAACTGTCATAATAAAACAGATTTTTATGAATTAATCAACTAAATGATTTTAACAAATCATTTAATTAATTTACTTTCATAATTAATTCTGTTCTGAAAACCACTTAATATAATAAAGCTCTACCATTAATTATGTTGACGCTCGATGCACTGTCTAGTTCATGAACGACTAACCTCAATGGATTTTCTTTATTCTTGATCTTTAGATGTGGTTCTTTTTCTCTAATTAATTTCTGATTTAATTAATCTGTTGATTAATTTAAAGAATAAATTAATTCTGTTTGAATTAATTTACAAAATAAATTATCCAACTTATTAAATTAATTAAAGGAGAATTAATATGAAGTCCTTTGATAATTATATTAATTCTAACTTAATTAATCTTTTGATTAATTTACAGAATAAATTAATTCTGATAGAATTAATTTATCAAATAAATTAACCAAATGAATTAATCAATTAAGAGAGAATTAATACACATCCTTGATAGCATAACCCTTGTGATCTTCTATGTCTTGATAAATCTGATCCTCCACAAAGGTTATTCCTCAGCCAATCTTGATAGCAAAATCCTTGTGGTTAATAAATCTGACACTACTGTTTCTACCACAATGATTTTCCCTTATACCTATCTTCATAGCTTGAACCACTGAAGTTAATGACGAACTACCACTGCTTAATGTTGACACTCGATGCACGGTCTGGTTCATGAGTGACTAACTGCAATGACGGTACTTCATATATTGACTCTAAAGTTGTGGTTCATATCTTCTTTTCTTCACTATTTAATCAAACCTTTTTAATCTGTATTCTGCCACTATAGGAACCTCTTGTCACTATAAATAGAACCCACTGTCTTGATTACTCCACTGATGCTTGATCAACTGAATGAACTTCTTCAAGTGTAGTATACCTCAAAACGGTAGATTATCTTTGTCTTCTTTGTTTTGACAGTTGAGCATTTGAGATCCCTGTGACATATGTATATACTATTTACTATAACATTCTTGTTTAAGTTGAGTTGAATCCTCGATGTTTACAAATAAGTTAAACATATGACTTTCAACTTATCTCTAAGCTTGTTATAAAATCAACTCATCATTTGCAGTTATTTCATTGCACTCTCAGTGCAAACTACTCCCTCTGTCCCATATTGTATGAACCACTTTGACCTTCACGGAGATTAAGAAATTGTAGTAGAAAAAGAGTAAAGTTAGTTGAAAAGTGAGTAAAGTGGTGGTACCTATCAATATTTAATAATAGATTTGAGATAGTGGAGGAAAGTAGTGGGTGTAATAGTTTTATTTAATAAAAAAGTTGAAAAGTAGTGGGTGTAATAGTGAAAAGTAGTGTTAAAAAATAGTAAGTATATTATGTTCATTCTTTTTGGGACGTAACAAAAAGGAAAGAGGTTCACATAAAATGGGAAGGAGGGGGAAGGAGGGAGCAGATTGGTAAGATTACTTCTGTGCACTACATATGATTACTGCAAGTTCGCTAGTTAAATTCTTTCTTGTTCTATTAGTTACATATGATTACTGCAAGTTCGCTAGTTAAATTCTTTCTTGTTCTATTAGTGTGGTATGTTTATATACATTTACATAAAGGGTCTAAGGCGTGCAAGTGGTGGAGTACCCTGAATGGGGTCCAGCTCCACTACCGTATACATACATATCTTTACATTTAATTTTTTAATTTACTCAATTAGCCAATAGACAAATCTACTCCTTTTTAGTGTTGTTTGCCAAAGATTGTCATTCTCTTTGATAATTATTTATTTAATCGGTATTCTTTGCTAGGAGATCAAAAGAAGTAAGGCTTTTGAAGTTGGAAGCTTGAATTCAAAGGAGGTTGTTACTGGCAAAATGACTACAGAAAAAAAGGGCTTATTGTTGACGATGACTCATTTATTAGGAGTTATCACACAGCTATTCTATGTTGGTCTGGGTTTAGAACTGTCACAGTTGAAAATGGAAAACAAGCCGTTGAGCTATTTCGATCTGGTGCAAATTTTGATCTCATTACTATGAATTTCCAAATGCCAATCATGGATGGTATCGAGGTTAGTTGTTTAATTGAATGTATAATCTAGTTTTTCAAATAAAATTTGCAGATTTCAATAAATTTGGACTTTCTGTAATTTACTTTTGATGTTTCCTATCCAGGCGACCAAAATGTTGAGAGACATGGGAGTGGATTGTACGATACTTGCAGTGACTGCCAGTAATGAACCTATTGTCAAGGAAAAGTTTAGAGAAGCTGGCGTAGATCACTTCTTAACTAAGCCTCTGAATGCCGATAAAGTCGCTAGTTCCTAAAAGAATATGTGAACAATAAATCAAGAAAGCAGCAACCAACAGTTATACATAAATGTGTTACGTGTTTGAAAAAAATATTTTATTACATGTTAAATTATTAAGATGGTGTCATTTATATAGACTCAAGTACAAAAAAAATAGATATCATATTTTCAAGTCAGCCCTAAAATGACTAAATTATTAGAAGAAAAAAAAAGTTCCAGCACGTCTTAGAAATTCAAGTACAAAGGCCACTATGTCCACTCAACTTGCACTAAGAAACTTAGCACTACTGATCAAGAAGTGGATATCTGCCCAATGCAATGATACAATCCTAGCAAATTGCATAATCCTTATTATGCAGACTAAAAAACAGAAGCTTCTCTGCATGTACATTTATACCGAAATTAAGATACAGAACGTGTAACTACAGCCATAGAAGTATCTTAGAAAAGTGATATTCATATCATATCTATATAAATCTAACATTTATTATATTTATAGTTTGAAAAGTTACACAACTGTCAACCATTGGCCTTCTTTAGTACACTGTTAGGTCCATAATTGCTGCAATGTATAATTATGATAATAAGAATATAATGGAAGTATTTTGCAAAAAGAGAAAAAAGGAACACAAATGCAGAAACATCATCTGTATCAAACTAGTGGAACCACCAGGAATCATTACATTCAATTATTTAAACAAATGTCAAGCATTATAGAATTTGCTCTCTGTAAATAACCACCTTATACAGTGTAAAACATAAAAGGGGAATGCAAATGGTCCTGCCAGAGTGCCAGTGGCTTTTTCATGATTTTTGTTACAGAATTTGATAGGATTTGCTCTCTGTAAATAACCACCTTATACAGTGTAAAACATAAAAGGGGAATGCAAATGGTCCTGCCAGTGGCTTTTTCATGATTCATGTTACAGAAATTGAAGGAAATTTTTAGCCACATATCAGGCTCTTATTGCATGGAAGAACTGTAGGACAACATAGGCAGATAGTTAGGCAATGGAGTTGGTGGGTCAGGCAATAGAAAAAACTTCAGACCCCAAATAGATATACTGTCAGGTAGACATATTGATATAGTGAGTGATATGTCTATGCCAGGTAATTTCAGAAGAATTTGATCAATAAATTGCATTTTAAAAGTATGGTGATTTGTTAATGAAATAAAGGACAATTGTCCTCACAATTGGACTGTAGCAGCCCTTGGAAACTACATGACAAGTTTGAAATAGTTTATCAAAAGATTTCAAATCTCTTGCAGAATAGGGGGTCAAAATCACAAGTATAGATGATGGTTGACAGGTTGAGTTACTATGGTCATTTATCACTCTAAATTATCTATACACAGCAAGAGATGTTTCTAGATTGTTATTTCAATATGCTGTTGAGTTCCATGGAACACCTCACATTTTTGAAGGAACTATTGGCAACTTTGGGTACTATATTATTCATGACTAGATCATGCCATGTCAGCCTGATGGACGTATGGAAGAGCTAAAACTAATCCTCGAAACCTACTTGACTGTGCTACCAGTGTAAGGCTAACTTTGTAATGCCAATGAGTATTATTAACTGAATGGTGGTAAACATTGTCATCTCTGTACCACTTTATTAGCAATACAAGGTAGTTGCATTCATTACTATATGAAGCAACGATAGTGTTCTAAGTGATTAGTGATGATTTTATCAGAGCTTAAACAAAATTAAATGACATTTGAATAAGAATGAGAAGAAACTTTAAAAGTGGGGGACTGGCTCTATTTATAGCAAATGCTTTCACATACATGCAAGCTCCTGAAAACCATGAAGCTTCCATATTCAAATACTGAAGCACCTTGTTTTAGATTATTACAGGTGTACGAGAAGTGGCCTAGCTACTAGTTATGGTTGCTATCTCTTCAAAGCTACATCAAGTATTAATGCATGTAGGACAAGGATTTTAAAGAAGGATTCACAAGATACGAACAATTAAAAGTAAAATAGAGTGTTCAACCAATTTTCATTGCAAAAGAACCACTACCCCAAGAGTTCCTCAACTGGAAAACGGAGAAAACATGATAGAGAAAACATGATAGATGACAACCTATAAAAGGAAAGAGTTGAGACTCAATTTAATAATTTCTAAGTCCAAATATCACTATGCGGGGGATCAGATTACCTATACGGAGAATAAAACCCTACAAACCTGGAAAGCACATTGTTTCAACAAGATAAATTATTTACTAAATTATCTATTTTCTTGTTAGCTTTTCATGCTAGTTAAGTATTAGATCCAGCCATAGGTCAGTTTTATAAATTAGTCGAAGTGCCAGAGTAATATAACAAACCAATACAATGCTCCATTAAGTTGAGCTACGATAGACCTGGATCAAGCTTGTACTTCAATTACCAGGTGTTTTTATTGTGTTATAATTCATGTTACATCTAATTAAAAAGACACCTGATAAACCAGAAAATTCAAAACAAATATCAAAGTCTATGCCGTAAACTCCCTGTAAAATCCACACTAACCTCATTTCTTAACTTAATTCCCAACAGGTCCAAACAACATAGTAAATTTGTTTGATTTGATTATATAAAGTTCCGTTCATATTGTTTAAGATACAACTAAATGATAATATTTGTCCATCATAATTGTAATATACAAAATTTGAGAATATTAAGTCTCCCTTGATCCTAATAAATTATATATTTGGAAATATTGGGGCTCCAGGGTTTAAACTCGAGATATCCGTTAAGATACCATGTTGAGTAGTCATTGTAAGATTTTAAGCGTGTGTCTCATGTTACATCTTTTACAGGAACTACACAATACAAATACAACATTGTGTTGAGCTACAAACCACCTGAAGGCTGCAGTCCTAAATGAAACTTCTATGTCAATTATTATGTGTAGTTCCTCATACATTAAACAAGAAATGAAAAAACATTTACAAAGAAAATCCGAGAAATTCCACAATAACATATATACCGAATTTTTAACTTAATTCTCACTAGGTACAAGAAAACGGGACAGTTTCAAAGGCATGGACTTCCAAGCTCCACCACTAAGCAAAAGTGTTATTAAATTTTATCATATAATATACCCTATCATGTTTCTTAACACAACAAAACAAAATTAATTAGCGAATCATAATTACTACTATCATAAAACAAAAGGACACTACACAACACAAGACAAACTTGTAAACCCCTATTTAATGGTTCACATGGCATTTTTAAGTAAGTATCAACGTATACATAAATAAAAATACACATATAGTCATAGCAATACATACATGTTTAGAGGGAGAGAGAGGGAGAGAGAGGGAGGGAGGGAGAGAGAGAGAGAGAGAGAGAGAGAGAGAGAGAGAGAGAGAGAGAGACCTGACATAATTGGAGGGGATTGATGAGAGAAGGAGATTGAATTGCAGTGAGTCTTGGTGCACGGACTGTGGAGACTGCAGGGGTTATAATAATATATACTCTTTATAAATCTTGTGTATAATGGTGTATCGTTTGTGTGTACGTATGTCTGATGTCTATATTGGGGATGTAGTACAAAATAAGAGATACAAGGAATTAAGGAAAAGTGAATCTCTACCCAGAATACATGGGTCAGTAAATAATAAATATCACATCAAACTATTTTGGTACCGTCTCCGTACCACAAATCTTTGTTCAAAAGGTGCCACCACAAAGAGTTGACATTTTGCTCAAGGTAATATAGCAGTACTTCTGGAACATTTTTTTTAAGTACAAATTTTGGATTATTCAAAAAAAAAAAAAAGTACAAATTTTGGATTAGTGGACAAATAACATTTATTTCTGACCATATTTCATATTTTGCAATAAGGGCTTGATGTGCATGAGGTTGAACCATGAGGTTAAAAGATTTTCAGTATAAATTTAAGGGTATATATGTAAATTACTGTAAAAAAATTTATATTTAAAAAACTGCCCCTGCGGGACCACTTGTTTTATAGGAACAAAATCTTTTAACCTCAAGTTCTCCCTAAGGACAACCTCAGGCCCAGTTTTCTCTTGCAATAATATATGTTATATATTTTTTCGTAATGATTCGATAAACAACCAACACACTGGTATTGCAATTACTTGCATATTTTATATTTATTAATGATAATACATTTTTATTGAATAATTGAATAAATTGGTTCATGATTTTTCTCATTTTACATTTATCTTGATTGTGCAGATATTACGAAGATTTTTACGATTTGTTCAAATATTGGGATATAATGCATTAAAGTCAAGATATCAAGCCACATCGTCACGAGTCAGTAGAATCGTTGTGAATCAAGCAAGATATCATCTCGAATGTGAATGTTGAGCAAGCGCTTTGTCACAAAGATATAGTAAATAAATAACAAATCTTTGTAATTAATGCTCCTTTGTAAAGTTTTAGTATAAATAGACCCCCTAGGCTCATTGTATAGACACATCTAGCTTTACTTCATCTCGTTCTCTAGAAAAAAACTCTCATCCTTGTATTCAAGTTATTGTTCAATAAAAAGTCAAGCTTTTCTTCAATTTTTGGTATGCGTTCTTCAGTTTATATCGTTATTGCTTTGATCATGCTTGGCTAAGAGCCCTTTCTAAGGGGCGGATGTAGTCGGTCGAAATAATATGATTTTTTGTGGTGTATGTGTTTTAAATGACATATTTGTTTTGCTAGTAATTTTCAATATCAAGTTTATGTGAGTATTTTAATGTGAGCCACATAAGTAGAGTTGGGAGTTCGTATAGTTATGATCCATAAAGTTTTGAGAATTGACTTGATTGGTAAGATCGATACAAAGTCGTTTAAACAACTTTAAATTATATTTGATTCGAAATCATTGGTTGTCTTTATTTCGAATACTTATGTGTTTATTGTTAGTGTAGAGCAATTTTTATGCTACACCATAATTTTCGTGTTTGTCTGATGAAATCCTTTCTTTAGTTATTTTTATAAGTGATATTTTTAAGTGCTCGTTAACTGCTTTTGTTAGTTTATAAATTAAAAACTTTACTCGCGTTTTCTATGGATTGACCCGTACTTGCCTCCGTACGCACGTACTAATAGAGTGTATATTTATATACATTTTAATTGGATTTTATTCTCATATTTATAGGATTTTGTAAATAATTGGTTGTTTATTAAATATTTTTAATGTGAAAATTGGGCCTAAATCATGTGAAAATTCGGATTTGTAGGAGGTCTCGCGCATACATCACTGTTTGGGTCATATCTCGAGTTCTAGACATCAGAATTGGACGATCTTACAGTCCATGCAAAGCTAACGAAATTATCTACAACTCAGAGGTGGTCCAATACTCTTTTTACAAATGCAGCAGCCCAGAAACAGGCCTGGAAGTCAGACTACGAATTTCACAACACAATCCAACTTATTTTGGGATACGGATTTTATTTTCTAGAAAAACCATTAAAAACACTTTTATATTAGGTATATATAATTTTTGGGCATTGGCCCCCTATATCACAAATTTAAACTAAATGGTCCCAATTATCACAATTTGGGAGTTTGGCCCTAAATATCACTCTAAAACATAGTCTAAAACAACGTTTCTATAGCGCGTAGCATTTTGTCATTTTAAGCCCAATAATGCTAGTTTAAAAAGTGTTTTAGCGTTCAGGAAAGAAAGATTTATGTGCACAAAATGCTTTTTTATATAGAGTTTCTAGTTTTGCTCTGGTTTAAGATTCAAAACGCTGTTTTATATTGTGTTTCCAGTTTTAGCTCTGTTTTGCTCTAGTGTACTGTAAGTATTCAAACGTAAATTAAGTTACGTTGTAACCTTAGAAACGCTAGACGAAAATTTGTTTCCCTGCAAAATGTTGTCATTTTCAAAATTAAAAACGCTAATTTGAAAAGTGTGTTTAGCGTTCAAGAATGCAAGAGAATATCACAATGCTGTTTTAGAGTGTGTTTGAACACAAAACGCTAGTTTAAGTGTGGTTATTTTCAAAACGCATTTTCCAGTTTTAGCTCTGGTAAAAATGCAAAATGCTAAACGAAGATTTGTTACAGTAAAAATGCTATTTCAAGATTTGTTTCCCCTCGAAAATGCTACTTTATACATTGTTCGAACGACTAAAACGCAAGACGAAGTTTTGTTTAACCCTGAAAACGCTATATTAACTTGAATTTTCAAATTTTATACAGAATACCAGAATCACAGAACACCAGAATCACCTGCTATTTCCCTGACATACAGTTCAGGTCATTCTCAGTCATTAGCTATTACGAAAATCGAAAACCGATCATCTCTCGTTGGGTCACCCTAAGTTTGTATGTATATGTTAGTTATGTGGTGTTGTTGGCTATTAGTTTTGAAAAGGGTAAACGCTGAATGAGGTTTGGCTTTTAAAAATGGTAAACGCTGAGCTATATAGCATTTTTTAAAAATTAAAACGCTACACGATGTTTGGTTATAGAGTGATATTTGGGGCAAAGTTTTCCAGTTGTGATATTTAGGACCAATTAGTTTTGAATTGTGACATTTGGGTCCTTTTTTCATATTTTTTTAGGGCTGATTATTGAGAGCGTGTACTATTGAGAGAAAGAGAAGGGAGAGAATAGCGAAGAGAGAACTTGAGCGAGGATTGAATGGATTCACTCCAAGTTTAAGAGATTCACCGAGTTGTATCTTTCTTAACTCTATACTCTTGTAATGATGGTTTTGGTTATTAATATATGTTTGTTTTCTTCATCCATTATGAGTAACTAATTCCCTAATCCGGGAATTAGGTAGTATTCATTGGTTAACATGTTTACGTGATTATTTTCTGATTTCTCTGTCTTGCTAATCTGTTGTTGAGTGCTTAACATAACCGAGGGAGTCACGAACCCTTGATTGTATCTTTAGGAATTGTAATGAATCGGGAGAGGATTTATAGTTCCAGTTTTGGATACAACAGAAGCAATTCAATTATTTGATTGGGTGATTAATATGCGAGTTACGAGACAAAAATCCCTTGGGTATTTTATTACTTAAAAATTTTTCCTCACAAGTTTTTGCCGCCGCTGCCGGGGAACTCGTCATTGAGTTTTAGTTTAATTCTTTTTAATCATTTTGTTTTTCTATTTTTCTCAAAAACAGACCCGAAAAATAAAAAACCTTTTATTGTTGTGCGAACAGCTTGTTCGCTCCGTTAGTTGCTGTTAGGTAGTTTTGTTAGGGGTCGTTTGTTAAATTTGAATAAAATTTCTGGACAATTCAAATTATGAACGAATGATTAATCTGAATGCTGAATAAGGACTTAATTGCACTTTGGTGGCTTGTAGTTTATTTTTCTGCACGAAAATGGTTAAATTTTTATTTGTGCCTGAGTGAAGTCTAAATTTTGATTTTTGAGCCACTTTGGGAGCTCCGGCTCCCTCCCGTTACTTTTGGAGTAACGACGTTAGATTAAAAATTATTTGCAAGGACATAATAGTAATTTTAATCTTTTGAATCACTTTAGTTTTTTTTTGTTTCCCTCTTCTTGATCATGCTGCCTGTTCCAAGCCTCACTTACCACACTCGGTAACATAGTAAGACAACATCACAGCAATCATCTCAACTACAACAGCTTCCGACTATCACTGTACACAAACAGGGATACACAAAAACACACCCACTTCGGACATATGCACTTCAACACTTACTCGCATACCCTTGACTATATACACCAGCCATCAACACATAGCCACGCTAAGCACAATACAATTCGAACCCACACCCACACAATCAAACACACCCACAACACACACAAGGCACACACAGCAACTTCGCTAGCTAAAAAAGGGGAGGAGGAAAAATCATATTACTTATCTCCAACTTCGAACCCACATTCAGACACACGCCTCATATACACACCACGACCCACACTCAATCGTAGTACAGTAGAGGGAAGAGACTGAGGTTAAATACGCAGCAGCCATCATTAAAGGGGACCAGTATCGAGGCTCAATGGGAGCTGAGAGGAGAACAGCGTGTGTAGAGGAAGAGAGAGGGACTCATGGTGAGAGATTAGAGAGGAAGAGATTGACTGTCGAGAGAGATTAAAGCAAGAGAGATTGTTTTGTGCGAGAAAGAGATAAGGAGAGAGCTCGAGGTTTCTAGAGACATGAAGGAGATAAAATGGAGCTGGGTGCTAAATTTAGGAATTAGGGATTTAGGCTTAAAAGAGTTAAGGGTAGTAATCTCACAAATGCTGAAAATAATAAAAATCGATTTATATGATTTCTAAAAATCTTAATAAAATAGGAAATGAATGGAAAATTAAAATTTTCATTTTTAAAATATAGAGTACAAAATTATGGACACCCACATATTTTTAAAATATTTTTAGGATAAAAAATGAATTAAATACGGATTTTTAAAATTTTGATCCATTAAATACAATAAAATTCTTTAAAAAATCATTTTAAAATACTTAAACACCCAAAATAATTCACCCAATAATTTTATAAACTAAATAACATTATAAAGAGGATAACATAAAAGATTCTGTGATTTTTAATAATTCCGATGATTTTATAAAAATTTTAAACCCATTTAGACATCACTCTGACACAAATAAAAATTTAGCCATTTCCGTGCAAAATAATTAAATTACAGGCCATCAAAGTGCAATTAAATCCTGAATAAGTGATGTTGTTTGTTAAATTAATATTAGAATTCTTTGAATTATAAAGTTAACAACTTTTAAATTTAATGATATTAAATTAATTAATTTCATAGTTTTATTATATCATATAGTTTGTGGCGTGCACCGTATCCTTCAAATACGGCGTTTCATATGCCGTATCATCATCTGATATGGCGTTTCGTGTGCCGCAACATCGAGATACGACGTTTGGTGTAACGTATTAGATTAAAAGTTTAGTACCCCTGGCGAGGCGTATAAGAGTATCAGCACTGATACGGCGTTTCGTGTGAAGTATCAACGCTGATACGGCACACCAAACGCCGTATTAGCTGCTGATACGGCACACCAAACGCCGTATCAGTTGCTGATACGGCACACGAAATGCCGTATTAGCCACTGATACTTCACACGAAACGCCGTATTAGATCGGTAAATAGGGCCAGACATGCTCAAATATGATTATTTTGGTAATTTTCTCTAGTTTGTGTACATTAAAATTTTTTAATGATATTAAAATAGGTTATATTGCATGATATTAAATTAATTTTTGTATAAAAATATTAATTGTAAGGTGATTTAACTTTTTAATGATATTAATTGTGTGATACTATAAAGTTTATAATACGTATAATTACATTAATATTTTATTTAATGATATTCATTTAATTTAATGAAATTATACTGCTACTTACGTACTCATCTAAATTAAATGAATTATAAAAAATTATAATATGAATAAACAAGGATACTTATGTAAGTGCATACTAGTTAACTAAATTAAAATTTTAACTTTCAATAATACGAAAGAAGATATGGATTCTTTAAATAAAAATTTATGCGAGAAAATAATGAAGTAATTATAATAAAATTGATTGATTGTTGTGAACTTAATTATTAAAATGGAGAAATCGTGATTGATGAAGTCAAGAATGGTTTAGCAAGATTTTTTACACTTACCTATCCAGAACTCGTCCAACTGGAAAGGAAGCGGCCAGATGATTGAGTATCTAATGAAAAGATGATTGAGTATCTAATCAAACAAACTGACTGATTGAGTATATAATCAAAAGATGAATGAGTATCTAATCAAACAAACTGAATAAGAAAAAAACGACTCGTCTAATTTAGTTGGGATCGTTCACCCATAAAAAAATGGGCCCTTAGTTTGTTTTACCTACCAATCTGATCATTCTAGTCATAGTAGGAGTATAACATTTGTTTCCGATAGCCAAAGTTAATTAATAAATAAAAAAAGAAGTCAACGCATTGATTTTAATTTAATTAGTTGTTCATTAATGTGTCGTCATTGTCCAATAACTTCTTAATATAGTTGCAGTATAATTTTATAAGTTAAATAATCGTTTTTAGTCTAATTTTTATTTTTATTTTGTTTTCAATTCTTTTACGTGAAAGCGTGATCGAGGAGAAAATAAAATAAAAATATTTTGTTCTATTTGATTTGTTTTATTTTGACTTTTCAGGTACCTAATTAAGGCTTGAGTTAGTTATTCACGGAAATAATTGCTTAGCCACTCGGGTACTATTCTTCTTCCCTAGTTTTTAAACTTAAAAAATAAAAAAAAATAGATTAGATTTTTTTAGATAAAAATTATGTGTTGCATCATGCATTATTTGTACAGCTGGAGCACATCTTGTTTGGGAGTTTTACTGTATTTTTATAAATTATGATGATTGCTGGAGGACCCAGAGATACGTATCACACTAGTGTAGAGCATTTTATATAATTTATTAATTGTCTATTGAGTGCTGCAATTTCATCTAATTAACTTTAAGGGCAAAACCATATCATCAGGATAAGGTAACGGATTCATCACCCTTTCCTTGGCCCACAAACCACTAATCCATCATCTTGCATCTCCTAGTCTTTTTAAAATTAATTAGACGTTGGCCCCTAGGAATTTCGAGCTCAATTAGGAAGGCATTTAAAAGAGAAAGTAAATTTGGAATTATTTGAACTCTTTGGTGTATAGGCAAGTGTATCACTTACCTGGCCAATTAAGATTGGTGTCTAGGATAGCGGTTCTCTAATTGAGCACCTTGTTTCAAGGAAGTGCCCCCGATCTTGACTGGCCAATCGGTTTAAATAAATCTAGATTTATAGACTTTTTGGTGGTCCTAAAGTTAGGAGTTGTCTAGATTTTTTAGGATAACTCAGGTTCAAATTTTTTTTATTATATATTTTTTCTTTGTTTTTAATGTTTTTTTACCCTTTTATGTGCTAATTGCTAGATAATTTAGATATCTTCCTAGTGTATGCACACTTGGACAAGAAGTACTAGCGGTCGTTTAATTCGCAATCCCGATAGTCTTCCAGTTAGTGAAACAGCGTCAAAAATTACCATGGGAGACAACAATGTTGTGCCTCAACATACCACTCTCAAACAAGCCTTGTACCCCCAACAAACAGCCCGTAAGTCTCCTATTGTCCTTCCAGAAGCCGCTGGTTCTAAATTTGAGGTTAGAACACATCTTATAGGCATGTTGCCTAAATTCAATGGCAACAATGATGAAGATGCCTATGAATTCCTTCAAGAATTTGAAGATATTTGTTCCACTATCTCTTTCAAGTCCATGACTAAAGATGGTATCATACTTCGTGTCATTCCGTTTGCACTCAAAAACAACGCAAAAAATGGTCCAATAGTCTTCCTGCTGACTTTATTAAAATGTGGGAGGAATTTGTTAGTCCCTTTCTAAAAAAATATTTTCCCCGTTCCAAATTAATTGAACTTCATACCAAAATAATTGGTTTTCACCAATTTAGTGACGAAAAATTTTGGAAATATTTTGAACATTTTAATAGCCTTCTTGCTGAGTGTCCTAATCATGGAATCACTCAAACCGAACTCACACGTATCTTATATGAGGGGTTAGATGTGAAAACACGTGCCTTTGTAGAGTCTATGTGTTATGAGGGTTTCATAAATAGGACTGTTGAAGAGGCTTGGGAATACCTCGAAGGGTTAGCCGAAAGAAGTGCTGAGTGGGAGAGTACATCCGAGAGAGACCATAGTGTGTCTCGTAATAGTGTCCATTCCATCGAGTCTGCCTTTGAAAACTCTACTCTTGCTTCTATCTCAAAAAGACTTGAAGCACTTGAGAAATAAAAGTCTCAAAATTCCCAACCTATCGCGTCTTTAGAGATCACATCATTGTCTTGTAGTATTTGTGGAGGTTTAGATCATTTTGATGAGGATTGTCAAGTTGCTCATCCCGTAGAGCAAACCAATGCTGTGTACCCATATCAAAAGCCCAAAAATGATCCATTCTCAAACGTTTACAATCCTAGGTATCGCAAGCTTCCTAATTTCTCTTGGTCCTAAGAGGCCCAAAATCAAACCCAACCACAATACTACCCTAGGGTAGTTTATCCAAAACCCAATGGCGAGAGCAAACCCAAACATCTCAAAGTGGTCCAACAACAAATCACCCAGCTATGAATGATGAAAATGTTATCCTTCGTCAAAGTTTAGAACTCCTTACAAAATAATTAGGATAGTTAGCCACTCAAGTGGGTCAAATGGCCACTCAAATGAGTAGCCGTGAGGCTGGGACTTTTCCTAGCCAACCTGAGATCAACCCTCGTCATACCTCAAACCAATCTAGTGCTAGTCAAGTCCACAATGTGGATGGGAAGCCAAATAAGCATGTGAATGCTGTCATCAGTTATCAAAGTGCTAAAAAGTCTCATGATCCCAAATCTCAAGATCCAAATCAAGCATCTTCCTCTAAGACTAACTCATCTGAGGAGTCAAAAGAGGAAGAGAGTGATACTCAAAAAAGGAAAGGTGTTGATCCTCGACTTATACCCAAAGCACCTTTTTCCCAGAAGACTAGTTTCCAAAAAGTCACCTCATCTAGAGAAGATTCTAGAAATTTTCTCGCAAGTTAAAGTGAATATTCCTCTTTTGGATGCAATCGTATAAGTCCCGTCATATGCTAAGTTTCTCAAGGACTTATGCAATAAAAAGAGGGCAACTAATGTTCCTAAAAAGGTTTTCCTTGCTGCTTACATGAGCTCAATCCATTCTAATAACAACGTCCCAATCAAATACAAAGATCCTGGTTGTCCCACCATCTTTTGCACCATTGGTAACACTCTCGTTGAGAAATGTCTCCTTGACTTAGGTTCTAGTGTTAACCTTTTACCTCTCGCTGTCTACCGTCAACTAGGGTTAGGTGATATTAAACCCACTCGTGTCACTCTTCAACTGGCAGAACGCTCTGTCAAGGTACCGCAAGGTATTATTGAGGATGTGATCATCAAAGTTGGCAAATTCTACTTCCCCGTTGATATCATTGTGTTTGAGACACAACCTGTCTCTAGCACCAAAGGACAGATTCTTGTCATCCTTGGTCGCCCATTCCTTGCTACTTCTAATGCTATCATTAATTTTCACAATGGGTCCATGAAAATGTTCTTTGGATATATGATCGATGATCTAAACATATTTAATTTCACTATTCAGCACTTAGAGTCATTAGAGGAAGATACTCGTGAGGTGTGTGCGATTGGGACTCTCGTTGAAGAGATTTTAGAGGAATACGAGAGTGATGAGAAACCTGAAAAGTTGTATAAAGACATGTCTTCTGAAGACATGCTTGAAGAACTCAATGCAATTAGTGCAAAATGGGAAACAAAACCTGAGGAAATCTTTCTTGATACTAGGACTGTTGCAAAACCGTCCATCATGGAGGCTCCTAAACTTGATATGAAACCACTTCCATCCACTCTTAAGTATGCTTTCTTAGGTGAAAATGACACTTTGCCTATCTTTGTTGCTAGCGAATTAACCCTTGACCAAGAAGCCCAACTAGTAATCTGCTTAAACAAAACAAAGAAGCTATTGGTTGGTCTATGGCCAACCTCAAGGGTATATATAAGTCCCACTGTAATACAACACCAAATTCATCTTGAGGAGAATGCTACATCTAAGAGAGACTTTCAGCGACGTCTCAATCCCATAACGTAAGAGGCAGTTCGCAAAGAAATCATTAATTGGTTAGATCATGGCATTATATACCCCATTTCTGATAGTCCTTGGGTTAGTCCTATCCACGTGGTGCCAAAGAAATCTGGCATCATTGTAGTTAAAAATGAGAGAAATGAGTTGATGCCTTCACGTATCCAAACCGGATGGCGTGTTTGTATAGATTATCGTAAACTCAATGAGGTTACCAGGAAAGATCATTTTCCACTTCCTTTCATAGACCAAATGCTCGAACGGTTGGCTGGGAACAAGTATTATTATTTCCTAGATGGGTACACGGGGTATAACGAAATCTATATTGCCCCCGAAGACCAAAATAAAACCACGTTCACATGCCCTTTTGGAACCTTTTCCTTTTGTCATTTGTCTTTTGGGTTGTGCAATGCACCTAGTTGTTTCCAAAGGTGTATGCTAAGTATTTTCTCTAACATGGTCGAAGACTTCCTCGAAGTCTTTATGGATGATTTCTCTATCCATGGATCCTCTTTCGAACAATGTCTTAGAAACTTAGGGAAAGTTCTTGTAAGATGTGAGGAAAATGTCTTGTCCAAAATTGGGAGAAATGTCATTTTATGGTAAAACAAGGTATTGTGTTAGGCCACATTGTTTCACAAGATGGCATTCAAGTTGTTGAGCTAAGGTTGATATCATTGCCAACCTTCCCATCCCTAAATCTGTGAAAGAGGTGCGCTCATTCTTAGGACACGTTGGTTTTTACCAACGATTCATCCAAAACTTTAGTGCTATCTCTAGGCCTCTCATAAAACTCCTTGAAAAAGGATACACCATTTGATTTTGACTCTCATTGCATCCTCGCTTTCGAGAAGCTTAAGAGTCTACTCACTTCTGCCCCTACCATGCACCCTCTTGATTGGTCACTTCCATTCGAACTCATGTGTGACGCTTCTGACACAGCCATAGGAGTTGTTTTAGGACAACGAATAAATAAGTTGCCACGAGTGATTTACCATGCTAGTCGCACCCGTAATGATGGCCAACAAAACTACACAGTCACGGAAAAAGAGTTTTTAGCTGTGGTCTATGCACTAAAAAAGTTTCGCTCTTACTTGGTCGGTTCACATGTGACTATTTAAACCGACCATGCTATCTTGCGCTATTTGATGTCCAAGAAAGACACCAAAGCATGTCATATTCATTGGATTCTCTTACTTCAAGAATTTGATGTAGAGATTAAGGACAAAAAAGGGTGCGAGATTGTTGTAGCGGATCATCTTTCACGAGTATCTAATGCTCCATTTAATGAAAACCCTATAAATGAGTCCTTTCCTGACGAACAACTCCTAGCCATTTCATCTCATGAACCTTGGTCTACCGACATAGTAAACTACCTTGTCACTAAAGAGATTCCTAATCATTGGACCAAGGCAGAGAAAGATGTGTTATTCTCTCTTGTCCATTATTACTTTCGGGATGATGCTTACCTCTTTAAGTATTGTCCAGACCAAATCATTCGTCGTTGTGTCCCCGAACATGAATATAAGAGTATTCTATCTTTTTGTCAGGACATGGCTTACCTGGCAAATTAGGATTTGGTATCTACGCCGATGTTTAGCCTCTTGGCAATGCTTGCACCTACCTAGCCAAATCGGTTCGAATAATTTCTGATTTACCGAATTTTTGGTGGTCCTTAAAGTTAGGAGCAAGGTCTAGTTTATTTTGTTAAGGAATCCTATGTCTAGAATCTTTGTTTTGATTTTATTTTTATTTTTCTTTTGTGCGTTTAATTTTTTCGCACTTATTTGCTACTTGCTTACAATTCTGTTTATGCGCACTACTTGGGTTAGAGATAATTCTTCTAGGTTAGTGAGACCATTTGAGTGTTCATCCTCTTCAGAATCCAAACCCGTAGAAATACTTGACCCCGTAGTTACCATGGCAGTATCTCTTAAGGATCGTTGTTATCCCGCCCGATCGACCCAACCTTCTTGTATCACTCTTCCACCGGTTAATGGTAATAACTTTGAGATTAAAGGTCATCACGTTAGCATGTTACCTAAGTTTACCGGGAGTAAGGGTGAGGATCTGTATCTTTTCCTTCATGAATTCGAGGAGGTTTGTGCCCTACAAAAACTCAAACAATTGACCGAAGACTCCATTAGCCTTAGACTTATCAACTTCGCTTTGAAAGAAAATGCTAAGAAATGGTTGTATAGTCTTCCCGTTAATTCTATTTCCACGTGGGAGGGATTTGTGGTAATGTTCCTAAAAAAGTATTTTCCAAACCATAAGACTACTAGGATTACAAATGAAATAAATCAATTTCATCAAAAGGAAAACGAGTCTTTTTGGAAATATTTTAATCGTTTTTAAAGCTTTTTATCACAATGCCCCCACTATGGAATAGAAAAATGGAGACTTTGCAAAATTGTTTACGAAGCCTTAGATAGTCAAAACAACCGCCTTATTAGAGTCTATGTGCCAAGGTAAATTCATGGAGAAAGATGAGGATGAAGGGTGGGCCTTTTTCGAGGAATTAGCGGAAAAGATGATGTTGTGGGAGTCTACTAGGGAACCAAATAAGTCAAACGAATCATCTAGTTCATCATCTAGGGGTATGCATTCGATTGGAAATTCGATTGCAACCGATGCCAAATTAGCTACTCTAACTAGAAGACTCGAAGCCCTAGAAACTAGTAAGGCCACCTCACAAGTGTCTATGTGCTCTAATTATAATCAAGGTTTTCCGAACTTTCCCAAGTGTGAGCAAGTCAATGCCATGTTTCAACCAACCCCTAGGAATGACCCTTTTGCACCTACATACAATCCCGGTTTTGGAAGAACCACCCAAATTTTTCATGGAGTCAAGGTCAAAACTACCAATCTCCACCAGCTTCTTTTCAAAAGCCGAACTCTTACCCGACTCAAAATCAAGGTCCTTATCCAACTCAAGCATCCGCCCACCCTCCCGGCTTTAATGAGTCAGATAAGAGACTTAATTCCTTGGAAAAGAGTCTTGATGCGCTTTTAAAATCAACAACTAATTTGGCTCAATCTCAATAAACCTTCATGCAAACCATGACTCAAGATAGGCAAATTTTGAATGCTAGTACTCAAGCCATATCTAAGTTAGAGGTTCAAGTGAGCCAATTAGCCAACGTCATGTGTGAGCGAGAGAAGAACAATTTCCCGAGTCAACCCGAGGTCAACCCTAAATTTCCTCTCAATCAAAGACCTCATGAAACTGTTAATGCTATCATTTCTCTAAGGTCGGGAAATCAAGTTAATAATCAAGTAGGTGTCAAGTCTATCGAAAAAGAAGAGTCCGATGTTGAACCGAACCTAACCCTTGATCATTCCTCACAAACAAAAACTTCTGAGTCACCAGAATCTTCTCATAAGCCACCTTCACCCAACGAATCTTCGCTTGTCATTCCGCCTTCAAAATCCATTCCTGAAGAACTTAGTGAACGTGTCTTTAAGCCTAAAGCTCCTTATCCTCAAAGACTCATTTCTAATAAACAATCGGATCAAATGGAAAAGATTTTAGAAGTCTTTAAGCAAGTCGAGATAAACATTCCTCTTTTAGATGCCATTCAACAAATCCATTCTTATTCCAAGTGTCTAAAAGATTTGTGTTCTCATAAGCGCTCCACCCATGTCCCTAAGAAAGCCTTTTTGACCTCTCATGTTAGTTCAATTCTTTCGAATCAAATTCCTGTGAAATATAAGGACCCCGGATGTCCTACAATTTCATGTGTCATAGGCGATACCTTTTTGGATAAAGCTTTACTTGACTTAGGAGCGAGTGTGAATCTGCTTCCATTTTCTATCTACCAAGCCCTAGGCTTAGGTGAACTTAAGCAGACGAACATGACACTTCAACTAGCTGATCGTTCTGTTAAAATCCTAAGGGAATCATAGAAGATGTCTTGATTAAGATTGGTGATTTTATCTTCCTAGTTGACTTTGTCGTTCTCGAGACACAACCCGTCACGAATCCTAAGAACCAAATTCTAATCATTTTAGGACAACCTTTTCTTGCCACATCCAATGCATTGATCAATTGTAGGAATGGTTCGATGAAACTCACCTCTGGTAACATGACCATTGACCTTAACATATTCAATGTAGGACAAGAACCCAATGAGCTTTATGAACAATCAATAAGGGTTAATGTTGTCAACAAGTTTGTCACATGGTCTAGCTTTTAGGATAGTGAGATTGAGTCTCTTCTCCATTAGGATTTCAAAGTCAATTATGCGTCTAATCAAGAGTACAATGAGTCATTAAGGGATATGAACTCGGAAGAGATGTTGAGAGAGTTGGATGACATTTATTCCCAGTGGGAGACCCCACCCGAGGTTGTTAATGTTGAGCCCATTGTTAAGAGTCTCGTGGGAACACTTCCTGCATTTGACTCAACTTTGTATCATCCCGAGTTTGATCAACAGCCCTTAGGAGAAGATGAACCTTTATCTTACGTCATTCGTAGTGATTCAACCCATGACCAAACTTTCATTGTCTCTAATTTGCTTAAACAAAATGAAGAAGCCTTAAGTTGGTTTAGGGAGAACATTAGTGACACTTGTTCCATAAGGTTGAATGATTCCATATTGCTTGAGAAAGTATTTTCTAATCAAAATTTTCAAAAATGTCTAGATTCTTTCTCGAAGCTGCATCCCAATTTTCCCACCAGTATCGGCTGATTCAGTTTTATTCCTTAAGCCCGTCCTCGTGAAAGATAGTTATGGGGGAGTACAAGTGTGTGAGTTATTTTCTTTCATAATTTTTAGAAGTTTCCAGTCTCCGTCATCCCTTGTCAGGCATTATCTCCTCATTCTCCTTTGTCATTTATCTTGCATTTGCATACATTGAGGACAATGCATGATTTAGGTTTGGGGGAGGGTTTTAGTGTAAATACATTAACTTGAAAAATCCAAAAAAATTAAAAATTTTAAAAATCCAAAAATAGAGATATTTTAGCTTAGTTGTCCTTCCCACTCTTTGAACTTTAGAACTAGTTGGTGTTAAATGTTTTTAAGAATTATATGTATAATGCCTTTAGATAATTTGAACGTAGTCAAGTAAGGTTTTCCCCATGAAACTTGTGTCGAACAAATTTTTGCTTAAAAGTCCAAGACGACACATGTGCACAAGACCTTTGATAGAAAAATTGTATAGGAATGTTATTCGATACCTGAGAGAGAACCCACATGTTAGAACAATGTCGAATCAAACCTTTTGCGAGATTTTGCTTTTATAGTGTCTTAAAAAAACGAAAAGAAAAGAAAAAGAGTCAATAAATGTTTGTAATTGTTGAGTGCTAGTGTAATTTTGTAATAATAAATTTTTAGTAGGGAAATCGGCTAGGTTGGGCTCACTGATAACCCGAGTAAGTAAGTCCGAGGGGACTTTGTGCCTGGCAACCTAAGGTCCTTTGTGATCTGGGATTGTTGACCTAAAGCTCGCTAAATGGGTATTGATGCAAAAGTCTTGTGGGACCTCAACCATTGCACGATCGGTTTAACTACTAAGAACGTGAAGTTTGGCTAGAACCTTGTTTAATTAGAGATTGGGTCAGTTCAATATTGGTTGAAAAAGAGAAAATGTTCGTATGCACTTATCCATCAAAGGCCTTAAATTCTCTACACTCCTTGAGATTTTTTGTAAATTTTTAGAAAGCTAGATTGTTTTCCTACAAAATTGTTTTGTTGACACCAATGAAAGCTAGATTGAAAGAGGAAAGTTGGATACTTGTTGACTTATCTCAAAGATTTTATGGGTATATCTTCTGTAAACCCTTAGGAGAGAACACTCCTCTTGTAGAGATCGTCTATGAGTTTAACGGGTTGGTAAACCTAAAATTACCCGTGATTCCTACGACAGTGAGTATAGTTTTTTATTCTGCATTTTTTCTTTTTATTTTACTCGAGGACGAGCAAAAGATAGGTATGGGGGCATTTGATAAGTGCATATTTTTGCATATTTTTATTACCTATTTATTGTTTGAATTCGTATTTTAATAAATTATTTATTTGCATTTCAGGAAATTCGAGAAAAATGAAGAAATGACAAAATAAAAAAATAAAGTGCAAAGAAGGGAAAAAGTGGAAGAATAATGACTAGAATAAAAGAAGGAAAACGAATTAGGAACTTGGAGCAAATTTGAATATTTCAAACACACCCCTTCCCCCTTTAAGTCACATCTTGTTGTAACAAGTGTGATTGTCAAAGTTTTCCACCATACACGCAAGTGATGAATTACAGATTGATAAATTGTCAATGCACTGAAGCCGCCAATTTATACATAGGGTGCTATGGCTAGCCTATAAATAGAAGGGAGAGACATGAACAACAGGCAATCACTTTACTATACTTTCTGTAACGGTCCCAAAATCCGGGGTACAGATTTGGGGCCACCAACCACAATCAACATATTACTAACTTGGATATAAACATCATATAAACTGATAAAACATTAAAACCCCTTAACCAAGATCGCATACAGGTTATGGTATGAAACAAACTATCGAATTACATTATTACAACTCAATCCCAGAATAATAAAATATTATACATTTCTGTGAATAAATGAAATCACTATCTAACTCTATTTCCAACCTCGGCCATTCTCAATCCACTATCTGGCGTGATCCATAACTCGACTGTCTCTTCTCGCTGCCCGGAGATCAATACTCACGGTCCACTACTAGGTTTACTACGCTTCACTATTAACTGGAGAAAAACAAACAAACGCAAGAGTGAGCCAACAATGCTCAACAAGTGTAAATAGTGATGACAATTTTCAGTAACAACGATAATTTTGATAAGCAAAAGAATTTCATCTCATTTTATGAAGGAATCACTTGTATCAACTTTTAGATTGCCCCGAGGGCCAACAATTCACCATTCATAAGGTGCATCAAAACTAGAACTGGGAAGAATTCTGATATCAAAGTATTATTCAAACAGACTTTCAAGAAGTCAAGAACTGAACATCTCAATCTCAGAGTATAGATTAGAATTGGAATTTTTATTTATTAAAAAAAACATCAAGGTTAGGCTGCTGATCAGTCACGCACTAACCCCGGACAAACGCACACAGCAATGTCCTTAATTGGATCCATGGCACACATTGGCCTTAATATCTGACCATTAAACTGGCCTCCCCGAAGGGACATCCGTTGACCATAATATGGTCTCCCCGAAGGGACATCCGTTTTAAAAACATTTCCAATTCCATATCAACTGCACTAGGTGTCGGAACAATCGACAACCCTTGTCAACCAACCAACTGGAAAACTCACGTTCCAGAATAACTCATAATTCGAGAGTTAAAGAAGAATTCACAAGCAACAGGTGTCGATGAATTCAACATGATACAAAGGTAATAAGTAGTATCGACAAGTTCGATACACTAAAGGGTAATAACTGACTAATCAAGATCATCAATAGGTATCGACAAGTTCGATACAATAAGTGGGGTGTAAACGAATAGACAATAAGAATAAAAGATCTCAACAAGTAAAATTCTAAGTTGGAGCAGGGGTATAATCAAGCTCAGCACGTTTAATAAAATTTTACGACACGTTGAATGATTTGAGTCAACATAAGTGAATAAGGCGGTTTAAAAACAATTATTTATAAAATAATCTCGGGAAAATTTTTTCGCCAATCAGTTTGAAGAAAACATCCCCTAAAGAGGGTTCATCGGGTAAAATATGTTAAAACTCAGAAATTTGACTAAAAGACTTTTATAAGAATTTAAAATTTTGGGTTTCCTCTGTTTAGGAAGTTTCTTAAATACTTTCGAAGAAGATAAAAGAAATGCCATTCTACTGAGGAATTCATTAACATACCACAATTTGAAATATCTTTTGAGGAAAAAGGGTATTTGTAAAATCATCTGAAAATTTGCGCTTGCACTATAGGTGGAAATATAAACATGGGAACGTCATTTGGAGAAGGGCGTCAATTTGTACACATAGTTTGACCGACACATTTGATAAATAAATAAATAAACAGAATTGCATCACTTGAACAATAAGTGATGAGAAATAACACTTGCCTCGATTCACGGAGTTCTCGATCTCACATCGATCCATGACTCAGTTT
Source organism: Saposhnikovia divaricata (assembly GCA_036435485.1). NCBI lineage: Eukaryota > Viridiplantae > Streptophyta > Magnoliopsida > Apiales > Apiaceae > Saposhnikovia > Saposhnikovia divaricata. Next base: position 152,717,316 of record CM071594.1, read on the forward strand.
CCCAACCTTCACTTGCTATCCTTTTACTTGGCCTTACTTCCATTTTCTACTTCGTAACTCATTTACTTTCATGTCAATTTACCCGTCGGCTTTCATACTTGCCTTTTTGTTCGTCTTTCCATCTACCCGCGCAATGATCTTGACCAGGTCTCCTATTCGCACCTTTACAAGGTCAAATGCTATTTCAGTATTAATTCAAGCAAAACCTTATCGTTTGCTCTATTCTACCCATGCGCGTCCTATAACGCTTACATACACAATACATATAGACATACTCATTCATATTCACACAATAGTTTACTGTAATCAACTAAGTCACATAAACACATCACATAACCATTTCAAAACAACACAACCACTTAATATTTAAAACCACCATATATTCTCGAAATAATCCACTGATACATATACTCAACCGTTTAAAAATCATAACATACTTTCAAGCCTTGAAATCAAATAACTCAAATAGACTTTTAAATAAATTTGCAGGGGATTTTTAGAAAATTTCGGCATGAAGTATTCGTTTATCGGACTATGGGCACAGCCCCTCAAATACAATTCAACCCTGTTTTTGCAAAAAATAAAGCTGCCTCAACTTGCAGCAACATAAAAGTAAACAAATAAGAAAAGTACCCGCCCAGACATGCGGCACCTAACACATAATGATTTACATTAACACTACTACTTACGCTACACCAATGATCGTATTTCTCACGCATTTTAATGATACACGTGACAATCAATCATTGATGTTCGTAAGCCCTAGGGAACAACCCCTAGCACTAACTATTACTTACGCTATATCAATGATCACATCACTTAAGTATATTAATTATACTCGTGATAGTTAATCATGGATATTCGTAAGCCCTAGGGATTAGTCGTAAAGAATTACACAAGTCCTTTAAATATTGACATTTAAAAACTTGTGATCTTCTCATAACCCCTAGCACAATTATAATTATTATAAAATTTTAACATTTAACAATTAATCATTACTAAACACGAGCATTTAGTCGGACTCGCACTTTGTCCTCAATAATCATAAATTACCAACCCCTCCGAATTAAATAGGGAAATTCGGATAATATTCATAATTTACCACATTAATCTAGTTACTAAGTTTAACACATAACTCACAATTTAAACTAACTAAAGTACAACAATAATCTCGCAATATCGCAATTCATCTCTAAATTAATCACAACAATTAAATACTACAAATTAAATTCGAAAGGTATACCATTATACGACTCCCACATTTACAACGATTCAAACTTATTACTAACAATTATGAAATTCAACAAATACATCGACTTGACTTATAGTATTTAGCACAAAGTAACTATAACTTAGCCAACTCAAGTAATTCTTAATATATTATATTCGGCAACAACAATTAGCAATTAATGATTAACAAATAACAAGTACTAATCCGAACATATTTCGGACTCACAATTAATCTCACAATTAACTAACAATTATATACTTTCCGAATTAACTACGAAAATTAAATCATCGCATCGCACTTTCTTCTAATTTAATTACAACAACAATGCTATTGCAATTACTATAATTTAATTACAACCATTACCCAATTAACCTAAAATGAGAAATTAAATAATTACATTGGAAAATTAACATAAATAAATTAATTAAATAAAATTTATACCTTCCGGTTCCGATCCGAAAGTCAAGCCACCGGAGGAAAACTCTCCACCATCTCTCTCCATTCTCCCTCCCTCTCTCTCTCTCTCTCTCTCTCTCTCTCTCTCTCTCTCTCTCTCTCTCTCTCTCTCTCTCCGTGCTGCGTATATATACAATACACACACACACACACACACATCATCCCCCTCCCATCTCCAGTGTCCAACCTTGCTCGACCACCACCACCACCCGCGGCCGCGCCGCCTGTCCCCGCTGCTGCGCCACCGCGCGAACTGCCTCCCCCTTCCCCGCTGTCCTCTTCATCCCACACACTACACAAGCGAAATACACACACACCCACACACTTACACATGCATATATATGTATATACACACACATATATATATACACACACCCATCTCTCTCAATTTCTCTCCCCATCTCTTTTCTTTTTCCCCCTTTTCTTCTCCTTAATCTCTCTTTCCCCGTTTTTTTTTTCTGCGTTTCTCTTCTTTTCCCGATTCTCTCGAAGCTGCTAATGCTGGGTAGTTGTTCTCTCTTAATGGGCTTGGCCCATTTCTTTATCACTACTACTCTAACCTCTTTTCGGCCCAATTATAACCAATAAACGACTTATAAAAAAATCACAATTAAATAAAACTTCCGGAAAATTACACTTTCCATTTTAAAATAAAGAATATAAAATTACGAGTACCCACATATTTTCAAAATATTTTTCGGATAAAAAATGTATTAAATATGAATTTTCAAAGTTTTGATCCTTTAAATGCAATAAAAATCTTAAAATCTTTTTAAAATACCGAAACATCCAAATTAATCCACCCAACAATTTTAAAAACTCAATAAATATATAAAGATAATTTTACAAAAGATTTCATGATTTTTAAATCCTCCGATAATTTGATAAAATTGACAGAGGATCAAAAATGCATGATTTAAATATATTTAAATCCTCAAAAAAATACAAATAAAAATACACTAACCTTCACAGCTCACACAAATCATCATATAAACACATAAACACACTTCACATATTTTCACCTTTACAACAATATCCACATAATATAATTCGTAATTTATATCAAATAAATAATTCTAAATTCGAAATTTTCTAGGACGTTATATCCTTCCCCCCTTAATAGGATTCTGTCCTCAGAATCAACGCTAAGGACACCATTAACAACTTCTCAAGCATCCTACTTCCACTCCCAGGTTGTATCATTCAACCTCTAGGATTCCATCATATCAATTCAAACTTTAATAAGCTCATTATGCGAGCCCTCCAATTCAAAAATAACCTTAAACTTTGACTTCCAAGTCTCTTTAACTCTAGACGCTTAACTCACAGGAACAAATATCTTTCCCCGACAATCAATATATCTTTTTCGCATAATGAACGATGCCTTGTGTTAAAACTATATTACCACGCCAATTCTTCGCAATAATGCAAACGCGTAATCCGCCTTTATTCACTACAACGTACACTTAGCACCATTTCCATGCTTTACTTTTAACTACACAATTTTAATTAGAACTTCGAGAAAGAATCTCAAGAAATTCTCTGATCGCTTCCACTCCGCTTCCAAGTACTATGTCGATCGAGAAGGGAATAATTAAAAGTTTCTTCTTTTCTTTAATCCCATATTCTTACCGAATACCCATTCTGGAAACTTAACATCATTTCGTTCATTCTCAGTCGCATCCCTGTAATCGAATATTATAATTAACATACACGTTCTTAGACGTACATCAAGCATACTTCAACTCGCACTCGATTCTCAATCTTACAAAATATTCTGGTTTGCTAAGTCTTGTGAAGAACATAGCCTCGATCATCTTCAGCTTTGATAACTAATATACTTGTCAACTTGACTGTGACTTCACTCAATACAACCACAAGATTGAAATATCCCATTTATTACCAATTCTTCTACCATCACAACTTCACTCGATACTACTCACGAAACACTTCTTCCACGATTTCCAACAACTCTCGCTTTTATCAACAGGAATCTTCCACTTAACCTGCATCACCACTTATTTACATTTCCTGAAATAAACCTTCCTCAGATAAAATTTTTGAGAAAAGAATATTAAGAAATCTTCAATCATTCTTACTCCTTTTCACGCGCAATGTTACTTGAGAAGGGAATAATCGGAAAAATTTCTATCCATCCTTCATCTCATTGTTTTACCATGCAACCATTTCGAACTAATAACCATTCTCCTTACATCATATATATCTTATTCGTAATACGCTAATCCGTCCCTTCTGGAGTCAACTTCAATTCTTCACTCTTCATACTTGATGAGTCCTCAGATTTGACTCTACCCGTTACGACTTTGACATTTAACACCACTCTCATTAATTACCAAATCATGACCTTCGAAATTCATACTAAAACTCTTAAGCAAAATTTTCTTCCTTTTCTTGTAAATTCTTAAAATCACTCTCGATTGATTTTGCATACACTTCCTGAATCTTCGATCATCTTGTTATGTGATCTATGATCATATTAAATTCTTCGTCTGAATATCGTTTGAAATCTCATTCATTGGAATATGCTTTAACTTAATTGTCTCCTTTCTGATACTTACTTCGTTTACAAAACAATTTCATTCCCTTGATATCACTATTTCTGAATCTGCTTGGTTGCTAAGACTTCTATATCCGCTTTCGACTTCAGAACATCATTTTCACATTTCTTAAGATTAAAATCTCCCTTTCATTGATAGGAAATAAATCCACTCCCAAATCATATTTGACTCTTTATGTAGTCTTCACAATCCACTTCCTGCCAACTTCCTTTATAATCGTCTTGAATTTCTCAATTCTTTGATAATTATAACAGTAGTCTTATTACTCCTTTCGTAATTTCACTAAGATTAATATGATACTATTTCCGACAAAATTTCCATCTTTCCAAACTCATCACACATTACTTCGACTTCTGACTCCACTACTTATCATCATACCGCCCTTCTGGTTACAACCACAACTTCCCACATTTCTCTCAATAAAATCTCTAGGGATTTTACTCCTGAATCTTATTTTCTGATCATGGGATCTCGTTAATTTCTGCTAATTCTCTTTCTATAGGCAACTACGGTACCTTTTCTCTTCTAATTCCACATCTTCGGGATTCCACTTTTTTTTTCTTAACTAAATCTTGTATGTCTCCTTATTTAATCACTTCTGGAAACTCTCTGGTTTCTCTGCCTTCCACCTTACTGACATTTTATTTCATCTTGATTAACTTTCCACCATCCTTGATAATCGTGACTTTCTACACTGGCTTGCATAAGTCATTTACTCCACGTATTCACCTTACTCCTCATTCAGTCTTAGTTCCTCTTGATAATTCTTACAAACCATTCTGTTGCGCTTCACTCTGATTTACTCAAGTTAGCCTTCTTGATTCTAAAATCTTAGGTCTAACGACTGATTTAAAACATTCAAATTCTTATGACATTCCGTTTACTACTTCTGCCATACAAAAGATGTTTACAATCATCTTCCGTCAGCATTGTACAACTTATATCCAATATCTCCGTTTCCATTCTCTTTTTGCCTTTTAATCATCATTTACAACCATGGGCTCTTATTCACTGCCCTATTTCCTTTATCCATCTCTCATTAGCCTCCACTCTTGTTCATGATTTCTCGAAGAGATATTTATTCCAATTGACATGACATATCTGTCTCAACCACAAATTCTTAAACTTGCATACCCACTTCGGTGTCGATGCAGCTGTAGTTTCTCTCTTTTAAGACGTCATCACGCCCATCTTCGCATTTCTTCATCATTAGGAATTTTTTGAAAACATCGAATTTCTGACAAAAGAAGTCAATAAAATGAATGGGGCATCAAGTATGAATAACACTGAGTTTATTTGACAAAACTTTTATAAAGGAATTTATCCGAGAGATCAATATGATCTTTGAACTATTTTCAGGTTGCATTTGTCACTTGGTTAACCACCATAGAACATAAGGATGGCCAGTCCTTAGTACTTTCATGACAAACACAAGCAGTGGCGTCCCACTGGACTTCTATCACAAAGATAAGATGTCCCTGAATCCCCTATCTGCATAGGTTGCTCATCTCAGCTGGAACAGAGAAATCAAATATTCATGATAATTGAAAGGATTCAAGAGTTTCAAAAATCTTTCTGTAAAGATGGATCAGGTATCATCTGGAAATATAAATATTTCTAAAAGAATGGAATTGAATTCGAATAAATTTGATGTACGAAACTCATCATCAATTGATGGGTATTAGACTTTTCAACTGTAGCATCAACTACTGATTAGGCAAACATTTAAGAAATTCCTAATTATTCAATCTCACTCTTGTCGACTAAGCACTACTATACTTAGCTGCCAAACCGGACTAACAATAATGAGTTGAATAAATAAGAAGATCTCAATTCATTACCGATTTTTGAACCGTCACTGCGCAACGAATGCCTCAGCAACGATGCTAACGGAGAATTAATTTACAACAATTCAAAGAAAGAATAGGAAATTTCTTCAGGTAATAACTTTGAACGAATTAATAATTAGGGGTGCACAACTATGCTTAACCTTCAATCCTTGCTAATACTCGCTTCTCACTTCACATTCTTAACCTTCTCGTACTATCTCCAAAACGTTCGCATCGAAGCTAATCTCGCAGGGTGCCCTAAATTCTACACGAAAATCTCGAGATAACGTCTCCCAAACTGATAACTCCAGCTGCCCACTTAGCTTAGGCCACTTCAGGTTCACAGTTTTACTAATAGCTCGATCCTTAAACGATTCGAACTTCTACTCGCGCGATATGCCGAAAGACCGATTTAACGTCGCCACGCTTGTCGAAGTATCCTAACGCGATCCTTATCCTAAACCGTTCTACTCGACTTCTATCTTATACTCGTACCCTAACTCTCCTAATCTGTTTCAGTGACCATAACCTGTAGCTCTGATACCAACTTGTAACGGTCCCAAAATCCGGGGTACAGATTTGGGGCCACCAACCACAATCAACATATTACTAACTTGGATATAAACATCATATAAACTGATAAAACATTAAAACCCCTTAACCAAGATCGCATACAGGTTATGGTATGAAACAAACTATCGAATTACATTATTACAACTCAATCCCAGAATAATAAAATATTATACATTTCTGTGAATAAATGAAATCAGTATCTAACTCTATTTCCAACCTCGGCCATTCTCAATCCACTATCTGGCGTGATCCATAACTCGACTGTCTCTTCTCGATGCCCGGAGATCAATACTCACGGTCCACTACTAGGTCTACTACGCTTCACTATTAACTGGAGAAAAACAAACAAACGCAAGAGTGAGCCAACAATGCTCAACAAGTGTAAATAGTGATGACAATTTTCAATAACAACGATAATTTTGATAAGCAAAAGAATTTCATCTCATTTTACGAAGGAATCACTTGTATCAACTTTTAGATTGTCCCGAGGGCCAACAATTCACCATTCATAAGGTGCATCAAAACTAGAACTGGGAAGAATTCTGATATCAAAGTATTATTCAAACAGACTTTCAAGAAGTCAAGAACTGAACATCTCAATCTCAGAGTATAGATTAGAATTGGAATTTTTATTTATTAAAAAAAACATCAAGGTTAGGCTGCTGATCAGTCACGCACTAACCCCGGACAAACGCACACAACAATGTCCTTAATTAGATCCATGGCACACATTGGCCTTAATATCTGACCATTAAACTGGTTTCCCCGAAGGGACATCCGTTGACCATAATATGGTCTCCCCGAAGGGACATCCGTTTTAAAAACATTTCCAATTCCATATCAACTGCACTAGGTGTCGGAACAATTGACAACCCTTGTCAACCAACCAACTGGAAAACTCACGTTCCAGAATAACTCATAATTCGAGAGTTAAAGAATAATTCACAAGCAACAGGTGTCGATGAATTCAACATGATACAAAGGTATTAAGTAGTATCGACAAGTTCGATACACTAAAGGGTAATAACTGACTAATCAAGGTCATCAATAGGTATCGACAAGTTCGATACAATAAGTGGGGTGTAAACGAATAGACAATAAGAATAAAAGATCTCAACAAGTAAAATTCTAAGTTGGAGCAGGGGTATAATCAAGCTCAGCACGTTTAATAAAATTTTACGACACGTTGAATGATTTGAGTCAACATAAGTGAATAAGGCGGTTTAAAAACAATTATTTATAAAATAATCTCGGGAAAATTTTATCGCCAATCAGTTTGAAGAAAACATCCCCTAAAGAGGGTTCATCGGGTAAAATATGTTAAAACTCAGAAATTTGACTAAAAGACTTTTATAAGAATTTAAAATTTTTGGTTTCCTCTGTTTAGGAAGTTTCTTAAACACTTTCGAAGAAGATAAAAGAAATGCCATTCTACTGAAGAATTCATTAACATACCACAATTTGAAATATCTTTTGAGGAAAAAGGGTATTTGTAAAATCATCTGAAAATTTGCGCTTGCACTATAGGTGGAAATATAAACATGGGCACGTCATTTGGAGAAGGGCGTCAATTTGTACACATAGTTGGACCGACACATTTGATAAATAAATAAATAAACAGAATTGCATCACTTGAACAATAAGTGATGAGAAATAACACTTGCCTCGATTCACGGAGTTCTCGATCGCACATCGATCCATGACTCAGTTTCCCAACCTTCACTTGCTATCCTTTTACTTGGCCTTACTTCCCTTTTCTACTTCGTAACTCATTTACTTTCATGTCAATTTACCCGTCGGCTTTCATACTTACCTTTCTGTTCGTCTTTCCATCTACCCGCGCAATGATCTTGACCAGGTCTCCTGTTCACACCTTTACAAGGTCAAATGCTATTTCAGTATTAACTCAAGCAAAACCTTATCGTTTGCTCTATTCTACCCATGCACGTCCTATAACGCTTACATACACAATACATATAGACATACTCATTCATATTCACACAATAGTTTACTGTAATCAACTAAGTCACATAAACACATCACATAACCATTTCAAAACAACACAACCACTTAATATTTAAAACCACCATATATTCTCGAAATAATCCACTGATACATATACTCAACCGTTTAAAAATCATAGCATACTTTCAAGCCTTGAAATCAAATAACTCAAATAGACTTTTAAATAAATTTGCAGGGGATTTTTAGAAAATTTCGGCATGAAGTATTCGTTTATCGGACTATGGGCACAGCCCCTCAAATACAATTCAACCCTGTTTTTGCAAAAAATAAAGCTGCCTCAACTTGCAGCAACATAAAAGTAAACAAATAAGAAAAGTACCCGCCCAGACATGCGGCACCTAACACATAATGATTTACATTAACACTACTACTTACGCTACACCAAAGATCGTATTTCTCACGCATTTTAATGATACACGTGACAATCAATCATTGATGTTCGTAAGCCCTAGGGAACAACCCCTAGCACTAACTATTACTTACGCTATATCAATGATCACATCACTTAAGTATATTCGTAAGCCCTAGGGATTAGTCGAAAAGAATTACACAAGTCCTTTAAATATTGACATTTAAAAACTTGTGATCTTCTCATAACCCCTAGCACAATTCTAATTATTATAAAATTTTAACATTTAACAATTAATCATTACTAAACACGAGCATTTAGTCGGACTCGCACTTTGTCCTCAATAACCATAAATTACCAACCCCTCCGAATTAAATAGGGAAATTCGGATAATATTCATAATTTACCACATTAATCTAGTTACGAAGTTTAACACATAACTCACAATTTAAACTAACTAAAGTACAACAATAATCTCGCAATATCGCAATTCATCTCTAAATTAATCACAACAATTAAATACTACAAATTAAATTCGAAAGGTATACCATTATACGACTCCCACATTTACAACGATTCAAACTTATTACTAACAATTATGAAATTCAACAAATACATCGACTTGACTTATAGTATTTAGCACAAAGTCACTATAACTTAGCCAACTCAAGTAATTCTTAATATATTATATTCGGCAAAAACAATTAGCAATTAATGATTAACAAATAACAAGTACTAATCCGAACATATTTCGGACTCACAATTAATCTCACAATTAACTAACAATTATAAACTTTCCGAATTAACTACGAAAATTAAATCATCGCATCGCACTTTCTTCTAATTTAATTACAACAACAATGCTATCGCAATTAATATAATTTAATTACAACCATTACCCAATTAACCTAAAATGAGAAATTAAATAATTACATTGGAAAATTAACATAAATAAATTAATTAAATAAAATTTATACCTTTCGGTTCCGATCCGAAAGTCAAGCCACCGGAGGAAAACTCTCCACCATCTCTCTCCCTTCTCCCTCCCTCTCTCTCTCTCTCTCTCTCTCTCTCTCTCTCTCTCTCTCTCTCTCTCTCTCTCTCTCTCTCTCTCTCTCTCTCTCTCTCTCTCTCTCTCTCTCTCTCTCTCTCTCTCTGCTGCGTATATATACAATACACACACACACACACATCATCCCCCTCCCATCTCCACTGTCCAACCTTGCTCGACCACCACCACCACCCGCGGCCGCGCCGCCTGTCCCCGCTGCTGCGCCACCGCGCGAACTGCCTCCCCCTTCCCCGCTGTCCTCTTCATCCCACACACTACACAGGCGAAATACACACACACCCACACACTTACACATGCATATATATGTATATACACACACATATATATATATACACACACCCATCTCTCTCAATTTCTCTCCCCATCTCTTTTCTTTTTCCCCTTTTCTTCTCCTTAATCTCTCTTTCCCCGTTTTTTTTTGTTCTGCGTTTCTCTTGTTTTCCCGATTCTCTCGAAGCTGCTAATACTGGGTAGTTGTTCTCTCTTAATGGGCTTGGCCCATTTCTTTATCACTACTACTCTAACCTCTTTTCGGCCCAATTATAACCAATAAACGACTTATAAAAAAATCACAATTAAATAAAACTTCCGGAAAATTACACTTTCCATTTTAAAATAAAGAATATAAAATTACGAGTACCCACATATTTTCAAAATATTTTTCGGATAAAAAATGTATTAAATATGAATTTTCAAAGTTTTGATCCTTTAAATGCAATAAAAATCTTAAAATCTTTTTAAAATACCGAAACATCCAAATTAATCCACCCAACAATTTTAAAAACTCAATAAATATATAAAGATAATTTTACAAAAGATTTCATGATTTTTAAATCCTCCGATAATTTGATAAAATTGACAGAGGATAAAAAATGCATGATTTAAATATATTTAAATCCTCAAAAAATTACAAATAAAAATACACTAACCTTCACAGCTCACTCAAATCATCATATAAACACATAAAACACTTCACATATTTTCACCTTTACAACAATATCCACATAATATAATTCGTAATTTATATCAAATAAATAATTCGAAATTCGAAATTTTCTAGGGCGTTATACTTTCTATCTTTCTTGCCGGCCTAGTTGAATTCATTTTGCTTTCTTTTAATACATCTTTGTTTTAGTTTAGCTTACCCTAAAATTTTGTAGCCTCCATCTTGTAAACACTTTCATTTTAATAATGCAAATTTTCATTCCCTTTTTATTTTCTTGGGATTCTTCTTCTTGGTTTGAGTTTGTTGGAAAACCCAAATTTTCCGGTTAAAAATAATTTTCCGGTGAAGCTTGGTAATTTTCCGGCCAACTCCATAGATTCCGGTGAACTCCAACATTAAAATAATTTTTTTTGGATCTTACTTGGAAATATTTTATTAAATTCAGAATAATTTAGAGCTTCATAGTGATATTTTTATTTTATTTTTCTGATAATTTTTCAATTAATTATGAATTTTAGAAGTTAAGTTTTCTACTCTCTTTTTCATTATCTTGTTCACTACGCGCCTGCACCGTTCACCATGCCCCTTTTCACACCACTACATTAACCTACTTTGTTTATAGTCATCATCATATTAGTTGTTAATATCATCATTGTTAATCATGTCTTTAATTATTGCTTTTAATTTTTTCACTTTTTTTTATTTCTCTTCTTTTTAAGCTTTAAATTGTAGTAATTACACACTTTTTTGTTATTTTACATTAATCGTCTACTAGGCTTGCTTGTTTAAAAATGCTGGTCCATTCTTGTCTTGACCCATTTAATCATTTCCTGGCCCAAGTCCTTAAGTTAGTGTTTAAATCTTTATTTTCGTTTCACTTGTTAATTCTGACTCATCATTATTGGTTTAAATAGTTCACCATTTTTTATCATATTTCATTTGCATTGTAGCATTAATTATTGTTAATTACACCTGTCATTAATATGGATTAACATAGCATTATTATTAATATCACGTTAAATTCAGTGTTACTACTTTCGTTAATGAAATTGGTTTCTCTATATAATTTGCTTGCTTGTAGTTCTGGCCCATTTGTATTTTCTAGCCCACTCTCATTTTATGGCCCGTTATTCTTGTATTTGTAGTTGCTTTGTGTTGCATTCTAAAGTTTGAGCCATTACCTTGAATTAATTTTAAGCCTGTTAATCAGTTCCTAATTTGATTTCCTGGTCCATGTTTCTGTTCTATTGCTTCGTTAATTTTATTGACACTATCTGTTTATTTCGTACCTTTTTTTGTCAAGTTATTTAGCTTGCCTCACAATTTATTTCTTTAGTTTTAAAATTGATCCCGTAATGTCTGTTTACATTATTTATTAGTTAGATAAATTAAAATCTCACCATGAAATCTTTAGTCTAATTCGCCTAAATTAGAAATTAAGGAAACGTGAAAATATAGAGTCTCTGTGGATCGAATCTCAAATATTAAAACGATGATCGTGCGCGCTTACGATTTTAATTGTCATATTTTTAGCACATCAGTTGGCCACCGCATATCACCCACAAACTAGTGGCCAAGTCGAAGTGTCTAATCATCAGATTAAGATCATTCTTGAGAAAACTGTCAGCCCTACTAGGAAGGATTGGTCTAAACGATTACCTGATGCCTTGTGGGCATACCGATCTACCTTTAAGAACAACTTAGGTATGTCACATTATCGCATGGTTTATGGGAAAGGATGTCATTTGCTAGTCGAGTTAGAGCATCAGGTACTTTGGGCCATTAAGGAAATGAATTTAGACTTAGATAAAGTCAAAGCCCAACAAATACTCCACTAAGTGAGTTAGAGGAACTTAGAAATGATGCCTACGAAATTTCTCGTATCTATAAGGATCTCATAAAAATGTTTCATGACAAGAAATTGTGATCCAAAACTTTCGTTGCAGGTGAAAAGGTCCTGCTCTATAACACATATTTACACCTTTTTCCTGGAAAACTAAGATCTAGATGGGATGGACCTTACTTGGTCCACAAAATCTACCCCCATGGAGCCGTGGATATTCAAGATCCCAAAAATGACCTTGTGTTCAAAGTCAATGGTCATAGGCTCAAACTCTTTCTTGAGTATCCATCATTAGAGGATGTGGAGTGGGTGGATCTGGTTGATCCATCCAATAGTGAGTAGGGTTGGTTTGGAATTGAGTTTCCCGACTTAATGGTGTGCTAAGTCCTGATATGGGGGAGACATGTATACTTTATACAATTTGTTTTGTATTCTTCACCTTTTGTTAAACAGGATATTTTAGCAAGCTCCGACATTTCTCCTTCTCCACCACAGTGCAAGAATGGTACACCTTGATAGGTCCCGTATATGGGTTAAGATAAGCTAGAAGGGGGGTTGAATAGCTTATCGCCTTTTTAAAATTTAGAGCTTGACTTTTTCAAAGTTTCTTTCCTCTTTTAAAATTTGTTACTTGTCAACAAGTAAATCGAGTGTGGAAAATAAAAAGGAAAGAAATAACACGGTCGATTTTAGCCTGGTTCGCGATGGCACAACCCCTAATGGATCCGCTCACCCCTAAGTCCAGTCCCCGAGCTCCTCCCCGGACTCGAGATTTCTTCCACTATAAAGAAACTCCTTTATAGTAGGCGGAGAAGCCTTTACAACTCCTAAACCACTATCTATTTATCTTGGAGCGATACACACACGTATCCTCCTCACAACAAATACCCACTACAAGAATTATCTTGGAGCGTAACTCCCCGTTACCTCCTCAAATACTTTGTAGTAACCCTTTAAAAGACTATGTACTTCTACAACTTTACCGGTCTTGGATCTTAGGTCTTAGGTCTTGGGTCTTCCCTTTTCTTCACGGTGCGAAGGCTACTAACTCCCCGTTAGTACGCCTAAGACTTGGGTCTTAGAACAAGAGTCACCTCACTTTACTTCACCTTACTGCAAAGATTAGAATACAAGTCTAACAACAAACAATATATTAGATAGATATAAATCTGTGCAGACTAGTATATTACGGTACTAGTCACGGGGATGCTATTACGCGTTAAAATAATTTATTCGTTATTAGTTAAAGTCGAGCTCTTCACGACGCCAACGGGAATAGCTACGTACTTTAGTGGTGTGTGCAAGTGGTGATTAATTTATACAAGTATATGTTCAACTCGCAAGTGCGAGGACCAAAAATAAAAACTCAACTCGCAAGAGCGAGGACCAATTATACTACACACACAAACAATTAAACACAAATCACACGTGGGAAAAAGTAACTCGCTTATCTGTAGTATAAAACGAGGGCCGCTTATTATGCTTTTAAATATTACACACTCACACAAGCAAGAATATAAACAACACAAGCAAGCAAGAAGATATACAAACATGTACACAAAATATTCGGCCGAATATTTTTTAAAAAAAGGCCGAATAAAATAAATTTGTTTTAAAAACAAATTCAAGTGGTCTTGCTCTTTTAAGTCCCTTTAAAGGCGTGAGAGAGATTGATACAGCACGGTTAGGAATTAGGGGAATGAAAATATAAATATTTTCGAAGTGAACGGCTTAGATGAAACCAAGAATTGATCCAATGGCCCTGATTAACCCTGCATGAATCAAATTTTGTGAAAATAAAACTGATTTTTGCAAATCAATTTTACTTAGATAAATTACATTTTATTTTTACAAAATAAATCTGTAAAAATAGATAAAAATTCATAAAAATTCGACAAAAAATTTTAGAGTGATTAGAAAAATGAGATTCAAAAATTTTTAAAATTTAAAACTCAATTTTAAACACATTTTAATTAGTTTCCATCTTTTTGCCCGAGTTTTTAAACATTACGTATTTCAAGGCCATGCAAAACTGAAACTAAATAAAATTTATTTTTATTTTATTTGAAATTTTTCAACATGGTTTTTAGCCAAGACATAAACATTAATGCTATAATGTCTATTTTTAATCAAATTTATTGTAGAGAAATCTGAATTTTCGAGTACCGAAGTTCTTTAGAAAATCCGCTCACACAATACGCTTGATTGTCTTAACTAGAAAAATCAAGTGATGTGTATTTCAAATAAATTCTTGAATTAAATATAGAAATCAACTATATTTAATTATTGTGGGCATTCTAACATTCCTAAAAGCAACCTTAATTTAGCGAATCTTTTGGAATGCAATGCCTTCGTGAATATGTCGGCGACATTATTTTCCGTATCAATGTGCACCATTGATATATCACCTTTGTTGACATGATCACGTAAGAAGTAATGTCGTATATCTATATGTTTAGTACGAGAGTGAGATACTGGATTTTTGCTTAAATCAATCGCACTCGTATTATCGCACAATATAGATATAACATCAAATTTAATCATATAGTCGGCTAATGTTTGCTTAATCCATAAAATTTGAGCACAACATTTTGCCACCGCTATATATTCGGCTTTCGCGGTAGATAATGAAACCGAGTTTTGTTTCTTCGAAAACCAAGAAACTAAACATCACCGAGGAATTGACAAGTACCACTTATGGTTTTTCTATCGATTAAGTGACCCGCATAATCCGAGTCAGAAAAGCACATTAGGTCGAATGGTAATCCTTTCAGATACCAAAGACCAAGTTCCGTGGTCCCTTTAAGATATCTAAATATCCGTTTAACCGCAGATAAGAGAGATTCTTTAGGTGCCACTTGAAATCGAGCACATTTGCAAACGCTATATTGAATATCCGGTCTACTTGTGGTAATATAAAGTAAACTACCAATCATACCACGATATTTCTTTATCTCAACCAATTTTTCGATAGCATCCGCAACTAATTTCTCCGAGGTCTTAGGTCTACTAAGGGGTTTAACATTCTCCATCTCAAATTTCTTAAGCATTTCCTTGCAATATTTCGTTTGAGATATATGAATGCCTTCGTTAGATTGCTTAATTTGCAAACCTAAGAAGAAATTTAGTTCTCCCATCATGCTCATTTCGAATTCTTTACTCATTATTTCCGAGAATTCGTTACATAGTGATTCTTTAGTTGAACCAAAGATAATATCATCTACGTAAATTTGAACGATCAAGATATCATCACCTTCATACTTCGTAAATAGAGTAGTATCGGCAATTCCCATTTTAAAACCACTAGCAACTAGGAATTTGCTTAACCGCTCATATCAAGCTCTAGGAGCTTGCTTTAGTCCGTATAAGGCTTTATAAAGTTTATACACATATTCCGGATGTTCTAAATCTTCAAATCCCGGTGGTTGTCTTACATACACTTCTTCTTCTAAGACACCATTTAGGAAAGCCGATTTAACATCCATTTGATAGACTTGGAATCCCTTATGACAAGCGAAAGCCAAGAACATTCGAAAGACCCACTTGGTTCCAATAGTAGAACTATCGGGTGGAGGTGGAACTAGTTCCCAAACTTTGCTTTGAGTAAATTGGTTTAACTCTTCTTGCATGGCAAGAATCCAATCCTCGTCTAATAAAGCTTCTTTAGCCGTTTTGGGTTCTATTTGTGATAGAAAAGCTAAGTGACTAGCGATATTTTGAACTTGAGATCGAGTTTGGACACCTTTACTTCTATCACCTATGATATTCTCGATAGGATGATTTCTAACCCAAGGTACGTCTGAAGGTAGTCCATTATCGACCTCAACTATTTCAAGAGGATTGTTTGGAATAGTAATTCCATGATCAAAAGTTTCGACTTGTCTAATAACATTCTCAACGTTATCTTGACAAACTTCTTTTGAAACATTTTCCTCTTCAACCAAATCTTTGAACTTTGAAACTGGTTTTGACTCATCAAACACAACATTCAATGATTCTTCCACCATTAAATTTTTAAGATTAAATACCCGATAAGCTTTGCTTGTATTTGAATATCCAAGAAATACACCCTCACTAGATTTAGGGTCGAATTTCGTTAAATAATCTTTTGTATTCAAAATAAAGCATTTACTTCCAAACACCTTGAAGTAGCTTATCTTTGGAGTTTTCTTAAAATAAAGCTCATAAGGAGTCTTCATTTTAATAGGTCGTAGTAATACTCGATTAAGAACATAACAAGCCGTTGACATAGCTTCGGCCCAAAAATATTTAGGTCGACGATATTCATTAAGCATTGTATTCGCCATTTCTTGCAATGTTCTATTCTTTCTCTCAACAACCCTACTTGATTGAGGTGTATAAGGAGGAGAGAAGTTATGAGTAATACCATTAGCTTCACAAAAGTTTACAAACTCGGAGTTTTGAAATTCTTTACCATGATCCGTCCTTATATAAATAATAGACGTTTCTTGTTGAGTTTGTATCCTTTTGCAAAAAGCAACAAACGATTCAAATGCATCACTTTTTGCTTTTAGAAACTCCGTCCACGTATATTGTGAGAAGTCGTTGACTACTACAAGAGTATACGAACAACCTCCTAAACTTTGTACGGGCACAGGTCCGATAAGATCTATATGTAGAAGCTCTAGTGGTCTAGTAGTAGACACCATGAATTTGGCTTTATGAGATGCTCAAATTTGTTTGCCAATTTCACAAGCTTCACATATATGGTCTTTCACGAAATTGAGTTTCGGTAAACCACGTACATGTTCATTCGAACATATATTTTTGATGAGTTTCATGTTGACATGACCTAAGCGTCGATGCCATAACCACGGATCCTCATTTGTGGAAACCAAACACAAATTTTCATAATTGTTAATGTCACAAGCATAAACATTCTTATCACATGGACACGTAATAACAAATCTTCCATCTTTATCAAAGACGGAGCAATGTGTCGAATAGAATGTAACCTTGCAACCATTATCACATAGTTGGCTTATAGAAAACAAGTGGTACTTTAGTCCAGTGACTAATTGTACATCACATATTTTGAAACTTTTATTGCCAATATCACCAATGCCTATAATGTCACCTTCTATCTCCAAATGTTACAACTCCGGTAGTTACCTTTTTAATGTTGTTCGACAACGACTTATTACCGGTCATGTGTCGTGAACAACCACTATCAAGGTACCACACATCTTTCTTAGCAGCAAGGCACACCTACACAAAAGATTAATTAAACCTTTTGGTACCCTTTTTACTTGAGGGTCCGAGTGTTAGTACATCATAAGGCAAACGAGTACTTTCATAGATAAATCGAGGCATAGGATAATCATTCACATAAACAATTTCGTTTCTAGATGATTGATTCCTATTGGAGATATGATATGGATTTCTTCTAGGGGTATTTCTAGAACTATCACGAAAGGCATTACTATTATTACTACGGGGAAATATAGTAATAACGGAATCTCTAGAATGATTATTAGCATGATAATTAGCACGATTATTCCTAAAATAAGTATTATAATTTCTAGGATAAGCATTATGACTTACATTAGCATGATGACTCGATCTAGCATTAAAATTACTCGAATTTCTAGGCATAGAATAAGCATTTAAATTACGAGCATGACCATGACCATTTGGATTTCTAGCGTTATAACCTTGATTAGGAACTTCAGAAGATCTAGCATTGTTAGTGCTAGTGCTAGCTTGATGTTGCACGTTCCTTTGTTGAAAAACAATCGGTTTTTGGTGATAAGTAAACTTAGGTTGGTTTTCATCATTTTTAACCACATTTTCTTTCTTTTTAGCAACTTTAGTTTTCTTATCATTTTTCGAACTTTCACCTTTAGGAATCCATTTATACTTCCCCTTTCTTTCACCTTCTTTGGCTTTGCAATAAAGACTTATATGTCCACTAACATTGCAATATGAACATTTTGGTGAAGATGATTTAGGAGGAGTATTCCTTGAAGTGCTAGGAATTTGTGCTTCTCTTTTAGGAGGAAAATTTGCATCATATCCTAGACCTTCTCGGTTACGTGATTCCTTTGAGTTAAATACTATATTTTCCAATATAGTACTACTCTTGGTGAATTGCTTAACGGTTTTCTCAAGATTTTCTTTTTCAACTAACAAGACATTAATCCTGTTATTAAAGAAACTTGCTTGATCCAAGATTTGAGACAAGAGCTTGCTATTATCATTTTGAAGCCTTTGATTTTTCACGAGAACCGATTTAAGTTCCGAGACTACATGATCTCGTTCTTTTGATTTGGTTTCGAGTAAACCATTAAGATTTGTAAGTTCGAAATCCTTAACGGATAACGTAACTTGAAGATCTAGTTCTTTTTCTCTTAGGGCTTCATGTAGCTCTTCCTCAATATCTCCCGTTAGAGCTTGTTCGAGTTCATTTATCCTTACGCTTAGTGTCTCATTTTCACGAATCAAAGATTCATTTCGAATCTTTAAATTCAACATCTCAACATGGAGATCACTAGTGTCGGTAGATAATTGAACTTTTTCATTTTCCATCTCTTCGGTTTGAATAATTAAGGATATATTCTCTATCTCAAGATTTCGAATAATTTCATCCTTATTATTATTTTCCAGATTCAAGGGCTCATTTTGAGATGAAATGAATTTGTGATATTCCACGTCCTTGACATGAATATCGGTCAAACAAGTGACCTCTTTTTGTAGCTCAACATTTACATCCCGTATCTTATTCCTTTCGGAACTAATCGTCATGTATTTTTGGCTAATTTCATCATGATTTGTTTTCAACATTTTTACAAGATTGATAAGCTCGGAGACACCCAAATTTGCATGTTCTACATTAAACAAATCTATACTAAAATTATCACTACTACAAGATGCAATATTATTAGTAGGGTTTAGGGTTACCTCTTGATTAGTAGTGGAGATTTCCGTTGGTGTATCTTCATCACCGATTGCCATCAAGCACAATTTAACAACTTCTTCACTTTGTTCGGGAGCTTCTTCATCCTCGCTTAAATCCCATCCATTTTCGGTTACAAGACTTCGACCTTTAGACAACTTTGGACATTCCCGTTTAAAGTGACCGGGTTGTTTACATTCGAAACACAAATCATGTGTCTCTTCACTTGGCGATTCCTTAGACTTAGGTGATGAATAATTATTCGAATAATTCGAATTATTATTAAAAGTATTATTCCCTTGTTGAACACCTTTGCCTTTGTTAAAACTCGTGGCCGAAATGTTGTTGTTCATCTAGATTTTGCAACTCTTCGTTTAACTCATCGTCATTTTCATCTTCATCGATAAGTATTGCTTTTAAGGCCATATTCTTTCTTTTGTCTTCTACTTTCGGAAGGGCCTTCTCCGAAATATTATCTTCCTTGTAAGAGCGAAGATTTCCGAATAAGCTATCGATGGACTATGAATTCCAGTTATGCATTTCTTTTATTGTGGTAACTTTGACTTTCCAACTCGGAGGCAATGCTTTAAGAATCCTACGATTTTTCTCGTTTGTAGTATAAGCCTTTCCGAGTTGTGAAAGCTCATCGATTATATGAGTGAATCTCGTTTCCATATCGATGATAGTTTCACTTTCGAGGAGTTTTAAATTTTCATACTCTTGTATTAAAGTATCCATCCGGGATTCTTTAATATCTTTTGTACCCTCGTAAGTAATAACCAACTTGTTCCACATTTCTTGTGCGGACTTGTAATTATTAACACGTTTATACTCTTTTTCCGCAAGTGCACTAGTGAGAACCATTTCCGCTTTTGCGGCAATATTCATTTGAATTTCTTTGTCGGGAGTATATTCAGTAACTTTCTTTTCAACATCCTCACTATCTACTTCTTTCGTAGGGAGGCTAACACCATCTTCTATGGCCATCCAAACTTTGACTCCTTGAGATCTAGCATAAATTCTAAATCTTGTTTTCCAAGTAGCAAAATTTGTGCCATCAAATAGAGGTGGTCGAGAACTAGAAAGTCCTTCTCCGCAACCAATAGTATTCAAGTAAGCCATTAAAAAGATGTCCTTTTTACGGTTTTATATAGTTACTTTCATAATAGTCGATAAAACCGATAAGGATCTACTTTTTTTTGTATTTTCCGATTATCACAACAATCGTAAAACACGGTTAAAAGCACCATTCTTATACCAATTGATAGGTCCCGTATATGGGTTAAGATAAGCTAGAAGGGGGAATTTAATAGATTATGACCTTTTTAAAATTTAGAGCTTGGCTTTTTCAAAGTTTCTTTCCTCTTTTAAAATTTGTTACTTGTCAACAAGTAAATCGAGTGTGGAAAATAAAAAGGAAAGAAATAACACGGTCGATTTTAGCCTGGTTCATGATGGCGCAACCCCTAATGGATCCGCTCACCCCTACGTCAAGTCCCCGAGCTCCTCCCCGGACTCGAGATTTCTTCCACTATAAAGAAACTCCTTTATAGTAGGCGGAGAAGCCTTTACAACTCCTAAACCACTATCTATTTATCTTGGAGCGATACACACACGTATTCTCCTCACAACAAATAGCAAATACCCACTACAAGAATTATCTTGGAGCGTAACTCCCCGTTACCTCCTCAAATACTTTGTAGTAACCCTTTACAAGACTATGTACTTCTACAACTTTGCCGGTCTTGGATCTTAGGTCTTAGGTCTTGGGTCTTCCCTTTTCTTCACGGTGCGAAGGCTACTAACTCCCCGTTAGTACGCCAAAGACTTGGGTCTTAGAACAAGAGTCACCTCACTTCACTTCACCTCACTGCAAAGATTAGAATACAAGTCTAACAACAAACAATATATTAGATAGATATAAATCCGTGCAAACTAGTATGTTACAGTACTAGTCACGGGGACACTATTACGCGTTAAAATAATTTATTCATTATTAGTTAAAGTCAAGCTCTTCACGACGCCAATCGGAATAGCTACGTACTTTAGTAGTGTGTGCAAGTGGTGATTAATTTATACAAGTATATGTTCAACTCGCAAGTGCGAGGACGAAAAATAAAAACTCAACTCACAGGAGCGAGGACCAATTATACTACACACACAAACAATTAAACACAACTCACACGTGCGAAAAAGTAACTCGCTTATCTATAGGATAAAACGAGGGCCGCTTATTATGTGTTAAAATATTACACACTCACACAAGCAAGAATATAAACAACACAAGCAAGCAAGCAAGATGTACAAATATGAACACAAAATATTCGGATGAATATTTTATCCAAAAGGGCCGAATAAAATAAATTTGTTTTAAAAACAAATTCAAGTGGTCTTGCTCTTTTAAGTCCCTTTAAAATATTTTTGAGCTCAAGTTAAAGATTAGGACTTGGTTGAGCAAAGACAAGGAGGCTAATACTTTTGGTTACTAAAAGAATCAAGTTTATACCACTTAAGGTAAAACAAGACTATAACTTTGTAAACCAAACCAGAAGATAGAAAGTGGCCTTTTACACCCAAAATGGGTTTATCAAATGACTTGGGGGAAGCTTAGGATAATCTTTTAAATGCTTCCAAGAACTTACAAGTTGCTAAAATATACACTAAACGAATCAACTTCAAGAACAAGTGTATAAAAGAGCAAATGCAAGATTAAGTGAATATAAGTTAATATATGCAAAAATAACAAAGCAAGCACAATATATCAACTATATATTCGGCTATATATATAAATATATATAACAATATGAACCAACTTATAACCCTTGAGATCTAGAGAGAAAACAAGAGAAAAAGCTAGTAAAGAAGCTTAAAACACACAAAACACTCACCGGAAAAGTCACCGGAATTTGGCCGGAATTTGAGGTTCAAGGGAGAATTTTCTTGGGCTCAAAAGGTCACTTAAAACCTGACTAAACAAGGCTTGGAAGGTGGGAAAACAAGGGTGACCAAAGGTGTGTGAAGGAGAGCAAGTTTGGATGAAGGAAACAAGCCAAAATGATGAAATATCAAGGTGTAAAAATGGCTAAACCCAAAGCTACGTTTTTGGCTTTCAAAGTGCAGTAGGGAGAGTGTTTGGGAAGTGTTTACTTCAGCATATAATTGGCTCTCTAAGCTTATAAAAAGAATGAGGGGTGAAGGGCTTTTTATAGCCAAAAAATAAGCATTTTAGCATTATTTTAAATGGTTTATGGCACATGTTGTAAAGGCAAGTGGGAAAAATATTCCTAGAGCTCTACCAGCTGTATAAAAATCAAATATGCCTAGGAATGAGTGCCCACACATTTTTACCATTTATAGAATGCATAAAAATCGATTAAAATGCAAAACGCGCGTACCGACGAGACGAAATGGGTTTAATCATGATAATCGAAAAATCATTGAAAAATTATGAAATTTTGGGAATTCCCTAGAAATGTGACCAGAAGATTATGGTCAAAATTTTACCTTGAAATGAGTTGACCTTCTATGACTTTTAAGCGACCAATAAATCAATTATGTATCGATTTAAGGGATCCCGGAAAAAAGTCATCCCAAAATTATGAAACTTATTCTAAAATGTCCTATGGAGCAACTAAGGACATATCCAAAGTTTCAAGTCAAAAAGATATACGGAAGTATGCTTACGAATTTTTCGAATGTTAAAACGGCCTTTCGGAGCAACCGAAAAATTCATTTGTCTTTACCGACAACTTAGACAAAAGTTTTGACTTGAAAAATATTCAAACATAATATTACTTATGAAATAATTACTATGAGGTCTAAGGAGTATTTATGTTTGAATTAAAAGGATTTTATCCGGATAAATAAGGAATTTCGGGTATTTTGGAATACAATCTGTTTTTGGTCTTTTGGCATGGTTTTTGGCAAGGCAAATTGATTATAAATATTGAAAAAATATATCAAGAGTATTTGAGAGTAAAACACTTAAGAATAACATGCTTTTAAATAATTTGAGCAATTTTGGTACGTAAAAATAATGTTTGAAAATTCTCGATATACGTGCCTTTAGCCGATGCCTAAATCTTTTGACATAAATAACCTAGAATATAAAATACCATCAACTTGATATTTTTATCCTAAGACAATGTCTAAAATGTGTCGGAAAACATCTTTGGGATGGGTTTGACCATTTTGACTTGATACCGGAAAATGTCGTCTTTGGGGGAGGATTCTAAGTGGAATCCTAAATCTAAGTTAATTTCACTTTTATTTTGACCAATTCCAAAACCTAGTGGAGCGAAAGCTATGACTCTGTCACAGCTCTATCTCTATTGTGTATCCTTTTCTTTAACATTGAGGACAATGTAAATTTTGATATGGGGGGGAGTTAGTTATGGTTAGCTTAAAACTTTAATCCTATTATTAGTTCGTCAAAAAAAATATCATCATGTTATCATTGTAGATGTTTAGTTTGCATGTAGTGTTTAAAGCATGTAGTTCATTCTATAATAGTATCTTGTTTTGTTTTACTTCTATAGTGCATTCTATTTAGTTGCATTACATATGAAGATCCTTAGTCTGTTGGTAGTTCAAGTTATTAGCCGTTGAGGAATCTTGTGCCCATAAAACACGACACGAGTCTTGCCATGAACACAAATTGCCATGTGTATTAGTAACTTTTGTTTCAAATATTTAAGGGGGACGTGTCACAAATTAGGTGTGCCTTTAAAGGAGCTGCCCTTAGGTCAAATTAAAAACTTTGAGTCTTCACCTTTGAGCTAAGAGTCGTAGTAGTATAAGTTTGGGGGTTAAACACTTGCAAATAAAAAAAAAAGAAAAAGAAAAAAGAAAAAAATATAGCTATAGTGTACAAGTACCAATTAAGTTGATTGTTAGTGGGGAAGTTGACTAGGTTCGGCTCTTTAATAACCCGAGTAAGTAAGTCTGAGGGGACTTTGTGCCTAGCAACCTTAAGTCTTTTATGGTCTGGGATTGCTGTCCTAACGCTCGCTAAATGGGTATTAGTGTATAAGTCTTTTGGGACCTCAACCATTTGATAAGTGCATATTTTTGCATATTTTTATTACCTATTTATTGCTTGAACTCGTATTTTAATAATTTATTTTGTTGCATTTCAGGAAATTCGTGAATAAATAAAGAAATGGTAAAATAAAGAGATAAATAGTAAGGAAGGGAAAAAGAGGAAGAAAAAGGACTTAAATGAAAAGAGGAAAAAGAATTAGGAGCTTGGTGGAAAAGGAATCTTGGAGAACATGTGGAAGGTGGAGATCATCCCAACACACTACTTAAGTTTATGGCCAAGATCAACTCTTCAAAGCTTAAGGGGGAAGGAAACAAATAGATGGCTAGGATTTCACCACCACACACCACAAATGTATGGTGGGGATTAACCCGACACCCACCTTAACCCTAATTCTTGTCCTATAAATACCCCCTCACCCCCTTGTATTTAGTAACTTAGATTTTAGGGTAGATTTAACTTCTTGTTTTTTTTAGTTTTAAATCTTGTAAACACTTTTTAATTTTAATGCAATTTTATTTCCTTTAATTTCTTGTCTTGTTCTCTCTTTTATTTTGCCTTGCTTTCGTTATTTTCGTAAATCTGTTTAGTGGACAAAGTAGCGAAATGCTATCCACACGAGGTCGATAGTAACGAAATTTTAATTTCTTGCTCTTAGTTTTAATTTGTAATTTTGCCCCTTTAAATTTCGATTTTATTGTGGGCCATTTTAATTCCAATTTCTCGTTTTAGTCTAATTTTTAATTTCGTAGTTAATTTCTTTATTATCGTATTTAGTTGATTTTAAAAATAAAAAAAAACACAAAAATAATAGTTTTAATAATATTTGGTAATTATTTTCTCTGTTTATTAGCTTTTAACTCGAACCCTTTTATTTCAACTCCCCTGTTTTATTTTCAAAACCCAGTAGTTTTTTATCTTGTTTACTCAATTCAGTTTCTCCACTCTAAAAAAAATCTCCTTTCCCCTGCTTCTTATTCTTCTTGTTTTATTTTCAAACCCCCTTCCCTTTTCCTTTTCATTTTTTTTATTCGCTGTTGTTTTGCTTTAAAGTTCGAATTCTTATGGCTGTTTGTTAGATGCTAGTTTTTTGGGTTCACTGAGTGCTGCTTTGTCTGACTGCAATTTACAGATTGTCTATTTTTCGAATCTCAATCGAGTTGTGATATTCGTTTCTTTTTGTTGAGTTTTGCATCTTCTTTGCTAGGTTTGATGAAGCGAGTTCTATTTCCGAGTTATGTTTCGAGTCTTTTATTCTGAATTTGCAGTTTGGCAGTTGAGTTTTTAATCGAGTACCGATTGTATCGATCTTCATTGCTGTTTGAGTTCTAAATCTTGCTGAGTTCATCGTTTGTAACATTGCGCTGTGTACTGCTGAGTTTCTTCGATTTCTTCATTTCACTGAGTTGGCGTTTGTTTTGCAATTTTCTGTGCTGTGTTCGCGTAATAATGATCTGTTTGTTCGAATTTGTTGATTTCCCGAGCTTGTAACTGAACTGGGTTTGTGAGTTTGATATGAGTGTTCGAGTTGCTACTTTCCCGAGTTGTTTTGCCGAGTCGAGTTCTGGTCACTCTGTTTTGCTGACTCGAATTTGGTAGTTGAATTTGCTGTGTGATTAATTCCTGTTTCATTAAAATTTGCTGCTTGTTACTGAGTTATACCGAGTTAATTTGTTTGTGTCCGAGTTTCTGGTAGCGATTTTCTGTCAAAGTATTTGTTATAATTAGAATGGATTTAATTCTAATGTTGGTGTGTTTCTTTTTGGGCTAGTCGAATTTACAAATGATTCATGTCAAATTTTTCGTTAAACTTTCTGTAAATAAATTTTGAATAAGATTTTAAAAAAAAATTTAGAATAAAATCAAATTTTAGAGTAATTTAAGAATTTTTAGAATAATTTAGAATTTAGATTTAATTCTAATTTGGATTTTTTTAAATTTATAGAATAAATCTAGAATAATTAAGTTTTTAGACTAATTTAGAATAATTAGATTTTCATTTAGTAATTAATTAGGGTAAAATCAAAATCCAAAATCCACTTGTCCTAGTTCGATTAAATTAAAAATTAAGGATCGCGAAAATATTAGTCTCTGCGGAACGAATCTAAATTTACTAAAATGAGATTGTACACTTGCAATCATATTTATTTTTATAAAATCAAGTTTTTGGCGCCGTTGCCGGGGACTAATTATTTTTCGCACCTTAGCTTTTAATTTTCGGATTAGCTCTTTTCTCACCCTTTTTCTTGTTTGCATTTTTTAGAGGAATTTGGAGGAAAATTCGGGAAACTTGGATTAAAGCGGAAGAATTTTCTCAGAATTTTGGAAGCTTTGCTTGGGTAAACCGTATCTCTCTCCTCTTTCGTTTTTTTATTTAGAAAAAAAAATTCACAAATATCACTAAAAAAATTAAAATCCAAAAAAAATTAGTTGTAATTACATAATTGTTGCATCATGCATTTAATCACTTAGGGCACATCATCTAGATTTTTATTTTCTTGTTTTTAATTTTTCGTACCATATAATTGTGGTGATCGCTGGAGGACCCCAAGGTACGTTAAACTCTTTCTTTTCTTTAGTTAGAGCACGTAGTTAAGCATCCGTGAATGTTTATAGTTTTTTTATACCTCTTTGTTTGTTGCATCATTTTGTAAATAAATCTTAAGGGCAAAACCTCTCAAAAGATAAGGGAAGGGATTTCATCACTCTTTCCTTAGCCCAAAAACAATAAATTCCTCATTTTGCATACCCTAGCCTTTAATAAAATTAATTAGACGTTTGCCCCTAGGAATTTCGCGCTCAATTAGGAAGGTACCTAAGAAACGAAGTAATCATTAATTATTCCGACTCTTTGGTGTCTAGGCAAGTGAAAGCTTACCTGGCCAATTAAGATTTGGTGTCTAGCCTGGTGTTTAGCCTCTTGGCAATGCTTGCACCTACCTGGCCAAATCGGTCCGAATAAATTCTGATTTACCGAGTTTTTGGTGGTCCTTGCAGTTAGGAGCAAGGTCTAGTTATTTTATTAAGGAACCCTAGGGTCAGAATATTTTTTCTTTTAATTTTTCACCCCTTTCTTTTTGTGTTTTTATTTTATTGCACTTATTTGCTACGTGTTTCCTTACATGGTTTATGCGAACTATTTGGATTAGGGATAATTCTTCTAGACTCGTGAGATCGTTTGAGATTTCTTCTTCTTCTGATTCCGAGTCTTTAGATAATTCCGAGCCATTAGTAAACATGACCATGTCTCTTAAGGACCGTTGCTACCCTACCCGTTCTGCCCAATCCTCGTGTATCACTCTTCCTCTCGTAAATGGTAATAATTTCGAAATCAAAGCTCAACATATTAGCATGTTACCCAAATTTACCGGGAGTGAAGGTGAGGACCCGTATCTTTTCATCCATGAATTCGAGGAGGTTTGTGCCTTACAACAGCTCCAACAGTTAACCGAGGACTCGATTAGGCTTAGGCTCATTAATCTCGCTCTTAAAGAAAATGCTAAAAAATGGTTGTATAGCCTACCGATTAATTCTATTTCCACGTGGGAGGGATTTGTGGTAATTTTTCTTAAGAAATATTTTCCAAACCATAAGACTACGAGAATTACAAACGAGATAAATCAATTTCATCAAAAGGAAAACGAGTCTTTTTGGAAATATTTTGATCGTTTTAAAAATCTTTTATCACAATGCCCCCACCACGGAATAGAAAAATGGAGACTTTGTAAGATTGTCTATGAGGTCCTAGATAGTCCAACAACCGCGTTGTTAGAGTCTATGTGCCAAGGTAAATTCATGGAGAAGGATGAGGACGAAGGGTGAGCATTTTTCGAGGAATTAGCCGAAAAGACCATGTTGTGGGAGTCTACTAGGGAACCTCATAAGTCCAACGAGTCGTCTAGTTCTTCTAGGGGCATGCATTCAATTGGAAACAATATTGCTACTGATGCAAAGTTAGCCACCCTTACTAGAAGACTCGAAGCCCAGAAACTAGTAAGGCCCCCTCAAATGTGTCTGTGTGCTCTAATTTTAATCAAGGTTTTTCGGACTTTCCCGGCTATGATCAAATTAATGCGGGGTTTCAACCAATCCCTAGGAATGATCCGGTTGCACCTACTTATAATCCCGGTTGGAGGAATCACCCGAATTTCTCGTGGAACCAAGGCCAAAACTACCAATCTCCGCCACCTTGTTTTCAACCTCCTTGTTTTCAAAAGCCCAATCAAAACTCGTACCCGATTCAAAATCAAGTTCCTTATCCAAACTCGATTCAAGCCCCGACTCAAGCACCCGCCCACCCTCCCGGCTTTCACGATTCGGATAAGAGAATAAATTCCTTGGAAAAGACTCTTGATGCGCTTTTGAAATCAACAACTGCTTTGGCTCAATCTCAATAAACCTTCATGCAAACCATGACTCAAGTTAGGCAACTTTTGAATGCTAGTACTCAAGCCATATCTAAGTTAGAGGTTCAAGTGAGTCAATTAGCCAATGCCATGTGTGAGCGAGAGAAGAACAAGTTCCCGAGTCAACCCGAGGTCAACCCTAAATTTCCTCTCAATCAAAGACCTCCCGAAAATGTCAATGCTATCATTTCTCTAAGGTTGGGAAACAAAGTTGATAATCAAGTTGGAGTCGAGTCCCCCGACGAAGAAGACGAGTCAAATGTTAAACCAAACCCTAAACTCAATCCTTCAAACCATCTTCCTAATCCCGAGCCTTTCGAATCATCTAGTCCCACACCTTCACCACTTGAACCCTCATCTTCAAAATCCACTCCCGAGTCATCAGAATCTTCTCATAAATCATCATCATCTAGCGAGCCTTCATCGACTCAATCACCACCTTCACCTAACGAATCTTCGATTGTTGTTCCACTTTCAAATTCCATTCCCGATTTTTCTAACGAACGAGTCTTTAAGCCTAAAGCTCCTTATCCTCAAAGACTCCTTTCAAACAAACAATCTCCTCAAATAGAAAAGATTTTGGAAGTGTTCAAACAAGTCGAGATCAACATTCCTCTTTTAGATGCCATTCAACAAATTCCCTCTTATGCCAAGTGTCTAAAAGATTTATGTTCTCACAAACGTTCCACCCACGTCCCTAAGAAAGCCTTTTTGACTTCTCATGTTAGTTTAATTCTTTCGAACCAAATTCCCGTTAAATATAAGGACCCCAGTTGTCCTACAATTTCATGTGTCATAGGCAATACTTTTGTGGACAAGGCGTTACTTGACTTAGGAGCGAGTGTGAATCTTCTTCCATTTTCGGTCTATCAAGCCCTAGGTTTAGGCGAACTTCAAAAGACGAACATGACAATTCAATTAGCCGATCGTTCTGTCAAAATGCCTAAGGGAATAATTGAGGATGTGCTAATTAAGGTTGGTGAATTCATCTTTCCGGTTGATTTTGTTGTCTCGAGACTCAACCCTTAACGAATCCTACGAACCAAATCCCGATCATTCTAGGACGACCTTTTCTTGCTACATCCAATGCCTTAATTAATTGTAAGGATGGTTCGATGAAACTCACTTTTGGTAATATGACAATTAACCTTAACATCTTTAATGTCGGAAAAGAACCCAATGAGCTTTATGAACAAATAATAGGGGTTAATCTTTTTGATGACATTATTAATTGGTCAAACCTTGAGGATAGTGAGATGGAGTCTCTTCTCAAAGAGGATTTCAAAGTCAACTCTGCGTCTAATCAAGAGTATATTGAGTCGTTAAGGGATATGACCTCGGAAGAGATGTTGAGAGAGTTGGATAACGTTTGTTCTAAGTGGGAGACACCACTCGAGGATGTTCGTGTTGAGGTCGTAGTTAAAACTCCCGTTGGTGAACCACCTACATTTGATGAGTTGTTAGGAGACTTGAATCACATTTGTTCTAAATGGAAAGCTAAATCTGATAATGACCATGTCACACCTAGCACCATTGTTAAGAGTCCCGTGGGAACACCTCCTACATTTGACTCAACTTTGTATCTTCCCGAGTTTGATCAACAGCCTTTAGGGAAAGATGAACCATTATCTTTTGTCATTCCTAGTGATTCAACCCCTAACCAAACTTTCATTATTTCTAATTTGCTTAAACAAAATAAGGAAGCCTTAAGTTGGTTTAGGGAGAACATTAGTGACACTTGTTCTCTAAGGTTGACTGATTCCATGTTACTTGAGAAAATATTTTCTAATCAAAATTTTCAATAATGTCTTGATATTTTCTCAAAAATTCACCCAAATTTTCCTACCGGTATCGGCTAATTCGGTTTTATTCCTTTGCCTCCCCTCGTGAAATTCAGGTATGGGGGAGGAGTAGTGTGCGTGAGTAGTGTTAATTAGTTGTTTTTCATTTTCATTCGTTTCCGTCATCCCTTATTAGGTATTACCTCGTTCTCCTTTACTCATTTCTCTTGCATTTGCATACACTGAGGACAATGCATGATTTAGGTATGGGGGAGAGTTTTTAGTGTAAATAAAAAAATCAGAAAATCCAAAAAAATTAAAAAATGAAAAAAATCACAAAAAGAGTTGTAGAATTGTAAATAGTAGCATTCTTATTCTAGTCTTGTTAATTGATTGCTAGTTCCTTGATGCATCCTTACATGCTATGATAATCTTGTGATCCTTTAGCTTTTGATTGAGAAGTGATTTGCTAAGTTCTTGTCCACACACTTACACTAGCAAGGTGAAACTAGTAGACTTATTTGATTTGTGCAAGAAATTAGAAGGTCATGATTAGGTGTAAGATGATTTGGTTTTCATGCTTTGAGTACAAGTCGGTGCATTGAGGATACCTTTACTTGAGATTAATTATGTTCTACCACACCAAGTGAGTTTTAAGCCTATATGCACATCTTTTGCATTTATATTCGTTTGCTTGAGTGTCCACTTGTCATTTGCATTGCTAGAACTTGTTTGAGTTCTTTCTTGAAACACATGACATTGATTGATGATAAGATGATAAAGGCATTAGGAATAACCCATATTTCCCATAATAGCCACACCATTCTTATGTGATCAATTAGTTACCCCTTTGAGCTTAATCAAATTCTTTCGGTGACACACCACATTACTCGCCTAAGACCTTTTTCTTGTACAGCTTTACGTATACTTGATCCTAATTTGTCAAAGGCTAGTAGAAACTTGAGGGAGTAATAAGGTGTGTGAAATAGGTTTACTTTTGTTCATAACTTTTGAGGAAATATATGTTGGCTACCTTGATAGTCGATTTTCAAGTTAAATCTAAAGGAGGATTATGGTTTCTTATAGCTCTTATTAAAAAAAACAAAAAGAAGAAAAAAAAAATTATGAGAGCATACTTATGTTTTTGTAATTCTCCTTTATTCGACTAGTCAAGGCTTTTTGTTGAAAGTAGAAAAATAATTGTGTGGGGAGGAAATTTGGTGTTGTGCATGATTTCCATGGTGACTACTAGCTTTTGACACTTCACCTTGTTTTGGCCTTTCTTGACATACCCTGTCCCTAGCCCCATTACAACCCAAATAAAGACCTTTTGATTGTCGTCATTGATGTATGTTGTGTTTAAGTTAGAATGACACCAAATGTCAAACATGCTTTTGATTTTGCTGGAATTGCGTGATACACTTACCCTTGTTCTTGAGTGAATGTTCTTTTGTGAGTGAAATGTGAGGTATTGCTTGTTTTGCATATGAGATCTCAAGTTTTGACTCTAAGGTGTGCTCTTGTAGACTTAGCATGGTTTCCAATAATTTTTGCACTTGACATGAACTTGTAATCACTCGTGCATGCTTCTTTAAGTAGACTATGTGAATCCTTGCACTTTCCACACCAAGACTTTGCAAATTCATTTTGATTCTTAAGTTGATGTATCATGAGAGGACATGTATGTGTGGTGTTGCATTGCCATGTAATCTTATATACAAACTAGATGGATTTTGTGGGTACATTACTATAGGCCCTCACGAGACCTCACTCGTCCACTAGGGCTGCCTAGGGGTTTAAAGGGCTTGTTGCATATGCCAAATGCAACCGTCACACCTACGAAAAGGAGTATATGAGTTTTTATCTAGATTTTCTTTTTGTTTTACTCGAGGACGAGCAAAAGATAGGTATGGGGGCATTTGATAAGTGTATTTTTTTGCATATTTTTATTACCTATTTATTGTTTGAACTCGTATTTTAATAATTTATTTTGTTGCATTTCAGGAAATTCTTGAATAAATTAAGAAATGGCAAAATAAAGAAATAAAGAGCAAGGAAGGGAAAAAGAGGAAGAAAAAGGTCTTAAATGAAAAGAGGAAAAAGAATTAGGAGCTTGGTGGAAAAGGAATCCTGGAGGACATGTGGAAGGTGGAGATCATCCCAACACACTACATAAGTGTAAGGCCAAGATCAACTCTTCAAAGCTTAAGGGGGAAGGAAACAAATAGATGTCTAGGATTTCACCATCACACACCACAAATGTATGGTGGGGATTTACCCAACACCCCCCTTAACCCTAATTCTTGTCCTATAAACACCCCCTCACCCCCCTTGTATTTAGTAACTTAGATTTTAGGGTAGATTTAATTTATTTTTTTTAGTTTTAAATCTTGTAAACACTTTTTAATTTTAATGCAATTTCATTTCCTTTAATTTCTTGTCTTGTTCTCTCTTTTATTTTGCCCTGCTTTCGTTATTTTCGTAAATCCGATCAGTGGACAAAGTAGCGAAATGCTATCCACGCGAGGTCGAAAGTAACGAAATTTTAATTTCTTGCTCATAGTTTTAATTCGTTATTTTGCCCCTTTAAATTTCGATTTTATTATGGGCCATTTTAATTCCAAATTCTCGTTTTAGTGTAATTTTTAATTTCGTAGTTAATTTCTTTATTATCGTATTTAGTTGATTTTAAAAATAAAAAAACACAAAAAACACAAAAATAATAGTTTTAATAATATTTGGTAATTATTTTCTCTGTTTATTAGCTTTTAACTAGAACCCTTTTATTTCAACTCCCCTGTTTTATTTTCAAAACCCATCAGTTTTTTTTCTTGTTTACTCAATTCAGTTTCTCCACTCTAAACAAACATCTCCTTTCCCCTGCTTCTTATTCTTCTTGTTTTATTTCCGAACCCCCCCCTTCCCTTTTCCTTTTCATTTTTTTTATTCGCTGTTGTTTTGCGTTAAAGTTCGAATTCTTATGGCTGTTTGTTAGCTGCTAGTTTTTTGGGTTCACTGAGTGCTGCTTTGTCTGACTGCAATTTACAAATTATCTATTTTTCGAGTCTCAATCGAGTTGTGATATTCGTTTATTTTTGCTGAGTTTTGCATCTTCTTTGCTGGGTTTGATGAAGCGAGTTCTGTTTCCGAGTTATGTTTCGAGTCTTTTATTCTGAATTTGCAGTTTGGGTGTTGAGTTTTTAATCGAGTACCGATTGTATCGATCTTCATTGTTGTTTGAGTTCCGTTCTTTGAGTTCTAAATCTTGCTGAGTTCATCGTTTGTAACATTGCGCTGTGTACTGCTGAGTTTATTCGATTTCTTCATTTCACTGAGTTGGCGTTTGTTTTGTAATTTTTTGTGCTGTGTTCGCGTAATAATGATCTGTTTGTTCGAATTTGTTGATTTCCCGAGCTTGTAACTGAACTGGGTTTGTGAGTTTGATATGAGTGTTCGAGTTGCTACTTTCCCGAGTTGTTTTGCCGAGTCGAGTTCTAGTCACTCTGTTTTGCTGACTCGGATTTGGTAGTTGAATTTGCTGTGTGATTAATTCCTGTTTCATTAAAATTTGCTGCTTGTTACTGAGTTATACCGAGTTAATTTGTTTGTGTCCGATTTTCTGGTAGCGAGTTTCTGTCAAAGTATTTGTTATAATTAGAATGGCTTTAATTCTAATGTTGGTGTGTTTCTTTTTGGGCTAGTCGAATTTACAAATGATTCAAGTCAAATTTTTCGTTAAACTTTCTGTAAATAAATTTTGAATTAGATTTAAAAAAAAAAATTAGAATAAAATCAAATTTTAGAGTAATTTAAGAATTTTTAGAATAATTTAGAATTTAGATTTAATTCGAATTTGGATTTTTTTTTAAATTTATAGAATAAATCTAGAATAATTAAATTTTTAGACTAATTTCGAATAATTAAATTTTCATTTAGTAATTAATTAGGGTAAAATAAAAATCCAAAATCCACTTGTCCTAGTTCGATTAAATTAAAAATTAAGGATCGCGAAAATATTAGTCTCTGCGGAACGAATATAAATTTACTAAAACGAGATTGTACACTTGCAATCATATTTATTTCTATCACATCACCATTGCATGGTCAATCTAACCACTAGCAGTAGAAATGGGGTTCTTTGGTTGGTGGAGCCCTATGGACTCCGTGACTCACTTGCACTGAGGAGCGTTGGACTTAGGCCGAACAAATAAACACCAAGGGTGACGAGCTCATACCAATAGTTAGTATGTGAATAAAATAAAAGTGAGTGTAGGTTTTTCTTTGTTCTCGATGACGATCTTGGTTATGATATGGGGGAATTTGATAACACATTTTTATTGTACATTTTTATTGAATTATTGAATAAATTGGTACATTATTTTTTCCATTTTATGCTTTTATCTTGATTGTGCATGTATTACGAAATTATTTACGATTTGTTCAAATATTGGGATATAATGCATTAAAGTCAAGATATCAAGTCACAGTGTCACGAGTCAACAAGATCATTGTAAATCAAGCAAGATATCATCTCGAATGGGAATGCTGAGCAAGCACTTTATCATGAAGATTATAGTAATTACATAAATAACAAATCTTTGTAATTAATGCTCCTTTGTAAAGTTTTAGTATAAATAAGCCCCTTAGGCTTATTGTATAGACATATCTAGATTTACTTCATCTCGTTCTCTAGCAAAAAACTCTCCTCCTTGTATTCAAGTTATCGTTCAATACAAAGTCAAGCTTTTCTTCAATTTCTGGTATGCGTTCTTCAATTTATATCGTTATTGCTTTGATCATGCTTGGTTAAGAGCCCTTTTCAAGGGACAGATGTAGTTTGTCGCAATAATATGATTTTTGTGGTGTATGTGCTTTAAATGACATATTTGTTTTGCTAGTCATTTTCAATATCATGTTTATGTGAGTATTTTCATGCGAACCACACAAGTAGAGTTGGGAGTTCGTATAGTTAGGATCCATAAAGTTTTGAGAATTGACTTGATTGGTAAGATCGATACAAAGTGGTTTAAAAAACTTTAAATTATATTTGATTCGAAATCATTGGTTGTTTTTATTTCGAATACTTATGTGTTTATTGTTAGTGGAGATCAATTTTTATGCTACACCATAATTTTCGTGTTTGGAAATCCGTTCCTTAA
Organism: Saposhnikovia divaricata; assembly: GCA_036435485.1. Lineage (NCBI taxonomy): Eukaryota > Viridiplantae > Streptophyta > Magnoliopsida > Apiales > Apiaceae > Saposhnikovia > Saposhnikovia divaricata. Next base: position 152,753,522 of record CM071594.1, read on the forward strand.
TTATTTTTGTAAATGATTTTTTTAAGTGCTTGTTAATTGCTTTTGTTAGTTTATAAATTAAAAACTTTACTCGCGTTCTTTGTGAATCCATCCGTACTTAACTCCGTACTCACATACGTCCATGCACTTGCGGTATTTTATTACTTAAAGATTTTTCCTCAACAATTAAAAAAATAAAAACAAAAGTACAAGATTTCACAAGTTGTAAATTTTGGTTTTAAAAAAGTCGCAATTTCATTTATATTGTATAGGAATAAACCCAATTTTGACACATTTTTGAAAGAGTGTTTTTGAGTATATCAACTGAATGATTTCATAGTAGAACTATATACTTGCACGCTTCAAAGCCAGTTGCTTGATTAATTTAAATTTTAAAGAGATGTGTGTAATGTACATATTGCTAGATTGAGATGGGAAGATAGAAAACAAATCGAATCAGTTAATTGTCTTGATACAACTGGAAAGCCATAGACTAAAATTCCTTTGCCACTCGGTATAACTTTGATATAAAAAAGGAAATTCCTTTGGAAATATGCTTGCATCAAATGAGAAAACTTGCTAACTTCGGTTCTTTTTCCACATTGATGAAATATACTATCTGGGTGGACGAATTCAACGAAAGAAAAAGAAAATCCGACCGATACAACAATACAGATGCAAAAATAGTTTATATTCATGTCTTGCAAAAATTTGTGATTCTTCAAAATATGACTATCATATAAGAGCATCTCCAACCATTACCATCTGTTAGCTAAAAAATCTAGGTGCCACTTTGATATACATATTAGTTAAAAAATATAGCCCTCCAACCATCAAAGCTGTTAGCAATAATTATAGATATCCTCCATCTGGTCTTCTATATTTGTTGAGTTGTAGTCATTAGCTAAATCATCCATGTCAGCTTTATGCCATATTTAAACTAAGCCTACACATTAATACATACCATTTAAATCAATTCCTACCCATCCATTACAAAATATATACTGTTTTTAAATTATAGCTAATCATTATAGCTAATACCGTTGGAGCACAACCCCTTACAGATTCAATAAATTTTACATAATCATTATTTTATATTATTTTAGCTAAGCATTTTAGCTACTCCCCTTGGAGATGCTCTAAGAACCTAGCCAAAAGAATAAAGGGTACGAACCTTAAAGTTTTGATACACTATAGTGATAAACAAAGAATTTTACAAACATGTCCCGTATTAACAGAAGTACATGAACCAGGTAAAGGAATAGTACTATCTTAGACCATCAACATGCACATCCTCCTGACTCTGTTTGAGACTGCGATGCATTTGATGTTGACTTAAGATTGACATCGACCGTATCTTCTTGCTTTGTGGAAGATAACGTTTCCATTCCTGGTAACGCTACAGCAATCTTGCGGAACAGAGCCTGTATAGATTACCCAGCAATTAGGTGCAAATTTAGACCAAGAGAAGTACTAAAAGTATTAATAATGAGCCAATGACTAGCTCATAAACTTGAGCTTCAGCCAACAGATAAAAAAGCATAAAGATTTAGTTATTTACAAATTATTGTTTCTGCTCCGAACATCCTTACAACATTCACCGCAATCAAATATGTGATGTAAATAGAAGACAGCTACATTCTATAACCAAACACTCCCACCTCCTTCACAAGACAAAATTTACCAATTAAAAGCATCTTGTAGATAACAAGACAAATGACAGTTCCACCTAAGAGTATCAGATGATGTTGTATCAATTTTGAAATCAAAAAAGACTGATTTTAAAATTCAAGATTAATATGTTTTGAAGAGATGAATATTTGGTTTTTAGACTAGGAACATTTGAATGTACCAATCCATAGTCCAATCATGTTATCTAAGAAAAGGTACCTGACCAGAAGAGCTGGGAACTTTGAATGTACCATTCTATAATTAGGTCACATTTTACCTTTAGACTAAATCCTGCTTTGCCACTAGTTTCAATGACCTAACGTTAATTTCATGAGTTTTTGCTTCTGCTTCCTCTATAGACACTTGCCTGTAGAGAATAACACCATCAATTGAGTTTAATATGATAGAAGAACATTTACAGCCAGTTACCGATATACTGTAGTTAAGCCCTTCATAGTCCGAAGCACAAATATGCAAACTGGAAGATACATTTAAACATGTCAGTAGGTCCGTATAGATGCCTCCCTTGTTTCAGTTGTTTACTTCGGCAAGTCGAAATTACCTGTAACTTACTTTCCCGTATTTATTTCAAGGAAAAAACAAATTATTGGTTTAATTTACAGATGTGTAACTTAAGCTTTTATAGCTGGTTTTGTTTGGTTCACTTCCCATCTTCCTAGAAAGTTGGATTAAACTCAATGCTATCTTGCTCATACTAAAAGATACTTTCTTAAGAAGAGTTTAATACTAGCTCATGCAAAGGCAACCAATAAATAATATATATATAGGCCATATATATATATATGAGGTTTGGTCCACAACCATCGTTGGTTGGAATAGCCACCAGTACTGCCGCAACTCTTCATTGCTGCAGTAGTAAAAATAGCACTACCGCAACCCTTCATTGTGGCAACATTTATTTGTTGTTTAATTAAAAAAACATAGCATAAGTTTGGATTCGAACTCTTGACCTTTTACAAATTATACAAAATTTTTGCCACTCCACCAACTTGTACTCTAGTAATTCAAACAAAATTACCTTATATATTATTTAAAATTATTAATTTGATATATATTTATTTATAAAATTAATAAAAAATAGTAATTAAAACCATTCGTTTGGATTCGAACTCTTGACCTTTTCCAAATGAAACAAATATTTTGCCACACCACCAACTTGTACTCTTGTAATTTAAGAAAAATTATCTTACATATTATTTTACATTATTAATTTGATATATATTTATTTATAAAATTAATAAAAACTAATAAATTAAAACAAACCTTTTCCATTCTTTTGGATTAGAATTCTTGACCTTTTCCAAATAAAACAAACATTTTGCCACTCCATCAACTTGTACTCTTGGAAGTTTAAGCAACATTATCTTACATATTATTTTACATTATTGTAATTTGATATATATTTATAAAATTAATAAAAAAATAGTAAATTAATAGATAATAACATATAAAAATGTGTATAGACGAGTTAATGAACATGGGAATGACTTCCAACCATGACACATTTAAACTATTAGTTAATTAATTTTTTAAAACAAATTTAGGAAAAAAATATTATGTAAAGTAAAAATTTGAAAAGAATGATAATATATATTATTATATTTTTAAAAATGAAAAAAAATAGCATACAACAGTAATGTAAGTTAAAATGAATGAAAGCATTAAGAAAAAAGTTATATTGAATATTTTAAATAGAAAAAATAACAAAAAATGTTACCATACTGATTTATTTTTCAACAGTTAGCTAAGATTAAAGATGTACATGTCAATCAATCATTATTTAAACTACATATCATGTAAAAAGTATACATAATACATTATTAAAGATACTTTAAAGTTAAAATTAATATAGTTTATTATTTGGATGCATATTTAAAGATTTAAAAATAAAATAAAAGAAAAAATCTTAAATTCCTGCCGCAAGGGCTCTTTGTGGCAGTATTTACTGCCACAATGTGTAGTTGCGGCTTAGACAAATTTTTCAACATTAATTACGGTTGGTGGTTGGTATTAAATGAACCACCTGCAGCAATGTTTCATTGCTGCAGTTCACATTTAATACTCCCTGCCGCAATGAAATAATGCGGCAGGCGTAAAATCTGTCTCCTTTAAGGTTACAGAATTTTTCATCTTCACTTTCCTTTTTTCAAACAGCAGAAAACACCTACGAATTTTAAGGGTTTGGAGCTCAAAAATTCATCCAAAATTAAGGTTAGTGCTCTATTCAATGGCTTCATTTTTATTTAGCTCCTCTAGTTCATCTAGTGAACGTAATGGTGATGATTATGTTACGCCACCCATTAAAAAAATATGTTTCTCGTAAATTATTCGTTGATGATGTAGATATTGATAATTATTATAGTGTTCATAAACGTAGAGTGAATTATAGAGTGAATTATAAAGATAAAATGAATGTTGATGATGTTGGTGGGGAAAAAAATGATGATGGAAAGGGTAAAAACAAGATAATTATTAGTGATGGTGATGATGAAAAAGATGAAAAATTTGGGATGGGAAAAAATGATGATGAAGGAGATGAGGATATTAGGATGGGAAAAATTGATGATGAGGAGGATATTAGGATGGGAAAAATTGATGATGATGAAGATATTAGGATGGGAAAAATTGATAATGATGAGGATATTAGGATGGAAAAAAATGATGATGATGAGGATATTTGAAACGAAAATTGTGAGTTTACATTTGTGGATGTTAATAAGGTTGTGCCTTGTGTTGGAATGATTTTCAATACATTAGATGAGGCAGAAAGTTTTTATAGAAATTATGGTCGAAATGTCGGATTCGAGATAATAATCAGGAATACTCAGAGACATCAACGGAGTCATGATCCATCTTCCAGTATGTTTATTTGTAAGAAGGGTGGAAGAATAGCACCGAAATCGGATTATCGTGATAAAGGAAAACGACGCATTAGGGATGTAGATCCACGAACGAATTGTCGTGCTCGAATGTACGTATGTCATCTAGTGAATGTTAACAAATGGAAGGTAACTTTGGTTGATTTGAAACACAATCATGCCATGGTAACACCGGATAAGAGACAATTTTTTCAAACATCGCGCAACATCGATCCGATCACCCGATCATTGATTGAGTTGTTTAACAAATCAGGGATTGAGACGAGTAAAGTGATGAAATATCTTGGTGAGACATGTGGAGGCATTGAAAATTTAAGGTTTTCTAATCAAGATGTATGCAATGTCATACGGGATATTCAGCACCGAGTGTTTGATTCTGGTGATGTGGAGTGTGGCTTGGTCTTGTTACGAAAATTACAACAAGAAAATGTATTTGGTAATTTCTTCTATCGAGTGGATGTGGATAACGAGAATCGTGTTAAAGGTTTGGTGTGGGTTGATCCTCGATGCATGTACGCTTATAAGAATTTTGGTGATGTGGTGACGTTCGACTCAACTTATCGAACGAATAGGTATTATATGCCTTTCATACCTATTACAGGGTTGAACCACCATTACCAAAATATTTTGTTTGGATTTGCACTCATGAGAGATGAGACTGAGACATCTTATAAATGGGTTTTAGAAACTAGGTTGGAAGCCGTTGACAACAAACCTCCCACTACAATAATTATCGATCAAGACATTGCTTTGGGAAATGCTATTTCCACAGTTATGCCCGAAACAAAACACTTATATTGTACATGGCATATAAGTAGTAAATTTCCCGAGAAGTTATCTAGTTTGTACACCAAATATTTGGAATTCAAAACGGATTTTAATGCATGTGTGTACAAGTCGTTGTCACCCAAGGAATTTGAAGGTAGATAGGAGGAATTGGTCGATAAGTACAACCTTGAGGATCGTGTTTGGTTAAGTGAAATGTATCGCATTAGACATCAATGGATTGGTGTTTACACAAAATCGCATTTTACCGCCGGTATGACCACTACCTCTAGAAGCGAATCAATGAATGCATTTTTTGATGAATATGTGCAAGCATCTACCGGTTTGAAAGAATTCATTGAGAATTCCAAAAAGGCTTTGGAGGCACAATATCTTAGAGAGGTTAAAGGTGACTACGAGAGCGAAGAAAGGGAAAGGAGACTAGTATTGCAATCATCCTTGGAAATTCATGCATCCGAAATTTGCACGAAAGAGATGTTTAGGCATTTTCAAAAGGAGCTTCTAAAAAGTACATCTTATGTCGTGAAGAAAGCTAAAGGTGGATGTTATTTATTTAAAATATACTTGGTTGAGAAGTCTATCGAGCCAGAGGATCGTAGAAGAAGCTATCAGTTGACGGTCCATATTGATGGAAAGATTGAATGTGTTTGTAGGCAATTTGAACATTCCGGGATGATTTGTAAACACATGATCCGTTACCTAGACAAGAAACAAAAAATACGATTACCAAATGATTACATCAAGTCTAGGTGGACAAAAAATGGCAAAAAAATTGCCGGACCTCTAACTTATACCCCTCCCGTTCTTGGTAATGTTGGTGCATCACAAGCATCAATGTATAGTGCATTGTGCAAATCATTTCAAAGTTTAGGCGCTATTGGTAGTTTTTCCGTCCCACATTTCAATTACGTGATGAACGTGATTGAGCGAGAGAAGTGTCACGTGGAAAATTCTTTTCCACAAGAGGATAAGACCGAAAAAATGGACGAGGCGTTTCATCAAGATGATTAGGATCATGATCCGATATTTGATCCTCCAATGTCACAAACTAAGGGACGAAAGAAAATGCCAAGATATAAAAGTGGTATTGAAACGTCAACTTCAACAACCAAGCAACGAAAGTGCGGAAAATGTGGGTTGGTAGGAGCAAACCATGATAGAAGAAATTGTCCTAAAAGTTAGTTTCAATATCCATATCATTTGCGCGAGAGGGTCTATCAAAACCAGGTCTGGTAAATCCAACACCTCTCCACTCGGTGTTGATCCGATCATAACGACCAAAAAACTTAGTGATGATATCAAAGAACCAGTCGGGGGGATCACGACGGTAAATGGCATGTAATGTCCTCATTCCACAATCCAGCTGCATTGAAGTATTTAGATGCAAGAATTAGAGAAATAAAGGTCTAAAGTGCAAAAGTATAGAAATAAAGGTCTAAAATGCATAATTATAGAAATAAATGTCTAAAATGCATGAATTGGAGAAATAAAGGTCTAAAATGCAAGAATTAGAGAAATAAAGGTCTAAAATGCATACCACATCAGCCATGTCCTGCTGGGGATACCAGTCACGAGGCACAATCTTAGCACCATGCTCAGCCATAAATGGAGCAATCCTTAGCTTACTGACGTGCCTGTACCAATACATGTACTCCTCTATAGACACGTAATTGCCCTCCTCGATAATAGGTATCATGCCATCATTAAAAGCATCCCAGTTCTCAATATAATTTGCCAACAACACTGTATGATTATCCTGCACCCAACGAGATGATCTCTCCGTCCGTAGTAAAGTCATGTCAACCGGATCCTGTGGGATATGCTGTAGAACACCAAACTGTCTCAAGACTCTATCTGGCATGATATACTCAACAATATCAAAAGAAATGAGAGGGACACGATCGAGAGCCATATAGTTAGCATCCATCAAATCGATATTATAATCCATAAAGACATCCTGAATGTCATAAAATCTCTGATAAGGCTGCCATGTCAGCCAACTAAGCTGAAAGCCGTCAAAGTCCCCCCGATAAAGACCTGTATGGTGGTGGGGGTTAACCCTCCTCTCATCTACCGGCTCAGTCCATGCCAATGCCCTCGGCCAAACAAAATCCTGATGAGGTGCTAGCTGCGGTGCCCCAGGTAACAACCTCTCGTAGGACCAAAGCTGCAAAAGCATGGTGCACTCATTCATAGCAGTGGCAATCGTCTGAGCAGCCTTGGTCAAACCCCTGAACAAATAACTCAAAACCGCAGCTCCCCATGCATACCCCTTAATCTTATGCGCATTCTGGATTAACTGTAAATACCTGCAAAAATTCAGGAAATGCAAATTAAGGTAAGAATTCAAGAATTGGAGAAATTAAGGATGAACATGGAAGACATGTGAAATTTAAGGCATAAAATGCAAGAATAAGATAAATTTAAGCATAAATTGCAAGAAATATATTATCTTACTAAATTGCCTAAATATGATAAGAAATAAGGTAAAATATGCATGGACTAGAGAGAGAAATGAAGTTAAGAAGTACCTAGGATGCACGACGTCTCTGATCGATGAAGGAAACAACACACCCCCAGTGATGTAAAAAAGATATGCCCGGGTGTACACAAGGTTATCATGCTCGATAAACTCGGGAGAAGGATTCTCCGGTTTCTTTTTATAGATTTCCCTCAACCTATGAAGCTTCACCCCACCTAAATTGCAAAGAAATGAAAATTTAATGTATAACATGCAAGAATTAAGCAAATTAACGACAAAAATGCAAGAAATTAGAATTTATGGGCTAAAATGCAACAACTAGATAATTATCTTCCTAAATTGCAAATAAATGAAAATTTGAGGTGTAACATGCAAGAATTAAAAAAATTAAGGACTAAAATGCAAGAAATTAGAATTTATGGACTAAAATGCAATAACTAGATAGTTATCTTCCTAAATTGTAAAGAAATGAAAACTTAGGGTATAACATGCAAGAATTAAACAAATTAAGGGCTAAAATGCAAGAAATTAGAATTTATGGGCTAAAATGCAATAACTAGATAATTATCGTCCTAAATTGCAAAGAAATGAAAATTTAATGTATAACATGCAAGAATTAAACAAATTAAGGACTAAAATGCAAGAAATTAGAATTTATGGGCTAAAATGCAATAACTAGATAGTTATCTTCCTAAATTGCAAAGAAATGAAAATTTAAGGTGTAACATGCAAGAATTAAACAAATTAAGGACTAAAATGCAAGAAATTAGAATTTATGGACTAAAATGCAATAACTAGATAGTTATCTTCCTAAATTGCGAAGAAATGAAAATTTAAGGTATAACATGCAAGAATTAAACAAATTAAATACTAAAATGCAAGAAATTAGAATTTATGGGCTAAAATGCAAACCTTTTTTGTACATATTTTTGTGCTCGGTCTCAGTCAACCTCAAATCATGCCACCGTCTCATCCAATATGGAAGCAGTGTGGAAAGCTCCGTATGAGTAACAACACGACCACGAACAAGCAAACCCAATATCATGTAAACATCCTCTAGAGTGATGATCAATTTACCAAATGGGAAATGAAAGGTGTTGGTCTCTTGCCTAAACCTCTCCACCAACGCCGTGATCAATCGGATGTCGTTATGGGGAATCGGGCGTGGGTTGGTAAACGCTCGAAAACCCCAGTCTGACAGCAAACTAACCTGGGTCTCATCAAATACCCATTCGTCGTGGTTGGCTGTCAACTGGCGGACATCCAACTTCTCCCGATCACCCCCTGCCATATGTGACTGCTAATATGATCATCCTGCATGGTTAAGAGGGACCTATCGAGAGGCCCGCACTGCATATCCATAGTATCTGTAATGTGCAAAATCAAAGAAATAAGACACATTTCATAAACATGTACCAAAATTGGTTAAAATTTATATATATATATATATATATATATATATATATATATATATATATATATATATATATATATATATATATATATATATATATCATGTACAAAATATCAATACAAGTCACTTTTAAAAATAAAATTAATAAAGTATAAGTTCTTGTTTGACCTTATTTTATTATGAGTCTAAAAAAATTTCCAAAAAGTGAGTTGTCATATTTTGATTTGTTAAATTCACATAAATGTAATGAATCACGTATGTGTTAATAAGAATTCCACTAATAGGAAAGTTCCATATGTCATTTGGGAACTATTTTGGTACCCCTAGAACTACTCTTTTATTATCTTTACTTATATAAGATTTAGTAATAACATAATCAAACTTTTAATTTTGTTTGACATGCACACATTTTTATATTTTATACAAAAATAATCTAGTAACATAACAGGTAAACTGAAATATATTTAATTATTTATAAGATGCATAAGTAAGTAGCAAACATATGACAAAATTATAAAAATCACACACACACACACATATATATAATTTACTAGTATTATATTATTATGAATTAAATATTAATGCAAGTAAAACTTTGTAATTCATTAAATTAAATCCTTATATATATAATAAGCGTGAGGAGGATCTTATCCAAATTTTTTGTAGTACGGTGGTTTACCAAAATAGTAAAGACCATTAGATCTTCAAATGAATGCATGTGAACCGTTGGATCTAGTATTAAAAGCTTTATTTGATTGATAGTAGAATTATATTTAAATACAAAAAATTAAAGTTAATAATCTAAATCGAATATAATTAGGTTTTATAAATTGAATAGAATTTGATCTAATATTAGAAAGTAAGTTTATTTGATTGATAATAGGATTATATTCACGAAAAAAAAAAATTAATAATCTAAACCAAATATAAGTAGGTTTTCTAAATTGAATAGAATTCTCAATGTAAAAATTCGTAACTTTCTTTTCTCTTCAATTTTCGAGTTCTTTCAGTTGGATAATAATTGTTAAATCACCACTAAATTAAAGACGATTTCTTGAGTTTTGCATGACCTGTAAAATCGTCTAAATCTGATTTTTAGAACTTAAAATAGAGCAAAAATAATAAATTGACCATGTGAACTCTAATAAATAATTATTTTTTATATTTTTATACCCAAATTTAATTTTTTGTTTCTTTAAGTATTTTAAATGTAAGAGATTTTGATTTTCTTCAATAAAATATTAAAATTTATCAGATAAAAATAAAATTCGGTATAAATTATTTTTAACAAATTTATATATTAAGAGAACTTTGTTTAATAATAGAATTTATATAATTATAAATATTAAAAAAGAGTCGTGCAATGCACGGGTTATAAACTAGTATAGGTAATAAAGATAGTTATTCTTTAAATAAGTAGGCTTATATGCCTTACAAATGAGTCTCTGTTCTTATAAATCTTGGAGTGACCGAGAATCGAACCCAGGATCTTGGACGACAAAAGATAAACTCCTATCATTTGAGCTTCCAATTTTCATTTCTTAAATTTATTACTACTAATAATAACATTTGTTGATAAAAACGAAAATACTTATTTAAAAAAGGAGTTTGAGTGTTTGACTTTGTGTTCTCGGGACCATGCATGTATTTATATTGCGTTATGAACTTTATTGTTCAAAATTTTCAACAAACTTTATTGTTCATAATTTTCAGCAATGAAAGGAAATATTACTGATGTGGAACGAAAATAAAGAATTAAAATATATGTTTATTATTAGTTAATACTTGTCTAGTGTAGAGATAAATGATGTATTAATCTTAATGTTTTATATGTGGGGCTAGGAGTTTATTATTTTAGTAGTTTATTTATAATAAAGCCCATTTGTTTACGGGCCTTAGGTCCATTAGATTTAGTACTAGGGTTTAAGTTTTCTATATAAGTGATGTGATCCCCCACATATTACTTACGCTTTGATTATACATTTTTCTTAGGAATACTGTTGAATAAATATTCTTGGGATCATATAATTCTCTGCGTTTTATTGCTGTTAATATTCTGTCCTGCATCAAATTGGTATCAAAGCCAAAATCTTGGTTTTTGCTGTTAAAATCGTTACTGTTCATCACGTTTACTGTTCATCGTGCCCTAATCAGCCCCCCACCACCGATCAACCACCAATCCACAGCCACCATACCAACACCGCTGCCCTCGTAATCCTCAATTACCTAAACCCTAACTCATCCCAAGCCCGTCACAAACACAAGTACAACCAGACTCCCAAATCAAGTCCATTGGACCCTAATAATCCGACAATACAACCCAGTCCGCTATTTGGTATTATTTAGCAGTTAGCAAATCCAATCAGCACGAAAGGAAGAAGCAGTAGATCTGGGAAGAAAATTTTCTATATAGGGCTGCTGTATTGGATAATAAAGTGGTAACCCTAATCTCACTCATCATATATTCTGTGAAACTGCCGTTTGGTATCTTAAACTTTCTGAAAATTGTAAACTAGTCCCTAGAGTAGCAGAAAAGTTTGAATTAGCCCCTGAAGCTTCCAGAAATCATAATCAAGTCCCTGAAGCTTCCAGGAATTGCATAAAAGTCCCTGGGCTTTCTAGACATTGTCAGATTTGTCCCTTAGCTTTAGAATTTTCATTGTCCAGTCCCTATAACTTCTAAATTTCGACAGTTCAGGTCCTTAAACTCCTAGAAATCTGCCTCTTCTGAATTGTTCCACAATTTCATTACTTGTTCGATGTTTTTGAGCAATGTCTGGTTACATCAAGCATCAAATTGATAGTGTGAAAGAAAATATTTATTTTCTTGAGCATGAACGTGATGAGTTTCACTATGAAGTCTATGTTTGTCATCGTGAACGTTGGTTACTTTAATATAAACTTAAATTGCGGGAGTTAGATAATCAATATGGTAAACTTCAAAGATTGCAAATGAGTTACAAGATTGAGTTGAGCGAAGAAAGGTACAAACGTGCAGATGAGGAACTAAAGAGGACTCTTAAGACTCTCACATCTCAGGTTCAACGTCTTGTACTTTTGGAAAATGAGAAAAAGGTCAAAGGGGATATGGAAGTTGAGCATATTGAAGAAGCTGCTACGGAAGTATCAATTGAGGAGGTTAAACAAGTTACGAAATCCAATTGAGGAGGTTAAACAAGTTGAGAATATAGAGGTTGCTAGTGAGGAGCAAGTGAAAGAAACCAAGCCACAACCTGAATGCTTTCAAACTATTGAGGATCATAAATTAGTTGATAATATTATTAAGGTTGAGCATATTAACTGCTTTCAAACTATTGTGGATCATAAAGTAGTTGATATTATTGAGGTTGAGCACATCGACTTCATCATTCCAGAGTATTTACCTAAGCCTCCTTATTGAGGTTGAGCTTTCGAAGTTTTTTGCATCTAAGTCGTACTTCAAGTGAAAACACTTTTTCTTTGTTCCAGCTCAGTCTTTCTTGGTTTTGACTTCTACAAAACTCGAGGTCGAGTTTTCTCCAACGAGGGGATAATGATGAGGAACGGGAATAAAGAATTAAAATATATGTTTATTATTAGTTTATACTTGTCTAGTGTAGAGATAAATGATGTATTAGTCTTAATGTTTTATATGTGGGGCTAGGAGTTTATTATTTAAGTAGTTTATTTAGAATAAAGCCCATTTGTTTACAAGCCTTAGGTCGATTAGTTTTAGTACTAGGGTTTAAGCTTTCTATATAAGTGATGTTATCCCCCACATATTACTTAGACTTCATTATTAAAGAATAATACGTAAATGTTGGTAAAAATTCGGTCAACTTGACCCCAAAAAAGTCAAATGAGAGAAAAGATTTGGGACGGAGGGAGTATCACATTTACTATGATAAATCTTGTAATACTAAGTGGTTCAATAATATGTAATAGATCATGCAATAGAATAATGTACCAATATATATATATATATATATATATATATATATATATATATATATATATATATATATATATATATGGCTATTCTAGTGAGACCCTATTATTGTGAGAACTGCATATTGGGCCACAAACCAGGCCCAATAACCAAACACGCAGACGACACTTTTGGAGAAAAAGAATTTGTTTTTCAAATTAGACCCATCACCAAATTACCAACCTATATATACATATAATTATATATCATCACCTTCCTGACACTCATTACACCACCACCGATACTTTTTTTCCAAATCACTATTACTCTTCCACATCTTCCAGTACCATAACCATCGTTTTACAACGACCATTATTACCACCTGGTTGCTTCATCGTAACATCATCACAATCACCATCGCCCAATACCACTGCAATTAATCGTTATTATCATCATCTTTAGCACACATAAAATCACTGTTTTCCATTCACAATCGTCACATACAGAATCATCAAATTTAAGTCTAAATCACTAAATATTCAGCACAAGTCACCAAATTTCAATACAAATCACCAAAAAAATTCAATACAAATCACTAAGTAGCTGCTTCAACCATACATACCACCACCATAAGGATCATCTCCAGATATAATCTTCATCCCCTATCATGTCTACCACAACCATAATTGTATTAGCGACCCCCTCTACAAAAATAATTAGATTTGAAGAATTAAAAATTTGAAGCAAGCCATACATGACATGTGTTTCTGTTTAGATTAGATCGATTAACTAAAGAAATGAATATTAATGCCAATAAGAGAAACAACAGATCGAAAATGATGGCAGATCATGAACAATTAAGATCGAGCATTGTAGTGATTATGATGACTTGCTTATGATAACGTCTTTTCGGAGAAGATGATGGTAGGAAGAATGGTGGCCGAAGGAGGTGTGGTCCAGTGAAAGGAATGAGATGGAAATCACTATGCCATAAGTGGCCTATTGTAACTCCCGTGTAATGTTACAATAGGCCCAAAATCCGTTACAATAGGTCTATTGTAACACTTGGGGGCGTTACATTTAAGGGCGTTACAACATGTGCCTATTGTAACGCTTTTGCCCATCTACTGTAACACTAATAAAGACATACATTATGTCGCTAATGTATCACTATCATCACCTAATGTAACGGATTTGTAGTGTTACATTTGAACATAATCTGAGGGGACAGAATGTGGGGCCCACTGACACGTGGCATCCTGAAACTAGGCAAACTAACACGTGGCATGTGGGGGGCACACCTGACACGTGGCATATGGGGGGCACACCTGACATGTGGCATGTGGGGGGCCACCTGACACGTGGCATGTGGGGGGCCCTCCTGGCACGTGGCATGTGGGGGCCACTGACATGTGGCATGTGGGCCCACTCTCTATTGTAACACTGTAACATGTCTAGTGTAACACTAAATAAGATTATAATGTATCACTAAAATAGGCAAATGTAACACCACATGAATATGCATATGAAACACTACAATAGGCAAATGTAACACTATAAATAAAATTTTTGAAATAATTGCCTTGTATGTACAACATTCCCATTAATAAACCATTACAAGTTCAAACCAACATTTAATCCAAAAGTAATCATTAAAAGTTTAAACCAACATTCAATCCAAATGTAACATATTACAAGTTCTTGATAGCAAACTATGATATCAAAAGAGTTCTTGATAAATAGTAAAGTACGACAATTACTTAAAAGATGAACATATCCTCAGATAGAATGACCAAAAATTGAATGACCAAAATTTGCAAAGTGCAAGGAAGAAATAGGAAACTAATAGCGTGTCCAGTATGTCTTGCGGTGGAACCAATTGTAAGATGGTAGGAAACTGTTCGGGGATCCCCTATGGCTGCTATTACGATATCCTGCAACAGCGGAAAACAATAACATCATCATCCGAAACTTTTTAACATAACATCATCATCAAACACAAATTTACAGAACTTTATATGCTTTAATGGCATAATTTTTTTACTACTAACCACTCTGAATGTAAAAAATGGAAAAGAAAACGATTAGAAAGATAGAGAAAATCGTGTTTAATCTGCATATACCAGCTTCGATAATCAGTTGCTTACATTTGCCTCGAGTCATCGTTGATGTAAGATAATTATGCATACACTACTACTAGCTACTGTCAAAAAAGAAGATAAATATGAAGCTAATAGAGTAAAAAAAAAAAGTACCATGAGTAGAATGATCTTCACTTGCTGTTGAGTCTAATTTTTTCAACTTTATTCTTTCTGTAAAATCAAAATTGACATACAAGTATAATGCATCAAAAGCTGCAGTTGCACTAAATTTATACCTTTAAAAAGACAAGGAATTCTAGTTTATAGCATCTTCGGGTTGAAATCCTAGGATGTTGGATGGACATACTCTTGAATCTGCAAAAGAAATAACAAAGACCTGTTCTTGATATTGTCAGTTAACTAATTATTACTATTTAGCGTTGCAAAATGCCAGGTGCCAAATTTGAATTCCTAAGTAATAGATAATAAACATAAGTAGCAGACAAGGAAACACAGAGTGATGCAGATGAACCCAGACCTGATCCAAAAGGAAGCTCAGAAGTTAACGTGACCTTTGATGGCTTAAATCTAGGATATAAAAATGAACTACTTTAGATAATTAGAGATTATCATGCAAAAGGATATAATGAACTACAGGAAATGCTTCCTATAATTTCCTAACTGACCACGAGAATTCTAGATCCAAGTCTTTGAGATCAAATTAGGCTGAACTCACTACAACAAGATAATAAAGTGAGACTAGTTTAATAAAGACTTTAGTTGAAAGTTCAAACACATTTATAGCACTAGGAAGTACATAAGAAAATATAGTAAAATTTTTGTTTGAGACAATCTCTGTCAAACTCAGGAATAGAAAATTAAAACAGAGAGCACTCTAAAGAAAACTATCTAATTACAGGAACTCAGGAAGTACTCATTTACAGTACCTACAAATAAAAATTTAATTAACAGCACAAAAACTTGCCTTAGAAGAACTAAAAGTAAGGAAACCAAAGTTGATGTTTTCATTGATGAAATGTTTGTCAATGTAAGTGTACTCGGTCCCATCAACTCGAACACAAGCAATATTTGTTGTAGGCTGCATGACATGTATGTACATAGTTCATACTGTCTCAGCTACCTGACAAGTCATACGACCCGTCAATCATGAGTCATCTTCGTTGAGTTTGATAATACTCATCTTACAGAAAATGTTTAACCCCGAACGTTAAAACTTGCTCTGCTTTACCAAAATATGCATATTCTAAAAAAGGATTAATATCACGAAGAATTTCTCTCTTTCGGATCCCAATCTTAAACCAACATAATCAGAAGGAATTATAATTTGATTTTCCTTTCTTTGCTCAACAACACTTACTAAATATGCATAACCATAAAACCTTATAACAATCATGACTACTTCTCAAGAAAATAGTGATGCTAAAGCAGAACTTAAAGGTAAACTGAGATATGCTGAAACAACACTTGACCTGATTAATAACTTAAACAAGACTAGTTGAAATCATTACTGGATGTCTGAACGAGTAGGCATTCCTCCGGGTTTTTGAGCTGCGTGTCATTTGTCCATGTTCAAAGAAGTAAAATCCATTCAAAATTTATTAAAATATGAATTGCTGGAACAGAAAAGAAGATGTAGGAATTTACATTCCAAGTGAAATAATAGATGGCATGGTAGCAGATCCTGATAATGAAACATAGTCCAAATAAACAGATGTAATCAAGATGTCTTTTGTATTATTCTCTTCTTCGGATTTATCAAAGTTGAGAAAGATTGTATACATATGATTTACAACAACAAAAGTAAACAAACACATGGAGTTTACAACTGAAAGCATAGATCGTGAAACAGATGAACTGAAAATAATGAAATTAATCAAAGAAAACAAAAGGGGTTACCTCATGTTGTTCAATCTTAGGAGCTATTTTCCAAAAACCTAATTGATACTTAACCCCAATTGAAGCCCTTAGAAGCCTTAATTGAAAGGCTAAAGCTTACAAATTTGAACTTAAACCTTTAATTCGAAGCCCTAATTCAAACTGAACTTTAATCGAACCCCAATTGAAACCATAGACTTGAACACTGAAACTAGTAAATAAGGAAGGAAACAAGAGAGAGTGAGAGGGATATAGCGGCGGTAGTGTGAGAGGGACTCAAAAATTTTGCAACACGGTCTTTTTGCCGCCCACACATTTGGTCTTAAATTTTAGATCGATTACAGCCCCTCCAATTCACGAATTCAGTCTAGTTTATTTAATTTAATACTTTTATAAATATTATATTTGTTATTCATTTTAACTATTAAAAGATAACTATATTTTTATAAAAAAATATCATGATTCACTCTTATTATCTATTTAATTAAAAATAATGAAAAAATAAATTGGTTTGACTAAGTAATTTAATACATTAAAAGTAATGAATAAATAAAGACATTATGTATTTACAAAAAAAATTAAATATTTTATTAAATTTTTTTTATCATATTTTAGTGATAAAAAAATTAAAAAATAATCATTTTCTTAGCACTTTTACTACGTTTTTGTTAAAATCTCGTACTACCCAACCTTTTTATTTTTGATTATTTTTTCCCAACACTAAAATGAGTGTTTATTAACATTCGTACGGTTCGATCGTCGAAGAAATCATTTGAAAAAATTAATCAATGAATCTGGTACGTGCCCCATTATGGGAAGCATCACTTTTACTACGTTTTTGTTAAAATCTCGTACTACGCAACCTTTTCATTTTTTGATTATTTTTTGCCAACACTAAAATGAGTGTTTATTAACATCCGTACGGTTCGATTGTCGAAGAAATCATTTGAAAAAATTAATCAATGAATCTGGTACGTGCCTCATTATGGGAAGCAACACTTTTACTACGTTTTTGTTAAAATCTCGTACTACCCAACATTTTTAATTTTTGATTATTTTTTCCCAACAGTAAAATGAGCGTTTATTAACATCCGTACGGTTCGATCGTCGAAGAAATCATTTGAAAAAATTAATCAATGAATCTGGTACGTGCCTCATTATGGGAAGCAGCACTTTTACTATGTTTTTGTTAAAATCTCGTACTACCCAACCTTTTTAATTTTGAATATTTTTTCCCAACACTAAAATGAGTGTTTATTAGCATCCGTACGGTTTGATCGTCGAAGAAATCATTTAAAAAAATTAATCAATGAATCTAGTACGTGCCTCATTATGGGAAGCAGCAATTTTACTACGTTTTTGTTAAAATCTCGTATTACCCAACCTTTTTAATTTTTGATTATTTTTTCCCAACACTAAATAGTGAAAAATCATATTTTTAACATTTGTATGGTTAAATAAAAATTATTTAAATAGTGAAAAATTATATTTCTAACTTAAATAAAAATCAGAAAATAAATGAAAATTTCTAGAAAATAGCTTTGAATGTTCTTGAGGTGTTCGTGAGGATCGAAGCGACTTTGAAGGCGTTATTGATGTCCAACTCTCAAGTTCTAATAACCATTCTGAATCTCCGAAGCTAGTCTACAAGATTACAAGCTTTGTTTTGTGATCTGGCAAACTTTTTATTTTTTCATTTTTTTCGTACAATATTCGAATTATCTGGGTTTCAATTCATTGATTTCTAGTTGATTTTGATGTTATGGATAGATAGATCGTTGTCTTGTAAGCATGCTAGTATTTTTCGTTTATTTTTTTGAGTTCGTAATCGAGTTCGCCGAAAAATATTTGTCCGGCGCCGCCTCGATCGAGTCTCCCGTTTTGTTGATTGTTTGTCGATGTAAGGTGGTTATATAGACTCCTGGAGATGCTAGCTTCATTTTGTACCAATTTATGTCGAGTTTTGAGCTCGGTTTGAACTCACCGGATTTCGAGGTCGCCGGATTTCTTTCTTGTTTTTGCCGGAATCATCGCGGTGAGTTGGGTTTTTGTTGTTAGTGTTAAAATCGAGTTTCTTGAGATGTATTGAGCATGTTTACGGAAAAACCCCAAGCAGCTGGTGTGTTTGGGGTGTAAGAGGGAGTTGGCCGGATTTCTGGAAACCACCGGTCGGATTCTGGGTTGCCCAGATTCCGGTGGTCTTCTTCATTTTTTCGATCATGTTCTTCATGGACCAGCTGTTTGATCCTGAGTAACCATAATTCAGTGTCAAAAAAATGTTTTTCGGAATAAAATTATATTTTATTTCCAAAATTCGTTTTTAATGTATTAAATTAATTAATAATTAAAAAAATGTTTTATTTTATTAATAAATAAAATGTTTTGGGAATAAAAGTTCTTATTTTATTTTATTTCTCGAGGATTTGAATAATTGTTTCGGCATTTGATTCGTGAATATAGATTATCTAGTATGTTTCGTGAATAAATGAATATTAATATAAAAATTAAAAAAATGAATAAATAAATAAATAAATTACATATTAAATTATAAAAAATATTTTAAAATTTGTATTATGTTTTATTTTATTATTTAGACAAAAAAACTAATTTAAAATGCATTTTTCCCATATTTTTTAATAATATATAAACTTTGATACTTATAAAATATTATTTTAAGACCACTGAAAAAAATTAGTAAAAAAATATTAAATGTAACACTAGCGGTAGCAATGTAACACTTTTTGTGGGGCCAACTTTTCCTTGGGGTCCAACTGTTGGTCTTACTATTGGGGCCCATAAAAGTTGAAAAATGAAAAAATAAAAAAATTAACTAATGTAACACTAATTCTGGACTAATGTAACGCTAGTTGAGAGGTGTTACAACAGGTCAAAATTTACTACCTATTGTAACACTATTTCACGTAACGCTTTCAAAAAGCATTACGTTAGCCCACTTATGGCGTACTGAAATGGGTGGATCATAGAGACAGGGAGAGAAAATATAACCATGTTTTATGTTTGTGTGAGTATGATTTAATTTAGATATAAAATATGTACGGCTAGCATTAGGTCTCAATTCTCATTTTAAGAGGGTCTCATTTGAGCACATGCCTATATATATTTATATATTATAAATGCTTATTAATAAAGGTTACCTTTATTTTGAACCAAATTAGTAAAAAGGCAAATCAGACTCTTATCAGTCATTAGTCTAAATTGGAAGGAGGTGATTCTAGAGTTGGAAAGCACATGGGATTTCGTTTACTTGATTCATGTAAATCAGTTATGAACGTTTAGTTAACAGGTAGCTATAGTATTGTTAGCTCATTATTATTTGAGGTTTGGGTGAGAGACTTGTGTGCATAGAAAATTACTCAAAGGCAGAAGCTCTTAAGGACTTGTATTTCCTCAGAGAGTTGGTGAAACAATGTAACAATTTTCGAATCTTTAGTCAAAATTTATAAAACTATTTTCTTCCAGATATTCTTCAACCCCCTTCCCCTCTCCACAAGTGAACTGGGACAACGTAGAACCTGATTTTGAACCTTGACAGGAAAGGGTATGTTCACTTTTATTTTATTGTTTGTGTGGATTGTGCAAAGTATCATACTACATTAAGCAATTCAATATCAAACCACGCAGATAGGACAAATCAGGATATCAACAAAGATTGCATTTAAAGGTTTTCTCAACTAAAACCAAACAACTAGACAGTCAGTATTACCTCCTATCGACTAGGTCGATTTCTTCCCAACAAGAACAATGATAACATCACTGACCCTCTCAGTGCGAACCTCCTCAATCCATCTAGAAGTGTTCAAAAATGATTGCCTGCTTAAGAGAGTAATAAACCAGAGTATTTAGCACACTAAAGTATCATTCACACTAATTTGCAAGCAATTAAAGCATAAAAAACTCATACAAACTTTCTTGACCAAGAATTCTTTTTTACTATGACAAACAATGTAACTGATACAATATTTGCAGTTATGAATGTCACAATGCATGATCATGTGAAGTAGATGGGTCATGCGACTCTGTACATGCCATTTATACTCCAAACTGCAAAGCTCGCGTAATAGAAGAAATATAAGTAGGAAAGTAGAAAGGAAAAATCTTATACTTGCAACGTCATATACAATGACAGCAACAGAGTCGCCTCTTGTATAGCTTGGGATTAAACTTCTGTACCTTTCTTATCCAGCTATATCCCTATAAGTAACCGATAAAGAAGGGGAAACAATAGCATTAGATCAAAACATTAGATAGAAAACTTTCTATCAAGAACATAACAGTCTGAATAGAGCACATATACTTTTTTTAGTCCAGCATTGTAAGTTTAGAATGAATATATAACGACTATAAATCGGTTCGCTTGAACAACCCTCTTACGATCAGAAAATGACTTCTAGAAATAAAAGGCCCTGCCATACTCCACATTCGGCAAAATAGGTTCTTTGGTATGACAAAACTCCACGGTATGTGCACTGCTGGTATTTCCTTCTTAATACAATGTGTGTATGCCGTACTTCTCAACTCTGTTTCTTGTAACTTAAACAATTTACACCAAAACGTACTCAAAAAGATTCTGTCACGGTCCGATATAATGGAAGCCGGGATTCTGTTATATTGATTGAACGACTTCCTTGATAACAACCTCTGCCATTGTTAAGGCAGTAAATGGTGATGCAAACCAATAAAATGGGAATCTTTTGACAATCTATCAACAACCACGAGAATATTATCCACCCCTTTCGACACCGGAAAGCCCTAAATGAAATCCATTGTTACATCTTCCCTCATTGGAGATGGAGGGTGGCAGTGGCTTTAGTAACCCAGCCGGTGATTGTTGCGATAACTTCTGCTGTTGGCACACGTCACACTGCCTTACAAATGTGGTCATATCCTTTTGCATTCCGACCCTATACCACTCCATTGCCAATTTCAAATATGTTTTGATCTCACCAGCAAGCCCCTCATTGGACGAACAATGGTATTCTAACAACAATACGTTCTTGAAACCACACGACCTTCGTACAGTAGCATCTCATCCACCACCCCAGACCCCGCATGTTCTTCAGTTTGGGCCTTGAGTTCACTAACAATTTATTGGAGAATGAAGTCCTTCCGGAGTTCTTGATGCAGCTCATGCCAATCCACCCCGGGCACTAATATAAGAGCTTCAACTGTCTTCTTTGACAAAGAATCGGCCACCTGATTTGCTCTTCCAGGTTTGAACTTATATCAAAGAAATAAGCTAGCAATTTACTTACCCATTTCTGATAGTCACTCCCCACTTCCCTTTATTGGGTAATGTAGCATAGGCTTTCTTGGTCTGTCCTCATGATAAAATGGCAGCACAATATATAATGTTGCTTTCTTTTTCCCAAATATTTTAATAACTCAGTTAGACAAAAAAAGAAAAATCAACTCTTTTATACTGTTATTCGCCGTAGATTAACATTTTCTTTAAAATTAATTTGTTTAATGTGTATCCCTTTGCTATCAGATCACAAGAAGTACGGCTTTGAAGCTGAAAGTTCGAACAGAAAGGAGGTTGTTGCTTGCAAAATGGCCACAAAAAGGGAAGCCCTTATTGTCGATGATCAATCAATGATCCATGCAATCAACAACCGTGTTCTAATTCAGTTGGGGTTTAAAACTTCTATAGTGAAAACGGAAGACAAGCCATTCAGTTGTTTCAATCAGGAGCACAATTTGATCTGGTGACCACCGATTTCCAAAAGCCAATAATGGATGGTGTTGAGGTTAGTTGTTTGATAAAATGGCCACAGAAAGGGAAGCCCTTATTGTTGATGATCAATGAATGATGCACGCAATCATTAAGCGTGTTTTTAAGTCAGTTGGGGTTCAAAACTTCAATAGCTGAAAACGGAAGACAAAGCCATTCAGTTGTTTCAATCTGGAGCACAATTTGAACTGCTGACCATGGATAATGCCAATAATGGATGGTGCTGGATGGTGCTTTTCTTGAATAACAATCGCAAATTTTAATAAATTTGAAATTTTTGCAATTTAATACTCGATGTTTCAATTTTAGGCTACTAGAACATTAAGAGAAATGGGAGTAGACACTAAGATACTTGCGGTGACTACCTGTGATGATGTAATTGTGAAGGAAATGTTTGCGGATCATTTCTTTACTAAGCCTCTAACTGTTGATAAAGTTGCTATTTAATAACTGTTGAAATGTTTATCAGCGAAGCAACAACCACCAGCCATAAATAAATGTTTTATCTTTAATCACAAAGTGTTTTATTCTATGTTAAAATTGTTAAGTTGGTGTCATTTTTATGGATTTGTTGCAATATCTCTAGCTCTCAGTTAAAGCTTCAAACAAATACATATATTACTTACAGGTTTCTACACTATGGGATGTACTATATTTATGGATCTTGATTCAATGATCTTAACAACTAAACGGAACATATAACCAGTTATACCTTAATAAAAACCACATTATAACTAAACAGTTAAAAAGAAGAATATAAATGGATCCAACTAAATACCATGATCCTAGGGTTTAATTATTCCACTAAAGGCTCTCAACTTGAAATAGAAATGAAAAAAACAGGTCTAAATACACAGGGAAATAAAATGAAATAAAAGATAATGATTATATTTGTTATTACTAGAGTTGGATTATACTAGTTTCTTACCCATGTGAAACATGATTGTTTTTTAAATATCAAATAATCACGTACGAATATTGTGTGTTTTATTTTAAAAAACCCACCAAATTTTTTGTCTAGTAATTCCTCATAACTATTACCGTTAGAGATACTAATTTGATCAAATGTTTTCAACTAAGAGAATTACGAAAATAATTTATTGCATAGAATTAATTTCAATACTTATTCTAGGATCTACATCATAAAATGTAGAAAAAAATTATTATTTTTTATTTTCCAGCAATGATTACAGTTTTAAATAAAAGAAATTAAGATACATGAAGGCTAAGTTCAAATAAAGGCTAATTTTACTTTGACTTAAAAAATCTTTTTGAAACTAGACTCATTACGTGTAGCTGGCTTTTTGTTTTGAACTTCACTTCTCGAGTCGCTCATTTAATTGCTCATAAGCCACTTGTTTAGTGTGAATATTTTATTTCATAACTTTAGTGAAATTAGTTTTTCAATATGAGCTAAAGTGATCTCATCAAATAGGTTTGTTCGTTGTCCACGCTACCAAAGTTTTGTAGTTCTATCTAACCAAAGACGTGTCAATAAATTATAATTTTTTGGACTTTAAAAGTTTGGAGTTTAAATCTGGGAAAACAAAAGTTTTTAGTTATAAATGTGTTGCTTAGATTTTAAAACTTCTCTTGACATGAAATATTCTTGAAATTTAAAAGTATATGATGAACAGACTCATACACCTTTTGTGTCTGTAGTAATATTTGAACTATTATCTTATCCTACTAGGTCAAGGGGATATTTTATTATCTTCTACATATTTTTATCATTTTACTTTAAAATATAAATCGTCATTAGAAAAATATAATTTTTTATATTTTTTTCTACATTTACTTTGTAGAAGCCTAGAATAAGAATTAAAATTTATTCTATTTAATAAACATTTTCATAATTATCTCAATTGAAAATATAATCTCAAAGTATTACCTATAACCGTGATAAAGAATTAGTAGATTGAAAATTAAGTGGGTTAATTTAAATACAACCCACAAGATAGAAAATAGTAAGTAATACATATAAATATAACTCCATGAAGCTTTAAGTGAGAGCTGCAACAAGTCCACCAACTTAATAATTTAAAATATAATAAAACACTTTGTGCTTACACATTACACATTTATTTCAAACTAGCATATGCTGCTTCGTTGATCACATGTTATTGAGGAAGCTAGCAACTTTTTCAATAGTTAGAGGCTTAGTAACAAAGCGATCTACGCCAACTTATACATACATTTCTTTCACCGTTACTTCATCATATGCAGTTACTCCAAGTATTTTAGTGTCCAGTCCCATGTCTCTTAACATTCTACTTGCCCGAAATTGAAACCACACATATTAAATTGCTGAAAATTCAAATTTATTGAAATTTGCAAATGTTATTCGAGAAGGGAGATTATAGATTTATCAAACAACTAACCTCAACCCCATTCATTATTGGAATTTGGTAATCTATGGTAACTGGATCAAATTGTGCTAAAGAATGAAACAACTCAACGGCTTGTTTTCTGTTTTCAGCTGTGAAAGTTTTAAAAACCAAACTGACTCAAAACGCGCTTGTTGATCATTTGCATCAATGACTAATCATCAACAAAAAGTGCTTCATTTTCTGCGACCATTTTGTGAGTAACAACCTCCTCTCTATTCAAACTTCCAGCTTTAAAAGTCATACTTCTTATGATCAGATAACAAAAGAATACATAGTAAACACATAAATTTTAAAGAAAATGTTAATCTACAAAAAAAAAGAGTAGAAAAATCAACTATTCTCTACTCTTGTTTGTTGTAGATTAACATTTTCTTCAAAATTTATTTATTTAATGTGTATTCTTCAAGTGTCATATCATAAGAAGTACGACTATTGAAGCTGGAAGTTTGAACAGAAAAGAGGTTGTTACTCACAAAATGACTGCAAAAAATGAAGCACTTATTGTTGACGATTAGTCATTGATGCAAATAAACAACAAGCGAATTCTAAGTCAGTTTTGGTTCAAAACTTTCACAGCTAAAATAGAAGAAAAACTGTTGAGTTGTTTCATTCCGAGCACAATTTGATTCGGTAATCATGGATTTCCAAATGCCAATAATGGATGATGTTGAGGTAGTTTGTTTGATAATATGTATAATTTCCTTTCTCGAATAACATTTACAAATTTCAATAAATTTGAATTTTTAGCAATTTAATATTCATGGTTTCAGCTTCAGGCAACTAGAACATTAAGAGACATGGGAGTGGACACTAACATACTTGAAGTGACTGCTTATGATGAAATAACTATGAAGGAAATGTTTGTATAATTATGCTAGCGTAAATCACTTCGTTACTAAGCCTGTAACTATTGATATAGTTGCTAGCTTCCTCAATAACATGTGATCAACGAAGCAGCAAATACTAGTTATAAATAAATGTGTAATGTGTAAGCAAAAAGTGTTTAATTGTATTTTAAATTATTAAGTTGGTGTCATTTTTCTAGACTTGTAGTAGTTAGCTCTCGCTTATAACTTCATAGAGATGTATGTATATGTATTACTTACTATTTTCTATGTTGTGGGTTGTACTATGAGAGGAAACTTACAAATTTCTATAATTCTCAGTTCAATGATGTTAAAAGGTAACGGAACCTAGAAATAAAAACCGCACCAGAACTAAATTTTTAAAACTGAGGACATACATGGTTTTGACCAGTACTACCATCCTAGGAATAATTAGTCTAGTAAAGGCTAGTAACTTGAAATTTAAACAAAGAGAAAAGGTTTAACTACATGGGTACTAAAGGGAAAATGGAAGAGAAATAGTATATTTTTTTATTACTAATGTTAGAGTATACTAATTTATTACTCATGTGATGCATAAATGTTTTCGAGAAATCAAGTAACACTTATTTTATATTGTGTGTTTAATACATTCAAATTCACCCACTTAGTTTCAATCTACTAATTATTCATCATTAATTGTTACGGTTAGAGATATATTCTGTGTTTAATATATTCAAAGCACATATGGGATGGGTTAAAGATGTGAAAAACCTAAATTGAAAGACTTTCTCTGGGCACACTAATAGTTTTGTTTCTGGAATGATTGAGTCCTTTATGATATTACATATCTTTAACTATTTAGTAGCGGTTGACTAGTGTCTAGTGTTCAACTCTATAGAATCTCAGATTATGCGCTCAGCATATGTTTATTACTTGATTTCAACATTGAGTTTTTTAATATTTGTAAAGTTTGTTTATATATATATATAGGCAAGTGATCAAATGAAAACCAAAATTAAAATAGAAACTAGAAACAAATCTTAGCCTTTAGATCAATCTAATCTAATAGCCCCGCTAGGGGCACCACATACAAATCCAATGCACCCTCACATACACAATCTCACCTAATCCTCTTCCTTTTTAATTTGATTCTTCCCGACAATCGGTGAATTTTTTTTTGAAATCTGACTTCAGTGTATTTTTCTTCTTCTTCTAACGATTAATTTGCATACCATATGTGTTATATTTCGACGCGATTTAAAAAAATTTTATTTGAGTTTCTAGTTTCTTTTTAAAATTGGTTTTAGTAGAGTAGGACTATACACACACACACACACATACACACACACACACACACACACACACACACACATATATATATATATATATATATATATATATATATATTTGTTAATCACCCAATTTGTATTACTTGATTTCAACATCAGCTTTTTTAATATTTGTAAATTTAGCTTTTAAAAGTAAATACATATTTGTTAATTCATCATATTATAAAAAAGGTGGCGTCCTTTAAAAATCGAATACAAATTAATATAATTAATAAATTATAAATTCATATAATATCGGAGCATAAAACAATTAAATTAGTTAATTGATTTATATTACTATTTAGACATAAATATGTTTGTAATTATAATTTTATAATCTAGTTAAGAATATTCTAGAATATAAACAAAAGATAATTAGACTTATGATAGTAGATAATAAGAGTTTTATTTAAAGAATTTGTTTCCTTTTATCTTTGATATTACCTAGGATGCTCGGACTCTTTTGAAAGGATACGACACGGTCACATATCGGTGTGTCCGGTCCTTCAAACTTTAAATTCATAGAC
Organism: Saposhnikovia divaricata; assembly: GCA_036435485.1. Classification (NCBI taxonomy): domain Eukaryota; kingdom Viridiplantae; phylum Streptophyta; class Magnoliopsida; order Apiales; family Apiaceae; genus Saposhnikovia; species Saposhnikovia divaricata. The sequence goes on from CM071594.1 coordinate 152,781,462, forward strand.
TCGGGGACACGTTTAGAAATGATCCGACACTGGGATATGGACACGACAATTTTATTTTTTTTTAAATTTTATGTTTTTCTTAAAAATAAGTTACATTCTAAAAACTCTATTTCTATTTTTTTTTCAAAGAATTACTTTCACAACAAAAAAATTCGTTACATTATTTAAATTTAAAATCGTTACAAAAATGGTGCAATTAATATAATTATAAATCATTTATTTTGTAATATAAAGAATTTATTTTATATCTTGAGACTGCTCATCGTTTTAAATAATTAAACAATCAAACATTTTTACAAATCAACTTCAAAAATAATTGGGCTCGTGTGTTAAAAATCAAAGCCCAAATTTATTTACACTTTGTTAACCCTATTTTCCTATTTTATCACCAGCCACATATAGATACAGATAGATACAAATACATCACGTGCTTCTCTCTTCTTCTTCTTCACTTTCTTCCTCTTTTCTTCTTCTTCAATCCTGCAATCAACACCGTTATTAATATTGTTCCTTGTATCTATGCTTTAATCTATGCCCATGGAACGCCGGAAGTTTGAATCGCTGGAATTCAGTCACCGGCGATGACGAGTCCATTTTCCACCGGACGGATCCGATCCGGATTCCATGTCGGTATCCGTGTCGTGTCGTGTCGACATGGGTACGGCGGGGTCTAGGGGCGAGTCCGAGCATCACAGGATATTACATAGTCTTCAAGTTACTTATTCATCAAGTCTTAGGAGATCTATTTAAACAGTTATAATCTTCATTATTCAAGAGAGTTGATTATTATGAATTAAATCTGCGAATTTGCGTGTTTTTTGCTGAATCTCCGGAGATAGGCCATTTACCCTGGTTTTAACCCTTTCCTATCCTTTTTCTACCCCTATCCTGCATCAATACCATACTATAAGTATTGTTTGTTGTATCCTTTTTCCAAGGCTTTGTGAAAAAGAAAAATTCTGAAGTTAAATTCAAAGCCTATGGAAGTCGTAAAGAATCTCGAATCTAAGCTACAAATAGAGCACGATGAGCCACAAATGGAGCACGATGAGCCACAAATGGAGCATGATGAGTATGGTGGATGTGAGCAACAAATGGAGTATGATGAGTTTGCTTGTGGAAAAGAAATTCAAGTTAAAGTGGATTTGGTTGAGCATATCAATTTTGTAATTCCAAAATGATTTTATGAAGTCAACATGATAATATTTTACCAGTGGCTCCCACAAATTCATGTCCAACTCATATGGAGTACCGTTCAAGGATTATGGATTGTTCTTTATTATAAAACTCGCGGCTGAGTATCATTTAAAGGAGAGGGAATGATGCGGAGCATAAAACAATTAAATTAATTGATTGATTTATATTACCATTTAGACATAAATAAGTTTATAATTATAATTATATAATCTAGTTAAATATTATACAATATAAATATATGATAATTAGATATATGGTAGTAGATAATAGGAGTTCTATTAGTCTCCAAGTTACTTGTTCACCAAGTCTTAGAAGATCTATTTTAATAGTTGTAATCTTCGTTATTCAAGAGAGATGATTATTTTGAATTAAATCTACGAATTTGAGTCTTTTTTGTCAATTCTTTGCGAAAATAGGTCATTTACCCTTGTTTTAACCCTTTCCTACCCTTTTTCTACCCTGTCCTGCATCAATACCATACTATAAGTATTGTTTGTTGTATCAAGATAGGTGATTGATGCATTCCGTCCACGTAAGTATGTTACAAATCCCCTTTTGTATATAGGTTTCCATGTACACATATGATATACATGTATGATGATATACATAGGTATATTTTAATACGAGTATAGGATCTTATCCATGTGGATATATAAAAGTTAAGATTTGCTTACAGTGCAATCTCATGTAGTACTTTGTTTCCTTTAGTGAGTTTGAAGCCATATAAATTACGCAGATTTTTGACGCTAAAATTTGTCTACAGATTTAGATTTCCAAGTAAATGCCCATGCATAGATCCATTCCACATAATCATATATTTTAATATGTTATTTCCAAGGTTTGAACCCCAAATTCGTTAAGTTTAACAAATAAATTTTGTACTTAAATGTGTTATTGGTGAGATTGAAATCTAAAACTTTGATACCATGGATAACGGACAATATTTGAAAAGATCGGTTTTACTCATTAAAATATTATTCCCTGGAGCTAGAAAATGAAATGCTTAAATTTACATTTTTGAATTTTATAAAATGAGCTCGTGGACACAATAAATTGAGCAAATTCCACACACATTAAACAAGTGGCTCATGAACAAGAACAACACAAACAAGCGACTTGAGAGAAAAATTCAGAAAAGATCTACTCAAAATTTGGTAATATGTTGAGTTTCAACATGATTTTTTAAACTCACAATGGCTTAGGATTGAGGTCCAACTTGCCTACCTTCTAGCAAGGAAAGATTGAGCAGGACAAAGCTCGGCTCATGTTCCACTAATACATTCATGAATTTTATGGTTCAACTCGATTACATCATTATTTTGAGGGTTCGACTCTATTACAACCATGGCTATGAATGGAAAAGGTTATTAAAAAGTTTTGTCAGGCAATTTCATTAATATGAGTAGCATGTGGCATGTGTACAACTAATATATGTACTATAAGAGCAGCGTGTCCATGTGGATATATAGAATCTAAGAGATAGATACACTGGAATGTCATGTACATTTCATAAATCGGTCAAAGATAAAGATTTTTCACGCTAGAAGATGTCTACAAATTTATATTAACACACACACATGCATATATATATAAACACACACACACATTAAGTTAACCTAAGCAAAGGGATTTACTAAAGGATGCACTTATTGAAGAATTACTTGGACTGACAATCTGGAATATCCGAAGATTGACTTTTTATTTGCAATTAGCTGTTTGATTTAAGTTAACCTAATCGAAGGGATTTTTAATGTTTCGTTTTTAGGACTCTAAAATATTAGGAGATACATCAGAGTGGATTGTAAGAACCTTAAAATTAACTGCTAGTAAGGATGCTTTGGTCAAGGAAAGGTTTAGCTAGCATTGATCACTTGTTCACCAAGACTCATAATGCTAATAATCTTGCTATTTCCCTCAAAAATATGTGATCAACAAAACAAGGAAGCAAAAGGCATCTTATAAATAGTAATCTCTAATGAGACAATAGTAATCTCTATTTTGGAAATGACAACAAAATACTCTTGTATGTTTGCATTTCATATATATGTTCATTTTGGTACTCTTTCTTATGATCTAGTAATTTTGATAATGAATGTTGCAGTGATTAAGAGTTGAAACACCGAAATTGCATTAGTCTTTGGCATAACTAACTCAATCCCATAAAATAAAATAAACTAAACCAACTGCAACACCTTTCTTAAGATCAGCACCTTTTCTAACCAGACTATATTTTTAAGTAGAATATATCTAATGAGCAATATATCCTAGTATGGCCAGTGATCATCACCTTGTCTAACTAGATTATATTTTTAAGTACATCTTCTGAGAATAAAGCAATTGATGTAGTCATTCATATACCATCATTCTAAACCCAAGGTGTAAAGCTAATAATTGATAAACAAATTGACTTATATGAATAATTACTTTTTAAATATCGAACCGTATCCAAACAACAATATATTTAGTTTAATATACCATTATCCACAAAACAAAAAAAAACATGCTGCTTTAAAATTCCCAAGTTACAGAATTAAAAGGATAAGGAACAATTTTCACTTTAGTTTTCATATTGCGAATTAACTAGAGAAAGAAAATAGGTAAATAATACAAAAATCAACTCAATACACAAATTATCATGATCCAAATCAACATGCTTCATCAAAAATCACAAATATCAATATCAATAATCTCTGACACGATCAAACTAAATAAATAAATATCAATCTAAGGCATCACAATGCAGTGAGTGCAAAATACCTAATATGCATCATCAAACTTTTGACAAATTTTGTATTCAAGAATATTTAACTACGTTATAAACAATTAATAACAAACAAGTCAACACCACATGGGAAACTCATAAACTACACAGAAAAAAAATAACTAACAACCAACCAAATGAAAACTCAAATCGCAAACTAATAAATATAACTTTAATAAAGTATATAGCATTCATATCAGCTAATTAAATACACAAACGATCACAAATATATAAACAAAATTCAAACAAAATTTAGTTTCAGTTTTCACAGATACGTATTATCACTTATCGAAAAAAAGAAAAGAGGATACGTATTATCTAACTTATAAAACGAGTAGTAATACTTCAGAATCAGCTAAATACACAAATGATCACCATAATTACTATCATTACGCTACAACACAATCACATAAAACAATAATATAAATATAAATTTCAATGTTTATAGAGAGTTAGTTACCTGATACGTATCATAGAACTTATATATAGAATCAGTTTTTCCATCTAATTTATCGCCTAGGAAGACGAGTTTGTAGAGAGCTGAAACAGGCGCCATTGATCTAATCTACACTCCGATTCGGTTATATTACGGTTCAGGTATGAGTTTACGACCAAGTGGTGGCAATCTCGTGGGAAAATTGATCGGCGATAAAATCGGCAAAAGAGGGGTTTTATGTGTGACTGTAGGTATGTAGACCTAAATTTTAGAGAAGGGTCATGTGTCTCGGAACCCATGTCCTCAAAACCCTAATAACTCTTATTTATATTTTAAAAATAATATATATTTTTTTATATATAAATTATTATGTGCAAAATTATCTAAACACATAAGTTCTTATGTAATTTAATTTATATTTTAAAATAATATGTATTTTATTATATATAATTTAGGTAATATGCGTTTTATTAAAATAATATGTATTTTATTATATATGTATTTTAAAACAATATATAATTTATAATCGATTGATATTTGTTTGACAATTATAATGATCGCAAAATCCTCCATTAACATCAAAAAATTCTTTAATTTTTTCCATCAATTTTAATAAAAATATTCAAATTATGATATAAACACAATATGAAGTAACTTATATACAAATAAGTTTAGTTGTAAAACTTTAAAAATTTATGTACTTCTCTTCAAAATTTGAATGCTTCAACTGTAAAATGTTGAAGTATGGTATAAATATGAGATAAGATAATATTGTTCAACAGTAGAATATTGTGGAAAAAAAGGTAAGTTCGAATGTAAAACTTTTAAACTTTTAAGTTTATGCGTACGATTTTTAAAATTCAATGACTGAAAATTATATTTCTAGTACGAAAAAAATAGGTATCGTATTATCTCAAAAACTATTTTCTTATAACGAACATTTAATAAAATAATTTAAAATTTTGGAAAAAGAACATGACGTTGTATTTAAGGAGTGAAAATTCTCGACGATTTATGATTTTAGTTTTAATTTTATATAAATGGTAAATTATATGTTCACTCAATTGAACATAACTGTGTGACTTTTTTAGCCAACATATATAGGAAGTGAAACAAAATGCGTCAATGTGTTTTTGGGGTTCAATTAAGAAGATAATAAAATCAAATAAAAATTGTTTACGCGTACGTGGTTCTAAAGAGCTCAGCTTTTAGGTAGACGACACAAGAACATACACTTTGCTATATGCTTGTGGTGTTTCTGTTTCATATCGTCTTCCAAATGTCATATATATAAGGAGTCACCTACTGTTAGATTTTTGCCAAATATTTTCTTTTATTTAAAAAATAAAAGTTAGGAGATTTATTTTATCTTATCAATCTGGGATTCTATTTTATTACCTAAATATGTATTTGTAATAAATATAATAAATTAGTCAAAGATATTTTCTTTTCCCACATATTGTTTTACTTTATGCGTTACTTCTATTACCTTAAACACCATATAATATATACTCATAAATATTGTGCTGCCGTTATTGTTCAACTGCTAATATATATACATGTAAAAGTGAACGATACAAGAAGAAGAAGAAGAAAAAAAAAAAAATACTTCCTGTTCCACATCACTGAGCAATACTTCTTCTCCTTTCTTCATTCTATATTATTCAATACAACCATCTACATACACATATTATATAATTATGTAATTGGTATTTTGTGGGTGTTATTTGGAGCATTGGAAAATCATTGTTGACATCCTTGATCGTTCGTGCATGTGAAAGGAAAAACTGAATCGGGTGTTGTACCACTAAGGAGTTGCCAGCAAAACCTTGCACGAGGAGGGGCACGATTTCTTAGGGCAGCGTTTACACGTGCCTCACCCACCAAGAACACACATATCCTTTTATTGGTTTAATTTACGTGTTATTTGTATTGCTATCAATTTACGTATTGTGGGGAAAGTTGAGATCGATTAATATCTTACGTATTTAATTTAATTTTTGTCAGTTCTTGCTCTAATTGATTGATTGTTTGATATAGGCTAAGAAACTATTGTATAATTCTCCAACAATCTAAGGAATCGTGTTTGTTATCTTATCATTTTCTTAGCCTGCTAATTACCTTGGTTCATATGATGAATATTTAATATTGGTAGACAACTAGTATGTAATTATATGTTTATCTTGAAATTGCTAAATCACGCAATCAGTGATTTTGTAATTGTTTTTTGTAGTGAAACTTTTATTCACTCTTCTATGGTTTATGATTTAGTTGTTAATCGGTGGTGGTTTGTATTAAAATCTCAAAATAAAGAGAAAATATATTACGTAACCATTATCCAGGCCATGAATGTTTTGGTAAGTGAGTTTGCTGGTAAATCTTGGTTTAACCTTTGCAATACTGATTTACATGTGATGTGTTTGTTATTCGAACATATTTGTAAATTTTTAAAGTCAAATTCTTAGCTTTTGTCATAATTGGTGAAAGTTCAGATTTCTGTTTAGAAGTACTAAAATACTAGTTTGTGGCCAATAGATGAAGTGACTCTCAAGTAGTGGAATTTTTGATATAAAGCTATAATGTTTACATCTTTGTAATTGCACTTATATCACTTGGAAATCTACTAATGTAAATACAGATTGCTTTAGTTTTCTGGCCGTAGCTAAAAACATTCTTAGCTGAATTATTGGGTCAGCCTTCTGATATGCTCGCATCTGGTAGTTTTGTCCTGATATCTCTAATTAAAGCAAAACATTTACAGCCAGTTACCGATATACTGTAGTTAAGCCCTTCATAGTCCGAAGCACAAATATGCATACTGGAAGATACATTTAAACATGTCAGTAGGTCCGTATAGATGCCTCCCTTGTTTCAGTTGTTTACTTCGGTAAGTCGAAATTACTTGTAACTTACTTTCCCGTATTTATTTCAAGGAAAAAACAAATTATTGGTTTAATTTACAGATGTGTAACTTAAGCTTTTATAGCTAGTTTTGTTTGGTTCACTTCCCATCTTCCTAGAGAGTTGGATTAAACTGAATGCTATCTTGCTCATACTAAAAGATACTTTCTTAACAAGAGTTTAATACTAGCTCATGCAAAGGCAACCAATAAATAATATATATATATAAGGTTTGGTCCACAACCACCGTTGGTTGGAATAGCCACCAGTACTGCCGCAACTCTTTATATAGTTGTTTAATTAAAAAAACATAGCATAAGTTTGGATTCGAACTCTTGACCTTTTACAAATTATACAAAACTTTTGCCACTCCACCAACTTGTACTCTAGTAATTTAAACAAAATTATCTTATTTATTATTTAAAATTATTAATTTGATATATATTTATTTATAAAATTAATAAAAACTAGTAATTAAAACCATTCGTTTGGATTTGAACTCTTGACCTTTTCCAAATGAAACAAACATTTTTCCGCACCACCAACTTGTACTCTTGTAATTTAAGAAAAATTATCTTACATATTATTTTACATTATTAATTTTATATATATTTATTTATAAAATTAATAAAAACTAATAAATTAAAACAAACCTTTTCCATTCTTTTGGATTTGAATTCTTGACCTTTTCAAAATAAAACAGATATTTTGCCACTCCATCAACTTGTACTCTTGGAAATTTAAGCAACATTATCTTACATATTATTTTACATTATTGTAATTTGATATATATTTATAAAATTAATAAAAAATAGTAAATTAATAGATAATAACATATAAAAATGTGTATAGACGAGTTAATGAACATGGGAATGACTTCCAACCATGACACATTTAAACTATTAATTAATTAACTTTTAAAACAAATTTAGGAAAAAAATATTATGTAAAGTCAAAATTTGAAAATAATGATAATATATATTATTATATTCTTAAAAATGAAAAAAAATAGCATAAAACAGTAATGTAAGTTAAAATGAATGAAAGCGTTAAGAAAAAAGTTATATTGAATATTTTAAATAGAAAAAATAACCAAAAATGTTACCATATTGATTTATTTTTCAACAGTTTAAAGATGTACATGTGAATCAATCGTTATTGAAACTACATAACATGTAAAAAGTATTCATAATAGATTATTAAAGATACTTTAAAGTTAAAATTAATATAGTTTATTATTTGGATGCATATTTAAAGATTTAAAAATAAAATAAAATAAAATAAAAAATCTTAAATTCCTGCCACAAGGGCTCTTTGCGGCAGTTTTTACTACCGCAATGTGTAGTTGCGGCTTAGACAAATTTTTAACATTAATTACGGTTGGTGGTTGGTAATAAATGAACCACCTGCCGCAATGTTTCATTGCTGCAGTTCACATTAAATACTCCCTGCCGTAATGAAATAATGCGGCAGGCGTAAAATCTGTCTCCTTTAAGGTTACAGAATTTTTCATCTTCACTTTCCTTTTTTCAAAAACCAGAAAACACCTACGAATTTTAAGGGTTTGGAGCTCAAAAATTCATCCAAAATTAAGGTTAGTGCTCTATTCAAAGGCTTCATTTTTATTTAGCTCCTCTAGTTCATCTAGTGAACGTAATGGTGATGATTATGTTACGCCACCCATTAAAAAAATATGTTTCTCGTCAATTATTCGTTGATGATGTAGATATTGATAATTATTATAGTGTTCATAAATGTAGAGTGAATTATAGAGTGAATTATAAAGATAAAATGAATGTTGATGATGTTGGTGGGGAAAAAAATGATGATGGAAAGGGTAAAAACAAGATAATTATTAGTGATGGTGATGATGAAAAAGATGAGAAATTTGGGATGGGAAAAAATGATGATGAAGGAGATGAGGATATTAGGATGGGAAAAATTGATGACGATGAGGATATTAGGATGGAAAAAATTGATGATGATGAGTATATTAGGATGGAAAAAATGATGATGATGAGGATATTGGAAGCAAAATTTGTGAGTTTACATTTGCGGACGTTAATAAGGTTGTGCCTTGTGTTGGAATGATTTTCGATACATTAGATGAGACAGAAAGTATTTATAGAAATTATGGTCGAAATGTCGGATTCGAGATAATAATCAGGAATACTCAGAGACATTAACGGAGTCATGATCCATCATCCCGTATGTTTATTTGTAAGAAGGGTGGAAGAGTAACACCGAAATCGGATTATCGTGATAAAGGAAAATGACGCATTAGGGATGTAGATCCACGAACGAATTGTCGTGCTCGAATGTACGTATGTCATCTAGTGAATGTAAACAAATGGAAGGTAACTTTGGTTGATTTGAAACACAATCATTCCATGGTAACACCGGATAAGAGATAATTTTTTCAAACATCGCGCAACATCGATCCGATCACCCGATCATTGATTGAGTTGTTTAACAAATCGGGGATCGAGACGAGTAAAGTGATGAAATATCTTGGTGAGACATGTGGAGGCATTGAAAATTTAGGGTTTTCTAATCAAGATGTACGCAATGTCATACGATATATTCGGCACCGAGTGTTTGATTTTGGTGATGCGGAGTATGGCTTGGTCTTGTTACGAAAATTACAACAAGAGAATGCATTTGGTAATTTCTTCTATCGAGTGGATGTGGATAACGAGAATCGTGTTAAAGGTTTGGTGTGGGTTGATCCCCGATGCATGAACGCTTATAAGAATTTTGGTGATGTGGTGACGTTCTACTCAACTTATCGAACGAATAGGTATTGTATGCCTTTCATACCTATTACGGGGGTGAACCACCATTACCAAAATATTTTTTTTAGATTTTAATGCATATGTGTACAAGTCGTTGTCACCCACGGAATTGAAGGTAGATGGGAGGAATTGGTCGAGAAGTACAACCTTGAGGATCATGTTTGGTTAAATGAAATGTATCGCATTAGACATCAATGGATTGGTACTTACACAAAATCACATTTTGCCGCCGGTATGAATGCATTTTTTGATGAATATGTGCAAGCATCTACTGGTTTGAAAGAATTCATTGAGAATTCCCAAAAAGCCTTTGGAGGCACAATATCTTAGGGAGGTTAAAGGTGACTACGAGAGCGAAGAAAGAGAAAGGAGAATAGTATTTCAATCATCCTTGGAAATTCATGCATCCGAAATTTACACGAAAGAGATGTTTAGGCATTTTCAAAAGCTAAAAAGTACATCTTATGTCGTGAAAAAAGCTAAATGTGGATGTTATTTATATAAAATGAACTTGGTTGAGAAGTCTACCATGCCGGAGGATCGTAGAAGAAGCTATCAGTTGACGATCTATATTGATGGAAAGATTGAATGTGTTTGTAGGCAATTTGAACATTCCGGGATGATTTGTAAACACATGATCCGTTACCTAGACAAGAAACAAAAAAATACGTATACCAAATGATTACATCAAGTCTAGGTGGACAAAAAATGGCAACAAAATTGTCGGACCTCTAACTTATACCCCTCCCGTTCTTGGTAATATTGGTGCATCACAAGCATCAAGGTATAGTGCATTGTGCAAATCATTTAAAAGTTTAGGCGGTATTGGTAGTTGTTCCGTCCCACGTTTCAATTACGTGATGAACGTGATTGAGCGAGAGAAGTGTCACGTGGAAAATTCTTTTCCACAAGAAGATAAGACCGAAAAAATGGACGAGTCGTTTCATCAAGATGATTGGGATCATGATCCAATATTCGATCCTCCAATGTCACAAACTAAGGGACGAAAGAAAATGGCAAGATATAAAGGTGGTATTGAAACGTCAACTTCAACAACCAAGCAACGAAAGTGCGGAAAATGTGGGTTGGTAGGAGCAAACCATGATAGAAGAAATTGTCCTAAAAGTTAGTTTCAATATCCATATCATGTGCACGAGAGGGTCTATCAAAACTAGGTCTGGTAAATCCAACACCCCTCCACTCGGTGTTGATCCGATCATAACGACCCAAAAACTGAGTGATGATATCAAAGAACCAGTCGGGGGGATCACGACGGTAAATGGCATGTAATGTCCTCATTCCACAATCCAGCTGCATTGAAGTATTTAGATGCAAGAATTAGAGAAATAAAGGTCTAAAGTGCAAAAGTATTGAAATAAAGGTCTAAAATGTAGAATTATAAAAATAAATGTCTAAAATACATGAATTGGAGAAATAAAGGTCTAGAATGCAAGAATTAGAGAAATAAAGGTCTAAAATGCATACCGCATCAGCCATGTCCTGCTGGGGATACCAGTCACGAGGCACAATCTTAGCACCATGCTCAGCCACAAATGGAGCAATCCTTAGCTTACTGACACGCCTGTACCAATACATGTACTCCTCTATAGACACGTAATTGCCCTCCTCGACAATAGGTATCATGACATCATTAAAAGCATCCCACTCCTCAATGTAATTTGCCAACAACACTGTATGATTGTCCCGCACCCAATGAGATGATCTCTCTGTCCGTAGTAAAGTCATGTCAACCGGGTCTCGTGGGATATGCTGTAGAACACCAAACTGTCTCAAGACTCTATCTGGCATGATATACTCAACAATATCAAAAGAAATAAAAGGGACACGACCGAGAGCCATATAGTTAGCATCCATCAAATCGATATTATAATCCACAAAAACATCCTGAATGTCATAAAATCTCTGATAAAGCTGCCATGTCAGCCAACTAAGCTGAAAGCCGTCAAAGTCCCCCCGATAAAGACCTGTATGGTGGTGGGGGTTAACCCTCCTCTCATCTACCGGCTCAGCCCATGCCAATGCCCTCGGCCAAACAAAAATTTGACGAGGTGCTAGCTGCGGTGCCCCAGGTAACAACCTCTCGTAGAACCAAAGCTGCAAAAGCATGGTGCACTCGTTAATAGCAGTGGCAATCTTTTGAGCAGCCTTGGTCAAACCCCTGAACAAATAACTCAAAACCGCAGCTCCCCAGGCATACCCCTTAATCTCATGCGCATTCTGGTTTAACTGTAAATACCTGCAAAAATTCAGGAAATGCAAATTAAGGTAAGAATTCAAGAATTGGAGAAATTAAGGATGAACATGGAAGAAATGTGAAATTTAAGGCATAAAATGCAAGAATAAGATAAATTTAAGCATAAATTGCAAAAAATATATTATCTTACTAAATTGCGTAAATATGACAAGAATTAAGGTAAAATGTGCAAGGACTAGAGAGAGAAATGAAGTTAAGAAGTACCTAGGATGCACGACGTCTCTGATCGATGAAGAAAACAACACACCCCCAATGATGTAAAAAAAGATATGCCCGGGTGTACACAAGGTTATCATGCTCGATAAACTCGGGAGAAGGATTCTCCGATTTGTTTTTATAGATTTTCCTCAACCTATGAAGCTTCACCCCACCTAAATTGCAAAGAAATGAAAATTTAATGTATAACATGTAAGAATTAAACAAATTAAGGACTAAAATGCAAGAAACTAGAATTTATGGTATAAAATGCAATAACCAGATAATTATCTTCCTAAATTGCAAAGAAATGAAAATTTAAGGGGTAACATGCAAGAATTAAACAAATGAAGGACTAAAATGCAAGAAATTAGAATTTATGGACTAAAATGCAATAACTAGATAGTTATCTTCTTAAATTGCAAAGAAATGAAAATTTAAGGTATAACATGCAAGAATTAAATAAATTAAGGACTAAAATGCAAGAAATTAGAATTTATGGGCTAAAATTTAATAACTAGATAATTATATTCCTAAATTGCAAAGAAATGAAAATTTACTGTATAACATGCAAGAATTAAACAAATTAAGGACTAAAATGCAAGAAATTAGAATTTATGGGCTCAAATGCAATAACTAGATAGTTATCTTCTTAAATTGCAAAGAAATGAAAATTTAAGGTATAACATGCAAGAATTAAACAAATTAAGGACTAAAATGCAAGAAATTAGAATTTATGGGCTAAAATGCAATAACTAGATAATTATCTTCCTAAATTGCAAAGAAATGAAAATTTAAGGTGTAACATGCAAGAATTAAACAAATTAAGGACTAAAATGCAAGAAATTAGAATTTATGGACCAAAATGCAATAACTAGATAGTTATCTTCCTAAATTGCAAAGAAATGAAAATTTAAGGTATAACATGCAAGAATTAATCAAATTAAGTACTAAAATGCAAGAAATTAGAATTTATGGGCTAAAATGCAAACCTTTTTTATACATATTTTTGCGCTCGGTCTCAGTCAACCTCGAATCATGCCACCGTCTCATCCAATATGGAAGCAGTGTGGAAAGCTCCGTATGAGTAACAACACGACCACGAACAAGCAAACCCAATATCATGTAAACATCCTCTAGAGTGATGGTCAATTTACCAAATGGGAAATGAAAGGTGTTGGTCTCTGGCCTAAACTTCTTCACCAACGCCGTGATCAATCGGATGTCGTTCTGGGGAATCAAGCATGGGTTGGTAAACGCTCGAAAACCCCAGTCTGAAAGCAAACTAACCTGGGTCTCATCAAATACCCACTCATCGTGGTTGGCTGTCAACTGGCGGACATCCAACTTCTCTCGATCACCCCCTGCCGTATGTGACTGCTATTATGATCATCCTGCATGGTCAAGAGGGACCTATCGAGAGGCCCGCACTGCATATCCATAGTATCTGCAATGTGCAAAATCAAAGAAATAAGACACATTTCATAAACATGTACCAAAATTGACTAAAATTATCATTCTACGAAGACATAGTTAAAACAAGATTAAATTAACAATGAATATCATTTATCAAATAAAATGCAATACTAATATCATTACTTTTTTTAGCCTTCTTTTACTATTGTAAACAATTGAGAAAAATGACAAACATTTTATATATATATCCAAATTTTATTCAAAGTATGGAAATTAATCATAGTTTGGATTAATTGATCAAAATTCGAATTAATAAATTATATTAATTCATAAATTCGAATTTTAAACTCAAAAATTCAAATTAATAATTCAAAAATTCGAATTAAAATTTCCACAACTCATAAAAAATTTATAATTATAATTTCATAATTACAAACCCTAATAATACGAATTAATTCATAGTTTTAATAAAAATTCGGATAATAATTCGAATCGTAATTCTAAATTGGGCAATTCGAACTAATTCAACCTAATTGAAGATGAGAAACCCTAATTTCAAACTAATTCAAACCAAAAGTGGGTAAAATTCGAACTATGAACCCTAATAATTCGATTTAATTCATGATTTTAATTAAGACGAAGCAAATAAACACCACCCACAATTAAAAACGAATCAAACCATGTACATATAATCGTGAGTAGCAATGTATATAGTAGTGCGTGTGTGTATGTATAACTATGTGCGTGTGTGTATAAGTATCAATTAGAAGATACTTTGAGGAGGAAGATCGCCTGAGATTCGCAGCTCTGTGTGTAAATCGCCTGGAATCGGCTGAAAATTGCCTGAATCGCAGCTCTGTGTTTAGTTAGGATTTAGTTCAGGTCGCGGTAACCGCAATTGCTCGTTGTATATGTTTTGGCATCCGCAATGTTTCATTGCAGCAGTAGAACTAAGGGCAAAAAGGTAATTTCAGATTTCCTTATCGCAATGTTTCATTGCATCAGTAGTACTAATGGTAAAAAGGTAATTTTAGATTTCCTTTATTAAGCATCCTGATTAGGACTAAGGGTAAAAAGGTAATTTCAATTTTTATTCTTCCGCCTTGTATCATTGCAGCAGTAGTACTAAGGGTAAAAAGGTATTTTCATATTTATATTGGTTCCTATATTTGAAATTATTCATATTTATTAATTTTATTAAATATAAAACTATATTAATTTATATAAAATTTTATGTAATAATTTAAATTCTATAAACATTTTCATATTTTATTATGTATTAATTTACCATTTTTTATTAATTTTAATAACTAATAAATATAAAAGTATAATAATGTAAAATCATATGTAATACTGTTTTGAGGAAAATTATTAAAAGGTTTACTTGGTGTAGTGGTTAAGTGGTTTATATACTTGGAGAAATTCCTGAGATCGACTCCCAAAACAGGAACGTTTTTTTTAAGATATTTAAGATACTGTCGCAAGCCTTAATTGTGGCAGGCAGTATTTTTTCCTACCACAATGAAGGCTTGCGGCAGTGTGCGAGTTGGTGGTTGGGCGCCAGTTTCCAACCAACGGTGGCTATATGGAAGGGCACCTTATATATATATATATATATATATATATATATATATATATATATATATATCATTTACAAAATATCAATACAAGTCACTTTTAAATATAAAATTAATAAAGTATAAGTTCTTGTTTGACCTTATTTTATGATGAGTCTAAAAAAATTTCCAAAAAGTGAGTTGTCATATTTTGATTGCACTAGTACAGAATACACCTATAGCGTCGCCACCTATAGCGTCGGTTGTTGACCTATAGCGTCGCCAGTTTACCTATTTCGTCGGTTGTTTGCATTAACCGACGCCTTAGGTCATCTGCCAGAAGCTATTGCGTCGGTTGTTTGCATTAACCGACGCTATAGGTATAGCCTATAGCGTCACCTTTTTAAGGGGCGACGCTATAGGCTATACCCCGAAGCTATTGCGTCGGTTGTTTGCATTAACCGACGCTATAGGTATAGCCTATAGTGTCGCCCTTTTAAGAGGCGACGCTATAGGCTCTACCTATAGTGTCGCCCCCTAAAATGCCGACGCTATAGGTTAATGTTTTTTTTAAAAAGAGCCTATAGCGTCGCCCATTCAAATGACCGACGCTATAGGTCAATTTTTTTTTAAAAAATAATTATTTCAAAAGTGGAATTTCAACATTACAAAATATAATCCAAGAACACGAAACAAGTCTAAACACAATTTTAATCCCATTAAAAAATAAACCATTCAATACAACCAAAATATTAACTAGTTTTACTCATTAATGTTACCCTACTTTCAATAATTTTCTATTTTTTTTATATTTTTCCCCATTTTTAAACTAGTTTGTCAAAGAAATCAAAAAATTAAATAAAATCAGGAAAAACGCCAATTTTTGAAAATAAATTCATACACAACAAATTAGTGATACTGACAATTTGTATGATTAATTTTACCCTACTTTCCCTAATTTTCCATATTTGTATTTTTTTCCCTATTTTTAACTAGTTTGTAAAAGAAATAAAAAAATTAAATAAAAATAAGAAAAATGCCACTTTTTGAAAATGAATTCATACACACCGAAGTAGTCATACTCACTATTTGTGTGATGAATGTTACCCTACTTTCCTTAATTTTCCATTTTTTTTATTTTTCCCCATTTTTAATTAGTTTTTCAAATAAATCAAAAAATTAAATAAAAATAGGAAAAATTCCAATTTTTGAAAATAAATTCATACACACCAAATTAGTCATACTCACTATTTGTGTGATGAATGCTACCCAACTTTCTCTAATTTTTCATTTTTTTTTATTTTTCCACCATTTTTAATTGTTTGTCAAATAAATCAAAAAATTAAATAAAAATTGGAAAAATGACAATTTTTGAAAATAAATTCATACACACCAAAGTAGTCATACTCAATATTTGTGTGCTGAATGTTACCCAACTTTCACTAATTTTTCTTTTTTATTTATTGTGATTAATCAATTCAATTATGCAAAAATCGAATTTTCTTCACATTTTTTTAATTATAAAAATAATAAATAATAATTTTTTATAATAAAATTTTAAAACACATGCGTGTCAAAATAAAAAAATGGGCGGTCAATGAAAATATTGCATTTATAAGATCAAAACTAGTAAAATTTAATTTAATCATTTTAAAATCATTTTGATATGTGTGTGATAAAAAGAATTATAAAAATTATAATTTATAATTTTGAAATGAAAATTATAAAAAAAAATATAATATTTATTTATATGTGTGTGTGAATGTGTGTGGGAAGTGCACAGAGTGATTGCTGAGCGACAGATGAAAAATCAAAAGGGCCGCTAAAATTTTTAACCCGCACAAAATCCCTCTCGGTCTCTTTATCTCTCCCTTTCTCTCTGTCTCTCCCTCTTTCTCTCTCTCTCTCTCAAAATCCCTAATTTTCCCAATTTTAGGGGGTGGTATTGTATTAGGATTTTTAATGACAATTCTTTGGAGAATGATTTTAATGGATTTTATAGACTTTTAATGATTTTTAATGACTCTTGTTGAATCACCAAGATTTCCAAATACTTTTGATGACTTCTAACAAAATGATTTTTAATGACTTTTAAAAACTTTCATAGACTTTTAAATATATAGCCTATATTTATGAACGTTCCTTGTACAATGGTAGAATGAATTGCTGGAAGGTCCAATAGGAATTGCCCAAGTATGGAGGGGATGCCTTGTACCAGTTCTGTGTATAACAGACCAATTCCTGGGATTCTCACAGTCCCTAGAGTGGAGCCAAGCTCATACATGAAATCCATCGAGATCTTTTCTCTGACTTCACTTCATAAAATTATGAACGTTCTTTCTGGATGGATCGTTCTCTCTTTTGCACATTTCTTCAGTTCGATTGGGTGGGAAAGCAAAACAATCTGTAATATCTTCACGTCTCTGTCCAGAAGAAAAGTACAATATTCAGTCATTCAAGAAATGGGACTAGTAAATATATTACATGACATGTATTCAAGATCATACCTTGGATTCCATGAACAAAATGTCAATATGGGTCTGTGATGATTCATCCAAGTGTCTCTTTAGTTCTCCAATCAAAGTCTGTACATAACTGTTAATGATCAGTACGTAAAATGTAATTCTGAATTGCTGGCTATGTGATAAAGCGGTGAACCTCTCACTTTAAAAATGAAAACTGGTGATACATTGTACTCTATAAGCTTTTGGAGTTCTCCGCGGACAATAAAGAGCCTACAAACATAGGTTAAGATTATTGGTAAATATCATGTTCCAATAAATGTGGTTAACTGCATTACAGAAGTTCAAGATGAGATTTTTAATCAAGTTATCATGGCCATAATCAGTAGTGACTTACTGTCTTGGGCTTTGCTCTTTTACTATGTCCTTAGCAACCTTTGCAATAGTGTCTTCCCAGCCAGTCATAATTTGCTGGTCCTCCCTCAATTGAGAATTGGAGCTGTCGTAAATCCCACAAACTTGGTATAAATGGGAAAACTGACAAAAACGACAAGTACAAAAAGTAGTTTCAATTGCCTTATACACATAATTGACAGCAGATGATAGGTATCTTTAGTATTACTTATATCTCCAAGTTGCCTCAAATGAACGTATAACTTAAGTTCTAACCACCACATCAGACAATAGTCTCATTACATCTCTGGCTAAAGCTAGACATCCGCTCAAAAGCCTTATTTACCAGAGAGTTTTCCGAAGCTGAAGCAGGAGTTGTAGGAATAGACTCCACAAATGACCAAAGAGCAGTAGAGAACCATGAATCTGTACCATCATCCTCTGTGCAGCACTGATTTTGAACGGCTCCAGCAGGAAGACTTGAACCCTCCCCATTGCATAGGCCACCTAAACATATTATCAAAACTTGCAAATACCATCCATCTGACCAAGAGCTCTAAAATGTTGGCCGGAGAGTAAACATACAGACAAACAAAGCCAACATATATGAAAATTTGCTGCCATGTACAATACAGTTTAGTTACCGGAATAGCAATAATTACTGTACCAGGAATGGGTTCAAACACAGCTTCAGGTGCCCAGATTTGGAAGCTTCAGCTTCAGCTTCAGGTACCAGGAATATAATAACCTCTGGCTAATTAAAAGAATATAAGAATACAAATAGGGTGATTCAACTGCAGAAGCAACTCACACGGGGAGAATTATAACTTAACAGCTGAAAAACTTTAACCGCAAAAAAACAAAACAACTTTAATCAATATCAAAATCTTTTAAAAACAAAACAACTTAACAGTTGAAAACAGATAAGCGAGGGATTATTCCAAACAAGCTTCACATAACAATTTTAATCAATATCTTTTAAAAACAAAATTTAATCAATATCCGCTAAAAACCAATACTAATAACTTTATTTTAATGCCATCAAGCATTTATGTTCCACAAATCATAGTGTCACATATCTAATTCAAAAACTATCCAAGCGTAGCGTTCTTCAGGGGTCATTTTCACGAACTCCATCTTCTTTGCTCTAGTATTAAGTAATTTAAGTGTCTTGAAACGTGCAAGTTGATCCAAATCAGGTAATTCTTTGAGAAGATCCCAACAGCTACAATCATCATTATTAAATGATTTAACAGCTTCAACCATCTTCTCAACTGAATGAGTAATTTGCATGATAGCTTCTGGCTGGCTAGTATTAGCAGAAGAACTAGAATTTCCCTTGACCTCAGATATGTTACGCTTCTTAGGTGCTGGAGGAAGAGGAGCATCAAGATTAATAGGTTCAGAAGATTGGGCCAAAGGATCTTGGGAATCATCCAGTGTACACTGTGTATAAGCTGCAGTATCATAATCATAAACCAAGTCATCCAACAGGTGATTCTTTTTACTTGCTTTGTCATCATAAGTTCTTGCATCAGTATCATCTCCTAGTCCTATTGCATTCTTCCCGATGGCAGTCCCATTTCCCACCGCAATTCTTAAATCATCATAGTCTCCAAAGGTGTCCGTACGATAACTTCTGTGAGAAGGATGTACCTAATAAAACACAATATACACAATATGTTAGTATTATAAACATGTCAAAAGTTTAGAAAATCTTTATTGTCTTAAAAATATGTACCTTCAAATAATCTTCCCAAACTTCATTCGGAGCAGTAAATTTTTTTGTTATAGGATCCCATCCAAATCCAGAATTAAACAAAATCAAATTTGAATAGTTGGTGTATCTAGTTTTAAACCATTTCAAACGACTGAGATACTGGGAATGAGTTTTTTGACATCCAAGCTTTACATTCAAAGCTGGAAGAATCTTGTTCTCCACGATAACTTTATTGAATGAACCATTATTATCTCGCCAACCACGTTGTGCAGCATCAACCATGAGTTTCAATAACTCATTACTTTCGTCAATTGTCCAAGGTTTATATTGACCTCCTTTTCCTTTTGAATTGTCATTCTCTTGACACGCATCTCCCATTTTTCTCTGTTATTAATACATATATACAATTACCCAAAAAAGGACAATAAAACCAGGTTAAAACATAATACATACATGTATGCAGGTTTGGACTTTACATGCTTATATGCATCTAGAAAGCTTTGTCATGTATCATATCAATTTCAAAAAAAAACATCCAACCATTAATAATTGATAAATTAACCACACAATAAACAAACACACACACACACACACAGATATATATATATATATATATATATATATATATATATATATATATATATATATATATATATATATGATACAACTACAAACACATGGAGAGAGAAGCAAAAGAAAGAAAAAACAGTAATAGAGGGAAAGAAAAAGAAACAAGAAAAAAAGGAACCTTTTTTGGCAGGGATGGAACCCTAGGGGTGAGAGCTGTCGTTGAGGAAGACAATGTCTTGTCAAATCTTCTCAAAAAGGACGTGACAATTTTTGGAGAAAATATACACACTTTTTCATAAAAAGTCATGAAAAGTCTCTCACTTTTATTTTTCCACCAAAATCATTGACTTTTTGAATAACAAGTGACTTTTAACAACTCTTTAAAAGTTGTAATTGAATACCTTAAACTTTTAAAGACTTTTTTAAAATCCTGATACAATACCTCCTTACTTTTAAAGAGTATTTAAAAGTATTAATTGAATACCCCTAAACTTCTAAAGTCTTTAAAAGTATTTAAAAGTCGTGATACAATACCACCCCCTTAGTCGGTTGTGGTCTCTCTCTCAATTATATATCTCGAGCTCTCTCTCTACTCCCTCAAACAAATTCGAGTCTCTCTCGAATTCTTCTCTCCCTATCTCGTTTCTCTCGTTAATCTCAAAGGCGTGGTGGAGAGTTGTTGGCGAGGGGAGGGGAATGGGGAGAAGGGAGGAGGAGGTCGAAGGTGACATGTACCACTTTTTCCAATCATATACCCACAGAGCCAGTTGGTTGAAGTGAATGCCCATTCTTTATTTAGTAAATGGTTTTCAAATAGTGGAAAACTGGTGAGTAATACGAGACTGACATCTTTTTTTTTCTCTCTTATCCGCTTGTTCTGAATCTATTAATTTCATTTGTTTCTCTCCATATTGACAAACAAATTTCTCCTAACCTTGATGTTCTGCAACTATTGTAGGTGGTGCCTGAGAAATCAAAAGATAGTCCTGGTGGTCCATGGCAATTTGTTGGATTGCTGTCCGTGTTCGATCCTCCAAGGCATGACAGTGCTGAGACTATTCGCAGGGCTCTCCATCTCGGTGTAAATGTGAAGATGATTACTGGTAATTAAATTTATCATCCTTCATATCTCTGCAAAGTCGTATCTTTTTGTTTCCTTTAGTTGATTGTTGTTCACAAATTGTATTCAGGTGATCAACTTGCCATTGCAAAGGAGACTGGGCGAAGACTGGGAATGGGAACAAATATGTATCCTTCTGCTTCTTTGCTTGGTCAAGACAAGGATGCATCAATAGCAGCACTTCCTGTCGAAGAATTGATTGAAAAGGCAGATGGATTTGCTGGAGTTTTTCCTGGTAGGTTGTTGGTTTTGCAATTTCTTTTTGCACAAGTCAGTGCTATTTCTTGTTTTTAAGCTTTGAGATTGCCCTAATTCTTGATTCTTGAAAATGTATAGAGCACAAATATGAAATTGTCAAGAAGTTGCAGGAGAGGAAACATATATGTGGTATGACTGGAGATGGTGTAAATGATGCCCCTGCTTTAAAGAGGGCAGACATTGGAATTGCAGTGGCCGATGCTACTGATGCAGCACGAAGTGCTTCTGACATTGTTCTTACGGAACCTGGGCTTAGTGTTATCGTTAGTGTAGTGCTAACTAGTAGAGCTATCCTCCAGAGGATGAAAAATTATACAGTGAGTTTCTTTTTACTTTTCTTATAGTATTGATCATATATTATTGCCGAACTTATGATGATTTTTGTCGCTGTGGTATGACAGATTTATGCAGTATCCATCACAATCCGTATTGTGGTAAGTTTGTGATATCAATAACTCAATCAACAAACACAGTCCAATGATTTATACTTTTTAATAGTTGATTTATTTTTCTTTCACTTCTATTGCAGTTTGGTTTCATGTTTATTGCTCTGATATGGAAGTTCGACTTTTCCCCATTCATGGTTTTGATCATTTCCATCCTAAATGACGGTACGATGAAATGCTTGTACTACTTTATTAATTTACTACGTAATCTTCTGGTTCCCATTAAATATTGTTATCCTTGGGTGGTTAAGTACTGACACAATCTATCTATGTTACAAGGAACTATTATGACAATCTCAAAGGATCGAGTAAAACCATCTCCCTTGCCTGATAGCTGGAAATTAAAAGAGATATTTGCGACTGGCATAGTGCTTGGAGGTTACTTGGCATTACTAACTGTTATCTTTTTCTGGTTGATGAAGGATACTGATTGGTTTCCGGTATGACTTTTTGTTTTGTCTGTAAATTACTCCGACTATTTTCCACGGAAGATCTACTTTTAACATTGACATTTAATTTATCTATATATTTTCTTCTGGTTCAGAACACATTTGGTGTGCGATCTATCAGATATAATCCTGAGGAAATGATGGCAGCCCTCTACCTCCAGGTCAGTATTGTAAGCCAGGCTCTTATTTTCGTAACAAGGTCACGCAGCTGGTCCTTCGTTGAGCGCCCTGGATTCTTGTTGCTTGGTGCTTTCCTGATTGCACAATTGGTATGATAAAATTCCTTCAAACTATCTTTTGCTTTTTTTTTTGGGTAGATAAAGCAAGCCGATAAAATTTGAAACCATTGTTCTTCAGATAGCAACTTTGATAGCTGTGTACGCAAACTGGGGTTTCGCCAGGATTTACGGATGTGGATGGGGATGGGCTGGTGTCATATGGCTATACAATATCGTTTTCTACTTCCCGCTTGATATCATGAAATTCGTTACTCGTTATGCTTTAAGCAACCAAATGTGAGTGTTTTGATAACATCTAATATAACTGCTACTATCGGTAGGTCACAACGATATACACTACAAACCTGTAGAATTCACACAGACTCTTTAATATCTTTTCCTTTTTATTACCCACTGTTTTAATCAGGTAAGTAATTATTAACATATAGCATATACACATAATTTGATGGCTCTGGAATGCAGAATGTTCAACTTGACTACTTGAGTTACTCTGTTTTTGGCACAGGGGAATACTAATTGAGTTATTCTGGTATATTTTTTTACAGGGACTTGTTACATCATGAGTAAATTAACCTACAGAGGCATCTGAAAGTTCTTCCAGACAACATCCAGGGAATTACTATTTTTGTTGTAATTATGCCCCAATTAAATTAGATGAACAATATAATTTTTGTTGTAACTTTTGAGATTTAATTGCTATTTTAGTTGTGTTGCTATTATATGTATTGTTATCAAATGTTTGTTGGCATGGGATAATTGTAATTGTTTTATACTATATTGTGGTATTTGTTGGGTTTGGTAAAGATTATTGAAATTGCAATTTTGAAATTATTGTTTTTTTTATAAAAAAAATTGACCTATAGCGTCGGTCATTTGAAAGGGCGACGCTATTGACTTTTTTTTTTTAAAAAAATAACCTATAGCGTCGGTCATTTAAAAGGGCGACGCTATAAGGTATACCTATAGCGTCGGTCATTTGAAAGGGCGACGCTATAAGGTATACCTATAGCGTCGGTCATTTGAAAGGGCGATGCTATAGGCTTTTTTTTTAAAAAAAAAAATTAACCTATAGCGTCGGTCATTTGAAAGGGCGACGCTATAAGCTATACCTATAGCGTCGGTCATTTAAATGACCGACGCCTAAAGTATGATTCAGCGTCGCCATTTTAACCGACGCTATAGGCCTATACCTATAGCGTCCCCTGCATATACTACGCCAAACAACCGACGCTATAGGTCTATATAGGCGACGCTATAGGTTCAGTCTGTAGTAGTGTTGGTTAAATTCACATAAATGTAATGAATCCCGTATGTGCTAATAAGAATACCACTAATAGGAAAGTTCCATGTGTCATTTGGGAACTAGTTTGGGACCCCTAGAACTACTCTTTTATTATCTTTACTTATATAAGATTTAGTAATAACATAATCAAACTTTTAATTTTGTTTGACATGCACACATTTTTATATTTTATACAAAAATAATCTAGTAACATAACAGGTAAACTGAAATATATTTAATTATTTATAAGATGCATAAGTAAGTAGCAAACATATGACAAAATTATAAAAATCACACACACACATATATAATTTACTAGTATTATATTATTATGAATTAAATATTAATGCAAGTAAAACTTTGTAATTCATTAAATTAAATCCTTATATATATAATAAGCGTGAGGAGGATCTTATCCAAATTTTTTGTAGTACGGTCGTTGACCAAAATAGTAAAGACCATTAGATCGTAAAATGAATGCATGTGAACCGTTGGATCTAATATTAAAAGCTTTATTTGATTGATAGTAGAATGATATTGAAATACCAAAAATTAAAGTTAATAATCTAAATCAAATATAATTAGGTTTTATAAATTGAATAAAATTTGATCTAATATTAGAAAGTAAGTTTATTTGATTGATAATATGATTATATTCACGAAAAAATAAATTTTAATAATCTAAACCAAATATAAGTAGGTTTTCTAAATTGAATAGAATTCTCAATGTAAAAATTCGTAACTTTCTTTTCTCTTCAATTTTCGAGTACTTTGAGTTGGATTATAATTGTTAAATCACCACTAAATTAAAGATGATTTCTTGAGTTTCGCGTGTGTTAGCACAAAATCACGCAAGCGTACGTGTTCACAAGTAATATAGAATGAAGTAGAGTTCGTTCCCACAGAGATTGTATAATTTAGTTCTTGTACCTAAGCATCAATGTATGATTATCGTTCAATGCTAAGACAATAAGCAAATTGGTTTTGATTATCTAAAATTAACTAATAAGAATTAATTAACATCTAAATTAATAACTAATTGATTTCAAATTACTTATGAGATGGAAAACATGGGATCCTAACTTCAATACAAACTTCCTTTAGAGATCATGCCCTTTTATCAACACATGTGGTGGTTACGATAACTAATCGGACAACACGAAATAAGTATACGCTACCTTTCAGTACACGCACACCAATCTACACAATATCCACAAAAGATAGAAATCATGCAGGCACCAGTTATGCTTAGACCCTATATGTCTATAGAATTTGAAAGCATAATGGTTGAAGATCAAGTATCCATAAGATTACATAAGGTAGCATGAGACGGTTAGAAACACACCACAAACATGAATAACATTCATGGACTTATGCTAGCATGGCAAGTTCTAAATCAGAAGATTCACTGTCGCTTCACTTAAGATTAACAAGATAGATGTTAGCTACGCATCTATATGAATTAAATACAACCATGCAAGGATATCGTAAATTCACCACACATATATCAAGTTAGGCAATCAACATCTAAATTCCGTAAGTAAATCCGCTAGGACCCCATGACGGCGATTAGTTCATAATCGAACCGTTCGTCATCATGGGGTTTGATGAAAACATGATAAAGATGAAGAGAATAATAATGAATAAACCAATGTTAACAAAGTTATGGAACAAAATCGAGTAATGCTCAAGCATCCAAAATATACGCCTAGTAAGAATACAAGAAAACTATGTCTAGATCTTCTTGTTGTCACGATCCTCGCCTTGGCTTCTCAATCTCGTGCTAGAAAGTGTGTATGTAATGTGAAGTAATCTGATCTCTGGTGTTGGTGTGTTAAATCTGACCCCCAAGCATGTGTATTTATAGCTCAATATTGCCTCTTCTCCAAACAATTGCCGTTCTTGAGTAGGAATTGAATTTGACAATTTCCATCTTTAAATATGATATAGATTGCAACTTCCCTTGTCAAATAAGGCTTCTGGACTATTCCCACCGTCCAAGAATATTTCCATGACGAATAGGAGAAGAAAACGGCAACTTTCCTCTTTGAAATCAGATTTGGAACAAATTCTGGCGGTTCAGTATTCTCCTAGCGCGGTCGCGCTATGCTAGAGTGTTAATGTGGCGCGGTCGCGCTGTGCCAATTCCGCCAATTTCCTTCGCGCGGTCGCGCTTCCTCACAATACAAAACCAGCGCGGTCGCGCTATACAGCTTCTGTTTCTGCAGAATGTTTGTTTAGAGCCTATTTCGCCACGCACCGTTTTACGCCACAATCACTTCTGTTCCAGGAGTTACAAAACACCATAAACACCTGCAAAAACTATATTCCTGCACAAACTCCACAAAACATGTTAAACCACACAAATACTCGAGAATTCAGCGATCAATTCAAGCCAAAATAGAATGATCCAAATGGATAAAAATCCACTTATCAGCGTGACCTGTAAAATCGTCAAAATCTAATTTTTAGAACTTAAGATAGAGCAAAAATAATAAATTGACCATGTGAACTCTAATAAATAATTATTTTTTATATTTTTATACCCAAATTTGATTTTTTGTTTCTTTAAGTATTTTAAATGTAAGAGATTTTAATTTTCTTCAATAAAATATTAAAATTTATCAGATAAAAATAAAATTCTTTATAAATTATTTTTAACAAATGTATATATTAAGAGAACTTTGTTTAATAATAGAATTTATATAATTATAAATATTAAAAAAGATTCGTGCAATGCACAGGTTATAAACTAGTATAGGTAATAAGGATAGTTATGCTATAAATAAGTAGGCTTATATGCCTTAAAAATGAGTATCTGTTCTTATAAATCTTGGAGTGACCGAGAATCGAACCCAGGATCTCGGACGACAAAAGATAAACTCCTATCATTTGAGCTTCCAATTTTCATTTCTTAAATTTATTACTAATAATAACATTTGTTGATAAAAACGAAAATACTTATTTAAAAAAGGAGTTTGAGTGTTTGACTTTGTGTTCTCGGGACCATGCATGTATTTATATTGCGTTACGAACTTTATTGTTCAAAATTTCAGCAAACTTTATTGTTCAAAATTTTCAGCAATGAAAGGAAATATTACTTATGTGGAACGAAAATAAAGAATTAAAATATATGTTTATTATTAGTTAATACTTGTCTAGTGTAGAGATAAATGATGTATTAATCTTAATGTTTTATATGTGGGGCTAGGAGTTTATTATTTTAGTAGTTTATTTAGAATAAAGCCCATTTATTTACGGGCCTTAGGTCCATTAGATTTAGTACTAGGGTTTAAGTTTTCTATATAAGTGATGTAATCCCCCACATATTACTCACGCTTTGATTATACATTTTTCTTGGGAATACTATTCAATAAATATTTTTGGGATCATATAATTCTCTGCGTTTTATTGCTGTTAATATTCTGTCCTGCATCAAATTGGTATCAAAGCCAAAATCTTGGTTTTTGCTATCAAAATCGTTACTATTCATCACTTTTACTGTTCATCATACCCTAATCAGCCCCCACCACCGGTCAACCACCAATCCACAGCCACCATACCAACAACGCTGCCCTCGTAATCCTCAATTACCTAAACCCTAACTCATTCCAAGCCCGTCACAATCACAAGTACAACCAGACTCCCAAATCAAGTCCATTAGACCCTAATAATCCGACAATACAACCCAGTCCGCTATTCGGTTTTATTTAGCAGTTAGCAAATCCAATCAGCAAGAAAGGAAGAAGCAGTAGATCTGGGAAGAAAATTTTCTATAGAGGGCTGCTGTATTGGACAATAAAGTGGTAACCCTAATCTCACTCATCATATAATCTGTGAAACTGCTGTTAGGTATCTTAAACTTTCTGAAAATTGCAAACTAGTCCCTAGAGTAGCAGAAAAGTTTGAATCAGCCCCTGAAGCTTTCAGAAATCACAATCAAGTCCCTGAAGCTTCCAGGAATTGCATAAAAGTCCCTGGGCTTTCCAGACATTGTCAGATTTGTCCCTCAGCTTTAGAATTTTCATTGTCCAGTCCTTATAACTTCTAAATTTTGACAGTTCAGGTCCTTAAACTCCTAGAAATCTACCTCTTCTGAATTGTTCCACAATTTCATTACTTGTTCGATGTTTTTGAGCAATGTCTGGTTACATCAAGCGTCAAATTGATAGTGTGAAAGAAAATATTTATTTTCTTGAGCGTGAACGGGATGAGTTTCACTATGAAGTCTATGTTTGTCATCCTGAACGTTGGTTACTTTAATATAAACTTAAATTGCGGGAGTTAGATAATCAATATGGTAAACTTCAAAGATTACAAATGAGTTACAAGATTGAGTTGAGCGAAGAAAGGTACAAACGTGCAGATGAGGAACTAAAGAGGACTCTTAAGACTCTCACATCTCAGGTTGAACATCTTGTACTTTTGGAAAATGAGAAAAAGGTCAAAGGGGATATGGAAGTTGAGCATATTGAAGAATCTTCTACGGAAGTATCAATTGAGGAGGTTAAACAAGTTACGGAAGATCCAATTGAGGAGGTTAAACAAGTTGAGCATATAGAGGTTGCTAGTGAGGAGCAAGTGGAAGAAACCAAGCCACAACCTGAATGCTTTCAAACTATTGAGGATCATAAAGTAGTTGATGATATTATTGAGGTTGAGCATATTAACTCCTTTCAAACTATTGAGGATCATAAAGTAGTTGATATTATTGAGGTTGAGCACATCGACTTCATCATTCCAGAGTATTCGCCTAAGCCTCATTATTGAGGTTGAGCTTTCGAAGTTTCTTGCATCTAAGCCGTACTTCAAGTGAAAACACTTTTTCTTTGTTCCAGCTCAGTCTTTCTTAGTTCTTGACTTTTACCAAACTCGAGGTCGAGTTTTCTCCAACGAGGGGATAATGATGAGGAACGGAAATAAAGAATTAAAATATATGTTTATTATTAGTTTATACATGTCTAGTGTAGAGATAAATGATGTATTAGTCTTAATGTTTTATATGTGGGGCTAGGAGTTTATTATTTAAGTAGTTTATTTAGAATAAAGCCCATTTGTTTCCAGGCCTTAGGTCGATTAGGTTTAGTACTAGGGTTTAACCTTTCTATATAAGTGATGTTATCCCCCACATATTACTTATACTTCATTATTAAAGAATAATACGTAAATGTTGGTCAAAATTCGGTCAACTTGACCCCAAAAAAGTCAAATGAGAGAAAAGATTTGGGACGGAGGGAGTATCACATTTACTATGATAAATCTTGTAATACTAAGTGGTTCAATAATATGTAATAGATCATGCAATAGAATAATGTACTAATATATATATATATAAAGGGCTATTCTACGGAGACCCTATTATTGTGAGAACTGCACATTGGGCCACAAACCAGGCCCAATAACCAAACACGCAGACGACATTTTTGGAGAAAAAAGAATTTGTTTTTCAAATTAAACCCATCACCAAATTACCAACCTATATATACATATAGTTATATATCATCACCTTCCTGACACTCATTACACCACCACCGATACTTTTCTTCCCAATCATTATTACTCTTCCACATCTTCCAGTACCATAACCATCGTTTTACAACGACCATTATTACCACCTGGTTGCTTCATCGTGACATCATCACAATCACCATCGCCCAATACCACTGCAATTAGTCGTTATTATCATCATCTTTAGCACACATAAAATCACTATTTTCCATTCACAATCGTCGCATACAGAATCATCAAATTTAAGTCTAAATCAATAAATATTCAGCACAAGTCACCAAATTTCAATACAAATCACCAAAAAATTTCAATACAAATCACTAAGTAGCTGCTTCTACCATACATACCACCACCATAAAGATCATCTCCAGATATAATCTTCATCCCCCAACATGTTTACCACAACCATAATTGTATTAGCGACCTCCTCTACAAAAATCATTAGATTTGAAGAATTAAAAATTTGAAGCAAGCCATACATGACATGTGTTTCTGTTTAGATTAGATCGATTAACTAAAGAAACGAATATTAACGCCAATAAGAGAAACAACAGATCGAAAATGATGGCAGATCGTGAACAATTAAGATCGAGCATTGTAGTGATGATGATGACTTGCTTATGATAACATCTTTTCGGAGAAGATGATGGTAGGAAGAATGGTGGCCGAAGGAGGTGAGGTCTAGTGAAAGGAATGAGATGGAAATGGGTGGATCATAGAGACAGGGAGAGAGAAAATATAACCATGTTTTATGTTTGTGTGAGTATGATTTAATTTAGATATAAAATATGTACGGCTAGGATTAGGTCTCAATTCTCATTTTAAGGGGGTCTCATTTGAGCACTTGCCTATATATATTTATATATTATAAATGCTTATTAATAAAGGTTACCTTTATTTTGAACCAAATTAGTAAAAAGGCAAATCAGACTCTTATCACTCATTAGTCTAAATTGGAAGGAGGTGATTCTAGAGTTGGAAAGCACATGGGATTTCATTTACTTGATTCATCTAAATCAGTTATGAACGTTTATTTAACAGGTAGCTATAGTATTGTTAGCTCATTATTATTTGAGGGTTGGGTGAGAGACTTATGTGCATAGAAAATTACTCAAAGGCAGAAGCTCTTAAGGACTTGTATTTCCTCAGAGAGTTGGTGAAACAATGTAACAATTTTCGAATCTTAGTTAAAATTTATAAAATAATTTTCTTCCATATATTCTTCAACCCCCTTCCCCTCTCCACAAGTGAACTAGGACAACGTAGAACCTGATTTTGAACCTTGACAGGAAAGGGTATGTTCACTTTTATTTTATTGTTTGTGTGGATTGTGCAAAGTATCATACTACATTAAGCAATTCAATATCAAACCACGCAGATAGGACAAATCAGGATATCAACAAAGATTGCATTTAAAGGTTTTCTCAACTAAAACCAAACAACTAGACAGTCAGTATTACCTCCTATCGACTAGGTCGATTTCTTCCCAACAAGAACAATGATAACATCACTGACCCTCTCAGTGCGAACTTCCTCAATCCATTTAGAAGTGTTCAAAAATGATTGCCTGCTTAAGAGAGTAATAAACCAGAGAATTTAGCACACTAAAGTATCATTCACACTAATTTGCAAGCAATTAAAGCATAAAAAACTCATACAAACTTTCTTGACCAAGAATTCTTTTTACTATGACAAACAATGTAACTGATACAATATTTGCAGTTATGAATGTCACAATGCATGATCATGTGAAGTAGATGGGTCATGCGACTCTGTACATGCGATTTATACTCCAAACTGCAAAGCTCGCGTAATAGAAGAAATATAAGTAGGAAAGTAGAAAGGAAAAATCTTATACTTGCAACGTCATATACAATGACAGCGACAGAGTCGCCTCTTGTATAGCTTGGGATTAAACTTCTGTACCTTTCTTATCCAGCTGTATCCGTATAAGTAACCGATAAAGAAGGGGAAACAATAGCATTAGAGCATCTCCAATGCATCACAATCCTTACCTATAATCTGCCATGTAGGAAGCATGTAGGGGTTCTTCTCTAAATTATTCACTCCAATGGGGCTCCTCATCCCCTAAATTTTTTAGGTGAGAGAAACTTCAACCCCATATTTTGGTAACCAATATTGAGCCCCTATATTGGCCATGTCATCTGCCGCCCTCCATTCCCTCTCATTCCCCTCTCTCCCGCTTTCTCTCCCACTTTCTTTTTCATTGCCCCGTTTATCTTTTTGTTTGCAGTCTGTGCTGCTGTGTTTTAGTGTCTGTATATTCATGTTGTGTCTGTATATTCATGTTGTCCAATGCTTTTGTTTTGTTTTCTTTTTTTCAAATTTGATTTTTTATTTTTATTTTCAAATTACCTAAATTGTTGTAAAATTCTAATATTTTTTAACTTATACTTAATATTTTGAATAAATTAAAAAAGTAATGAAAGCTGAAATTTAAACAATTATATAAAATTAATAGACACATTTTTGGGAGAGAAGTATTTTTATTCATATCCCTAATTTTGAGTTTGATTTAATAAAATGGTTTCCAATAAAAATTATATTTCAAATTTCAAAATATTAATTAAATACTACTATTGAAAATATAGGGAATCAATATAGGGATTACCATTGGAGTAAAATAGCTTTTTAGTTTCCTATATTTTAGGGAATCATTATTTTACAATATTTTAGGGGCCCAAAATAGGGAAACCCATTGGAGATGCTCTTAGATCAAAACATTAGATAGAAAACTTTCTATCAAGAACATAACAGTCTGAATAGAGCACATATACTTTTTTTAGTCCAGCATTGTAAGTTTAGAATGAACATATAACGACTATAAATCGGTTCGCTTGAACAAACCTCTTACGATCAGAAAATGACTTCTAGAAATAAAAGGCCCTGCCATACTCCACATTCGGCAAAATAGGTTCTTTGGTATGACAAAACTCCACGGTATGTGCACTGCTGGTATTTCCTTCTTAATACAATGTGTGTATGCAATGGATTTACTTAGACAAACCTTACCTCAGAGGTCCGCAAGATAGATACAAGACACACAATGACTGAGAAATGGAACTGATATTTATATTACTGAATAATATAATTCTTCAACAACTCAAGCAGGATAAGAAAACACACTGGACATCTGAGAGGTCCAGCTCTCTCCCGAGATAAGAAAGATAACCCACAATTCAGATAACCCTAATTGAGATACACTTCCCCTCTTTTGACCCCTCATCTTTTCCTCCTTTCTTTTATTTATCTTTTATTATTTCTTTTCCATCTGTTCCTGCTGCACTGACCGAATTGCCCTTTTTACACCTTGTTTATTCTGTTAGAGTCTTGAGCTGCTTGACATGATGCATTACATTACCTTCCCCCAAGAGACGCACCTTGTCCTCAAGGTAGAACATACAAAACCTGATATCCACTGCCTGGACAACCTCCCAAGTTGCTTCAAACAATAGCAGAGTTTTCAATTTCAACAGAGCTACCAAGCACCCGTTTGAACCAGTGCCTATACAGCAAACATCCATGAGCTGTTCTGGTTCAACCGATACCTCTAAATCCGAACTCAGTTGGTCTGGAATCGTAGGAGATGCAATCATATTTGCAGCGAGCTTCTCATATGGTTTATCTGGCCATTGAAGCTGTATATACGGCTGAAGCTTGAGGTAAACCTTTTCTCCTACTGCAAAACTGTCATTTCTCGTCCTCAAGTCCGCATTCATCTTTATCTTTTGCTGAGCTCTCAACAGATTGAATTGTAAGTCATCCAAAATCTCCTCCAAGCTGTTAACGGGAGTTTAGCCTGTCTGTATACGAAGCATGGGTGGGGGGTCATGCCCACATATGATTTGGAAGGGTTTACGCTTAATGGACATAGGAGAAGATGTATTGTAAGAGAACTCGGTATGCCGTACTTCTTAAAGAAACAAAGCAAATATATGTTGAGCAGCAAGGTGCAAATAATATGTTTGAGAGTTGTGTCGAAACTCTTGATTTCATAACTAGATTATAAACATTTATATAGCAGTTCCAAGATGCTATGTGACAGTTTTGGATCGCGCTATACTTATTCTCATGGCTACCACTACTGTATGTTACCACCATTTACATGTGTGCACACCATTTACATGTGTGCATGTGCAACCATTATCCATTCCATTAGTGCTAACAAGTGCTGCATGTGCTGTCCAGAAACTCATGTCTTGTTATCCCCCCTCAAGTGCCGCAGGGTGTCAACAATGCCAAGCTTGTGAAACTGTCGAAGAAAAAGAGCCTTAGGTAAGGGCTTGGTAAGTAGGTCAGCGACTTGATCAGTTGATGAAATGTGAGAGACCTCAAGACATTTTCGTTGAACCTGTTCTCTAACAAAATGAAAGTCGAGTGCAATATGCTTCATACGACTATGAAAAACTGGATTATGGCAGAGATAGGTGGTGCCTAAGTTGTCACAGAAAACACGAGGGGCAGCACGAAGAGGTTGCTTCAGCTCAATCAATAAGTTAGAAACCCAATTCGTCTCAGCTACAGCACTAGCTACAGCACGGTATTCTGCTTCAGTAGAAGAACGAGCAACAGTGCGCTGTTTCTTGGAAGACCAACTGACAGGAGAATCACCATAATAAAGCACAAAACCAGTGGTGGAAGTTCGATCAACCAGATCACCAGCCCAATCGGAGTCTGAATACACTCGAAGATGGGGATTAAAATGACAACTGATCATAAGTCCAAATGTATAAGTAAGTTTGAGATATCTTAACAATCGTTTGACAGCCAGCCAATGAGAATGTTGAGGGTGATGTAAGAACTGAGCCAGTTTATTGACAACAAAAGCAATGTCTGGCCGAGTAAAGGAAAGATATTGCAACTTACCAATAACTCTTCGGTATTCTGTGATATTGACAGCTGAAGCATTGGGATCAATGGTGAGGGAAAGAGAAGAGCTCATAGGCGTGGACATTCCATTGCACTCGTGCATATTATGCTCAACCAGGAGATCATAGATATATTTACGTTGAGATAACAGAAGGCTACCAGGTTGTCGATAGACTTCAACACCCAAAAAGTAATGAAGATTTCCAAGGTCTTTTAGAGAGAACCGGGTAGATAATGTGTGAATAATATTCGTGACAAGGGAATCGGTGCCAGTAACTAGTATATCGTCCACGTAGACAAGGACATATGCAGTTATATCACCTCGATGTAGAATGAATAGAGAAGCATCAGACTCAGATTTGTAGAAACCCATCGTAAGCAAGTATGTTTTGAGTGTAGTGTGCCACGAACGAGATGCTTGGCGAAGACCATAAATGGGTTTACGAAGTCGACAAACATAGTGAGGATGTTTGGAACTCACAAAGCCTGGTGGCTGTCGCATGTAGACTTCTTCGTCAAGTTCCCCTTGAAGGAACGCATTGTTTACATCTAATTGGCGTACAGACCAACGATTTTGAACAGCAATAGACAAGGCTAATCGGATTGTAGTGGCTTTAATGACAGGACTAAAGGTCTCATGAAAATCAATTCCTGGGCGCTGTGTGAAACCTTTGGCGACAAGTCGCGCCTTATAGCGTTCAATTGAGCCATCAGAGTGTTGCTTTACCTTAAAAACCCAACGACAATCAACAATATTATGGGCAGCACTAGGTGGCACAAGAACCCATGTCTTGTTTTGCAACAGGGCAGTATATTCTGTGTACATAGCGTCACGCCAATGAGGAGATTCTTGTGCTTGTTTAAAGGAAACAGGAGTGACCAAGTCCATAGGTATAGCTGAGAAACCATAGAACCTGTTGGGTTTAAAAATGTTGTTTTGTGCTCTTGTCACTGGGCGAGGAGCCGCTTGCAACTGCGAAGTAGGAGAGGATGCAGAATCCTGATACGCCACAGAGTCAGGTTCAGACTCGGTTGGGGTTGCTGTATGAGAGGCTTGACGACTTGTGGTGCTGAGTGCTGGTTCATTTTGACTTATAGCAGCTGTTGGCAGGTCGACAGGTGACTGTGGCATGTCTGTGGTCGAGGATGGTCTATGATGTAGGATCGGGGTTGGAAGAGGAGTAGGAGGAGAACATGACTCGGGCGAGTGAGTGTTGGAAATAGTCTCCACTGGAGATTCTTGAAGACCAACCCAATCAATGTTTCGAGATGACAAACGAATGTGAGAAAACATGTCCTGGAAAGGAAATTTATCTTCCAGGAAGATAACATCACGAGAGAGATATAATTTGGAATCTTTGGGATCGTAGCACTGATGAGAGTGATATTTGACTGAAAAACCAAGATAGACACATGGAGCAGATCGTGGTTGGAGCTTGTTGGAGGCATATGGCCTTAGCCATGGGTAGCACAGACAACCGAACACCCGTAGCTTTGTATAATCAGGTGCACACTGAAAAAGGGATTCATACGGGGAACAATGTGGATCATCTTGAGTTGGAAGACGATTGATGAGATATGTGGCATGTGAACAGGCAAAGGACCAAAGGTCGGAAGGTAAGGAGGCTTCATATAACAATGTTCTAGCAGTTTCGATAATTTGTCGATGACGGCGCTCTGCCATAGCTACTCTCTGTGGTGTGTATGGTGGAGATACTAGATGTTCTATCCCTTGTGATGTAAGGTAGGAGGCCATACCCTGAAATTCTCCACCACCATCGGTATAAAATGATAGTATTTTAGTGTGAAAATGTTTTTCAACTAGAGCTTGATATTGTTGGAAAATGGATAACACTTCATTTTTATGTTTGAGTGTATAGAACCACATGTACTTTGTATAGTGATCTACAAAGATAACATAATATAGCTTCTTGTCAATAGACAAGACAGGAGAGGGACCCCATAGATCACTATAGACAACTTGCAATGGACTGTGAGTCTGAATGGAACTATGTGAGAAAGACAAACGATGACTTTTATTGCAGCAACAAGCATTACACGAGAAATTGTTTGAGTGACAATAGCGCAAAGAAAAATCATGCAACACTGTCTTTAGTGTCCTAGTATTTGGGTGACCAAGACGTTGATGCCATCTGAACATTGGAGTTGAAGTGGAGACCAGAGATGAAGACGATGAGTTTGTAGTAGGGACATGATTCAGTACTGGTGATTGGATTGGAGAAGATGACCATTCGTAGAGCCCAGACTTATGCAGGC
This sequence comes from Saposhnikovia divaricata, assembly GCA_036435485.1. Classification (NCBI taxonomy): domain Eukaryota; kingdom Viridiplantae; phylum Streptophyta; class Magnoliopsida; order Apiales; family Apiaceae; genus Saposhnikovia; species Saposhnikovia divaricata. The sequence goes on from CM071594.1 coordinate 152,818,608, forward strand.
CTCCCGCCAACACTGCTCCCGTACTCAGATCCTTCACACAAAAATGAGATGGAAAGAATTCAATTGAGGTTTGGTTATCACAACAAAACTTAGATACGGAAAGTAAATTCTGTTTTATACTAGGGGCACACAGCGTATTAGACAACAAGAATTTAGTTTTGGCATCATTTATTTCGATCGTGCCAATTTGAGAAATTGGAACCATATTACCATTTCCCATAGCGATCTCTTCCGGACCAGTATAGGCTTGAGCCTCAGAAAAATTGTTTGGATTTGAGGTGATGTGATGTGAAGCTCCTGAATCAACGATCCAGGGTGCTCCTGGATGTTGATAGCGACTTGCAAAATGTGCCTTTGCTTCCATATGATTATGCGACTGCGATCGACACATTCTGGCAGTATGACCTGGCTTGTCACACAGTTGGCAACGAGGACGGTTGTCCACCTTGTATCCGTCCCCAGGAGGCATGAAAAACTGAGATGAAGAATTCTGTGGCCGCCAATTGTTGCTTACATTTCGTGTTTGATTATTACGCCAATGAGTGCCTTGATGACCAGATGATTGATAGCGCCTCTGATTGTTTCTAAAATTGCCAGAATATCCAGTGCGTTGTGCCACAGCAACAGTGATTGGAGAGGCTTGTTTTTGAGACTCTTGATGCCTAAGAGTTAGTTCCTCATCAAGGAGTAATCCTGAGAGTTCTTCCCAGGAAATTGGAGACTCTCGAGCTCTCACAGAAGATGCAACGATATTAAACTCAGGCCCTAAGCCATTTAACACCTTTACAACCAGTTCTGCAATTGAAAGAGGTGAACCAGCTATAGCTAGTTCATCAGCGATAGTGCGTACTTCTTGCAAATACTCTGCAACAGTTTTTGAATTTTTTGTTAAACGAAGAAGATGATCTCGGAGACTAAAGATTCTTGTCTGAGATTTATTAGCATATGCAGTGTGTAATGAGGTCCATGCTGCATGAGACGAGACCGCAGTGGCAACCATGGATGCAAGCGCTGGTTCAACAGAAGCAAGCAAAGCTTTCTGTATAAGTTTGTCTTGCCTGAGCCATAGATGGTGAGCAGGATTAAGAATTTCTTGGTTATTCTCTATTGTGTGTGTTGGTGGTGGTGGCAAGGAGCCATCAAGATGACCAAGTAGATCATGGCCAAAGAGTAATAGCTCAAACTGAGCCTTCCAGGTTGTGAAGTTTAGACTTCCTGTGAGTTTAATGGGCAACTGGGCTGTAGGATTGAACTGAATAAGGGCACCTGTTGGGGCACTTGTTGGTGTTGTCACTGCATTTGAGACTGGAGCATTCACTGTATTTGATATAGCTGATTCAGCCATTGATTTTGGCTTGTGGAGTATTTAGATAATTTGTGGCTGATTTGTAGGATCGACTTGGTTCGTTAGAACAAGGAAGGCTCTGATACCATAAAGAAACAAAGCAAATATATGTTGAGCAGCAAGGTGCAAATAATATGTTTGAGAGTTGTGTCGAAACTCTTGATTTCATAACTAGATTATAAACATTTATATAGCAGTTCCAAGATGCTATGTGACAGTTTTGGATCGCACTATACTTATTCTCATGGCTACCACTACTGTATGTTACCACCATTTACATGTGTGCACACCATTTACATGTGTGCATGTGCAACCATTATCCATTCCATTAGTGCTAACAAGTGCTGCATGTGCTGTCCAGAAACTCATGTCTTGTTACTTCTCAACTCTGTTTCTTGTAACTTAAACAATTTACACCAAAACGTACTCAAAAAGATTCTGTCACGGTCCGATATAATGGAAGCCGGGATTCTGTTATATTGATTGAACGACTTCCTTGTTAACGGGAGTTTAGCCTGTCTGTATATATGTCACAAATGGACCAGAAATGAGGATATTTATATTGGGCTTTAGGATAGTATCGGGTCATGTTATGCTAGCCCATTAATTAGCAAACCAGACATGTTACTAGTGATATTATATATAGCATTGTAGTGCTATCTTTCAGATCATGAATGAGAATGAATATTTAATTTTGTCTTTATTTTCCTGTAATTTTCATTTCTACAATTCCTTTCATGTTTTGCTAGTTTAATTTTCAACCCCTAACTGTCAAGATCATGACAAATGGTATCAAAGCAAACGATTTCTCGGACATGGCGAGTAACGTTTCCTTTGATTTTCCCTTCACTCCATATTCTTCGAATCCCTTTCAAAACCCTAATTTCTATCATCCGTACCAATACACACCACTTTCGACCTCTCTACATCAGTATACACCACCTCCAACACCTCCACATGTCTATCACCATATTCAACCACCAGAACCACCATATCACTTCTATACTGCTCCCCAACCACCCTACAATTCCACATCTCCAATGCTGATTACTGATGCTACCAAGTGTTATCTGCACCAATTAGATAATAAGATCACTCAGTTGGATGCAAAACTCGCTCGAATCAGTATGATTATTGAGAAGAAGAATAGTGTGACGTATTTTCTGCATACGGTCCTTGAGAATGTTTGTGAAGGAAATCGTGAAGTTTGCGAAGATAGTACTGGATGTCAGAATTCCATGGAAGTTGGGGAAAATAAGCAGTGCGAGGATAAACACAATCAAATCATTCAAATACTCGAGAAAATGCAGAAGCGCCTTACTGATTTGTCAAATCCTGTCAAGGAGATGTCCTCAAATAGGGTAAATCCGTATTCAACTACAATTACTCCTGTTTCATCGTTCGATTACCTGGACAGTATCAGTAGAGTTGAGAAGTTAATTGACATTAATAAGGAGGATTTTAAATCGTTAATAGTGTCACAACCTGCAATATATGCCCCTCACATGTTCGATGAAATTCCTGAGAAGGTCTATATGATCCAAATTCCTGCGAAGCCCTTATATGCCCCTAACTCTGTTGGTTTTCATACCGAGTCAATTGAGAGAGTTTTGGCACCGGTTTTGGGTAGTGAACTTACTAACAATGATAAGGAAACGGTTTATAATCTTCATGAAAATGAGCGTGGTAAATTTCAGGTTCTAGTAGAAAGTAATAAACATATTTTTGAGTCTGAGTTGCTCAAGAAGGGTGTTGGATTTGATGTTTCTGGTCAGATTGATAAGGTGTCCCGAAAAGAAATTGTTAACTGGAATGTTTTCACTTCATATGCGATTAAACCATTCACGCTTAAGGAATTATTTAATTGGTTTTGTTATAAATCTCAAAATGTTGTTCCTAGAGTTGATTGCTTTACTACCTCTACCCCACTGGTTGCATACATTAGATATTTGGCCTTGTTGAAGGGTCGAGAAATCTGTGCTTGCTCACCAAAATATGGTCTGTTGGTTAAACTGACAATTAAAAATGTTATTACTTGTTTCTACATCAAGCATAAGTTTGAGAATTCAGCAGTGGTGTTGTGTGAGATCCTGCCTATAAGTGGTGTTAGTGGTTGGACCAAAGTACACAAAGTATGCATAGAGTTTAGTCAGAAAATGGAGAAATGTTGGGATAATGCTGATGAATATAATGTAGGCACAATGAGGACATGCAAAATGTTTGATGAATCACTCGTTAAGGTTACGATTGTTGAGTACACATTCTTTGATTTTGTTAAGAAAGAATATTATACTTGTACAACTATGATAACGGGACTCTCTCTATATAATGGTTGGTATGAAGCTATGGAGTTGTTTAAGGATATGCATTTGGAAGCAAAGTGTCTAACAATAGTGCTCACTGATTTTCCTTTTGTGGGGGGGTGGATATTGCTTGAGCAAGTACCTGAAGGAAATGAAACAATTATGAGGACATTGGTGACTTCCGGTCGGAGATATGATCATGTAGAACTCTACGTGAATGATCCAAAGAATAGAAAAGTATCTTATATTGCTGTTATGGATGGCTTATTGATGATGCAGATTAGTAAAGATCGTGCAGCAACTCCGAATGCTTATAGTTTGGATAAGTACTGCATTATTGCTGATAAGAATGTACGTGTCAAAGGCGAGTATGAACAAAACAAGAAGTCAGTTTGTATTATTAATCTGAACAAGGAAAGGATTAAGGACAAAGACCTGAAACTAGATAAAGTTACTGTGATAACTGTAATCTCAGCTCGTGACCACCTGGGAGGATTGCAGGAACCAGGTATCAACCCTTTCATCTCTACTTATCATTTATTGGTAAACATCAAAGGCCACTCCAACGATGTAAATGGAAAGGATCAGTTCACAGACAGCTTGAAGGCACAGAAAATTGAGTTTATATGTCATGCTTGTAACAAGTTTAAACATTACATCTTTGCTGAGCTCAAGTATGATGTTGAAACTAATGCAAATGAGACAGCAGCAGACATAGAACAAGTTCTGATTAAGAGTGATAAAGTGATGGCGAAAACAAGCCGGGAAAATGGCAATGCACATTATAAGTTGGGTACTTATGCCAAGACCTCAAACTACTATAAGAAGGCTAACAACTAGATCAAATATGACGCCTTAATGGGAGCTTCACTGGGGGAACAGAGAAGTAAAAAGGGCCAGGCGTTCAAGTTGACTTGCGAGCTCAGTTATGCGGCTTACTGGCAGGAATTGAAGAAGTACCAATACAAGCAAACAAAGCAGACAAGGCTGACAGAGGTTGAAGGTTTATATGTCAAAGTTATGGAGAAATTACAGAGTGCTCTTATCTTCATCCTTGAGGACGAGGATGATTTGAAGAAGTGGGGAATGTCACAAATGGACCAGAAATGAGGATATTTATATTGGGCTTTAGGATAGTATTGGGTCATGTTATGCTAGCCCATTAATAAGCAAACCCAGACATGTTACTAGTGATATTATATATAGCATTGTAGTGCTATCTTTCAGATCATGAATGAGAATGAATATTTAATTTTGTTTTTATTTTCCTGTAATTTTAATTTCTACAATTCCTTTCATGTTTTTCTAGTTTAATTCTCAACCCCTAACTGTCAAGATCATGACAATACGAAGCATGGGTGGGGGGTCATACCCACATATGATTTGGAAGGGTTTACACTTAATGGACATAGGAGAAGATGTCTCGATATGCCGTACTTCTCAACTCTGTTTCTTGTAACTTAAACAATTCTCACCAAAACGTACTCAAAAAGATTCTATCACGGTCCGATATAATGGAATCCGGGATTCTGTTATATTGATTGAACGACTTCCTTGATAACAACCTCTGCCATTGTTAAGGCACTAAATGGTGATGCAAACCAATGAAATGGGAGTCTTTTGACAATCTATCAACAACCACGAGAATATTATCCACCCCTTTCGACACCGAAAAGCCATAAATGAAATCCATTGTTACATCTTCCCTCATTGGAGATGGAGGGTGGCAGTGGCTTTAGTAACCCAGCCGGTGATTATTGCGATAACTTCTGCTGTTGGCACACGTCACACTGCCTTACAAATGTGGTCATATCCTTTTGCATTCCGACCCTATACCACTCCATTGCCAATTTCAAATATGTTTTGACCTCACCAGCATGCCCCTCATTTGACGAACAATGGTATTCTAACAACAATACGTTCTTGAAACCACACGACCTTCGTACAGTAGCATCTCATTGACTACCCCAGACCCCGCATGTTCTTCAGTTTGGGCCTTGAGTTCACTAACAATTTATTGGAGAATGATGTCCTTCCGGAGTTCTTGATGCAGCTCCAATCCACCCCGGGCACTAATATAAGAGCTTCAAGTTCCATCTCCCCAACTGTCTTCTTTGACAAAGAATCGGCCACCTGATTTGCTCTTCTAGGTTTGAACTTAGATCAAAGAAATAAGCCAGCAATTTACTTACCCATTTCTGATAGTCACACCCCACTTCCCTTTATTGGGTAATGTAGCATAGGCTTTCTTGGTCTGTCCTCATGATAAAATGGCAGCACAATATATAATGTTGCTTTCTTTTTCACAAATATTTTAATAACTCAGTTAGACAAAAAAAGAAAAATCAACTCTTTTATACTGTTATTCGCCGTAGATTAACATTTTCTTTAAAATTGATTTGTTTAATGTGTACCCCATTGCTATCAGATCACAAGAAGTACGGCTTTGAAGCTGAAATTTCGAACGAAAAGGAGGTTGTTTCTTGCAAAATGGCCACAAAAAGTGAAGCCTTTATTGTCGATGATCAATCAATGATCCATGCAATCAACAACCGTGTTCTAATTCAGTTGGGGTTTAAAACTTCCATAGTGAAAACGGAAGACAAGCCATTCAGTTGTTTCAATCTGGAGCGCAATTTGATCTGGTGACCACGGATTTCCAAAAGCAAATAATGGATGGTGTTGAGGTTAGTTGTTTGATAAAATGGCCACAAAAAGGGAAGCCCTTATTGTTGATGATCAATGAATGATGCACGCAATCATTAAGCGTGTTTTTAAGTCAGTTGGGGTTCAAAACTTCCATAGCTGAAAACGGAAGACAAGCCAGTTGTTTCAATCTGGAACACAATTTGAACTGATGACCATGGATAATGCCAATAATGGATGGTGCTGGATGGTGCTTTTCTTGAATAACAATCTCAAATTTTAATAAATTTGAAATTTTTGCAATTTAATACTCGATGTTTCAATTTTAGGCTACTAGAACATTAAGAGAAATGAGAGTAGACACTAAGATACTTGCGGTGACTACCTATGATGATGTAATTGTAAAGGAAATGTTTATACAAGCTGGTTACTAAGCCTCTAACTGTTGATAAAGTTGCTATTTAATAACTGTTGAAATGTTTATCAGCGAAGCAACAACCACCAGCCATAAATAAATGTTTTATCTTTAATCACAAAGTGTTTTATTCTATGTTAAAATTGTTAAGTTGGTGTCATTTTTATGGATTTGTTGCAATAGCTCTAGCTCTCAGTTATAAAGCTTCAAACAAATACATATATTACTTACAAGTTTCTACGCTATGGGATGTACTATATTTATGGATCTTGATTATCTTAACAACTAAACGAAACATATAACCAGTTATACCTTAATAAAAACCACATCCTTTATATATATTATAGGCCAACATGGCCTTTTCACCCATTTAGTAATTTACTAAACTATCCCTGCATCATGTTAATGTTAAAGAAAATGGATTTCAGTGGATTCGAACCCATGACCTCCATGTACCAATTTTTTTGTCCACATTATTACCACCACACTAGAAAACTTTAGTATACATTTTTTAAAATCATTAATTGCATGCACAAACAATCCACTTGCTACATTTCTTTTAATAATATAACAATATTCTTATGTTTGCATATATTAATACCACTACGCTAGAATACTTAATGATACACTTTTTAAAATCAATAATTGCATACGCAAGCAATCCACTTGCTACATTCGCTTTAATATCTATTTTCAAATTTATTCGGGATAAAAGTTTGTTAGTCACAGAGGCATGCCTGAATACATCTAATAACAAGCCTAAATATGTGTAATGCTATGCATTACCTACATGACCTCTTAACTGAGGGAACCTCTAGTTGTAGAGTTTCTACTTGTTTGTACTATGTAATAGGCATCAAATTCTATCTGTGTAACTGTACCTACTAAGTCAAGAATAAAGCTTGAAAGAAGTTCTAAGGTTCATGCCTCAAGCAAGGAAATGAAGACTGTCAAATAATCACAGTTGGGATTTGAAGATTTGAAGAAATGAAGAATTTGCCTAAGTACCAATTCGAGAAGTACATTTGTCTATTCGAGAAGTCTAGCATTCGAGAAGTCAGAGATTCGATATCTCAGAAGACACTATTCGATATCTCTGAATACACTGTTCGATATCTCAGGGATTCGATATGTCAAAATGCTCTATTCGATATCTCTGAATACACTGTTCGATATCTCAGGGATTCGATATGTCAAAATGCTCTATTCGATATCTCAGGGATTCGATATGTCAAAATGCTCTATTCGATATCTCAAGGAGTCCCAGAGAAAAGAGCTATTCGAGAAGTGATTCGATATGTCAAGATAACACTATTCGAGAACTCAGAGTTATCGATCAAGTCAACTCCAGTTCTCGAATCACTCACTTAGTCACTTCTCGAATACATTCTTGAGGACAAAATACTGAAGAATTGTACAAGTCAGAAACCTGCAACAAGCCAGGATACTTTATTTGACTCTGTCCTATAAAGCATGCTGGAAAGCCTACAAAGAAGCTTGGAGAGATAAGACAAGGGACAAGGAGCTGAAGAAGTGGATCTAAACAGGCTTTTCAAAGTCAAATCTGTAGCCGTTTGGACTCTTACTAAAATGAGATAGACAGACTGGAAAGTGCTTTTGTTTTACCTACCTCATTTGTAGCAAGTGGGTGTATCCATGTCTATAAGGATACAGCCTCACTTCCTTAGCTGTTAAGGTTTTGAAGTTTCTCAAAAATATCCAGAAAATATCTCTCTGAGAAAAACGAAGCTGAGAATACTATCATTTGTATTCACAGATTGTAGCAAAATCTTTATCTAATAAAATATTAGATTAAAGTGATATTGTGTTGTGTTTGTCTTTAATTATCCGCATCTTCATATCTCACACACTTATCACTTATCTTGTTACAAAGATTCAAGAACGAAGAAAAATTCAAGAATCCATTCACCCCCCCCTCTGTATTCTTTTACTGTATTCAATACTCAACAAGTGGTATCAGAGCAGGCTGTTTAATCTAAACAGAAAACGATCATGAGTTCGAATACACCAAAGACTACAGGTACGGTAAAGGTCCCTAAGTTCGACAAAGAGAATTACAACCTCTGGAAAATAAAAATGCTGTTGTTCATCAAAGCTGCCAATCCTCTCTACCCTGACATTCTCAAGAATGGTCCATTCATACCACAACAAGAAGTTGCTGAATCCACAGTGGGCGCAGTAGTCATTCCTAGATCATACGTTCCAAAAGAGCCATCCAAATGGACGGACTCAGAGAAGGAAAAGATTGCCCTAGACAGCCACCTCATGTTGCTAATCATAGACTCCTTGGATATGTCGATGTTTGCCAACGTAGCATCATGCAGATCAGCCAAGGGCATGTGGAATCACATCGAGGTGTTATGTGAAGGGACAGAGGAGGTAAGAGAAAATAAGAAACAGATACTGGTCACACAGTATGAGGCGTTCATGGCACAGCCCAAGGAAAGTATCACTGATATGTTTGAAAGATTTCACAAGCTGGTGACTGAGCTCCAAATGAATGGGAAGGTTTACAGCACTAAGGAATTAAATATGAAGTTTCTACTATCGTCACCAAACCATCTAGAGCAAAGGGTCATATCCCTAAGAGAAAGAGATTTGAACAAAGTCACGTATGATGTGCTCTATGGGGTTTTAAAGACACACGAGCTTGAGTTGCTTCAAAAGAGGGCTATCCAAGCTAACCAAGGCAGAATGATAAACACATCCTGTGCCTTGATTGTCAACAAATCTATTCAAGACCTGGAAGCATCTGCAAGTCAGCTGAGAATAGAAGAGATAGTAGATGATGAAGAAACTGAGGAAGTAGTGACTGAACCTGCTGATGACAAGGAAGAAGATGAGTTCTACACTCTTGAAGAGCTGGATGGCATGGAAAATACATCATATGCTTTCATGGCTAGAAAATTCCCAAACATCAGATTCAAGAGGAATCAGCCCTTCAAGCCTAGACCTCAAAATCATTCATTCAACAAGAGCAAGGCACCTATGAAAACAAACAAGAACAGATTCAAAACCAGCTATGTGGATAGGTCGTCTGTAAGATGTTATAGATGCAATGACCTAGGGCATTTTGCCAGTGAATGCAAGAAGCCTAAAAAGAAGGATAAGGAGTTTCTTGAGCTTGAAGCTAAGTATGAGGCCCTTCTAAAGAAGCAGACACCAGGTAAGGCTTACATAGCTGAAGGGAAGTGTTGGGATGATTCTGACAGTGATGGGGAAGAACAAGAATTCTGCAACTATGCCTTGATGGCCAATTCCAAGGAAGAACCATCTGCATCAGACTCACAGGTACCATCTCTCACTACCATAGACATGTCTGTTTCTGAATATAAATCTTTGGTTGAACAACTATCCGTTGAGATGTTAAACATTCATACTAGTATGACTGCTGCTAATGAAGAAATTGCTAAACTGTCTACTAGGAATGAATTGTTAAATAAGAGAAATGAGGAACTAGAGCTAACTACTGTGCAAATAGAAAATCTTAAACAAGAGATTGAGTATCTAAAGAATAAAGTTCTATGTGCTAGTCAAGTTGAGAAGGCTCTTAGGGATGAATTAGCTGAAAATGAATTTAAGTTGAAGACATTTAAGAATTCCTCTAGTCTATTGCAGTCTTATCATGAGAAAAATCTAGCTAGACCTAAGGCTGCCATTGGACTTGATTATGACACTCTTAAACAGAGGAAAGGCTATGCATTCATTGAAGATGACATTGTTGTTCAAGAGGAGGTGCCTCAGGTTTTGAAAAAGACTGAGAATCCAATATTTAAAACACCAACACTTGAGATTGATGAGGATGCCTTACTCATCAAGCAAATGTTGGAGGATGAAGATGAGGCACAATCAAATGAACAACAAGCATCCTCTGAGAGTAAGAATGTCAAAACCAAAGCCAAGGAGCCAGTAGGAGGTAGACCTAGACTTGAGAAATCTGTAAATTTTGTTTCAGCTGGAAATTATGAGGCTAAGAAGAAAGTGACTAATAAGAGACCAAACAGGAATGGCAAATTAGGGATTAACAAAGATAACAACTATGCTTATGTGCCAAATGCTCCTAGGAAAGTTTGTCAAAACTGTTTTAGCTCTAATCATTTGACTCATGCTTGCAAGAAACCATCTGGTAGTGTTGCTAAACCATTCTATGATTGCTCTGTGCCTTTAAGACATAGAGACTCTCCTTTCTGTGATAAACTTGATTGTATGCCATGTAACATGAATGTGATGACTAGTTGTTTTAATTTAAGAAGACAATTCATGGAGGGCTGTATCAATCATAATGTTCACACACACTACACAAGGACAAAGTCTTCAAGTCCTCCTAAAGTTAGGAAGGTACCTCTGTCACCTAAGTCTAAGAACCCTGATTCTAAGACTCCCAACAGTGACAAGAAGACCAACATCAAGAAAACTGATAAGCATGCTGATTTTGATAAAACTGTCACTAAGTCACATGGACCCAAACTCGTTTGGGTACCAAAGGAGAAGTAATACTTTTGTGTTTGCAGGGCAAAGAAAGTAAAAAGAAGGTCATGTGGATTTTGGACAGTGGATGCTCAAATCATATGACTGGTGATATGGCCCTGCTATCACAGTATGAGGAAAAGGCTGGCCCAATGGTTGCTTTTGGAGATGACAGCATTGGCAACACACTGGGATATGGCAAGTTGGAAATTGGAAATGTCATCATTGAGAATGTAGCACTGGTCAAGGGGCTCAAGCATAATCTACTGAGTGTTGGTCAATTCACTGACAGAGGCTTCAAAGTGAACTTTGACAAAGATGAATGTTTGATCACCCACAAGAAGACTGGTGATTTTGCTCTGTCTGGAGTAAGGAAAGGAAGCCTGTTTGTAGCCAATATGGACTCTGCAAGCAAGGACACAATTTGTTGCTTCTACTCAAAAGCATCAAATGAAGACAGTTGGCTGTGGCACAAGAAGCTATCACACCTGAACTTCAAAGCCATTAATTCCCTAGTCAAAAGGGAGTTAGTGAGAGGCATGCCCACACTTGAATTCTGTCAAAAAGGAGTGTGTGAGGCGTGTCAAAAGGGAAAAATGAAAAGATCAAGCCACAAGTCAAAAACAGTGACATCTATAACCAAGCCCCTGCAACTGATTCATATGGATTTGTTTGGGCCTGTCAATATTATGTCACTAGGAAGGAAGAAGTATGCTCTAGTGATGGTTGATGATTTTACAAGGTATACATGGGTAGAATTTCTGGCATCAAAGGATGAGGCTCCACAAGTAATCATTGAGCACATAAAGAAAGTTGACAAAGAAGCAAAGGCCATAAATGCAAGTGTGATTGCATTAAGAAGTGATAATGGGACAGAATTCAGAAATGCCATGCTTGGAGCATTCTGCAAAGAAAATGGTATTTCTCAACAATTCTCAGCTCCAAGGACTCCACAACAAAATGGAGTTGTTGAGAGAAAGAATAGGACTCTGATAGAGGCTGCTAGAACAATGCTACTTGATGCAAGAATGCCTACATGTTTTTGGGCTGAGGCTGTGAGCACTGCATGCTACATCCAAAACAGAACCCTCATCAACAAAAACACTGGAAAGACACCTTACAACTTGATGACTGGAAAGAAGCCTACTCTAAAGTATGTTCATACTTTTGGAAGCAAGTGCTTTGTGCTAAAAGATAATTCAGAATATGTTGGAAAGTTTGATGCAAAGGCATTTGAAGGAATCTTTCTTGGCTATTCTATGGAAAGAATTGCATACAAAGTTTATGTCATTTGTCAAAAGAAAGTAATGGAGAGCACAGATGTAACATTTGATGACAGCAAACTACCTGGATTAGAAGAAGCCAATGATGAAGATAAAGATCCCTTGAAGTTTGACAATCTAGATGATTCTGATGAGGAGATTGAAAGTGAATCTGAACTCATAATCCAACAAACTCAAGTGAATGAAGAACCTGTGTCAACCAACAATGAAGAAACAAGCATCCAAGATACACCTGTGAGGAGTGACAACTTCACAGGGGGAGGAAATGTAGATGATCATGATCTAAATGATGAAGCAACATCAAGGATGAGAAATCAATCTGAACATACAAGGAAATGGGATAGATCACACACTGCAGATCAGATAATTGGAAATCCAAATGCAGGAGTAAGGACAAGGAGAGCAACTATAAATGAATGTCTCTATGGCTGCTTTCTATCCCAAGTTGAGCCTAAGAAACTTGATGATGCATTGTTGGATCCTGACTGGATAATTGCTATGCAAGAGGAGCTAAATCAATTTGAAAGGAGCAAAGTATGGGAACTAGTGCCTGCACCAAAGGATAGAACCGTTGTTGGAACTAAATGGGTTCTAAGGAATAAGATGGATGAAAATGGTGTAGTCATAAGGAACAAAGCAAGGTTGGTTGCAAAAGGATACTCTCAACAGGAAGGTATTGACTATGATGAGACCTTTGCCCCTGTTGCTAGACTAGAAGCCATCAGAATTTTCTTGGCATTTGCTGCACATTCTAATTTCAAGGTCTATCAAATGGATGTCAAGAGTGCATTCCTGAATGGGGAGTTGGAAGAAGAAGTATATGTGCAACAACCACCTGGCTTTGAGGATCCACAGTTTCCCCACTTTGTCTACAGATTACTTAAAGCATTGTATGGGCTCAAGCAAGCTCCCAGGGCATGGTATGACACACTATCACAATTTCTACTGGAGAATCAATTCACTAGAGGCACACTGGACAAGACACTGTTCTACAAGAAACATGATGATGATATTATCCTAGTTCAAATCTATGTGGATGATATCATATTTGGCTCTACAAATGAGAAGCTGTGTGAAAAATTCTCTAAGCTCATGCAAAGCAGATATGAGATGAGTATGATGGGAGAATTAACATTCTTTCTTGGACTGCAAGTTAGTCAAAGGAAGGATGGCATTTTTATAAGTCAAACCAAATACATTAAAGATTTACTGAAGAAATTTGATTTGGAAGAATGTTCACCTGCGAAGACACCCATGGCCACTGCCACCAAGTTAGATGATGATGCTAAGGGCAAAAAGGTAGATATCTCAATCTACAGAGGCATGGTTGGTTCTCTACTCTACCTCACTGCTAGTAGGCCAGATATCATGTTTGCTACATGCTTATGTGCAAGGTTTCAATCAAACCCAAAGGAATCACACATGATAGCAATAAAAAGGATCTTCAAATATCTGAAAGGCACACCAAACTTGGGGTTATGGTATCCTAAGGACACAGGGTTCAATCTGGTTGGTTATTCTGATGCTGATTATGCTGGATGCAGAGTGGATAGGAAAAGCACATCAGGTAGCTACCAGTTTCTTGGACAAAGGTTAGTCTCTTGGTACAGCAAGAAACAACAATCCGTGTCAACTTCCACAGCTGAAGCTGAATACATAGCTGCTGGAAGTTGCTGTGCTCAAGTGCTTTGGATTAGAAACCAACTTAGAGATTATGGACTTGTGTTGGAAAGAATTCCTATCATGTGTGACAACACAAGTGCAATCTCTATAGTTGCCAATCCTGTCAATCATTCTAGGACAAAGCACATTGACATCAGATATCACTTCATAAGGGAGCATGCAACTAATGGAACCATTGAGTTACATTATGTTCCCACAGAAAAACAACTAGCTGACATATTCACTAAGCCACTAGATGAAGCCACCTTCACAAGGTTGGTTAGTGAGATTGGAATGCTGAATTCTTCAAATTCTGGCTAAGTGAATATATCAACCAGATTGTTGCAGCAGTAAATACTTACTTTATCAAATGCCTAATATTTCTGAAGTAAGTATTGGCTGGAGTATGATGTATAAATATTCCAATGCTGCACATGTTGAAAATCATACATATGTAGCTTGAAATTTCTGTAAAAATTTTGAGTAAACCACTATTTAATTTGGTAGAATATTCGTCAATGAATATTTCTAGTAAATTTTAAAGGATAGTGGAAATTGAATTTTATGAGTGAAAAGTACAGATCGATAAGTCAGACTTCTCGAATGGTTCATTGTTATGTCTTGGCTCGAGTTCTCGAATAGGCCTATCTAGAACCCTCTTGAGTTCTCGAATAGTGTCTTTTTGAGAAATCGAATAGCACACTTTGAGTTCTCGAATAGAGTATTTTAGTTCTCTAATGATAGAGTTCTCGAATACTGCATTTGAGTTATCGAATCATTTGAAAAGGCTGATTTTTCGCTGACACTTAATCGCTTTTTGGATTTATATTCAAACCTTCATTTCACTCATAAAAATATATTCTTAACTTTGAATTATTTTCTGAGTTAAATCACTGCCAGCTGTGAGTTAAAAACTGCCTGAGATATCGAATAAGCCTTTCTTGACTTCTCGAATAGTTGTTTCATACTTCTCGAATGACTTGTCGCTACAGAACACTTATCTATCGACAACTCAAGACATTCATATATACATATACAACTTCCCAACTATTCAATTCATTTAGTTCGATTTCTCAAGCATCTCAACTCCTGAAACCTCTGAAAAACTCTAACTGCGAATTTCTTCTTCAATCCTAATTCTCTTTTCTTCTCTACCCAAATGGCAAACACTCAACTCACCATACCATCCCAAACTAATTTCATCGCAATCACCAGTGATGTGGAAGCACCGAATGCCAATTTCAAGTGCTTTGTTCGGTGGTTGTCTGAATCATACATCAAGAGTGCGCTCTCAGCCAACCCAACTCTGTACATAGATCTATTGGAACAATTCTGGAGGACTGCTACTGTGGAGGTCATCGCTCTTGAGAATGCTATCACTTCTTATATTGTTCACTGCAAGATTCAAGGAGAGGATATCACTATCACCACTGCAGACATGAATCAAGCCTTGGATATGCAGCAAGAGACGTATGATGCTCTGGCCTCCAATGATGAGTTTGAAGAATTCTTTGACTTCATCAACTACTCTGATACTTTCAAGTTGGGAAAGTTGAATAGGAAGTTCTTAAGGAAAGAATGGAGCTTTGTATTTGCTACACTCCTTCATGTATTCACTGCACGGAAATCAAGCTTTGATCAGATTAGTACACCCGTGCAGCAGCTTGCCTATGCCTTGGCTCATGGGAGAAAGATAGATGTTGGACTTCTCATCCTACAGGAACTCTATGGGAGACTTGGTCAGACCACAGCCAAGAGAGGTAATGAAATTTTCTTTCCTCGCTTTATTCAATCAGTACTTAACTTTAAAAATGCTTCATTGATTGAATTGCCTGGAGTAGATAAGAGTAAAATAGGCTATCCTAGGTCCATGACCAAACTCATTTTTGGTAATTTGGAGACTAGGAATGATGTGGATGTAAGACTTAGCATAACTCCCCACATGGAGGGTTTGTTTAGGTCTTACCCCCACAACATGCCAATATTTGATTCAAAATCACAGTTAGCACAGCCTAAGCAAGGAGAACAAAGTGCTAACCCAAGGCCTGCTAACCAACCCCCTCAGCCAAACACTCTATCCAGCAAAGAGCCAACTGCATCATCCTCTCAAAAGGGTGATGTTAGTAAAAAGAAGAGAAAACAGGCTGCTTCTGAACCTTTAGAAATCTTAACTGAAGCAGCCTTGGCTGTAGAACTAGGGTTAGAAAGTGAGACACCTGAGTTACCTATCATAAGCCTAAAGAAGAAGAAGAAGTCTAAAACCACCTCTTCAGTCACTCAAATGGCTGAAGTTGTAAAATCAGGGGCACACAGCTCACTAGATGTATCCTCTCAACAGGATGCATCTATAGAATCAAGCATCCTCCCTAATGCACCTATCTGTAAAGAGTCAGCACAAGGGAGTGATAAGGCTGGCACAACACTGAGTGGAGAGCACATCATAACTGAAACTCCCTCTATTTCTCAGGGGGAGTTGCCAAAATCTTGTCTACAACACACTTCTCTTTCAGAATCTACCACTCATATTTCTTTGAAGCCTGCAACTCAAGCAATTGAGGAGCAAGGCATTGATCATCAAGAATTTTTTTCCTTTGATGAGCCAATGACTTCAAGTGACTTGGTGCATGACACCTTGCTCACCACCCAGGTACCACATTTGGATGGTCAGGGAATGCATGCTGGGGCATATCCTAATGACACCATCACAAACACAGAGGATTCACTAGTTCTTACTAGAGACTCTGTGCCTGTGTCAACTACTGTTGTAACTCATCCCACTTCTGTGGAGACAACAGTAGTAGAGTCTATTCATCCGGTTGCAGAAGTTGCATCTGTAACTGAGGAGCCTAGCAAGCCTAGCTCTAGCTCTAACTTTTTGTCTCAATGGCTGAAGCCTGTGCAACATGACAGTGCTTCAGGATCAGGGTCTGTTCCACCACAATTGACGGTTGAAGCACTTCAAAGCTTAGTTGTGGATCAGATCCCTGAGTTCACAAAAATTGCTCAGCACCTTCTCACTGCAAACATGCCCAATCCAGACTATGAAGCTATTCTCCTATGTCACAAAGAGGATGTAGAGCTACAGAAGGAGAAGATCATAGATGAAACTGAGAGAGATGGGAATATCGATGCTTGGCTGCAAGGAACCAATTCAATCCCTCTCTCAGAAGGTCTCCAGTATCTCAGAGAAGAGTACATCACTTCACTAGGGTCCAATGCCAAATCTCTCAACCCTACTGATGTGTTTGAAGCAGTGAATGACAACTATAAAGGCATTCTCAAGGCTGCACACTATCTTGGTAAAGGCTTAAAGACAGAAATTAATGAAGTGTGTTCAGCTACAACCAAGGAGGTGCATGAGATCAAGAGGACTTTTGATGATAAATTCCCTCAATTGGAGACTGTTATCAAGGACATTCGAACCTGCAATGCTACTTGCACCAGGATGGACAATGGTTTGGCTATTCTCAAGGATGCTGTCACAGGTCTGGGGCACAAATTTCAATCCTTATCAGATCAGACAACTGAGGCCAATGCCATGCTCAGGACCCTCTTTGCAAATCAATATGGAGACAAGCTGGTCACTGAGGTTCCTGTGCATGAGATGTCAAGGTTCGAAGTGCAGAGACTGAAGGATCAATCCCTATCTGGTTTTAAGGCCAATGAACTCTTCATTAAAGTGGATACTCTTGAAAAGGAGGTAGTCTCTCTTCACAAGTCCAATGCTCATCTTACAGACACTGTGACAACTCTGACTGAGCAGTTGAACACTCAAGCCACCACCACAGCTGATGTTCTTCTACATCAACAATCAATGTTGTCTGCAATGATGAAGCACATGGGTCTCCCTCTACCTGATGAATCTTCAACTCCAAAGGTGCCTCCTACAGTCCCTGTGTCTGTCAACAAGCCTAAGGGGGAGAAGAGGATATCAAAGAACTCAAATCCAAAGGGGGAGAGACCACTAGAAAAGGGCATCAAGATCACTGAGGGTGGCCATCAGAGAACTTTGAAATCTACTACTCATGTGCCTGGAAAAGGAAAGGACAAAGTTGATGAGCCTCCCACTTCTCTGCCAGTTGTCACTCTACCAACTGTGCACATCACTACTCCTGATGGTCAAAGGCAGTCTATCACAACCACAGTGGTTGCAGGGAGTATGCCATCTGACAAGCCTCGAATCTCAATATCTAAGAGTGCCAAGCCAGTAGAAGTGAAGGTGGTCACTGAGGCCAAGCTACAAGAAATTGCAAACTCAAATGTCTATCATGATGATGCATTCTTGGAGTTTCTGAAAGTCTCTAGAGAACAGGCTGGTGATGCTCTGCTATATCATGAGAGTTTGAAGAGTCAGATTGACTGTCTCACTGTAGTACCAAGGAGGCTTAATGATCTATGGCTCAAGGAGATATTGATGGTAGGAAAGAACAAGATATGGCACTTAACCATCAATACTCTACAGAGTCTAAAGCACTCAGAAGTGAATGTGCTCCTTGGACTAATTGAGAAGGGAAATGAGAACAACAAGAGTCTTCATGATGAATTGAGGAATGGTCAACCTTCAAGGCTACCTGAAGTTTTCACAGATCCTAGAACTATTATCTACCAGGCTGGAACAAGAATTGAAGATATCAAGCAGCTGGTCATTCCTAAGCATCTAACTCCTCAAAATAAAAATCTCATCATAGCCATCATTGAGAAACTGATCAAGAAGAAGGGATCAAGAACAGCAGAAGAATTAGAAGCTATATCTTATCTCAGGTCATATATTGCAACTGGCATTGTATCTGAGACTGCTAAGTTCAACCCAAGCAAAGATCAAGACAAGGATGAAGATAAAAGTGATGGAAGGAGAAGACATCACAGGAGTAATAAGGGTGATGAAGACAAGAAGAAGAAGAAGGATGATGAGAAGAGGAAGAATGATGATGATCAAGGTAAAGGCTCTGAGAGGAAAAGTGGAAGACAGCAAGCCTCAGGAATTGCTGACAGTAACCTCACCACAACACAAGACTCTAAGTCTAGGGTGAATGCTGCCAGTAGTGACCTTTCAAAATTTGCATCTATGGCTTCTGCAACTGTCTTGCCACCTCAAGAAGAGAAGAAGATTCAAGTCAAGAAACCATCTGTATGTTTCAAAAAGCAAACTGCTAATGGAATACTACAATGGTCTACAAACAAAGGTCACATACTGCTGCCAAGTAATCATGTAAAAAGAATCAAGTTCAAGCAAGCTGCAAGGAAATCAAAGCCAACCACATCAAAGACCCTGACAATCTATCCAGGCCTAAAACTCCAACCACTAGATGAAGATTATGATGTAGACCAACTGCAATTTTTGCAAGCTCAAAGAATCTATCATGTTGCCATTGTTGATAATTGCCTTGAGATTAAATATTCTGATGGAAGGGAGGAGAAATTCAAACAAGGAGGATGTCAACACTGGGGCAAGCTATATGACATAGAGAGAATCATTGCACTGTTGAGCTCAGAAGATAAAGTGGAGAGAGTATGGAAACTGGAGCTAATTGATTTTGTGAAAATGAAGAGAGATCATGAAGAAAAAGTCAGAAAAGAGTGTTTTGAGAAATGGCTGGCAAGGGAGAGAGAAATTGAGAGACTGGAAAGTGAAGCAGAAAAGCTGAGGAAAAAGGGTTTGTGTAGAGTTCAGTTCAACCCCTACATGGTAAAGTATAGGAGGAGGAATGGAAATCAAGTCAACATCAGAATGAATCTACTCAACCACTATCCTGCAAATATTCTGGAACCAGTACTTGAAGATTTCAAAGACTCAATTTTGCTTGAAGAATTGGATGCTATGGCAGAAATAATAAAAGCTATGGATGAGAATACAAGGAAGGAGAAAGAAAGAAGAGAGAAAGAATATGATGAATTTCAAGCCAAAGCTATGGAAAGGGAATCAAAAGACAATGGCTAGTTCTTCATCATAGGCTGTAAGATTACTCACTCTGTAGTTCTATCCAAATTGCTAATGGAAATTCATACCTGTACTGTCAAGTTTTATCTTTATGTATGATAGGCTTGTTATCAGACATGAAATTGTGACTAAGGGTCTTACTCACAATTTGGGGGAGATTGTTAGTCACAGAGGCATGCCTGAATACATCTAATAACAAGCCTAAGTATGTGTAATGCTATGCATTACCTACATGACCTCTTAACTGAGGGAACCTCTAGTTGTAGAGTTTCTACTTGTTTGTACTATGTAATAGGCATCAAATTCTATCTGTGTAACTGTACCTACTAAGTCAAGAATAAAGCTTGAAAGAAGTTCTAAGGTTCATGCCTCAAGCAAGGAAATGAAGACTGTCAAATAATCACAGTTGGGATTTGAAGATTTGAAGAAATGAAGAATTTGCCTAAGTACCAATTCGAGAAGTACATTTGTCTATTCGAGAAGTCTAGCATTCGAGAAGTCAGAGATTCGATATCTCAGAAGACACTATTCGATATCTCTGAATACACTGTTCGATATCTCAGGGATTCGATATGTCAAAATGCTCTATTCGATATCTCTGAATACACTGTTCGATATCTCAGGGATTCGATATGTCAAAATGCTCTATTCGATATCTCAGGGATTCGATATGTCAAAATGCTCTATTCGATATCTCAAGGAGTCCCAGAGAAAAGAGCTATTCGAGAAGTGATTCGATATGTCAAGATAACACTATTCGAGAACTCAGAGTTATCGATCAAGTCAACTCCAGTTCTCGAATCACTCACTTAGTCACTTCTCGAATACATTCTTGAGGACAAAATACTGAAGAATTGTACAAGTCAGAAACCTGCAACAAGCCAGGATACTTTATTTGACTCTGTCCTATAAAGCATGCTGGAAAGCCTACAAAGAAGCTTGGAGAGATAAGACAAGGGACAAGGAGCTGAAGAAGTGGATCTAAACAGGCTTTTCAAAGTCAAATCTGTAGCCGTTTGGACTCTTACTAAAATGAGATAGACAGACTGGAAAGTGCTTTTGTTTTACCTACCTCATTTGTAGCAAGTGGGTGTATCCATGTCTATAAGGATACAGCCTCACTTCCTTAGCTGTTAAGGTTTTGAAGTTTCTCAAAAATATCCAGAAAATATCTCTCTGAGAAAAACGAAGCTGAGAATACTATCATTTGTATTCACAGATTGTAGCAAAATCTTTATCTAATAAAATATTAGATTAAAGTGATATTGTGTTGTGTTTGTCTTTAATTATCCGCATCTTCATATCTCACACACTTATCACTTATCTTGTTACAAAGATTCAAGAACGAAGAAAAATTCAAGAATCCATTCACCCCCCCCCCCTCTGTATTCTTTTACTGTATTCAATACTCAACAAAGTTATTAAAATGATAAGAACATGTAAAATATTTTTGACTAAATGAATAACCGACTGAATGTACGTGTATTTAATATAGATGAGCATTTCTCCTGATCTGTCCGACCCCGATTTAATACCTTTCCCGTTTGGAGATTCGGAAATTTTTTCGAGTTTGGAACAGGAAACATGAAATGTTATAAATAAAAACTTGGGGATGGGAACGAGCTGAGGGATTAAAGCATCTCGACTAAGGGGTCATTTGTTAAATCTGAATATCACTTTCTGAACCATTGATTATCTGAACGGTTGAATAATCTGAATTCTGAACGAAAGTTGTTCTTTGATAAAATAAAAAAGATTCTGAATGACTAAATATTTTGAGTTTTTTGTTAAACATATTTTTTGAATAATTAAAATATTTAGCCAATAATAAATTTTAAAAGTAAGATGAAATATTTTTTCAAGCTTTTTCGATAAATACCCAAGTTCAGAATTTTTTTTGCAAATGTATTTTTTTAAAAAAAATATATTGCGAAAATACCAACTTATTTGCAAAAATACGTTATTTGCAAAAATATAGACTGCAACCAAATCAACTAAATACAATTGTTTGCAATCACATATGCAACTCTATGAAAACTTTGCGCAGCTGCATATGCAACCTGATAAGATTATATTTTTGCAAAATGTTTTTCCTGAAAAATGTATTTTTGTAAATATTTTAAGAATATGGTAAAAGTATAAAAAAAAATTAGAAGAAATGGTATTTTTGGTAAATATTCATTATTTTTTTATTATATATTTTTTGAGTTTTTTTAATATATTTATGTTAGAAAAAACGTGTGTACGAAATACGATTGCCAAAAAATTAGTTTAGCATAAATTATATAATTTTAAAATCAATTAATCATATTGAATAGAATAGAGAGATATAATATACATACCTAATATTCAATAATTATTGATGCATACAACAAAGAGATTTGAATGGTTCAATTGGAATTCTAAGGGTGGTGTCGTCCACAGGAATGTGGGAGTCGTCCAGCACCATCCAGATTTCTAAATAATTAACAAACAATTTGAACGACAATCACATGAATGGTTCCGTTCATCTTCTTTAATTCAGCCATTAACAAATGAACCCTAAATCCCCAATTCCCGTTCTCCAATCGATTATCATATTTAAGAAAAAATAATTTTTAAAATAAATATATTGTAGATTATTAAAAATAAATGTAATTCAAAGATTCAATTTTTTTTTATAAAGTTAACATTTCATAACATTAGAAATTGTATGGAAATAACTTACAACCAGTTCGACATGCCAAAAGATGGCAAATGTCACAATTGTCGGACAGAACCCATTCATCAATGGGCTTAAAAGCTTGTTTGCGCAGGCAAGTAACACCATTTATTCCATCGAATTTAACATTTCATAAATATAATTTAATTTTAATAATATTTTTCATCTTTTATTAAAATTGCTATTTATAATATAATAATAAATTTATCATGATTTATCAAAATAATTTGATTATCCAATTTATTAGAGAATATATAAATTTTAATTAAAAAAATAAGAATCTCCAAATTTTCATAGGTATCCTCGTTCCCCGTTCGAGGTGGAAATCATGGAGGAAAATAATCCCCATTTTGGGATCGATACGGGTTCAATGATTAGGTTCAAAATTTTAATTAAAAATAAGTTCGAAATTTTAATTAAAAATATTAAAATTCATGATTTCTCGCGGGGATACGTATTTTCCTTTCGGGCAGGAATCGGGAGCGAAATAATTCTCGTTCAATAACCGAAACAGGTTCATCGATTTTGTTTGATCGAATTCGGAGATCGGGATGGATATAGCACTCCCTGACCTTGAATTGACCCAATGCCCATTTCCAACCAACATGAATTCATTTAGTGTTAGATTTGGACATTTAGATACAACTAAATACCAACAAAAGAATATGTACATCAATTTTTTAGCAACTTAAGAACAAACTGTAATACAACTAAATATTTGATAATAATATTTTAATCCAATTTGTTGACAAATGTTAGATGAGTTTGACTGAAATTCAAAAGATATAGTGCGATCACAATAACATTTGAAAAACGTATACATGTTTAATGTGTGAGAGGTATGACAATTAACTATTTTATTATCATAATACCTATTTAGCTCGTAACCACAACAATAATTTTATATAAATATGAAAATGGAGGTCGCTGAGAGGTTGTAAAGAAGAATGAGAGATGATCGAAGAGAGAGGAAGTATAAACAAACTTGAGATTGTTAAAGACGAAAGATAGGTGATGTGGCAAAAAGTATGTGCATATATGATGTGGTTGAAGGAAAGAACGGATCTGAGAGGTATAGCGAGGTGGCATGATAGTGATCGGAAAGAGCCCGAAGTAACAAGGTACCTGATCAGTAATAAATTGGAGGAGATGTGAGATATGCTACTTGATCAGTAATAAATTAAGAAGATAGAAGGTAGACATATGGGTAGAAGAGAAATAGATATTTAAAATATGTTGTGGCTAAGATTGAAAGTAGTTAAAAAATTGTTGTCGTGGTGATCCTTTTAGGATTTCTACTGAAAAATACTGTTATCGTGGAAATATTTGATAGCTGACAATTAACTCTAATATACCACTTTTGTCGGTTATTCTTCTCGCATTAAACAAGTACCACTATAAATATGAATCTCGAAATTTAGAGTGCGCTAATAATTTGAATTTAGAATGATTATAACTACTGAATCGGTAGACCGTTGCAGTGAAAGGTAAAATAGACTAACAAGATGATACAATGGATTTTATCGTAAAATTAAACAAATGTTATATGAATTAGAATGTGGCCCGTGCCTTGCACGGGCTTTCATGCTAGTTATAACTAAATAGTTAAAAAGAAGAATATAAATGGATCCAACTAAATACCACGATCCTAGGGTTTAATTATTCCACTAAAGGCTCTCAACTTGAAATAGAAATGAAAAAAACAGGTCTAAATACAGAGGGAAATAAAATGAAATAAAAGATAATTATTATATTTGTTATTACTAGAGTTGGATTATACTAGTTTCTTACCCATGTGAAACATGAATGTTTTTTAAATATCAAATAATCACGTACTAATATTGTGTGTTTTTTTTTAAAAAACCCACTAAATTTTTTGTCTAGTAATTCTTCATAACTATTACTGTTAGAGATACTAATTTGATCAAATGTTTTCAACTAAGAGAATTACAAAAATAATTTAACGCATAGAATTAATTTCAATACTTATTCTAGGATCTACATCATAAAATGTAGAAAAAAAATCATTTTTTTATTTTCTAGCAATGATTACAATTTTAAATAAAAGAAATTAAGATACATGAAGGCTAAGTTCAAATAAAGGCTAATTTTACTTTGACTTAAAAAATCATTTTGAAACTAGACTCATTACGTGTAGCTCGCTTTTTGTTTTGAACTTCACTTCTCGAGTCGCTCATTTAATTGCTCATAAGCCACTTGTTTAGTGTGAATATTTTATTTCATAACTTTAGTGAAATTAGTTTTTCAATATGAGCTAAAGTGATCATATCAAATAGGTTTGTTCGTTGTCCATGCTACCAAAGTTTTGTAGTTCTATCTAACCAAAGACGTGTCAATAAAATATAATTTTTTGGACTTTAAAAGTTTGGGGTTTAAATCTGGGAAAACAAAAGTTTTTAGTTATAAATGTGTTGCTTAGATTTTAAAACTTCTCTTGACATGAAATGTTCTTGAAATTTAAAAGTATATGATGAACGGACTCATACACCTTTTGTGTCTGTAGTAATATATGAACTATTATCTTATCCTACTAGTTCAAGGTGATATTTTATTATCTTCTACATGTTTTTATCATTTTACTTTAAAATATAAATCGTCATTAGAGAAATATAATTTTTTATATTTTTTTCTACATTTACTTTGAAGAAGCCTAGAATAAGAATTAAAATTTATTCTATTTAATAAACATTTTCATAATTATCTCAATTGAAAATATAATCTCAAAGTATTACCTGTAACCGTGATAAAGAATTAGTAGATTGAAAATTAAGTGGGTTAATTTAAATACAATCCACAAGATAGAAAATAGTAAGTAATACATATAAATATAACTCCATGAAGCTTTAAGTGAGAGCTGCAACAAGTCCACCAACTTAATAATTTAAAATATAATAAAACACTTTGTGCTTACACATTACACATTTATTTCAAACTAGCATATGCTGCTTCGTTGATCACATGTTATTGAGGAAGCTAGCAACTTTTTCAATAGTTAGAGGCTTAGTAACAAAGCGATCTACGCCAACTTATACATACATTTCTTTCACAGTTACTTCACCATATGCAGTTACTCCAAGTATTTTAGTGTCCAACCCATGTCTCTTAATATTCTACTTGCCTGAAATTGAAACCACACATATTAAATTGTTGAAAATTGAAATTTATTGAAATTTGCAAATGTTATTCGAGAAGGGAGATTATAGATTTATCAAACAACTAACCTCAACCCCATTCATTATTGGAATTTGGTAATCTATGGTAACCGGATCAAATTGTGCTAAAGAATGAAACAACTCAACGGCTTGTCTTCTGTTTTCAGCTGTGAAAGTTTTAAAAACCAAACTTACTCAAAACGCGCTTGTTGATCATTTGCATCAATGACTAATCATCAACAAAAAGTGCTTCATTTTCTGCGACCATTTTGTGAGTAACAACCTCCTCTCTATTCAAACTTCCAGGTTTAAAAGTCATACTTCTTATGATCAGATAACAAAAAAATACATAGTAAACACATAAATTTTAAAGAAAATGTTAATCTACAAAAAAAAAGAGTAGAAAAATCAACTCTTCTCTACTCTTGTTTGTTGTAGATTAACATTTTCTTCAAAATTTATTTGTTTAATGTGTATTCTTCTAGTGTCATATCATAAGACGTACGACTATTGAAGCTGGAAGTTTGAACAGAAAAGAGGTTATTACTCACAAAATGACTGCAAAAATTGAAGCACTTATTGTTGACGATTAGTCATTGATGCAATTGAACAAGCAGCGAATTCTAAGTCAGTTTAGGTTCAAAACTTTCACAGCTGATATAGAAGAGAAACTGTTGAGTTGTTTCATTCCGAGCACAATTTGATTCGGTAATCATGGATTTCCAAATGCCAATAATGGATGGTGTTGAGGTAGTTTTTTTGATAATATATATAATTTCCTTTCTCGAATAACATTTACAATTTCAATAAATTTGAATTTTTAGCAATTTAATATTCATGGTTTCAGCTTCAGGCAACTAGAACATTAAGAGACATGGGAGTGGACACTAACATACTTGAAGTGACTGCTTGTGATGAAATAACTATGAAGGAAATGTTTGTATAATTAAGCTAGCGTAAATCACTTCATTACTAAGCCTGTAACTATTGATATAGTTGCAAGCTTCCTCAATAACATGTGATCAACGAAGCAGCAAATACTAGTTATAACTTCATAGAGATATATGTATATGTATTACTTACTATTTTCTATGTTGTGGGTTGTACTATGAGAGGAAACTTACAAATTTCTATAATTCTCGGTTCAATGATGTTAAAAGGTAACGGAACCTAGAAATAAAAACCGCACCAGAACTAAATTTTTAAAACTGAGGACATACATGGTTTCGACTAGTACTACCATCCTAGGAATAATTAGTCTAGTAAAGGCTCGCAACTTGAAATTTAAACAAAGAGAAAAGGTTCAACTACATGGGTACTAAAGGGGAAATGGAAGAGAAATTGTATATTTTTTATTACTAATGTTAGAGTATACTAATTTATTACTCATGTGATGCATAAATGTTTTCGAGAAATCAAGTAACACTTATTTTATATTGTGTGTTTAATATATTCAAATTCACCCACTTAGTTTCAGTCTACTAATTATTCATCATTAATTGTTACGGTTAGAGATATATTCTGTGTTTAATATATTCAAAGCACGTATGGGATGGGTTAAAGACGTGAAAAACCTAAATTGAAAGACTTTCTCTGGGCACACTAATAGTTCTGTATAAATACACGAGCAAATCTTACGAAATTTAATTTGTTTCTGGAATGATTGAGTCCTTTATGATATTACATATCTTTAACTATTTAGTAGCGGTTGACTAGTGTCTAGTGTTCAACTCTATAGAATCTCAGATTATGCGCTCAGCATATGTTTATTACTTGATTTCAACATTGACTTTTTTAATATTTGTAAAGTTTATATATATAGAGAGAGAGAGGGCTATTCTAGTGAGACCCTCTTATTGTGAGAACTGCATATTGGGCTCCAAACCAGACCCAATAACCAATGGCACGCAGCAGAAAAAGAACCTGCCCTCTCCCCTTCTTCTCTGCTCGTTGTATCCAATCATCAAAAATTACCATTCTAAACTGTTTCAATTACCATCGTTACAAGTCACCAAAAATTAATTTGAGCATAACTAAAACTCAAATCACCGCCAACAACATGTTGGTGCAGTGGTTGAGCCATTGGCCTCCTTTGAAGGAGGTCAGGGGTTCGACTCCTGCGTGTGCGTGAGTTTCTTAGTTTGTATTAGGTTTCCTTTCTGTATTTGTATTTCTGTATTTGTAATGGCCGGGGGTCCTTCGGAAACAGCCTCCCTATTGTATAGGGGCATGGTCTGCGTACAGCTACCCTCCTCAGACACCACTTTGAGTGGTATTATAACTGAGTAAGCTAAGTTTAAGTTTTTTTAAAACTCAAATCACCATTTACGTATTGTTATTGCACAACCTTCAAAATC
The DNA here is from genome assembly GCA_036435485.1 of Saposhnikovia divaricata. Classification (NCBI taxonomy): domain Eukaryota; kingdom Viridiplantae; phylum Streptophyta; class Magnoliopsida; order Apiales; family Apiaceae; genus Saposhnikovia; species Saposhnikovia divaricata. The sequence goes on from CM071594.1 coordinate 152,846,919, forward strand.
ACTAAATTACAATCTGAATCACCAAAACTTTAACACAAATCACCAAAATTTATTTCAAAGTGATCGAAAATTAAGAACATAAATCACTAAAAAACAATCAGATCCAACTTCGTATTGGTACGAAATTACTTAGACAGAATTATCAAAACTTTTCTTTCACTTGAAATAAGAAAAAGATGATAGCAAATAAGTAGAGAGAGATAAGAAATGAAGATGTTGTCACGCCTATATAATTTTGTCGTCATGCCGCCACTAGCACCACCAACATTGTCACCACTTCACTACCACCACAACAATAATAACCGCTTTGATTAACTGTTGTTATCACCATTTCCATCACATATGAAATCACTGTCACTGTCGCACATACAGAATCACCAAATTTAAGCATAATTTACCAAAAAAAACAACATAAATCACCATATTTCAACACGAATCACCAAAATTTTTCAAAGCAAATCACTAAAACACTCTCTTTTCCGTACATACCACCACCATAACCACCATCTTTGACATAACCTTCATCCTCATACTTCCATAACCATTACTTTTCGGTAACATATATACAATATTACACTATATGCGTTTCTATTTTGACTACATCGATTGGAAATAGGAACGAGAAGCAAATCCGATAAGAGGAGCAACGATGATAGATCAGAAAGGATACAGAACAAAAGTGATGTAGCAGATCAAAAGTGATGTAGCGACGGTGCCGGGAAGATGATGGTATGATGACGAGGTAGAAGGACTGATGGCCGGAGACGGAGAGATAGAGAGGTAAGGAGAGAGAGACGTAGAAAGAATTGGCCGGAGATGGACATAGAGATGAGGAGAGATAGAGAGACAGAGTGAGAGAGATGGAAATGGGTGGATAAGATAACGAGAGAGAAAGTTTGTGATTTAGATTTTTTGTTTAAATGGCTAAGATTCAATACACATATAAAATATGTAGGGCTAAGATTGGGTCTCAGTTCTCATTTAAAGAGGGGTCTCATTTGATCACTTGCCTATATATATATATAGGCAAGTAATCAAATGGACCAAAATTAAAATAGAAACTAGAAACAAATCTTAGCCTTTAGATCAATCTAATCTAATAGCCCCGCTAGGGGCACCACATACAAATCCAATGCACCCTCACATACACAATCTAACCTAATCCTCTTCGTTTTTAATTTGATTCTTCCCGTCAATCGGTGAATTTTTTTTTGAAATCTGACTTCAGTGTACTTTTCTTCATCTTCTAACGATTAATTTGCATACCATATGTGTTATATTTCGACGCGATTTAAAATTTTTTTATTTGAGTTTCTAGTTTCTATTTAAAATTGGTTTTAATAGAGTAGGACTACACACACACACACACACACACACACAGAGATATATATATATATATATATATATATATATATATATATATATATATATATATATATATATTTGTTAATCACCCAATTTGTATTACTTGATTTCAACATCGCCCTTTTTAATATTTGTAAATTTATCTTTTAAAATTAAATACATATTTGTTAATTCATCATATTATAAAAAAGGTGGCATCCTTTAAAAATCGAATACAAATTAATATAATTAATATATTATAAATTCATATAATATCGGAGCATAAAACAATTAAATTAGTTAATTGATTTATATTACTATTTAGACATAAATATGTTTGTAATTATAATTTTATAATCTAGTTAGGAATATTCTAGAATATTCACTCCTGCAATCAACACCGTTATTAATATTGTTCCTTGTATCTATGCTTTAATCTATGCGCGCGGAACGCCGGAAGTTTGAATCACTGGAATTCAGTCGCCGACGGTGATGAGTCCATTTTTCATCGGACGGATCCGATCCGGATTCCGTGTCGGTATCCGTGTCGTGTCGTGTCGACATGGGTACGGCGGGGTTTGGGGGCGAGTCCGAGCATCACAGGATATTACATAGTCTTCAAGTTACTTATTCATCAAGTCTTAGGAGATCTATTTAAACGGTGGTAATCTTCATTATTCAAGAGAGTTGATTATTATGAATTAAATCTGCGAATTTGCGTGTTTTTTGTTGATTCTCCGGAGATAGGCCATTTACCCTGGTTTTAACCCTTTCCTATCCTTTTTCTACCCCTGTCCTGCATCAATACCATACTATAAGTATTGTTTGTTGTATCCTTTTTCCAAGGCTTTGTGAAAAAGAAAGATTCCGAAGTTAAATTCAAAGTCTATGGAAGTCGTAAAGAATCTCGAATTTGAGCTACAAATAGATCACGATGAGCCACACATGGAGCACAATGAGCCACAAATGGAGCATGATGAGTATGGTGGATGTGAGCAACAAATGGAGTATGACGAGTTTGCTTGTGGAAAAGAAATTCAAGTTAAAGTGGATTTGGTTGAGCATATCGATTTTGTAATTCCAAAATGATTTTATGAAGTCAAACATGATAATATTTTACCAGTGGCTCCCACAAATTCATGTCCAACTTATGGAGTCCCGTTCAAGGATTATGGATTGTTTCTTTATTATAAAACTCGCGACTGAGTATCTTTTAAAGGAGAGGGAATGATGCGAAGCATAAAACAATTAAATTAGTTGATTGATTTATATTACTATTTAGACATAAATATGTTTATAATTATAATTATATAATCTAGTTAAATATTCTACAATATAAATATATGATAATTGTATATATGGTATTAGATAATAGGAGTTCTATTAGTCTCCAAGTTACTTGTTCACCAAGTCTTAGAAGATCTATTTTAATAGTTGTAATCTTCATTATTTAAGAGAGATGATTATTTTGAATTAAATCTGTGAATTTGAGTGTTTTTTGTCGATTCTTTGCCAAAATAGGTCATTTACCCTGTCCTGCATCAATACCATACTATAAGTATTGTTTGTTGTATCAAGATAGGTGATTGATGCATTCCGTCCACTTAAGTATGTTACAAATCCCCTTTTGTATATAGGTTTCCATGTACACATATGATATATACATGTATGATGATATACATAGGTATATTTTAATACGAGTATAGGATCTTATCCATGTGAATATATAAAAGTTAAGATATGCATACAGTGCAATCTCATGTAGTACTTTGTTTCCTTTAGTGAGTTTGAAGCCATATAAATTAAATAGATTTTTTACGCTAAAATTTGTCTACAGATTTAGATTTCCAAGTAAATTCCCATGCATAGATCCATTCCACATAATCATATATTTTAATATGTTATTTCCAAGGTTTGAACCCCAAATTCATTAAGTTTAACAAATAAATTTTGTACTTAAATGTGTTATTGGTGAGATTTGAACTCTAAAACTTTGATACCATGGATAACGGACAATATTTGAAAAGATCGGCTTTACTCATTAAAATATTATTTCCTAGAGCTAGGAAATGAAATGCTTAAATTTACATTTTTGAATTTTATAAAATGAGCTCGTGGACACAATAAATTGAGCAAATTCAACACACATTAAACAAGTGGCTCATGAACAAGAACACAAACAAGCGACTTGAGAGAAAAATTCAGAAAAGATCTACTCAAAATTTGGTAATATGTTGAGTTTCAACATGAATTTTTAAACTCGCAATGGATTAGGATTGAGGTCCAACTTGCCTACCTTCTAGCAAGGAAATATTGAGCAGGACAAAGCTCGGCTCATGTTCCACTAATACATTCATGAATTTGATGGTTCAACTCGATTACATCATTATTTTGAGGGTTCGACTCTATTACATCCATGGCTATGAATGGAAAAGGTTATTAAAAAGTTTTGTCAGGCAATTTCATTAATATGAGTAGCACGTGGCATGTGTACAACTAATATATGTACTATAAGAGCAGCGTGTCCATGTGGATATATAGAATGTAAGAGATAGATACACTGGAATGTCATGTACATTTCATAAATCGGTCAAAGATAAAGATTTTTCACGCTAGAAGATGTCTACAAATTTATATTAACACACACACACACACACATTAAGTTAACCTAATCAAAGGGATTTACTAAAGGATGCACTTATTGAAGAATTACTTGGACTGACAATCTGGAATATCCAAAGATTGACTTTTTATTTGCAATTAGCTGTTTGATTTAAGTTAACCTAATCAAAGGGATTTACTAAAGGATGCACTTATTGAAGAATTACTTGGACTGACAATCTGGAATATCCAAAGATTGACTTTTTATTTGCAATTAGCTGTTTGATTTAAGTTAACCTAATCGAAGGGATTTTTAATGTTTCGTTTTTAGGACTCTAAAATATTAGGAGATACATCAGAGTGGATTGTAAGAACCTTAAAAAGAACTGCTAGTAAGGATGCTTTGGTCAAGGAAAGGTTTAGCTAGCATTGATCACTTGTTCACCAAGACTCATAATGCTAATAATCTTGCTAGTTCCCTCAAAAATATGTGATCAACAAAACAAGGAAGCAAAAAGCATCTTATAAATAAGTGTGTTCTGTTTAAGCACAAACTATTTCATTTTATGCTTAATTATTAAGCTGAAATGATTTCCATGGACTATTTGTCGTAACTCTCGGTTAAAGACTCATGCATATCTATTACATTCAAGTTTCTAACCATATGATGCACACATTTTTTAATTATTTGATTCAATACTTATATGTATATGTGTTGTTTTTCCATGAATTTTTCTTTCTATTTCTCGTCCTGCATCATGACTACTAGGATTGATTTTATTTATCCACGACGGACCTATATCGCAGGTACACACATATCGATATATTCAGAATTTGTACAATATAAAATACACACAAGGACACTTACCAAACTTGCAATCAAACTGTTCAATCTTCAAGGTGCATATAGCCTTAGACAAAATATCAGTACCAATGGTTGCCTGTATAGCAGTTGAAGAATATTTCTAATGAGACAATAGTAATCTCTATTTTGGAAATGACAACAAAATACTCTTGTATGTTTGCATTTCATATATATGTTCATTTTGGTACTCTTTCTTATGATCTAGTAATTTTGATAATGAATGTTGCAGTGATTAAGAGTTGAAACACCGAAATTGCATTGGTCTTTGGCATAACTAACTCAATCCCATAAAATAAAAAAAACTAAACCAACTGCAACACCTATCTTAAGATCAGCACCTTCTCTAACCAGACTATATTTTTAAGTAGAATATATCTAATGAGCAATATATCCTAGTATGGCCAGTGATCATCACCTTGTGATGAGGAACGGGAATAAAGAATTAATAATTAGTTTATATTTGTTTAGTGTAGAGATAAATAATGTATTTATCTATGTATTTTATATATGGGGCTAGGAGCTTATTATTTAAGTAGTTTACTAAATAAAGCTGATAGGGACCTGCTCATCATATTATCTCTAGAGATTTGATTTGATATTATCCCATATGTTTAGGGATTCACTTTATTACTTGTGATTTGATTTTATATGATCCCATATGTTTAGGGATTTGTTTTTTGACTTTGGGTTTGATATTCGGTATATATAGATCGAACATGATACATTTCTAGAAAAGCTTTGATTATACACTCTTTTCTTGGGAATAATATTATTGATTATTCTTGGGATTCGTATAATTCATTGCTTTATTTGTTTTTGTTCAATAAATCTTCGATTTAATATTTTGTCCTGCATCAAATGGTATCAGAGCTTAGGTTTCTCCATCGATTTCTGAATTGTTGGGAGATCTGGGTTTTTTTAGAGAGGGGAAAAACTGTTCATCAGGATACTATTCACTGCCGGAGTTACTGTTCACTGCCGGAAAAGTTACTGTTCATCGCCAGAAATACTGTTCATTTCTGAGTACTGTTCATCCCTAAAGTTACTGTTCACAGCTGAGGTAAAAGACAAATCTGGAGAAGAAGGGAAAAAATAAAGAGACGGCTGTTGGAAAAAAGAAGGGTAACCCTAATTCTATTCTTTATATCTTGTGTGAAACTGCTGTTAGGGACCTTAAAATTTCTGAAAATTGCAAACTAGTCCCTGGAGATTCTGTAAAGTTTAAATCAGTCCCTGAAGTTTTCAGAATTACAACACAGTTCCTGAGCTTTGCAGAAACTTTCAAATCAGTCCTGAACTTCAACAGTTTGACAGTTTAACCACTGAAGTTTCTGATCTTTGACATTCCAGCCATTGCTACTTCTGAATTTTGATGTTTCAGTCCCTTGTATTCCAGAATTCATCAAGATCAGCCCTCTTAGCTTTGTTTAATCATGTCTTCTTACATCAAGCGTCAAATCGATGGCGTGGAGGATAATTTTTATTTCCTTGAGCGTGAGCGTGATGAGTTGCATTACGAAGTCTATATTTGTCATCGTGAACGTTGGTTACATCAATATAAACTTACGTTGAAGGAGTTAGAAAATCAATATGATGAACTTAGAAGCTTACAAAAGAGGTATAAAATTGAGTTAAGTAAAGAAAGGGACGCACGTGCAAGTGAGGAACTAAAAAGTGCAATCGGGGAAGTCAAAAGGGCTCTTGCAACTCTCACATCTCAAGTTCAATGTCTTGTGGGTTTGGAGAATGCAGAAAATGCCATAGAACATGAAACTAATATGGATATTCAGCATGGTAAAGACACAAATCCGGAAGATCCATTTGAGGAGGTTAAACAAGTTGAGGATACAAAGATTGCTATTGAGGAACAAGTTGAAGAAATTTTGCCAGAACCTGACTGCTTTAAAATTGTCGATGATTATAAAGTAATTGATATTATTGAGGTTGAACATATTGACTTCATCATTCCAGAATATTCGTTTGAGCCTCCTTTGCGTGGTAGTCCGTTTTTAGAGTTCTTTGCACCTCAACCGTTTCTAAAGAAGAGCACAAAGTTCATCCTGGTTCCATCTCATCCTTGCGTGATTCTTGACTTTTACAAAACTCGTGGTCGAGTTTTCTCCAACAAGGGGAGAATGATGAGGAACGGGAATAAAGAATTAATAATTAGTTTATATTTGTTTAGTGTAGAGATAAATAATGTATTTATCTATGTATTTTATATGTGGGGCTAGGAGCTTATTATTTAAGTAGTTTACTAAATAAAGCTGATAGGGACCAGCTCATTATATTATCTCTAGAGATTTGATTTGATATTATCCCATATGTTTAGGGATTTACTTTATTACTTGTGATTTGATTTGATATGATCCCATATGTTTAGGGATTTGTTTTTTGAATTTGGGTTTGATATTCGGTATAGATAGACCGAACATGATACATTTCTAGAAAAGCTTTGATTATACACTTTTTTCTTGGGAATAATATTATTGATTATTCTTGGGATTCGTATAATTCATTGCTTTATTTGTTTTTGTTCAATAAATCTTCGATTTAATATTTTGTCCTGCATCACCTTGTCTAACTAGATTATATTTTTAAGTACATCTTCTGAGAATAAAGCAATTGATGTAGTCATTCATATACCATCATTCTAAACCCAAGTGTAAAGCTAATAATTGATAAAAAAAATTGACTTATATGAATAATTACTTTTTAAATATCAAACCGTATCCAAACAACAATATATTTAGTTTAATATACCATTATCCACAAAACAAAAAAAAACATGCTGCTTTAAAATTCCCAAGTTACAGAATTAAAAGGATAAGGAACAATTTTCACTTTAGTTTTCATATTGCGAATTAACTAGAGAAAGAAAATAGGTAAATAATACAAAAATCAACTCAATACACAAATTATCATGATCCAAATCAACATGCTTCATCAAAAATCACAAATATCAATATCAATAATCTCTGACACGATCAAACTAAATAAATAAATATCAATCTAAGGCATCACAATGCAGTGAGTGCAAAATACCTAATATGCATCATCAAACTTTTGACAAATTTTGTATTCAAGAATATTTAACTACGTTATAAACAATTAATAACAAACAAGTCAACACCACATGGGAAACTCGTAAACTACACAGAAAAAAATAACTAACAACCAACCAAATGAAAACTCAAATCGCAAACTAATAAATATAACTTTAATAAAGTATATAGCATTCATATCAGCTAATTAAATACACAAATGATCACAAATATATAAACAAAATTCAAACAAAATTTAGTTTCAGTTTTCATAGATACGTATTATCACTTAGCAAAAAAAAAAGAGGATACATATTATCTAAGGGCTTTGGCCAAGAATACCCCAAAAACCTGTATCACATAACAAGAATACCCCAAAGCACTGATGATGGCCATAAATACCCCGCTATTATGCATTTCAAATGAGAGTAATAGGGTTACGCATTTGATATTGGGGTAACTAGTATAGATTTTTCTTCTATTACGCATTTTAATGGGTAATAGGGGTTACCCATTTTCCAAATGCGTAATAGGCTCCCCTGGCAGGTCTATTACCCCTATTCGAAATGCATAATATGTACAAAATCTATTACCCCTCTTCCAAATGCGTAATAGAGGGGTATTTATGGCCATCATCCGTGAATTGTGTTATTCTGGTCAGTTTTATTAAAAAATGGGGTATTTATGTCATTGTTTCATTCTCTAACTTATAAAACGAGTAGTAATACTTCAGAATCAGCTAAATACACAAATGATCACCATAATTAATATCATTACGCTACAACAGAATCACATAAAACAATAATATAAATTTCAATTTCAATGTTTATAGAGAGTTAGTTACCTGATACGTATCATAGAACTTATATATAGAATCAGTTTTTCCAACTAATTGATCGCCTAGGAAGACGAGTTTGTAGAGAGCTAAAACAGGCGCCATTGATCTAATCTACACTCCGATTCGGTTATATTACGGTTCAGGTATGAGTTTACGACCAAGTGGTGGCAATCTCGTGGGAAAATTGATCGGCGATAAAATCGGCAAAAGAGGGGTTTTATGTGTGACTGTAGGTATGTAGACCTAAATTTTAGAGAAGGGTCATGTGTCTCGGAACCCATGTCCTCAAAACCCTAATAACTCTTATTTATATTTTAAAAATAATATATATTTTTTATATATAAATTATTATGTGCAAAATTATCTAAACACATAAGTTCTTATGTAATTTAATTTATATTTTAAAATAATATGTATTTTATTATATATAATTTAGGTAATATGCGTTTTATTAAAATAATATGTATTTTAAAACAATATATAATTTATAATCGATTGATATTTGTTTGACAATTATAATGATCGCAAAATCCTCCATTAACATCAAAAAATTCTTTAATTTTTTCCATCAATTTTAATAAAAATATTCAAATTATGATATAAACACAATATGAAGTAACTTATATACAAATAAGTTTAGTTGTAAAACTTTAAAATTTATGTACTTCTCTTCAAAATTTGAATGCTTCAACTGTAAAATGTTGAAGTATGGTATAAATATGATATAAGATAATAGTGTTCAACAGTAGAATATTGTGGGAAAATAAAGGTAAGTTCGAATGTAAAACTTTTAAACTTTTAAGTTTATGCGTACGATTTTTAAAATTCAATGACTGAAAATTATATTTCTAGTACGAAAAAAATAGGTATCGTATTATCTCAAAAACTATTTTCTTATAACGAACATTTAATAAAATAAATTAAAAGTTTTGGAAAAAGAACACGACGTTGTATTTAAGGAGTGAAAATTCTCGACGATTTAGGATTTTAGTTTTAATTTTATATAAATGGTAAATTATATGTTCACTCAATTGAACATAACTGTGTGACTCATTTAGGCAACATATATAGGACGTGAAACAAAATGCGTCAATGTGTTTTTGGGGTTCAATTATGAAGATAATAAAATCAAATAAAAATTGTTTACGCGTGGTTCTAAAGAGCTCAGCTGATTTAGGTAGACGACACAAGAACATACACTTTGCTAGATGTTAGGTCCAAATGTGTTGTAGAGGGGGGGTGAATACAACTTTTCGAATTTGATAAGAAATAAATACGATGCAATAAATGAACACACAGATTCAAGGAATATATGTCTTATATATAACTTGAAGTGGTTGCTACAACATTCATTACAAAGTATAACAGAAGTTCAGAGAGTAGTGAATGATACTAAGCTCTGTGAATACACTCTCTCTCTTTTACAAGTGTTTCTCTCAGGAATTGCTCTCACACAAAAACATTACACAAGTACTTCTATTTATACTACATGTAATCTATGTCCTGTAGTCTTCAAAGACTAAGATATACGTGGCCCAATGATGTCCACATAAATCTTGCCTTATCTTGAAAGCTTGGAAATCTGCCAATCAGAAGATGCCATGTGTCATGTTGAAACTGCACTCTAAGTAGAACTTCTACTTGAGAATTTCCACTTAGCCATCTCGAATTTCTAAGTAGAACTTCTACTTAGAAATATTCTACTTGGTTATCTAGAATATTTAGTACTTAGAAAATATTCTGGTTTTCAACTTGAAACTTCAATGCACATCTTGAACTTGTGATATCTTCATGTCTTCTTTATTCTTCACCAAGCTCTTGAACATGGATCTTTATTACTGACATAAATTTGCTATCAATGTCCTGACACTTGATGCACTGGTCTGGTTCATAAGTGACTAGTCTTGATAGTGTTTTTGCTTCTTGAATAAATTACCATATTCAATTAGTAATGAGGCTTTCCAATGTTAGCTTTCTTTCTTGTTCACTTGAAATCAATATGTCTTATTGATACTGATAGTTATGATCTTGATTCTTGGCTTTTCAAATCACTGAGGCATGAACAACTTTGACTTGAACTTCTCTCAATGATTTCTTCTTGGCTTGATCATAGTTAACATGTTGAATTGTATCAATTACCTTGTCTTCTTTTATTGTTGATTTCTTTGTGGCTTCTTGTTCTTGATTGTCTTCTGGTTAAGTATCTTTTCCTTTAGTTAAGTTACATTAGTTATAGTGTTACAAATTTACACACTCTGCCTTTCACGAGATGCTTGTGGTGTTTCTGTTTCATATCGTCTTCCAAATGTCATATATATAAGGGGTCGCCTACTGTTAGATTTTTGCCAAATATTTTCTTTTATTTAAAAAGTAAAAGTTAGAAGATTTATTTTATCTTATCAATCTGGGATTCTATTTTATTACCTAAATATGTATTTGTAATAAATATAATAAATTAGTCAAAGATATTTTCTTTTCCCACAAATTGTTTTACTTTATGCGTTAGTTCTACCACCTTAAACACCATATAATATATACTCATAAATATTGTGTTGCCGTTACTGTTCAATTGCTAATATATATACCTGTAAAAGTGAACGATACAAGAAGAAGAAAAAAAATACTTCCTGTTCCACATCACTGAGCAATACTTCTTCTCCTTTCTTCATTCTATATTAATCAATACAACCATCTACATACACATATTATACAATTATGTAATTGGTATTTTGTGGGTGTTATTTGGAGCATTCGAAAATCCTGATCTTTGGAATGTCCTCAAAGTTCTTCATTATGAGCTGAGGTTTCCAATGTGCTTTATCAGCTTTAAACTGACAATAGATCATTTTGGGGTAGCCCTTGACACGGTTAGTATTGTGGACACTAGCCGCATCTCGCTCCATCCGCTTCTTTTCCACCACTACCTCAGACAAGTAACTCATGAGTCTCTGCTTTTCTTCCACATACTTATTCTCCACTTCGCTCCATTTGAACACATATAAAACTCTCTCCAGAAATGCAGCATCTTGAGTCTGTAACAACCATGTTCGACTCATATGCAAGAGTGTTTGATTCTGGTCTGCGTCTATAAATGCCAAGGCATCAGCTGTGTCATCGACATATGCGTGTATCCAGTATACACTATCTCTTCCTGGAACACCAACTGCCTCCCTTATCTCTCATTGTTCCAGTGATCTAGACGGAAGAGTCAGAGCTTCATCTACATTTTTCATTGCTTGAAGAATATTCCATTTCTTCTCCATTAGCTCCGGCTCAACCTTCACATTATCTAGAGGGTTTGGAGCAACAATATCACACTTCCATATTTCATTGCTCTTCTTGAATATGATTCTTTCAATGACCTTCACATATTTTTCTTTAATTTCAGAGTAAAACCCCTTACTCATCATTTGTCTACAGACAGCTTTGAGAGATTCTACTGAAAGATCCATTAAATCATTTTCTTCCAAACTTACCCTCTTCATCTTCCCATCTACTACCATTCGGACAACATCAGGATATGCTGAGAATTCTGGACCCTTGTCCTCTACTAGCTGCATTAACTGATCTCTATACAGAATGCTGAGCTCCTCTGATTGAGAGTATTGAATTTTTGTTGCTAGCAAGAACAACTCTGACGCAGATCTTCTCGCGATGAATTGATCATCCACATACAGGAAAGACGTCGGGATTCCTTCTACTAGAGACAAGATAACCTGCCACTCCTTAAGCATCGCATTGTATCCAACCCTGACTTTCGAAATTATGCTCTTCAACGCACTTATGTAGTTCACAGTCAGTGGATTCTGTATGTTCAAGTTATAGAACAAGTCATCTGCCTCCTTGTTGTTAACTCCTTTCGTACAAGGTCCCCTCAAAATCTTCCTTGCATCATCCCACTTTTGTCCAATCCTTCTCTTGTCCAAATCAACTTGAGGATCAGCTAGCCTTGCAAGCTCATGATCATAATGCTTCCCTTGGAGCTCTACTTTCTTTTCAAGGAATGCAGCATGTTCTTGCATCATCTTCATTTTATGGAACTGAGCTTATTCCAAGGCTAACTGTTGAGATTTCAGAGTCTCCTCATCAACAGGAATTTCTTCAGGCTTTCCGGAAGACATCCTAGCACCTCCACCTTGTTCCTTCAAAGATCTATTTATTGCATGTGCTAAAGGTACGTCCTCCATGTCAGAGTCTGAATCAAGTACCTCCTGTACTTTTTCTTGATGATGACTCAGGTCAATGAATGGTTCATCTTGCTCAACCATCGTTTCCTTACCCTTTCTCTTCCTCAAAGCCTCTTCATGAGCAACCGGCTCACTTTCTATTTCTTTGACAAGATCAGCATGTTCTTCAATTTCTTCGATTTGAACTCCCTGCTGTCTTGTCTCCTTTCCACTCTCCCCCTTAGGTGAGTTATCCTGAACACCACCTTGCTCTTCAAAGCCACCAGCAGCATAGAAACCACCAAAACCAGAACCAGAGGCTCCAGCTCCACTAGCACCACCAGCATCATCATCGGGAGGAGGTTTATTGTATTGAGACTCGAAACACTCTGGGGGCACAAAACTCCTGACTGCAAACATCATTTTACTGATCTCCACCGCCATTGTGTGCATTGTAGATTCCATTGCTCCCATTCTTTCATTCAGAGTGCTTCCCAAGACACCACCAGCACGGCCCAAGTCATTGACCTTGTTTGTCAATACATCGAATGCTATAGCTTGACTTGCCATTCGTGCTGCGTAGTCATCAAGAGCCCTTTGATTATTTCCAACATTGATCCCTAACTGCCCCATCGATTGCCCGAACTGCCTCATTTGATCTTCCATTAAAATCATACGTGTTTCAAGATTTTGAAGATTAAGGGACGGTGTTTGGCTTAGGTGACCGCGCTCTAATACTGGTTCTGATAGTATTTGGCGCTCGTTTTCGGGCCTTAAAAATGAAGGTCCCTCTCTCCCTACACGCTCACACACACTCCCTGTCTCACGCTCGTGTATGTCTTCAATAATAGATCCAAAATAAGAAGCAGTACCTGCCAAAACTGGATAAGAAAAATAATTTGCAGTTATGGGATCTGTTCCTGTTGTTTCCTGAGTTGGAATCTCAGGCTAAGAGGCTGCAAAGTGTTCTTGTACAACATCAGAACCGATCATCTTTGCAGCATCAGTACGTACCGGTGAAGGTACTTCTGAAGTTCGTAAAGCTTCATGTCCTTTTGAAGCAACAGTATCTTCAAAAGGTACAAATTCCTCACCAAAATCCCTATGTGCAGACTGTGCAAGGGGAGAATCACTCACGTGAGTTGGAGTGATTGAGTGCGACACACTAGGTTTGGACTGGGCTGTTGAAGTGGCAGCATGAAAAGTTTTGGCTTTCTTTCGAATAAGTGGCTGCTCTTCAGAGGTGAAAGAGAATAAGAATGTGCGTCAGACTCAGAAATATAGCTCTCACCCTGGGATAGATTCTGCGTGCTAGCAGTCTCTTGGGTCTCAGAATCAGATACATAGGAAGAGGTTTGAGTAGTATGCAGAGAGAGATTACCTTTGTCATTACCTTGTTCATCATCACTTTGCTCATCAGGAATCGCTTCAAATGCTTCAGCATGAGCAGACGGATTCTGAGCATATGACGATACTTGCGATGATTCCGCCAAAGTAGTAACTCCTGCATCATACGTAAGCCATAGTTGAATGTTTTCAGGAATTGACATCGGTTTACCTTGATGTTTATCCTGATTCGCAATTGTAGTAAGTGACTTAGTGCCCATCCCTAGCGGTGCAGATGTTGGACTTCTGGCAAATCCCTGTCGAACAGCAAGAGCATCCCTCGGTACTAAATGATTAATAAGCATTTGTAAGAAACGAGGATACCAGCATACAACATCAGTTGTAGTAAGGTCTCTGCTTGCAGGAGATCCCATTGAAGCCACTATCTCGGAGAGAACTATGCGTCCATAATTGATATCCAGTTCTCGTGCTAGGGCAACTCCAAAGATTTGCATGGGAATTGGAATCTGATGATAATCTTTTTCGCGTGCCCGAAAACATCTTGTGATGGCCTCGAAAAAGTAATTCCATTCCACATGAAAGAATTGTTTCTGGATGTTTCCAGTGATCCGGCCAGTCGGAGGATAACATCCTATTTCTTCAAAGAATGTGAGGCGTTCTGCCGCTGTAGGTTCGGGATCATAAACAGCTTTGACTGGGAATTCCAGAACCCTGTTGAAAATTTCCTCTGTCACCTCATATTCTTGACCCGCCAAGGTAAACCTGAAACCATAGGGGGTAGATTTGCTCCCAAAAGTAATCGCACTAGTCCATAATTGCTGTAAAGCATCATGTACCAGTGTGGGTTTAGCAGTAAAAGCAAAGCTAGCCTTGGAATACAAATTAAGAAATCGTACCCAAAACTTAAAGCGCGGGAGTTGATCACCAATTTCCGTAGAGATGTTATAAAAATTATTTTTGGCAAGTGAAAATTGGTGAGCCATTTTAATTAAATGTTTTTCCTTAATTAATATGATATTTTTTGTTTTTGAAAAACAAGCAATTAAAGAATCCAAAGTTATAGCCCTTTTAATTTATCGAGAAGACCAAAAGTCACTCTGAGAAATTAAACTACGGGATATACGCAATAGCCAATTACTAACTCTGTAATATTCAATGGAGATGTATATGCGTATGTGTGTACCAGTGAAATCGTGTGTGTATGAACAGTTACACAAACACACAAACACTTGATGTTCGTGTGTATATATATATATACGTGTGTATATGAACAGTTACAAAACACACTAACACAGAGATTAATGGTCACACACAGATATTAGTAGTTTAAAATTGGCAGTAATTCGTGGTCTGTATGAGTTTAATCACAAAAACAACGAATTGAGGTTTGCAATTTTGAAATCGCCTTGTTTTTGTGTGGAGGCTGCTGTAAAGTGAAATTAGGTAAAAGTGAGAGAATCATCGAGTTAGAGATGTATATATAGACATGATTGTGAAATGACAAAAGTGACCCTGTTAAAAAGAGTGAAACACTAAGTACATACAGGGAAGACCTAAGTCGAACAGTATCTCGAACATTAAGTCGAACTTCGAGATGAAGTTCGAGATAAATGCTAACTCGAACAAACACACTTGAACCATGTAAACAGCAAAAACTACTAGGTAAACCTATCTTGAACTTCAAGTTGAAATTCGAAATAAGTTTCGAGTTAGGAGTTAACTCGAAAAATCCCTGTAACCAACTGAGAATTCTATCTCGAACATCAAGTCGAAATTCGAGATGAGTTTCGAGATAGAGATAACTCGAAGTTATTCTCAGAATTGGATCTTTTCAAAATATCCCCTCAAGTGGAACCTCATCTCAAACTTCGAGATAAAGTTCGAGATAGACCTTATCTCGAATATTTTGAAAATGGAACTAGGCACATTGGTAACTCGAACTCGAACCCTAAGTCGAGTTTCGAGATGAAGTTTGAGATAGACACTAACTCGAAAATCTTCCCAGACTTAGAATTTTCAAAACTTCACTCCGGAAGCTCAAATCGAAATCCAAGTCAAATTTCTAGATGAGTTTACAAACTAACTCGAAATTTTGAAGATACTTAGATTTTTCAACAATTAAATTTCCAAATTAATATAAGTATCAATTCAAGGATTTTTAATAAGTGACATAATTAAAACATTCCTTGATAATTCTAAGGCCTCAAATTACATGAAAAACATAGGTAAATTCATCAAAAAATCATGCAAAATTTAGAATATTATGAATTTAACTCCCCCTATGATCATGCAATCTAACAAGCATAAATTCAGAGATTTGTACTATTAAATATACTTAAAACACAATGAATTCATGCAAAATAACACTATATGCAACCTATAACAATCATTAATTAGGCATTTTAAAGTCTAAGCACATAATGATTAAATAGCTTGCACAAAAGAAAATTTGGATTTTACAGATAGGAAGCTTTACTAACTTGTGTTAAGCATTCCCAATTCACCAACCAATCTATTGAATGTTACTGCATCAAGAGGTTTGGTGAATATATCTGCAATTTGTTGCATTGTGGGCACAAAATGTAGCTCCACATTCCCCTCCTCGACATGTTCTCTTATGAAGTGATACCTGATGTCGATGTGCTTGTTTCTTGAGTGATCTACAGGATTGTTGGTTATGGTAATAGCACTTGTGTTGTCACACATAATTGGAACTTTCTTGTGCTCCATGCCATAATCCTTCAATTGGTTCCTCATCCACAGTATTTGAGCTACATAGCTTCCAGCAGCAATGTACTCAGCTTCAGCAGTAGAAGTAGATACTGTATGTTGCTTTTTACTTTGCCAGGACACCAATCTTCTGCCAAGAAATTGACAAGCACCAGATGTGCTCTTTCTATCAATCCTGCAACCTGCATAGTATGAATCCGAATAGCCAATTAGATTAAAACCTGTATCTCTTGGGTACCAAATCCCTAGATTTGGTGTGCCCTTGAGATACCTAAAAATTCTTTTGACGGCTACGAGATGTGATTCTCTAGGATCCGCTTGGAACCTTGCACATAAACAAGTTGCGAACATTATATCGGGTCTACTTGCAGTTAAATAGAGAAGGGAGCCAATCATACCTCGATAGCTTGTGATGTCAACTGATTTACCTGATTTGTCTTCATCAAGCTTCGTGGCTGTTGCCATGGGAGTCTTAGCTGCTGATGCATCTTCTAGATTGTACTTCTTGAGTAAATCTCTGACGTACTTGGATTGACAGATAAAGATACCTTCTTTTCTCTGACTGATCTGTAATCCAAGGAAGAAGGACAGCTCTCCCATCATGCTCATCTCATATTTTTCCTGCATTAGCTTAGCAAATTTCTCGCACAAGAGCTCATTAGATGACCCAAAAATAATATCGTCCACATAGACTTGAACAAGTATTAAATCATTCCTTACATTTTTATAGAACAATGTTTTATCAATTACTCCCCTAGTAAAACCATTTTCAATTAAGAATAAGGATAGGGTTTCACACCATCGCCTTGGGGATTGCTTGAGGCCATAGACAGATTTGAAGAGAAGATACATAAAATCTACAAGTTCTGGATCGATGAAGCCAGGCGGCTGTTCCAGATACACTTCTTCTTCTAACTCTCCGTTCAGGAAGGCACTTTTCACATCCATTTAGGGGTGATCATTCGGTCGGTTCGGTTTTTAACCGAACCGAATAACCGAAATCCGATTTTTACCAAACCGAACCGAACCGATTTATCCGTAGAAACCGAACCGAAAAATCGAAAAACTGAACCGAAATATTTTGCCAAAACCGAACCGAACCGATTTTAAAAAAATTATATATAATATTATTTTTTTTAAATTTTAAAATTAATTTTAATAGCAACTATATTAAAATATGTAACAATTAAAACAAAATAAAACACAAACTATCAATTTAAATATTTAAACTTAATTTTGAAATAATTAAATCATGCATATATATAAAATATAAATATATACATATATAATATAAATAAAATATATATATAATTCGGTTATTTTGGTTTGAACCGAAGTTTTAAAAAAAGAACCGAACCGAACCGAAATAAATTTCGGTTTAAACCGAAAAACCGAATAACCGAAATTTTCAGAAAAATACAATCCAAACCGAACCGAAATTCAACATTTCGGTTCGGTTTTTCGGTTTCGGTTCGGTTTTGCTCAGCCCTACATCCATTTGAAAAACCTTGAAGTTCTTATGTGCTGCAAATGCCAAGAACATCCTGATTGCCTCAAGTCTTGCAACCGGTGCATAGGTCTCATCATAATCAATTCCTTCTCGCTGAGAATAACCTTTTGCAACTAAACGAGCCTTGTTTCGTGTTACAAGTCCGTTTTTATCCAGTTTATTTCTGAATACCCACCTAGCTCCAATTACTGATATGTTCTTTGGTCGGGGTACCAGTTTCCAAACTTTCTGCCTTTCAAACTGATTGAGTTCCTCTTGCATTGCAATCACCCAATCAGCATCACCAAGAGCTTCTTCTATTCCTTTAGGTTCAAGCTTGGATAAGAACCCAGAATATAAGCAAATATTAGCCAGATCAGCTCTTGCAGTTCTTCTAGTAGTCACACCAACATCTGGATCACCAATAATTAATTCAAACGGATGATCTCTATTCCATACCCGTTCTCTTGGAAATTGTCTTGATGATTCAGCTTGACTTTCTGAGTTGTGGTGTTGACTACTTTGATTATTTTCACTAACTCCCCCTGAGTTAGTGCCAGCTCCTACAGAACTAGTGTTAACTCGTCTCGAGCTTTGAACATTTGTTCTTGAGCTGCTACTTACTCCCCCTGAGTTGTTGCCGGTTCGTACTGAAGAAGTCTCTTCTGATCTTGTAGAATTAGATCGTTCACTAAACTCAGGTTCTTTACATACACTTGGGACATTTAATGGGACAACTAACTCAGGTTCATCTTCATGTTCATCTAAGTCCAGATTCTGAAATTTTAGGGACTCAGGTTCACTAGAATCTCTAGAAATTGATGGGAGTTTGGTATCGTCGAATCTGACGTTGTAGCTTTCAGTCACTTTTCGATCATTCACTTAGAACACCCTATAAGCTGCCACCACATCTGTGGAGTAACCAACAAAGATTCCTTCACGAGCTTTTGCTGCAAACTTGCCTAGATTTTCATCATCTATAAGTACATAGCATTTTGCTCCAAAGACATGAAAGTATTTGATTGTTGGTCTTCTGTTGTTCATTAGCTCACATGGTGTCTTTTCTTTATCTTTTATGATCAAGGTTCTATTTTGAGTGTAACACGCGGTACTCACTGCTTCGGCCCAGAAGTACAGAGGAAGTTTCGAATCATACAACAAAGTTCTTGCTGCTTCAACCAAAGTTCTATTCTTCCTTTCAACTACTCCATTTTGGTGTGGAGTTCTCGGGGCTGAATACTGACGACGTATTCCCTTAGATACACAGAATTCATTCAGCACTGCATTTTTGAATTCAGTGCCATTGTCTGATCTAATAGTCTTCATAGTAAGTGTTGAAACATTCTCAATTTGAGTGATGTGATCAATGATTAGGAAAGGTACTTCGTCTTTCGTCATTGCGAACAATACCCATGTATACTTGTAGAAGTCATCCACGATTACCAATGCATATCTTTTCCTAGACAAAGATAGGACATTCACTGGGCCAAACAAATCCATATGAAGAAGTTGCAGAGGCTCAGTAATACTAGAAATTTCTTTGCTTTTATGCGATGCTCGCTTCGACTTTCCCATTTCACAAGCTTCAGAGAGTCCTTTCGGAGCGAACTCCATTTGAGGTAGATCTCTCACCAATTCTCGTCTCGCGAGAGCATTCATCGTTTTGAAGTTTAAGGGAGATAGCTTTTTGTGCCATAACCAGCTTTCGTCATCCGAAGCTTTGCTGTAGAAACAGGTGACCTCATTCTGATTTGCTGAATCCATGTCCGCCACAAAAAGATCTGCCTTTCGAACTCCTCTTAAAGCCAATGAGCCTTCCTTGATGTGAGTAATTGATACACCTTTCTTGTTGAAGACAATTTCGTAACCTTTGTCACAGAATTGACTGATACTCAACAGATTGTGCTTCAGTCCCTCAACATAGGAAATATCTTCAATGATGACATTACCCGTCTTCAGTTTGCCATATCCCTTTGTCACACCTATGCTGTCATCTCCAAAGGTAACATAAGGGCCAGCCTTCATAACCAACTCTGTAAGCAGGGACTTGTTTCCAGTCATATGCCTCGATGCTCCACTGTCTAGCACCCATATAACTTTACTTCTGTTCTGCTTAATGCCCTGCATTGACAGATTGATTAGACGTTCTTCGGAACCCAACTTTGATTGGGCCCGGCTTTTCTATAAGATCGAGAATCAACAGATTTAACAACAGGAGATGCACTTTCCTTAACATTACTAGAGCTTTCGACTTTCTCCTTTCCTTTCTCAGACTTGACAGATTTGTCAGTCTTAGGAGAAGGTTTGTCACTCCTAACTTTAGGAGGACTAACAGTCTTGGCCCTCACATGCTTCTTTTTGATGTTTGAACTAGCAGCAGTATTTGAGCATGACTGGCTAGATGCATTCATTAAATTCACAAAAGTTTGCATGATGTTAAAAGTGCATGGCATACAATTAGGTTGACCACACTGTGCATGATTCTGATGCAGATTATTCATTGTATGTGTGGCAGGCATGGCATGTGCAGCAGGAACATTTATGTTTGCTTTACATGCATAAGAAAGATGTTCAGTAGATTTACAATGATAACATGCTTTCTTTATTCGTTCAGCCTTAACCTCTTTTATGCCTTTTTCTTTCTTACCTTGTTGTTTAACAGCCTTAGCTCCTAATCCTGCTCTAGATTCATCTCTAGGGCAATTGATTTTAACTTGTTTGATAGGAGTTATAGGTTGTGCTTTCTGGCGATCTTCCATCTCAATCTCATATCTAGCTATTAACTCAGTCTCTTCTTCTAATCGAGGAACAAGGTGTTTGAAGATAGGTTTGACAGCTGATTTAAGAGGGCTAGGAATTTCCTTTTTAAGGTCACTAGAACTAGTGTCGATAGGTCTCTTTCCTTCTTTCTTAGGAAGGTTAGAATAGTCAAGTCCTATACCTATTCCAGTTATTTTTTTAAATGTGTCGTTATCTACATACACTTTACTAGCAGCTAGTTTGTAAGCTTCGCATTTAGTTTCTAACTCAGCTAGGTCGTTCCTAAGGCATGCTTCTATTTCTTCCTTAAGGATGAGCTTGTGTTCCAAAGATTTAATAAAGTCTCTTAGGGAAGTATCTACAGTGCAAGCAGCCTCTAACTCTTCCACTTTTGCCTCAAGCATTCTGCTTTTGGCGACAAGTGTTTTCTGTTCCTTTTGAGAAGTGTCTAGGCTTTTGCACAACATATAGATCTCTTCACGAAGAGCCCCGTTCTTTTCCTTATACTCATCAATGGACATTTCTACTTTAAGGGTTAGAACTGGTACCTCTGGTTCCTCTGATGTCTCAGCCATGAGGGCAAAGTTTGCTACATGAGTAACATCTTCCTCATCTGAATCATCCCAAGCTCTTCCTTCTGTTACTAATAAAGCTCTTTTTCCATGTCTTTCCTTCACCAGCGATTCATACTTGCTTTTGAGGGCTTCATATGTCTCTTTTGGATAAGTCTGTTTATGCTTTTTGCAGTCCGTAGCAAAATGTCCAACTTCACCACAGTTATAGCATTTGAACTTCATTTTGAAATCCAAAGGGGATTTGTAGCTGGTACTCTTGCCTTTACCTTTGTAGCCTGACGAACTACCACCACCACTAGCAACCCGATAGTAAGATGAAGAATATCTCTGGGGTCGGTTGCTCTTTCTGAATCTCATGTTGCTGAACTTCCTTGCCATGTATGCCACGACACTATCGTCCATGTTGTCCAGCTCCTCTTGGGTGAAGTAGTCATCATCACTGTTAGATGTGCACTCGTCATCATTATTAACTTTATGTGGTGCAGGTGATGATTTAGACTTTTCTGCAACTATTGCCTTCTTAGATTCTTCCTCATCAGCAACTAATCCTGATGCAGTTTCTTTTCCTTTTGAATCATTGTCCCATGCTTGATCTTGAAGTGTCTCCTGCTCATTGGTCTTTAGTATTCCATAATACTCTTCCAGAGAAGTTGTATGCAAATCTCTGGTTTCTCTTACAGCGTAGACCCTATGTTCAATGCTCTTTGGCTGGTTCCTCAGATATCTCGTATTGGTCTCAACCATGGGGAGAGTTACACCTCTCAGATTCAAATCCAATACCAACTGACTGAATCTTAGATAGACGTCTGTTATGCCTTCTCATTTTCTTATTCTGAAGGTGTCATACTCCATCTTGAGTATGAGTGTCTTGTTGCTTCTAACCTCTGCAGATCCTTCCATGACAACTTCTATCTTGTCCCAAATCTTCTTTGCTGTATTCAGACCTTTGACTATGTTGAACATTTCATGGTCAAGGGATTCCATCAAGGTTTGTCGTACGGAAGTATCATAAGCTATTTGCTCCTTGTCAGCATCTGAAAACTCCGATGCCTTTTTAGGCTCAGACCGAGGTGGTATAACCTTCTTTCCTTCCGTATGCTCAGGAATAATCACCATTGGAACAAATTTACCCTTGTCAAGGTCTTCCAGATATTCAGGGTTAACTGTCTCTAAGTAGAGTCTCATTCTGAAAACCCATTCTTCATAGTGATCTCGGTTGAACATTGGGATCTTTAATGCATTTTTAGGAGCCATTTCAATTCTGGTCACCAAAAGTTTCTAAGTACCCAAGACTTGGCTATGTAGAATATATATGTAGAAGTTCTACCTAAGTCGAAATTTCTCTAAGTAGAAATTTTTGTTCAAGTCGAACTTCACCAAGTAGAAATTATCCAAGTCGAATTTCTATGTAGAAAATCTCAAGTAGAAACTCTATGTAGAACTTTTGTCCTTGGAATAAATTTGCTGCAGATTACTTTAATATTGAATAAACAATATTATCTCTTTAACACCTTTTTGACTTTTGAGGCTTTACTCACCTAAATTACCTAACCCACGTGCTAGGTACTGAGTATGTTCTGCTATGCTTTCTGCCGTGAATAACGCACATCAAAAGTCCAAAAACACCTTCTTCTTTTTACTTTTAATCTTTTTGAGAAGGAAATCAAAAAGTTGTTGGGTTGTCTTCTTTAATAAGAACAAATGATGAACACTAAAGAACACCAAATATCAAAGTACCCAGATTAATTCACAAAAATTAATTAAAATACATCCAAGCTAAATAATAACAATAATAACACCTGGAGTATTTAAGTAATTATCTTTGGATGAGTTTTCACTACAAACGAATTAAAGCTCACTTTTCTAGAATTTTAGAAAAGTAGATCTAGAAAATGAAAACTCACGATTCTTCTACCAAACACAAGGATCTATGTTTTGTGTGTTAAACATATAGCTCTGATACCAATTGTTAGGTCCAAATGTGTTGTAGAGGGGGGTGAATACAACTTTCCGAATTTGATAAGCAATAAATACGATGCAATAAATGAACACACAGATTCAAGGAATATATGTCTTATATATAACTTGAAGTGGTTGCTACAACATTCATTACAAAGTATAACAAAAGTTCAGAGAGTAGTGAATGATACTAAGCTCTGTGAATACACTCTCTCTCTTTTACATGTGTTTCTCTCAGGAATTTCTCTCACACAAAAACATTACACAAGTACTTCTATTTATACTACATGTAATCTATGTCCTGTAGTCTTCAAAGACTAAGATATACGTGGCCCAATGATGTCCACATAAATCTTGCCTTATTTTGAAAGCTTGGAAATCTGCCAATCAGAAGATGCCATGTGTCATGTTGAAACTGCACTCTAAGTAGAACTTCTACTTGAGAATTTCTACTTAGCCATCTCGAATTTCTAAGTAGAACTTCTACTTAGAAATATTCTACTTGGTTATCTAGAATATTCAGTACTTAGAAAATATTCTGGTTTTCAACTTGAAACTTCAATGCACATCTTGAACTTGTGATATCTTCATGTCTTCTTTATTCTTCACCAAGCTCTTGAACATGGATCTTTATTACTGACATAAATTTGCTATCAATGTCCTGACACTTGATGCACTGGTCTGGTTCATAAGTGACTAGTCTTGATAGTGTTTTTGCTTCTTGAATAAATTACCATATTCAATTAGTAATGAGGCTTTCCAATGTTAGCTTTCCTTCTTGTTCACTTGAAATCAATTTGTCTTATTGATACTGATAGTTATGATCTTGATTCTTGGATTTTCAAATCACTGAGGCATGAACAACTTTGACTTGAACTTCTCTCAATGATTTCTTCTTGGCTTGATCATAGTTAACATGTTGAATTGTATCAATTACCTTGTCTTCTTTTATTGTTGATTTCTTTGTGGCTTCTTGTTCTTGATTGTCTTCTGGTTAAGTATCTTTTCCTTTAGTTGAGTTACATTAGTTATAGTGTTACAAGTTTACACACTCTGCCTTTCACTAGATGCTTGTGGTGTTTCTGTTTCATATCGTCTTCCAAATGTCATATATATAAGGGGTCGCCTACTGTTAGATTTTTGCCAAATATTTTCTTTTATTTAAAAAGTAAAAGTTAGAAGATTTATTTTATCTTATCAATCTGGGATTCTATTTTATTACCTAAATATGTATTTGTAATAAATATAATAAATTAGTCAAAGATATTTTCTTTTCCCACATATTGTTTTACTTTATGCGTTAGTTCTATTACCTTAAACACCATATAATATATACTCATAAATATTGTGTTGCCGTTACTGTTCAATTGCTAATATATATACCTGTAAAAGTGAACGATACAAGAAGAAGAAAAAAAATACTTCGTGTTCCACATCACTGAGCAATACTTCTTCTCCTTTCTTCATTCTATATTAATCAATACAACCATCTACATACACATATTATACAATTGTGTAATTGGTATTTTGTGGGTGTTATTTGGAGCATTCGAAAATCCTTGTTGACATCCTTGATCGTTTGTGCATGTGAAAGGAAAAACTGAATCGGGTATTGTACCGCTAAGGAGTTGCCAGCAAAACCTTGCACGAGAAGGGGCACGATTCCTTAAGGCAGCGTTTACACGTGTCTCACCCATCAAGAACACACATATACTTTTATTGGTTTAATTTACGTGTTATTTGTATTGCTATCAATTTACGTATTGTGGGGAAAGTTGAGATCGATTAATATCTTACGTATTTAATTTAATTGTTTTCAATTCTTGCCCTAATTGATTGATTGTTTGATATAGACTAAGAAACTATTGTATAATTCTCCAACAATCTAAGGAATCGTGTTTGTTACCTTATCATTTTCTTAGCCTTCTAATTACCTTGGTTCATATGATGAATATTTAATATTGGTAGACAACTAGTGTGTAATTATATGTTTATCTTGAAATTGTTAAATCACGCAATCAGTGATTTTGTAAATGTTTTTTGTAGTGAAACTTTTATTCACTCTTCTATGGTTTATGATTTAGTTGTTAATAGGTGGTGGTTCGTATTAAAATCTCAAAATAAAGAGAAAATATATTACGTAACCATTAGCCAGGCATGAATGTTTTGGTAAGTGAGTTTGCTGGTAAATCTTGGTTTAACTTTTGTAATACTGATTTACATGTGATGTGTTTGTTATTTGAACATATTTGTAAATTTGTAAAGTCAAATTCTTAGCTTTTGTCATAATTGGTGGAAGTTCAGATTTCTGTTTAGAAGTACTAAAATGCTAGTTTGTGGCCAATAGATGAAGTGACTCTCAAGTAGTGGAATTTTTGATATAAAGCTACAATGTTTACATCTTTGTAATTGCACTTATATCACTTGGAAATCTACAAATGTAAATACAGATTGCTTTAGTTTTCTGGCCGTAGCTAAAAACATTCTTAGCTGAATTATTGGGTCAGCCTTCTGATATGCTCGCATCTGGTAGTTTTGTCCTAATATCTCTAATTAAATAAACGTTAAAGTGTTATTAAATCTGGAACGGTAGAATACTGTTTCGTTTAAGGTACATTAGTTTTGAATGGTATTATAAATTCTTTGTCTTTGTACCCAAATTGTATTAGTTATCAACCTCTTTAACGTTAGTTGATTTCTCTTGATATATATATTCTGATGTTTCCATATCTTTGTTTCTTCTTGTGATCCTCCCTTGTTAACACTAATATGGTGCCACTTACTGGTTTTAATTAAAAAAAAATTTACAAATGGAGACTTCATGTGTGCTCTAAAATTTGAGCACGAATAGCCTTTGCTTATTTGTTTTGTTATTATGTTTTTGTTTAATAATTAAAAAAATTGTAATATTAGTAGAAACATTTTTTTTTTTATTTATGGCAACTAACTTAATTGCATCATGGTGAAATATTGGAAAAATGAAAATTGAGAAGTTTTACTCTTAATTAATGGCTACTGCTTCTATGGTCAGTGGTTAGCTAATAATATTATTTCCTTTAACTTTTAGTATCATCTTATGATTAGTGTGTTGGGCTTGCTTAAGCAGGCCTTAACTCCACATTAGTATGATATTGTCCGCTTTGGGCTGAGCCCGCACGGATTTGTTTTTGGGTCACTCCCAAAAGGCCTCATTCTAATGGAGTTAATCTGACTGCTTATTAACTAGCTATCTGCCCCTTCCACAATCGATGTGGGACACCTGTCGAATCTGCCTCCTTCTGTGTGATCGGCTCCCCCTAGGCCCAACTGGAAATCCACCTGGCTATCTGGCTCCCTGTAACACCCCCAGATCCGGGGTCAGGGATCTGGTGGTTACGGTCTTACATCCATTCATAATACTTGACTTGAGTCCACAATAAATAAATCACATGCCGTGACCCCACAATAATTTCCACTCACACACACAACAGTTATAGTCCCAGAGATGAAATTGAAATAAGTCTTACATTAAAGGGTTACGAATAAAAGTTATTACAATCCCAAAAGGATAACATCATAAGTTTAACAGTTTTGCCGTTGATTACATTAATTATAGATATAGTTAAACAGGAAACAAAAGCTGTCTAACTAAGCTACCTCCGCAATGGCGGCTAGCATCTCAGCGGGGAGTCCGGTGGGTCGGGTAACCTGCTTGCGCCGAGTGCGCCTGACGCGAGCCATCTGTCCTAGCTGTTGTTGTGACATAATGTGAACAAAGCAAGGGTGAGCGAAAGCCCACCAACAATAATATATAACTGAACGATAATGTATAACAGTTCAAAAGTATCTTTTAAACCATATGCCATGCATTTACGGAAATGATGCCAGTATAATATGAACGATGAAGTTACAAGGTAACTTAAAGTATTTGTTTGTAGAAATATCTGCTACATCAAAAGTAAGCGAGATATTCTCATTGTTATTAAGAAGAGGAACTTGCATGAAAAGGTTGCAATTCCAGTTATGAACACTTTTCCAACTCTGCCAACAGTAATCATGTTGCAGGAAATAAATAATTTTTGATGATGAACCAATGATGGAGTATTCACCGCGCCCGCTGTTCCAATCTTGATGATCAGTCGAGATCGTACAGCTCAATTTAGATTTACTACCGGTAGAAGGAAGAACTGACGGCTTTACATGTCTACCGCCTTACTAGCTCTCCCCGGCCAACGGTTGGGCCAAAGGGGATGGACCGGCGCCACTCGGCCTCTTACACGACTCCTAGTTCAAATAGAATTCATGATTCTGAATGTAACGTTCGTCCCCCTTTCCCCAAGTATAATACTTGCTGATAACACTCTACAAGGTAGTCGTATCTAGTTGGAAAGGAAAAATTCACCAATAACTTCCAAGCTGTGGCTTGGTATCGAATATCAACTTGTTCCAACAATCTTACCCCTCGAAAGATGAGAAGGTAAACAACGACTTAATAAGTCAACAGCACCCGAGTTGCGAGTGAAGAGAATACTTTATGACCGGGAAGTCGACAAGATAAATAACATTTTCCAAGTAAGGTTCCCTTATATTAGAGAGGTAGACTCAAAGAAGAATGATGTCTTAGAACCTTTCTTGATATAAGATTAATAATATGACTCCGAGATATTTTCTGTAATAATCGAAGAAGATAAACCTTATTGAGGTTATTCTAAGTATGGAATAAATATTCAGAGAATATTTATTGAATAAAAAAAATATTTAACGAATATTTAGGAATATGAAAGAATATCTTTAATCAGAGTATTTTTCAAAATAATCCCTGAAGAAATATCAGGAGAATATTTATTGAATAAATAAATATTTAAATGAATATTCAAAATAATATTCATTAATTAATAGGACCTGAAAGGAATATTTAAGACAATATTCATAATTAATTAGGAATTTAAATGAATATTCAAAAAGTAATATTCATTTAATGAATAATATTCTAAATGAATATCAAGTAATATTCATTTAGTAATCCAAGCCCTAAAGGAATATTCGAGATAATATTCGATAAATAAATCAGGCTTCAGATGAATATTTAAAATAATATTCATCAAGTAATTAATATCTTAAATGAATTTTCAAAAGTAATATTTATTTAATAAAATAATATTCTAAATGAATATCCAAATAATATTCATTTAGTAGTCTCATCTTTAGAAGAATATTGGAAATAATAATCGATAAATAATTCGACTCTGAATGAATATAAAAAAAAAATATTATTCGTCGAATAGTTACGTTCAAATAATTATTTGACGTAAGGATCGTTAAATAAATAATCTGGAACGAATGTTCAAATAATATTCGTCGCCCAAATAATAGAAAATATTCACTTAAATATTTTCCTCCGAGGTAATCTCGATATGTCAAGAAATATTGACTCCCGGTCTATATTTGATGAATAAGATGCATACACCCTTCTCTGAGGGTCTTACAATAACCGGCTTATAATTGATACGATAGCTATCTAATTTATAAGCCAATAACAATCAGGGAACAAGCATAATAATATAACTTGAAAGTAGGCATGCATGCTATGGCATATGTATAACAGAAAACATATATATATATATATATTCAATCAGAACAACAGCCTAAAAGAAGGGAATTGAAACTTGCCTGGTAGTCGAGTACGGTAAGGGGTAGTGGTAGTGGTGATCTATAAATAGCCAAGGCATTCGGGATTAATCACTTAACATCTTAAAAGTTAAGTTATACTTAAATCGAAACACGTTCTCGAGTTATCTCGTTATATCCCTTTTAGTGGATTCCTTTTTATCATTGATCCGACCCGACATTCGTTCGTTAATAAGACATGTCACTGTACTTATACTTGGGACATACTTAAGTCATACTAGTTCTAAGGTCGATCGTTACGAACCAATATTATACTCCGAGTTTTATCGCCCGTTTTCTAAGTGTTTTACCGAAGTTATAATAGAGTCGTCTTTTAGGGGTTCGTTCGCGTTTAACCTCGACTCGAATATTTTTAATAAATCGAAAAACGATCCTTTTGACATACGGTTTTCTTTCACACCTTCCTTTTTACCTCTAGAATTTATTTACCAAGATTCGCCATGACTTTACATGGTTTACGAGGGTTCAATTTAAGTTACGAACTTTCGTTTACGGATTCGAAGTACTTTTAGTAAATTGGTCATAAATCCTAAACCGTAAGTCTGTTTCACGTGATCTTTATATCAAAACGAAGCTTAGAACATTACCTATCCTATCATGGCAGATAAAGTTTCTGGACAGTAGGGTTTTGACATGGAAAATGGCATACAAAACATGATATTGTAAAATCGGACATTATAACGGCTATAATACGAACGTTCCAAAAATCACAATCAACAACCCAAGCCACACCGGGCATCTAAACAACTTATAAACATATTAAGCACCTCAACAAGTCCAGAAGCCACTGATCTTAGTATCAAAATCATCATGTTAATCAAATCACTAAATCACTAACTAAACATGCTTATAACATGAACATAATCATAACTAAGTTAGATCCATCAAGAACATGCTTAAAACTCAAAGTAGATCTAGGGTTTTCAAGTCTTATACCTTTCTTGTAGTATGTACTAGCCTCACCAAGCTTGGTATTGCCCTTGGATAGCCTTAACTTAGCTAGGATCAACCATGAAAACAAGAAAAACAAGGATTAGTTCTTGAAAACACTATTCATCATCACCTTTGATGATTTATTTGAAAATGAAAGATTTGAGGCTGAAATTTCTAGGGGATCTAAGTTATGATATGTAGTACTTACCCTAAAAATTTGAAGATCAAACAATGGTGGGAACCTCCTTTTCTAGCTCCTTGGCCGAAAGTTTGAAGAAAAAAAAAGGAATGGAGAGTGTTTGCTTGGTTTCTTGCTTTTCTTTGGTCAATTATGCATAAAGTGAATTTGGATAGATAATATCTCATCCTAGTTGTGTTAATGGAGTGTGATGTCATGGATGAGGCAATTTGGAGGGACAAGTGTTATGTTTTGGATGGTGGAAGGCTAAGTGTTGGTTGGTTTTTCTAAGTACTACTTCCATCTCCAAGTATGCTAGTTACTTTAAGCCACTTGGTTGCTAGATATTTATTCTAGTAGCTTGCACAAGACTCTTGCTTCCTCTGCTTGTTTCTGTGTCCGGTTATTGCCCGTTTCGATTGATCGTTCGTAGGAATATTTCCCGGATTTCTAATTAGGGTTTACCGGGAATCCTTTTTAATAATAATACTATCATTCTCTATCGTTCATTCTAACTTTCCAATTTATACTCCTTAAATCCATTCGTTAAATACTTAAGGCTATCAGTGTCCAGGGAACTCTCGGAGAAAATAAAAGTGCGGTTTTTTCAGAATCCGACAGCTTTTACATACACTTATTTTCCCCCTGGATCACTAATACGAACTCGGAAATCCGTTCCGAATACTTCTATATAGTGTCGTCTCATATTATTCTCTACTCCCACCAAAACACTATTCATTCTTTATTCTTTACTTATTCTCTTAGGGTTGTACAATTGTCCGTATTCTCTTTCGATCGTTCCTTAACCTTTTTACGGAACTACTGGATTAATCGTTATCGATCTGGATGACATAAGAATATTCTCCTGCTTGAAATTGCCATATCTTATTCCCTTAGAAGATAGATTATTCTTACCTATGTTGTCACCCTTTAGCATTCTTCAAGACATAGAAATAATAAAGTCGAATTCCATTCATTCTTTCCAATTATCAATTATTACATTGTAGCCATAACCACTATTCATTCTTACATTATTAAATACATAAAAGTTTTAATTCCACCCAAAATCTAGGTTCTTACAGTCTCCCCTCCTTAAAAGGATTCCGTCCCGGAATCAGTTTGAAAACAAGTGGTGGTACTTCTCTTGCATTGCGCTTTCAAGTTCCCGGGTTGATTCTTCTACATTGTGGTTCTTCCACAAAACTCTGACTAGCTGAATGACCTTGTTTCGGAGCACTTGTTCTTTCCGGTCTATGATTTCCACAGGTTGCTCTACATAGGTCAAGTCTGGTTGCATGTCCACCTGCTCATACTCTACAATATGCTTGGCATCCGGATTATACTTCCTCAGCATCGAAACATGGAACACATTGTGCACCTGCTGTAGATTCGGGGGCAATGCGAGCTCATAAGCTAGTTCCCCAATCCGTCTCAAGATCTCAAATGGTCCAATGTATCTGGGACTCAGCTTTCCTTTCTTCCCAAATCTCATTAAACCTTTCCAAGGTGACACTTTCAAGAACACTAGGTCCCCTACTTCGTATTCCTTGCCTTTCCGAGCTAAGTCGGCATATTTCTTTTGTCGATCCTGGGCTGCTACCAACCGTCCTCTGATTAGATCTACTGCATCTTTAGTTCGTTGGACCACTTCGGGCCCGAGCATCTTTCGCTCTCCAACTTCATCCCAATACAAGGGAGATCGACATTTTCTTCCATAAAGGGCCTCATAAGGTGGCATCCCAATGCTTGAATGATAACTGTTATTGTAGGAGAACTCAATCAATGGCAAGTGATCATCCCAATTTCCTTTGAAGTCTATCGCGCAGACTCTCAACATATCCTCTAGCGTTTTGATGGTCCTCTCACTTTGCCCATCTGTCTGGGGGTGGTAGGCTGTGCTCATGTTCAGCCGGGTCCCTACACATTCTTGAAAACTTCTCCAAAACCTGGAGTTAAATCTAGGATCTCGATCGGATACTATTGCGACTGGGACTCCATGTCGTGCCACTATCTCTTTTAAGTAGATGTCCACTAGTCTGTCGACCGTGTACCTTTCGTTGATCGGGAGAAAGTGAGCTGACTTCGTCAGTCGATCTACAATTACCCATATGGCGTCATGATTAGCCTTGGTCCTTGGTAAACCTACTACGAAATCCATGGCTATGTGTTCCCATTTCCATTCTGGAATCTCTAAGGGATGTAGAAGTCCGCTGGGCTTCTGGTGCTCTGCTTTCACTCGTTGGCAGGTCAAGCATCTGCTTACCCATTCTGCTACGTCCTTTTTCATGTTGGGCCACCAGTAATACTCCTTCAAATCCCTATACATTTTGGTGCTACCGGGGTGCACTGAGTTTCTTGAGTTGTGTGCCTCATTTAAAATCTCATCCTTGAGTTCCTGAACGTTTGGGATCCATATCCTGTATGTGTACCTCATGATCCCTTTCTTGTCTCTTTCACACTTAATTTCTTCCCCGGTCATTATCTCTTCTGTGGAGTTCTCTTCTTCCTCCATCATCCGTTCCTGGCACAGTCTAATCTTTTCTAACAATGGAGGTTGGATTCTAATTTCCATTAACTTTTCTTGGCCCTCTCCAGGTAACTTAACCTCAATTTCTAACTTCTCAAGATCTTTCACTAGCTCTTCCTCTGAAGTTATCATTTTGAGCTTTTCTTTCCTACTAAGGGCGTCAGCCACCACATTGGCTTTGCCTGGGTGATAGCGAATTTCACAGTCGTAATCCTTGATTAACTCTAACCATCTCTTCTGGCGCATGTTAAGCTCTTTCTGAGTGAAAATGTACCTGAGGCTCTTATGGTCAGTGTAAATCTCGCACTTTTCCCCATACAGGTAGTGTCTCCAAATCTTTAAAGCGAAGACTATGGCTGCTAGTTCTAGATCATGCGTGGGATATCTGACCTCATAATCCTTCAATTGCCTAGACGCATACGCTATTACCTTGCCGTGCTGCATAAGCACGCATCCCAGTCCTTTATGCGAAGCGTCACTGTAAATCACGAAATCTCCTTTTCCATCAGGTAATGCCAGCACTGGGGCAGTCACCAGCCTCTTCTTTAACTCTTGGAAACTCTTCTCGCATTTCTCAGTCCATTCAAATTTCTCGGTTTTACGGGTAAGTCGAGTTAATGGAGCTGCGATTTTCGCAAAGTCTTGGACAAATCTCCTGTAATATCCGGCCAGTCCAATGAAACTCCTCACCTCGGTTGGAGTAGTTGGCCGTTCCCAGTTTGAAACTGCTTCTATCTTGGAGGGGTCAACCAACACTCCTTCTCTATTGATTACGTGCCCTAAGAATTGTACCTCATTTTTCCAAAACTCACACTTGGAGAACTTGGCATATAACTACTCCTTCCTGAGTATTTCTATGGTTATCCTTAAATGTTCAGCGTGTTCTGCCTCTGTCTTTGAGTAGATGAGAATATCATCAATGAAAACTATCATGAATTTGTCCAAATATTCCTTGAACACTCTATTCATTATGTCCATGAAGGCTGCTGGGGCGTTGGTCAATCCAAATGACATAACTAAGAACTCATAATGTCCATATCTGGTACGGAATGCAGTCTTCGGGATATCTTCAGGTTTGATCTTCAGTTGGTGATATCCCGTTCTCAGATCAATCTTTGAGAAGTATTCAGCGCCTCTTAGCTGGTCAAACAAATCGTCTATCCTGGGCAATGGATACTTATTCTTTATGGTTAGCTTGTTCAATTCTCTGTAGTCGATGCATAACCTCATACTCCCATCCTTTTTCTTAACAAACAACACTGGTGCGCCCCAAGGCGACACACTGGGCCTTATCATGCCCTTATCCAACAATTCCTGTAATTGTTTAGCTAGCTCCTTCATTTCTACTGGGGCTAGTCGGTACGGGGCCTTCGAAACCGGCGCCGTCCCCGGGGCTAACTCGATGGCAAACTCAATTACCCTATCAGGTGGTAGTCCGCGAAGATCTTGTGGGAACACGTCCTCGAACTCATTAACTACCAGAATGTCTTGCAATCTTGGCACTTCCTTCTGAGTGTCTACAACGTAAGCTAAATAAGCCTCGTTCCCTTTTCGTAACAATCTCTTGGTTTGCGCCATGGTCAGAATTTTCTGGGTCTGTCGCATCCCCTTAAACACTATTTCTTTCTTCCCTGGGGTTTTCAACTTAACCTTTTTCCCTTTACAATCTATCCGCGCATCATTGCGAGACAACCAATCCATACCAAAAATGACATCGAATTCCCTTAGCTTAAAAGGAATTAAATCGACATAGAAGGATCGTCCTCCTATTTCTAGCTTACAATCGGGGTGAATTTGATTAACCGGTACGATTTCCTGATTAGCTATTTCTACTTGTAAGGAATCTCTTAGTTGCTGGGTTTTAAGTTTCAATTTATGCGCAAAATCTCTAGATATAAAAGACTTAGTTGCTCCTGAATCAAATAAGACATTTGCACTGACTGAATTGAGAGAAAATGTACCTGCTATCACATCTATGTCCCTCACGGCATCTTGTACTGACATATTAAAAGTCCTAGCAGTTGGTGGCCTATTTGAGGCAACCTTGCTTGCCCCTGATGCTGCTGGTTTGCTCCTTGGGCAATCCTTCCTCATGTGCCCTCGCTGTCCACACTGGAAACAGGTTGTGCTGTTAGGGATGACCGTGGTGCAAGAGGTAGCATAGTGCCCAGCTCGCCCACACTTATAACAGTTTATCTGCTTCAGGTTGCACACCCCGGAGTGCCTCTTCCCACAAGTAGCACACAATGGCAATGGAGGTCGAGAAGGGTTGGAACGGGACATTCCTGATTGATGGCCGCCCTGGCTCACACTTACACTCGCAGATGGTTTAAACCCTACATTCCTCCCAGGTAGGGAAACCGCCCCTCGATTAAACTTAGTTGGGGGTTTTCCTCCAGCGGATCTTCCGCCCATACTAACATGCTTTCTCTTTATCCCCCCTTTCTCTCTCTCTCTCTCTCTCTCTCTCTCTCTCTCTCTCTCTGCATCTGATCACTACCAGCCTCCACGATGGTTGCCTTCTGCACCAAGGTGGCATAATCTGTAATCTCTAAAACCGCCACCCTATTCTGGATCCACTGCTTCAGCCCTTGTTGAAACCTGTTAGCTTTCTTTTCTTCTATGTCTATAAACTCTGGCACAAATCTCGACAGCTCAGTAAATTTGGCCTCATAGTCAGCCACTGTCATATTGTTCTGTTTCAGTTCCAAAAACTTAAGCTCCATCTGGGTTTCCATGAACTTCGGGAAGTACTTCTCCAGGAATAATTGTTTGAACCTTTCCCAGGCTATGACAGCATTAGTCTCCATGTTCTTCTTGGCTTCCCACCAATAATTGGCCTCTCCCTTTAGTAGGTAAGTAGGAAAAACAGTCTTCTGAGCCTCATTGATACTTAGAATCTCGAAAGATTTTTCCATTTCCTTGATCCAGGCCCTCGCCTCAACGGGATCAGCCGATCCGTGGAACTCTGGGGCTTAAGGGACTTAAAGGCCCTAAAGGAATTTGCCACTGAAGTGTTGTTGCCTGGTGGTGGTTGGGGGTATTGGTTCAAATTCTGCCTAAGTAGATCCATAAACTGGCCCATGGGGTTTCCGCCCTGGTTCTCCCCTTCTTGTTCTACTTCACTTTCTCCACCCTCGATTTCCCCCTCAAATTCTTCAGAGTACAGGGGTTCATCCTCTGCTCCATACTGGGAATCTTCTTGCTTATTATAATCCTGATCTTGTTCTTCACTACTTTCATGGTTTCCCTCGTGTTGGTTGTGACTCTCTTGGTCAGTAGATTCTCGGGGGTTAGCCCTAGTGCCCATTCGTCTTGGAGCCATTTTACTGAAAATTTGGAAAATTATACATTAGGTTCACTTACCTGTTTTAAAGGATTTTTCCTTGCATAATTCTTTACATGATTGGGTTTAAGATCCCACAGTATTATATCTCATGGCAACTTAATCGAAAAGTAGTACATATGCTAA
Source organism: Saposhnikovia divaricata (assembly GCA_036435485.1). Classification (NCBI taxonomy): domain Eukaryota; kingdom Viridiplantae; phylum Streptophyta; class Magnoliopsida; order Apiales; family Apiaceae; genus Saposhnikovia; species Saposhnikovia divaricata. The sequence continues at coordinate 152,883,414 of CM071594.1, forward strand.
TAAACTCGTGATCATATCCCAACAAAATTGAAATAACTGAAAGGGAAACAAATATATACCAGGTACCGAAAAGGTACAACATCCGAGTTACAACGATAGTTTAAAGTATAGCCATCCTAACAAAAACAACAAGTCAAAAGTGAAATACGCTGTCTATCTGTCTAGTCTGCAAAAAGGGAAAACAAGTACAAGAAAACCATCCCTATAAGAGCCGGCACAACTACGTCCATACATGACTAGACAACTAGACCACTGCATCACCACATCTGAAATCAGCCGCCACGACGAAACATCCTCCGAACCCTCCCCATGGCGATGCGGAAAATCTCCTCAGCCTCTGCTCTGTCTACCCTACCATGCCCATCAGTAGGCAACTGTCGCACCCTCACCCGAGCCCTCAGCTCGATGCGGGTCACAGCCCTATACCCAACCCGGTCACTGATAGTCCTCCTGCCCTGCAACCTCATCCGAGCGGCTCTCTCTGTTGCTAACTCCCTACTAGACTCTGCCAACCTGGCATCCGCCACAGACAACTCTCTATAAATCCCGTTCACAATCAAGTTGTGAACACATACTGGGACTCCTCCTATCGGGGCATGAGGTGGGGTGGATGGCTCAGCTAGAGCGGCAGTCTCTGTCTGCTGGGGCTCTGGGGTAAGCTCCTCAAACTCATCGGGGAATGGGCTCACAGGTAGTGGTGGTGGGGTAGGGGCTCTCTCAACAGAGAGGGGTGGCACTCGTAGTCCGGAACTCCCTACTGCATCCTCCACTGGCTCAACCTCATCCACAGCCTGTCCAACAATAGCAGCCATGACCTGCTCAGTGGTCATATCAGTATCCTCCTCCATAGTCCTAATCTCATATACAACCCAATAATCCTCAACCTCAGCAACTAACTCAGCATTCTGTCCTGTCTGGATCCCCTCCGGGTCCTCCTCCCCCTCAGTCTCAACAACATCTGTGTCAGCATCAACCTGGACCTCCTCAGGGTCCTCCTCCTCAGACTCGATCACATCAGTATCAGCATCAACCTGGACCTCCTCAGCGTCCTCCTCCTCAGGCTCAGTATCCTCCTCAGGCAAGTGCTCATAGTATGGGTCCCTAGTCCGGAACATGTCCTCATCATGCTGTCTCGCAGCTACCTCCTGGGCTGACATGTCGCTCGCCTACACAAGACGAACTATGTTACTATCATGATACTTAAAAAGTTCCCATAAGGGTTTTAGGTGAACCTGGCAAGGGTTCTTACTATATTATTGAATTTATTATTATATAACGTCGTATCATCTCTTGGGATTTATAACTCTCGCTCTGATACCATCTCTGTAACACCCCCAGATCCGGGGTCAGGGATCTGGTGGTTATGGTCTTACATCCATTCATAATACTTGACTTGAGTCCACAATAAATAAATCACATGCTGTGACCCCACAATAATTTCCACTCACACACACAACAGTTATAGTCCCAGAGATGAAATTGAAATAATTCTTACATTAAAGGGTTACGAATAAAAGTTATTATAATCCCAAAAGGATAACATCATAAGTTTAACAGTTTTGCCGTTGATTACATTAATTATAGATATAGTTAAACAGGAAACAAAAGCTGTCTAACTAAGCTACCTCCGCAATGGCGGCTAGCATCTCAGCGGGGAGTCCGGTGGGTCGGGTAACCTGCTTGCGCCGAGTGCGCCTGACGCGAGCCATCTGTCCTAGCTGTTGTTGTGACATAATGTGAACAAAGCAAGGGTGAGCGAAAGCCCACCAACAATAATATATAACTGAACGATAATGTATAACAGTTCAAAAGTATCTTTTAAACCATATGCCATGCATTTACGGAAATGATGCCAGTATAATATGAACGATGAAGTTACAAGGTAACTTAAAGTATTTGTTTGTAGAAATATCTGCTACATCAAAAGTAAGCGAGATATTCTCATTGTTATTAAGAAGAGGAACTTGCATGAAAAGGTTGCAATTCTAGTTATGAACACTTTTCCAACTCTGCCAACAGTAATCATGTTGCAGGAAATAAATAATTTTGGATGATGAACCAATGATGGAGTATTCACCGCGCCCGCTGTTCCAATCTTGATGATCAGTCGAGATCGTACAGCTCAATTTAGATTTACTACCGGTAGAAGGAAGAACTGACGGCTTTACATGTCTACCGCCTTACTAGCTCTCCCCGGCCAACGGTTGGGCCAAAGGGGATGGACCGGCGCTACTCGGCCTCTTACACGACTCCTAGTTCAAATAGAATTCATGATTCTGAATGTAACGTTCGTCCCCCTTTCCCCAAGTATAATACTTGTTGATAAGACTCTACAAGGTAGTCGTATCTAGTTGGAAAGGAAAAATTCACCAATAACTTCCAAGCTGTGGCTTGGTATCGAATATCAACTTGTTCCAACAATCTTACCCCTCGAAAGATGAGAAGGTAAACAACGACTTAATAAGTCAACAGCACCCGAGTTGCGAGTGAAGAGAATACTTTATGACCGGGAAGTCGACAAGATAAATAACATTTTCCAAGTAAGGTTCCCTTATTATTAGAGAGGTAGACTCAAAGAAGAATGATGTCTGAGAACCTTTCTTGAAATAAGATTAATAATAATATGACTCCGAGATATTTTCTGTAATAATCGAAGAAGATAAACCTTGTTGAGGTTATTCTAAGTATGGAATAAATATTCAGAGAATATTTATTGAATAAAAAAAATATTTAACGAATATTTAGGAATATGAAAGAATATCTTTAATCAGAGTATTTTTCAAAATAATCCCTGAAGAAATATCAGGAGAATATTTATTGAATAAATAAATATTTAAATGAATATTCAAAATAATATTCATTAATTAATAGGACCTGAAAGGAATATTTAAGACAATATTCATAATTAATTAGGAATTTAAATGAATATTCAAAAAGTAATATTCATTTAATGAATAATATTCTAAATGAATATCAAGTAATATTCATTTAGTAATCCAAGCCCTAAAGGAATATTCGAGATAATATTCGATAAATAAATCAGGCTTCAGATGAATATTTAAAATAATATTCATCAAGTAATTAATATCTTAAATGAATTTTCAAAAGTAATATTTATTTAATAAAATAATATTCTAAATGAATATCCAAATAATATTCATTTAGTAGTCTCATCTTTAGAAGAATATTCGAAATAATAATCGATAAATAATTCGACTCTGAATGAATATAAAAAAAAATATTATTCGTCGAATAGTTACGTTCAAATAAATATTTGAAGTAAGGATAGTTAAATAAATAATCTGGAACGAATGTTCAAATAATATTCGTCGCCCAAATAATAGAAAATATTCACTTAAATATTTTCCTCCGAGGTAATCTCGATATGTCAAGAAATATTGACTCCCGGTCTATATTTGATGAATAAGATGCATACACCCTTCTCTGAGGGTCTTACAATAACCGGCTTATAATTGATACGATAGCTATCTAATTTATAAGCCAATAACAATCAGGGAACAAGCATAATAATATAACTTGAAAGTAGGCATGCATGTTATGGCATATGTATAACAGAAAACATATATATATATATATATATATATATATATATTCAATCACAACAACAGCCTAAAAGAAGGGAATTGAAACTTGCCTGGTAGTCGAGTACGGTAAGGGGTAGTGGTAGCGGGTCCCGCTTCAGCTTGGTGATCTATAAATAGCCAAGGCATTCGGGATTAATCACTTAACATTTTAAAAGTTAAGTTATACTTAAATCGAAACACGTTCTCGAGTTATCTCGTTATACCCCTTTTAGTGGATTCCTTTTTATCATTGATCCGACCCGACATTTGTTCGTTAATACGACATGTCACGGTACTTATACTTGGGACATACTTAAGTCATACAAGTTCTAAGGTCGATCGTTACGAACCAATATTATACTCCAAGTTTTATCGCCCGTTTTCTAAGTGTTTTACCGAAGTTATAAAAAAGTCGTCTTTTAGGGGTCCGTTCGCGTTTAACCTCGACTCGAACATTTTTAATAAATCGAAAAATGATCCTTTTGACATATGGTTTTCTTTCATACCTTCCTTTTTACCTCTAGTATTTATTTACCAAGATTCGCCATGACGTTACATAGTTTACGAGGGTTCAATTTAAGTTACGAACTTTCGTTTACGGATTCGAACTACTTTAAGTAAATCGGTCATAAATCCTAAACCGTAAGTCTGTTTCACGTGATCTTTATATCAAAACGAATCTTAGAACATTACCTATCCTATCATGGCAGATAAAGTCTCTGGACAGTAGGGTTTTGACATGGAAAATGGCATACAAAACATGGTATTGTAAAATCGGACATTATAACGGCTATAATACGAACGTTCCAAAAATCACAATCAACAACCCAAGCCACACCGGGCATCTAAACAACTTATACACATATTAAGAACCTCAAGAAGTCCAGAAGCCACTGATCTTAGTATCAAAATCATCATGTTAATCAAATCACTAAATCACTAACTAAACATGCTTATAACATGAACATAATCATAACTAAGCTAGATCCATCAAGAACATGCTTAAAACTCAAAGTAGATCTAGGGTTTTCAAGTCTTATACCTTCCTTGTAGTATGTACTAGCCTCACCAAGCTTGGTATTGCCCTTGGATAGCCTTAACTTAGCTAGGATCAACCATGAAAACAAGAAAAACAAGGATTAGTTCTTGAAAACACTATTCATCATCACCTTTGATGATTTATTTGAAAATGAAAGATTTGAGGCTGAAATTTCTAGGGGATCTAAGTTATGATATGTAGTACTTACCCTAAAAATTTGAAGATCAAACAATGGTGGGAACCTCCTTTTCTAGCTCCTTGGCCGAAAGTTTGAAGAAAAAAAAGGAATGGAGAGTGTTTGCTTGGTTTCTTGCTTTTCTTTGGTCAATTATGCATAAAGTGAATTTGGATAGATAATATCTCATCCTAGTTGTGTTAGTGGAGTGTGATGTCATGGATGAGGCAATTTGGAGGGACAAGTGTTATGTTTTGGATGGTGGAAGGCTAAGTGTTGGTTGGTTTTTCTAAGTACTACTTCCATCTCCAAGTATGCTAGTTACTTTAAGCCACTTGGTTGCTAGATATTTATTCTAGTAGCTTGCACAAGACTCTTGCTTCCTCTGCTTGTTTCTGTGTCCGGTTATTGCCCGTTTCGATTGATCGTTCGTAGGAATATTTCCCGGATTTCTAATTAGAGTTTACCAGGAATCCTTTTTAATAATAATATTATCATTCTCCATCTTTCATTCTAACTTTCCAATTTATACTCCTTAAATCCATTCGTTAAATACTTAAGGCTATCAGTGTCCAGGGAACTCTCGGAGAAAATAAAAGTGCGGTTTTTTCAGAATCCGACAGCTTTTACATACACTTATTTTCCCCCTGGATCACTAATACGAACTCGGAAATCCGTTCCGAATACTTCTATATAGTGTCGTCTCATATTATTCTCTACTCCCACCAAAACACTATTCATTCTTTATTCTTTACTTATTCTCTTAGGGTTGTACAATTGTTCGTATTCTCTTTCGATCGTTCCTTAACCATTTTACGGAACTACTAGATTAATCGTTATCGATCTGGATGACATGAGAATATTCTCCTGCTTGAAATTGCCATATCTTATTCCCTTAGAAGATAGATTATTCTTACCTATGTTGTCACCCTTTAGCATTCTTCAAGACATAGAAATAATAAAGTCGAATTCCATTCATTCTTTCCAATTATCAATTATTACATTGTAGCCATAACCACTATTCATTCTTACATCATTAAATACATAAAAGTTTTAATTCCACCCAAAATCTGGGTTCTTACACTCCCCGGGCTCATACTGAAAGGCCCACCTGCCTCCCCCCTTAAGCCTATCCTGGGTAGCCCACTTGCCTCTTCCTAGGCCCATTCTGGAAGCCAATATGAGATTGTTCTGGACCGTTATAACCATAGCTCCGATACCACTTGTTGGGCTTGCTTAAGCAGGCCTTAACTCCACATTAGTATGATATTGTCCGCTTTGGGCTGAGCCCGCACGGATTTGTTTTTGGGTCACTCCCAAAAGGCCTCATTCTAATGGAGTTAATCTGACTGCTTATTAACTAGCTATCTGCCCCTTCCACAATCGATGTGAGACAACTCCTAACATAGTGTTGCCTATATTTCTGAACCTTTTACGTGGTCACCCCTGATTCCCTCCCTGAAGCCTGGAAAAGCCTTGCACTTCAACCAAGTTTTGTGGTTTTAAATTCGTTTTAGCATTCTAGATCACTTCAAGATGGGTATTTGGATTACGAGTTTAATAGTACTAACGGTAACAGGTTCCGATTTTGGTTCCAGGGCTTGTGAACCATATGTACAATTTAACCATTTCATTTTGTGTTTCTCTTAGTTTCTTTTTGGTTAGTAATAATTATTTTATGAAGTGCAACATTCTAAAACTAATCATAATTTTACATAAAATTAGTACTGTGTTGTAAAGAAACCTTTCAGAATTATCTAATTAATGTTAGTGTCCTGTATCAGTTTGTATTCATTTCACTTGATTTTATGTTGCTTTTCTAGCCATGCAAGTTTATTTAATTGTGCGGAAGTGTACTTGGTCACATATCCAGGTTCAATTATATACTTCTGTCAGACGGCCAACGTTGAAGGAATTGAGGCGTCATTCTTTTGAAACTAGATAGTTCTTGGCATTATTGTTGTTGGAAAAGAGAGTGGAATCCATGTCCAAGTTTGTGTTCTGCTGAAGATCAAACAGTCCATAGAATCTAACTTGCCGGAAAGCGCTTGTATTAAAGTGGTGGTGTGCCATGCTCTTAATTCATTTTTTTTTAAAGTTTTGGTAAGATGACAAAGTGTGATGTCTGGTATTGATAGAATAATACGTTTAGCTATTATGGTAAGGTTTCTCGCAGTGATACTTGTTCCATCTCATTGGGAAGGTATACTTCTGACCTTTTAAGCACATTTGTAATATGTACTTTCTCTAAGATGCTTAGTTTGTGGCTGACTTGTGATCCATTAAGATTAATATATATATATATATATATATATATATATATATATATATATATATATATATATATATATTGTAGGACAGTGAGGTGCTTGTGCTTTATTCAGTTGGTCGTGAATAGGTTCCCTGATTTATAAATAGATTTGAGGGCATAACTAACTGTTGGGTCTATTCATATTATTTTAAACATTTCATGGTAAGATATTACATTGTTAGATAGTTCTATATGAGTTATGGTTCATGTGTTAGTAGGTTGGGTGATCAACTTTTAGGTTCAGGGGAGTGTTTCTTCTTAATGAATCTTTCTTGCGCTATTAGCGTTATTAGCATATTAAGTTCTCAAGGGATGAGCTCCTTTTACTTATATCAAAGCAAACTACGTTGCTGATCTCTTTATTTGTTTTGATGGATTAACCAGTTATACCTTAGATATAAAAATTGTTCTTTGAATAACATTTTCCAAAACTTGTCAAACTTGTTTTCAAATTATTTTATGTCAGTATCTGCTAGTTATTTTTGTTACTAAAAAAAAATTGCTCTTGTATAAATCTCATAATTAGCTGGTACGGCCTCTTTTATTGGGTTGTCTGTTAGTCGAGTACTAATATTTCAGAAATCGAAATTTTGAAAATGGTTGTAGTAGGCAACAGAGTAATATTCTCATTAAGATCATATGTTTTTAAGTGTTAGACCATGCCGAAATGTTGATCAAAAAAGATTGATGAAAGCTTATACGGAATTAGTATATGTTAATAGGCAGTAGTGGGTAAAATTGGTATAAATGTGTTCGTTAATTTGTTGGACTGCTAGATAGTTATAACAAGAATTATGTACTTGTTCCTTGAAGATAGTTCAAGTTGGCTAAATAAAATAGTTGAGTTTCAGTACTTGCTATACTATTGTATTAATCTGCTTATAAAATACGAGGCCCTTACTCTTGGGGTAGATAATACCGATAAGGTGTAATTGCAAACAGTTATTTCCAATAATTTTATTATTGCTAACAAAATCTATAACTTTGGTGTCTGTAACTTGTAACAGATTGATAAAGGACCGGTCGAAGATTTGGAAGCAAGCTTCGTGATATTATAATATTATTAATAACCCTTATTATTTGTCTGTGAGACAATGGGTCTATCTAGGAATATTGGAGGTCCTAGATTCATCGAGGGTATTGCATCATCAACAGTGACAACCCTACTTGTTTTATAAGTTCCAAGGATAGAAACAAGCTGGATAGATGATTGCGTGAGAGCCTTCAATGTATGGAGTTGTACTCCTTAGAAGATGTACATAAATACATTCTTCTATCCCATTCCTATGATGATGAAGTGCTCAAATAATGAACGGTAAGGTTGAGTATTTATACTCTTAATAAGTCTTAAGGCAGAATTTGCGAGGTATTTTTCCGTTCGCTAATACCTTTCAGGACTTACCTACGTGAGAGGAGTTGTGAGGCCGCAACTATGCGGTACGGGCTAATCTCTAAAACTCTCATGAGTCGGTTATTGCGCATGGCCATTATTGCGCAAGCCCTAACAATCGATTTTCCGTATTATGTGTGCTTTTGTCAATGTTTGGTTAAAAGATTCAAGTTCCAGACGTAGTCACTTAGTTTCTTCAAACTGCGACAAATGTCACTAGATGCGGGTTCCAAGCCGGAAGCTACCCGTATTGAATACATAATAAAATAAGCTCCACACTATATTTGTTATACTATTTCTTTTCGTAACTTTTATTTTTTGGGTGGGATTGTTAGATTTTTGCCAAATATTTTCTTTAATTTAAAAAATAAAAGTTAGAAGATTTATTTTATCTTACCAATCTGGGATTTTATTTTATTACCTAAATATGTATTTGTAATAAATATAATAAATTAGTCAAAGATATTTTCTTTTCCCACATATTGTTTTTCCTCCCTTTACTTTATGCGTTACTTCTATTACCTAAAACACCATATAATATATACTCATAAATATTGTGCTGCCGTTACTGTTCAATTGCTAATATATATACATGTAAAAGTGAACGATACAAGAAGAAGAAGAAAAAAAATACTTCCTGTTCCACATCACTGAGCAATACTTCTTCTCCTTTCTTCATTCTATATTAATCAATACAACCATCTATATAACGCCTTAGAAATTTTTAGTAATAATAATTATTTATTTAATATTAAATGTGAATTATGTGGCGTATAAATTTGTTGAGGAGGTAAAGTATGTGTGGTATGATATTTGTGGGCTTAATGGATGATTTATATGTGATGTGTAAGCCCGGGTATTTTTAATTATATTTTTTTTGAAGATTTATTTATATTTAATTGTGTTATATTTATCTTCTGTAAATTTTATGAAATTATTGGGATCTCCAGAAATCCTGAAATCTTTTGCATTATTACTTTTATTAGTTTATACGACTTTTAAAAATAATTTGTGGATTATTTGTGGCTGTAAGGATTTTAAAATGATTTTATGAATAATTATTTCATTTTATGGATTTAATATTGTAAAATCCATATTTAATTCATTTTTTATCCTAAAAATATTTTAAAAATATGTGGGTGATTGTAATTTTACATTCTTTATTTTAAATTTTTAAAATTTAATAATCTATCCATTTTCTGTTTAATTGTCATTTTAAAAATTTAATTTTTATGAGTTTTGTTTAAAAAGAAAGTATGAATATTGTTTATTAAATTTTCCCTAAATCCATATAACCCTAAATCCCAAATCAGTTCATCAGACAACAACATTTCTCTCGATGCTTCCAGAGTTCCAGATTTCTCTCTATCTCAAGCCTCGAACTGAAAATCTCTCCCCTTTCTTTCAACAATCTCGACCATATCTCACAAATTTGGATCATCACTGATCTTGGTAAGCTACGGCTGCATCGCGTGTTGTTCATATGAGTCTCATCGGTTCTGGTTTGCCTGCATCATGTATATGTGTATATTATTATACTTGCTGAGCATCATTGGCTCACTTTTGTGTTAACCCTGTTTTCTTTAGTTAAATTCGAAGATGTCTAGGAGGAGCGGACAGTCTCATAGAGGCAGCCAGCGAGTTGAGGTCCTAGGACGGGTAGTCTGTTGTCAGCTCTATTTTATATTATATTGTTGTATTATCAGTTTTGACAGTTCACTTGACTTTTGGGTTGTAAAATATTATTAAGTAGTTTGGTTTTGGTTTGTAATAGCTAGTGGATGTTGTTTCATACTGTGACCTGTGAGCGGTCTTGGATAGTAGTATTTATATGTAGTTATTTGGTTTGAATTTTATTATGCATGTGGACAAGACAATTAGTAGTAGTGATGGCTTGGTTGGTTTACAGGTGGTTAGTTCGATTTACGAACACATCATGCCGAATTTTCTAAAATTTCTTCTATATTAATATTTAATTAATTATAAAAGTATATAATCATAATATTGGTAAGTGAGGGTGTTACAATCTACATACACATATTATACAGTTATGTAATTGGTATTTTGTGGGTGTTATTTGGAGCATTGAAAAATCGTTGTTGACATCCTTGATCGTTCGTGCATGTGAAAGGAAAAACAGAATCGGGTGTTTTACCGCTAAGGAGTTGCCAGCAAAACCTTGCACGAGAAGGGGCACGATCCCTTAAGGCAGCGTTTACACGTGCCTTACCCACCAAGAACACACATATCCTTTTATTGGTTTAATTTACGTGTTAACTGTATTGCTATCAATTTACGTATTGTGGGGAAAGTTGAGATCGATTAATATCTTACGTATTTAATTTAATTGTTGTCAATTCTTGCTCTAATTGATTGATTGTTTGATATAGACTAAGAAACTATTGTATAATTCTCCAACACCTACTTGTACACATTCCAAAACTTATAGTTTATTTTAATTCCTGATTGCACTTCTAAAGCATTGTGGCTCAGGAACAAGAGAGAAAATTCTCTAAATAACTCACTTTTATTACTCAAATTCAAGGTGCCTTACAATGCTTCTAAACATGCCTATTTATACTAATGCTAGAGGTCCTTACATGCAAATATTGAGGTCCTTAAATGCAAATAAATGATGGTAGGTGGAGTAGGTAGTTAGGTGGAGTGTAGAATCTTGACTATGTAATTACCACATGGGTGGCTACTAGAATTGGTGGCTACTAGAATGGTGGCTATTGGAATCATACTCCCCGGGTTGGAGAGAACTCGACCTCGAGTTTTAGTATTCTTCATCGTCCAAATAAGGCGAAAGATCAGCAACATTAAAAGTTGCAGAAACACCATACGTTCCAGGCAGTTCTACTTTGTAAGCATTGTCATTGATTTTCTGCACAACTTTGAATGGTCCATCAGCTCTAGGTGACAACTTGGCATTTGGTTGATTAGGAAATCTCTCTTTTCGTAGATGAATCCAGACCAAATCTCCAACTTTAAAAATCTGTTGCTTCCGATGTTTGTCTCGCTGAATTTTGTATCTGGAATTTTGTTTCCGTATCTGCTCTCAAACTTGTTCATGCAGTTTCTTGATTTCCTTCGCTCGGCTATCTGCATCAGAACTGAATTGTTGTTTGTTGGTCGACGGAGTCAAATCAAGGGGGCTAAGTGGACGGGTGCCATATACAACTTCAAAAGGGCACTTTCCCGTGGACTGATTAGTTGAATTATTGTAAGCAAATTCAACTTGAGCCAGAATAAGATCCCACTGCTTCAAGTTTTTACCAACAAAACTTCGAAGTAGATTTCCCAACAGTCGTTTGACAGCTTCGGTTTGTCCATCAGTTTGAGGATGGCTCGCACTACTGAACTGCAGCTTAGTTCCCATCTTCTTCCATAGAGTTCTCCAAAAATGGCTTAAAAACTTCACATCTCGATCAGAAGTGATCGTTTTTGGGATTCCATGAAGACGAACTATTTCTTTGAAATACAAATCAGCAACTTGAACAGCATCATTGGTCTTTTGACAAGGAATGAAGTGGGCCATCTTTGAAAATCTATCCACCACGACCATAATTAAATCTTTCTGACGTTGACTTCGTGGAAGTCCCAAAATGAAATCCATAGTAACATCTTCCTGTGGTGATTCCGGTACGGGAAGTGGCATATATAAACCAGTGTTTTGACGTTTGGATTTAGCCAAATGACAGATTCTGCATCTTTGAATATGCCGATTTATATCTCTTTCCATTCTTGGCCAATAAAAATTTTCCTTTACCAGGGCCATAGTTTTATCTCGGCCAAAGTGACCTGCTAATCCTTCATCATGGGCTTCCCAGATAATGGCTTCTCGTAGTGAACATCGAGGAATACACAAAGTCTTCTCTTTGAATAAAAATCCTTCATGCCTGTAGTAATCTTTGGAGGATTGCACTTCAGTAGTATTCCAAATTTTCTGGAAGTCAGGATCATCTGGGTACAACTCCTTTATCATTTCAAAACCAACTACTTTTGTTTGGAGTGTAGACAGTAGAGTATGACGCCTACTGAGAGCATCTGCAACAACATTTTGAATTCCAACCTTGTGCTTGATTAGAAATGGATAAGACTGTAAAAACTCACTCCAAGAGGCATGTCGACGGCTAATCTTCTGTTGAGAGTTCAAATATTTTAAAGCTTCATGATCAGAATAAAGAATGAATTCTTTATTTAACAGGTAATGACTCCAATGATGCAAGGCTCGAACAATTGCATAAAACTCCTTGTCGTATGTTGAATACCAAAGTTTAGCATTGTTAAGCTTTTCACTGAAGAAGGCTATAGGATGACCTTCTTGACTTAGAATAGCACCAATTCCAGTGTGGGAAGCATCACAGCTAACTTCAAATACTTGATCAAAATTGGGAAGGGCTAATACTGGTGCTTCAGTTAAACATTTCTTCAGCTTGTCAAAACTTTTCTGTGCAGCCTCGGTCCATTGAAACTTGTCTCCTTTGATACAATCTGTGAGGGGAGCGGCAACTGTGCTGAAGTTTTTGATGAATCTTCTGTAAAAGGAGGCTAATCCATGAAAACTTCTAACCTCATGGATTGATTGCGGAACTGGCCAGCTATTGATTGCTTCTATCTTTTCCGGATCAACTCGTATGCCTTCGGATGTGATGATGTATCTAAGAAAAGTAAATTCATTTGTCAGGAAAGCACATTTCTTCAAATTGGCATAGATTTTTGTTCACGAAGAGTCTGTAACACTTGTCGGACATGTTCCAAGTGTTCCTCCTTGTCCTTACTAAAGATCAGAATGTCATCAAAATAGACGACGACAAATTTACCAATAAAGGGTCGAAGGACTTGATTCATAAGTCGCATGAATGTACTTGGCGCATTGGACAACCCAAAGGGCATAACTGTCCATTCATAAAGACCATCTCTTGTTTTAAAGGCAGTCTTCCATTCATCTCCTGGTCGAATTCTGATCTGATGGTATCCGCTTCGAAGATCAATCTTTGAAAAGATAGTGGAACCATGTATCTGATCTAGCAAATCATCAAGTCTAGGAATTGGAAATCTATACTTGATGGTAATTTTGTTGACAGCTCGACTATCAACACACATTCTCCAGCTTCCATCTTTCTTAGGGACTAGAATGGCAGGAACCGCACAAGGACTAACACTTTCCTGTATTAATCCTTTTTTTAATAACCCTTCAACTTGATTTTGAATTTCAGCATGCTCCTGAGGACTCATTCTGTATGCGGGTCGGTTTGGAATCGTTGCTCCTGGACTGAAATCAATAGCGTGTTGGATGTCTCGCATGGGGGGTAGTCCAGATGGAATGTCTTCTGGAACCACATCGGGAAACTCTTCAAGTAGTGGTTTAATTTCGACTGGAACATGAGTCTCCTTATTTGATTCGAATAATAGAAATAACTCATGGTTTGAACTTCCTCTATAGCTTCCTCCAGTTGTTTCTTCGTGACTAGGGAGACTAATGGTTTGGCTTCCTTCTTGTTTTTATCAAACTCACTCGGCGGCAGAGTAGCTAGCTTGATTTTTACTCCATCCTTGACAAAAGAGTAGGTGTCTGCATAACCGTCATAAAGTACTTGACGATCATACTGCCATGGCCTACCTAGGAGAAGATGACAGGCATCCATAGGCACAACATCACACCATACTTGATCCTGGTACTTCTGACCAATAGAGAATGTCACAAGGCAACGCTTGTCAACTTTGACTGTACTTCCTTTACTGAGCCAATGCAAGCTGTAGGGGTGTGGATGAATCTGGGTTGGTAGATCCAATTTTTCTACCATGTAACTTGAAACGACATTTTCACAACTCCCATTGTCTATGATAACATCACAGATTTTTCCTGCAGAAGTGCAACGAGTGTGGAAAATATTGCGTCTCAACCAAGGTTCTTCCTTATTAGCCATTGTGTTTAGGCTTCGTCGGATTACTAAGGACTCACCCTGATCAGCAGCAGTAATTTCTTCATCGTATATTGGATCTGCGTAATATTCTCCTTCAGTGTCTTCTCGAGTATTTTCTTCCTCAGAAACTTCATAGGCTTCTCCTTTGATAATTGTGATGGTTCTCCGATTTGGACAGTTTGAAGCAATGTGATCAAAACCTTGACATTTAAAGCATTTAATGGCCTTGTTTTTGTTTTCTGTAGAAATGGTTTTAGAAGAGGGTTGGGTGGAAGAGCTGGCTTGGTTGGTAGGTGGCTTTTGATTGTAAGGTGGTTGGTTTGCTGGAGAGAAATTTCTATTGGTAGATCTTTTGGGTAGCTGCTTCTCTACTCGCGTAGCAAGACGAATAACATCTTCTAACGACCAATATTGTTGAAGTTCAACACGATCAACAATATCAGTATTTAATCCTCCGAGGTATCTGGCAATGGTCTGCTCCTCTTTCTCTTGTATATCACACTGCATCATCAACTTCTTAAATTCTCTTGTGTATTCTTCGATTGATAAATTCTTTTGACGAAGATTTTGCAGTTGGATAAACTTGTCTTGGTAGTAGTGAGGAGGAAGAAACATTCGGGTTAATTCCTTCCGCATTTTTTCCCATGTTTTGATCTTGCTTTTTCCTTCTCGGTCTCGCTTTTTTTTAAGATTTTCCCACCAAATGGAAGCATGTTTCCTTAGTTTCACAGCAATAATCTTCACTTTTCTTTCTTCGGGAATATCCTTATATTCAAACACCCTTTCGACTGTTTGAAGCCAATCGATGAAATCATCTGGTTGAAGTCTTCCTTCAAAGTTAGGAATGTCAACTTTAATGTCATCATGTCTGACTTGTGGCCTTTGAGGCCGACGATTTCTAGGTGTTGAAGAATCACTGGAATATTCTTCATCTTCTGGTTGACGTTCGTTTAACAAGACTTGTTGGGCTTGCAAAGCATCTTGAAGTTCCTGAATTTGTCTCCGCATGTCCGCCATTTCAACGGAATAGTGAACAGTACTTCCGACAGAAATAGTGACCGGAATTTTTGTTTTTTTTCACTCAACTCCGGGATCTAAAAACTTGCTCTGATACCAAAATATGGCTCAGGAACAAGAGAGAAAATTCTCTAAATAACTCACTTTTATTACTCAAATTCAAGGTGCCTTACAATGCTTCTAAACATGCCTGTTTATACTAATGCTAGAGGTCCTTACATGCAAATATTGAGGTCCTTAAATGCAAATAAATGATGGTAGGTGGAGTAGGTAGTTAGGTGGAGTGTAGAATCTTGACTATGTAATTACCACATGGGTGGCTACTAGAATTGGTGGCTACTAGAATGGTGGCTATTGGAATCACATTGCAAGTTAATATTAAGAATAAATAGCATTTGACGATTACGATGTATAGAAACCCTTAAAAATACTTAGATTACAATTTGACGATTGCAATTTAGTCATGTATAAATATAGATTACAATTAGCATTTACACGTTCTTTTTCCATGGAAGCCAATCCTTCAACAAAACACATGTCTAAAGCTCCAAAATCAGCGCCAACAACTCCAGCTCCAGCGCAAGCAACGGCTTATCTTCTTTTATCGATTGTGATTGCAGTTCTTTATTCGACATGGATAAGTTGCTTCACTGTTAGTTGTTACGAATCTATGCTGAACAGAGTTCAAAAGTTAGATAGCAAGAGATTAAAGGTGACGGCTGACTTATAGTAATGGTGAAACAAATTTCGACTTTAGTGACCGGGTTTAAAGTTCACATTGACTTATTAAAAAGAAAGTTAAAACTAAACTTCAATGATTGCCGGCATTTGACGTGGACGGTAGCAAAGAGCCAATGCATGAGTACATTACAAACTATTATGCCTTGCCGCCTCAGAATATACAGCCAATAAATGTGCAGTATATAGACACACAATATGTACACTTTTAGTTCAAAACTATCTGTACTTCAATTCCAAAATTAAGCAAACTCTGGATATGTAGCATATAGCAATATGTGCTTTAAGAACAAGAGAGAGCTTACAAGAGAAAGAGAAGGAAGAAAGAAAAAGAACGAGCAAAGGAGAAGGAACAAGAAGAGAGAAGAAACAAGAATGAAATGAAACTATTGAGATTCGAAAGAAAAGAGAAGGAAGAGAAGAAAAGGAAACAAGAGAAAGATAAAAAGAAAAGGGAAGGAAAAAACAGAGATGAGAAGGAAGGAGAGAGAAAGAAACAGGTCGACGAGGAAATGAAAAGAAATAAAGAGAAAGAGAAGAGGAAACAAGATGAAGAGAAAAGGATGAAGAAAGAAATGAAACAAAAAATCATCCAGAGAAAAAAGAACAGACCATAACTATGTTTTGTAATACAAGCACCTTGTGAGATAGACACAAGAAAAAAAAACCCTTACCAAAATAATAAAAAAGAAGTGCTAAGAACAAAGACCTAAAATATTCATATGAGTACCATTATAAAATATCAGGTACCGGTCAAGGAGTGAAATCCTTGAATGGTACTTGAGTCTTGCACCTTTGTAACTAGGTTTCATGGTACTGCATGGGTTTTCACGGATGGGCCTTCAGCCAATTTTCTCGGGTTCTGGCTGCCTTTAAAGGCTTTGGGTCGCACAACTCTAAAAACCCAGTCCATAGAGGTGTCTTCTTCATGAATCAACAGCCCCCATTTTCGTACGATCTCAGCCACCTCCAAAACACCACCACCATATTTTGGCGGCTTCTTCTCTGGCAACTTTCCAGGCGAATGACCACCACTCCGACAACTTCACAGGCGATTGAGCTATCTTTCAAGAGAGTGAGTATCGTGTGAGATCTTGATTCCGATGAGTAACCTCAAATTTTGTTATTACCAAATTTTCCATCAACAATAATATAAAATTTCAAATTATGTTAATTGCTCTCTCTTCATATGTTTTCCTCCCAATTTGAAACATGTGCAAGCATGGGTGTTAGCATGTGCATGCTAACATAAATCTAATTTAATTAAAATTATATGACTTAATTGCACTTTGATGGCCAGTAATTTAACTAGCATTTTGCCCGTACTTCGTACACGGCATCTTATTTAATTTAAAATGACAATACCAAAAATTTAACAAATTTGATTGATTTCTTAAAAAGATATTGTATGCAATTATATAAATAATCAATTCATAGAAAGATATTCTATATAGTTATATAAGTATTTAATAAAATAATGATATGCTAAAATTTATATAAAAAAGTAGCATACAATTTTATTTTAACAATGTTGAAAATTTATTTAATCCATCAAAATATGCAATAAAAGTAGTAAATATTGTTCTCTAATGGAAAAAAATAATAAATTGCTTTCATTATTCAAATGCGGAAATGATAATCCCTTCACCCCCAATGACTCCAAAATATTAAACCTCATATAATATCAAAAACATATTATATTAACTATGAGACCTCATAGTTAATATAATATGTAAATGTTGGAGAACAATGAGACCACATTTCAAGCAATTTTTTAATTTTTTTGTTAATTTTTTTTATGAATGGATAGAGGGTAGAATTATACGACTTTTTTGTGAATATCCCCCTAGCGGGGCCCTTTGAAATAGCTTGAAATGTAGTGAATATGTGTGTTCTCACTGTTCTCATTTTATTTTATTTTATTGCTAATTGTTTTTATGAATGGATAAAGGGTAGAATTATAAGACTTTTTTTGTGAAGATACCCCTGTTGTGGGATAAAAACTAGGTTGAAAATATTGCGGCTAGGGTTTGTATATTTAATGCTAAGGTTCGTGAGCTTCGTGCTTTAATGGCTGCTTCTGCGCTCGAGACTTAAACGGTCCTCACAGAATGCCTACGTATCTCTGTAAATTAGAGAATCAAGCCAATAAAAACGTAGTTCTGAGGTGAGGGGTCAGGCCCTTTATATAGGCTGAGAAGCCTTAGAATTATGGTAGGATTTGGAGACTTGGTGGGCAAGTCTTTGAGGAATGTTCTAGATCTATTCCTTGTAGGAATCAGTTTCCATATTGAATTGGATGCCTTATCGGATAAGTTTGAAAGGGATATTATCCTTATCCAACTCTTATTTGCTGAGCTGTTTATTACCCTTAATATTAATTACGAAATTAATATTATATTTAGGGTTTTGGGCCCAGCTGGTGGGCCCCACGTTTGGACTATCCTCGGCTCAATTAATGCCACATTAAATGTGTCTTTAGGGCTTATTTTCAGCCCATATCATTTGCCCCCCAACTTCTTAGGAAAACTGATCAGGTTTTCGTAGAAGTTATATTTGCCTTAATCGAGACTCGGGGTCGTTTTTATCCCTTACCTGGGACTTCTTAATTTTCCTACCCTTATATGGGAGTTTTGGTTTACACTAGTGTTTCACGGGTATCGTCTTGATTGTAAAGTGTGGAGCGACCTACACATTTACGACGATTTGCCTTATTCGAGGCTTTAATTTGTGCTTGCTTTTAGCAATTTCGGCACTTTCATAGAGTTTTTATGCATTATTAGCATAAATTATTGCTCAACTAGTCAAGAAAATATTTCTATAATTTTCCTCGTATTTTTCTGTACTTTTCCTAATATTTTAGGAATTTTTATGTACCAACAGGTATTTTTTGTAATTTTTCCTAATAATTTAGGAATTTTTATGTACCAACAGGTATTTTTTGTAATTTTTCCTAATAATTTAGGAATTTTTATGTACCAACAGGTATTTTTTGTAATTTTTCCTAATAATTTAGGAATTTTTATGTACCAACAGGTATTTTTTGGGAATTATTTTTTAATTTCCCAATATTATTTAAAAAAATTTTTTTTTAAAGTATTAACTTTTAAAAAAGTCACCTTGGCAAGAAATGCCTCCTGGGCGTGGGTACCCCCGCCAAGGAGACACCCTCCTTAGGCACGCCTAGGGGGTTTGGTCTCCTGGGCGTGGGTAACCTTTGTCCCTGGAAATGCTTCCTGGGCGTGGGTACCCCCGCCAAGGAGACACCCTCCTTAGGCACGCCTAGGGGGTTTGGTCTCCTGGGCGTGGGTGACCTTTGTCCCTGGAAATGCTTCCTGGGCGTGGGTACCCCCGCCAAGGAGACACCCTCCTTAGGCACGCCTAGGGGGTTTGGTCTCCTGGGCGTGGGTATAGCCTTCTTTAAAGAAAATCGAGCTGGGCGTGGGTACCCCCGCCAAGGAGACACCCTCCTTAGGCACGCCTAGGGGGTTTGGTCTCCTGGGCGTGGGTATAGCCTTCTTTAAAGAAAATCGAGCTGGGCGTGGGTACCCCCGCCAAGGAGACACCCTCCTTAGGCACGCCTAGGGGGTTTGGTCTCCTGGGCGTGGGTATAGCCTTCTTTAGAGAAAATCGAGCTAGGCGTGGGTACCCCCGCCAAGGAGACACCTTCCTTAGGCACGCCTAGGAGGTTTGGTCTCCTGGGCGTGGGTATACCCTTCTTTAGAGAAAATCAAGCTAGGCGTGGGTACCCCCGCCAAGGAGACACCTTCCTTAGGCACGCCTAGGAGGTTTGGTCTACTGGGCGTGGGTATAGCCTTTTAATTGGGCTTCCTGCCTTTAAATTCTAACGGGATTTTATCCTATTTTCTAAAAATGTCGTAGAACATTCTAGAATTATTTCAAAATTTGAATTTCATGGGCTTCCCGCCTATTCAAAGGCCCAGTCACCTGTTGGCAGCCCATTTACTGGATATAACCGGTTGAATGACCAACCATGAACTCTATAAAAGAGTAGTGTGCATCCCTCATTTCTCATTCCACTATTCAGCAAAAACTATCATTCCCTTATCACAAATATTTTTCAAAAAAGCTCTGCTAGGGTTCTGTCGTGAGGCGATTTCCGGCGTTTTTACTCCGCCTTACTTTCCAGTTTCCGTTTGAAGATCGTTGAATCTTCATCTTCTTCAACCCCTTTTTTCAACTTTTCTGGGTTTCAAGCCTTCAAGGGAAGCATACCAATGGAGGATTCTAGCTCTTCAGGCCAGTCACAGCTCGCTAACACTTCCACCACCGCTCCACGGCTTTCAAGGGGTAAGAACCCTAAAACATCTCTTGTCCATGCCAGTGTTTTTTCCCTTAGGGATCTTTTAAATGAGTTTGGTCAAGCTTTTCCAAACATGCTTCATTTAGATGCTTATGAATATAAATCGAAATATAAACAACATAGGGTAGACATTCTAGCCCAACTTTTTCATATTAATGGGCCTTATAGGGCCGTTGCTCCGGCCTCAAACGAAAGGGCTTGTCACCCAAAGCCTGGGGCCATTAGGATTTATAAAGAAACTTTTTATGCTGGTTTTCGCCTACCTCCTCCTCCCTTCGTTTACCGTCTTTTGGCTGAAGCCCGGGTTTGTCCAACCCAACTTATGCCAAATGCATGGCGTTTTATCTATTGTTTCTTGGTCCAATGTAAGAAACATGGGCTTGAGCCCAGCATCTCTGTTTTTCGATATCTATTCAAATTTGTCAATTCTTCTGATAATTCGGGCTGGGTCAAAATCCAACACCGTTCCTTGGCCCGTTCTTGCTTTGTTTCGGATTCCGCTCCTGATTCCCTTCCTAATTGGAAAAGGGAATGGTTTTATATTTTTTTGGATGGGGATGACTGGGACAACTATTTTCGGCCCAACTTCTGCAGAGCCATTGATGGGCCTGTTAGGAGTTTAAAATTGGGCGTGGAAGAAGAGGCCGCCATAACTTTGTTAACATCGGATAATTTGCATCAATGTGCAAATTTGATTTCTGAAGATTCGTTGCAGGCCCACGGGCTAAGCGATTTGGGCCCTGAGGGTAATTCTCACCTCTTACTTTGTTAACATTTTATGCTAGATATAATTTTCTAACTTTCTTGTAACCATTTTGCAGCCAAAACTGCTCTGGGAGCAATTTTTAAGCAGAGGGAGACTGCTGCCACTGCTAGGGTGGTAACAGAGAACCCTAGGGCCAAAAGGGCCAGGACAGATGAGGCTACTCCCGCGGTGGAGCGTGTTCCTGGTTTTCTTCAAGAAAAACCAGTTCCTATTGAGGAAGACCTCACTCCCTTTACAGTGGGATGGGGTTTATGCAATAGGGACACAGCTGTAGGTGACTCCAGGGCTGCAGCTGAGTGGTCCAGGAGCGTGGTTACTCCACGGGACAGGGTCCACATTGTGGAGTCCTCTGATGACTTGCAGATTGAGCTTCTCGGGGCTCAAGCTGTTGCTTCGGTAATTTCTTACTCAACTTCTTTAATTTAATTGCATTTACTTTTCCCTTATTTACTTGTTTCCTTTGCAGATGAACGCCTACCTTCAGGCCGCTGTTCATAACCTGAAGGAGGTGCGTGCTGAAAAGACCATAGCTGAGAGGGATAGAGACAGATACTTTGATGCCTCCGAGGCAAACTTTGCTCGTTTTAGGGAGGTGGAGAAGGAGCTGGCTGCTGAGAAGGAGAAGAACAGGAAGCTTCAGCTGGAGGTGCAGCAGAACAGGGAACACATTATTGCTGACTACAAGGCTTCTAAGGACTTTCAAGATGTCCTGAATGCTGAGTATGATGCAAACTTTCCTGGCACCTTCAAGGAGTGTTGGGAAGGGATCATCGAGGAGCTGAGTGGGAAGATCGAGGGGGTATCCCTGGAGAAGTTCCCAGTCCCTGCTATCCCTGGATTGACAGATACTTTGGAGATTGCTACAGAGACAGCAGTGGATGGGGACTCTCAGCCCACTCAGGATCCACCTTCTTCTCCTGGGGTAGAGACAGCAGATCCTTCTTCTACCCAGGGAGATGTAGTTATTGAGGACTTAGATGAGTAGATGGCCCTGCGTGGCTTATTTCTGTTTACCTTTATTTATTCTGAACTTTTGACTTAACTTATTTATGCAGTAGTTCCTTTTGTTTCCATGTTCTCATTTTTTGCTTATAGTTCGCTAAACTTTAGAATTTCTCAAGTACTTGGCCTCCTGGCTGGTACTAAACTCACAAGTTAATTCAACGTTTGCCTTTCGTGTTTAACAAAGAGAGATACCTCATAGAGAAAACAGTATAGAACGGGTTCAACCCTTACATAAATATTCTATCTTCTACTGGGAGCAACATGCTCTAAAATGGTTTCATTCGAACCTTATTCTTAATAAATAAGTAAAAGTCCAAGCCTTTGTCAAAAGAACTTAGATATAATAAACTTTGAGGTTCACAGCATGCCAAGTTCGGGGCACCTCAACCCCGTCCAAGGTTTCTAACTTGTAGGATCCTTGCCCTAACACCTTTCTGACTAGATATGGTCCTTCCCAGTTTGGTGCTAACTTTCCTTTCTGGCCAACTCCTGAGGCTTCAATCTTCCTTAAAACCATGTCACCTTGTCGAAAGAATCTTTCTTTAACTCTCTGGTTGTAGTGAAAAGATGCTCTCTTCTGATATTCAGCATTCTTCGCATTAGCTTCATCTCTAACCTCATCAATTAAGTCAAGGGCAAGCCTCATTCCTTCGTCATTAGTTTCTGGCTCATATGCCTCAACTCGAGGTGATGCTTGCATGATCTCTAAAGGCACAACTGCCTCGGCTCCATAAGCCAGCAAAAATGGGGTTGCTCCAGTCGTTACCTTACAAGTGGTACGATATGCCCAAAGTATGGGTAACAATTCATCTACCCAAGTGTTCCTAGAGCGTTCGACCCTTTTTTTCAGTCCATCAAGGATAATTCGATTAGCTACCTCAGCTTGCCCATTGGCTTGAGGGTGTGCAACCGAGGTAAAACGGAGCTCAATCGCATTCTCCTCACAATACTTTTTAAACTCCTCACTATTGAATTGTGTCCCATTGTCCGTCACAAGGATTCGTGGGATTCCTCTGTGCTGAAGCCATGGGAAAGGGTCCAAGTATATCCATCCCCCACATTGCAAATGGAATGGGAGAGTTAATCGAGGTCAACATCTCAGGCGGTTGCCTCACAATTGGGGCATGCTTCTGGCATCTCTCACATCTCTTGACATAGTTTTGTGCATCAGCCAACATCTCCGGCCAATAAAACCCTAAACGAATTATCTTGTGAGCTAGGGCCCTGCCCCCCAAGTGTTGCCCACAGATTCCTTCATGAACTTCTTCCAACGCTTCCCTTGCCTCTATAGGCCTTAGACACTTCAAGTACGGGATTACAAACGACCTTTTGTACAGAATACCCTCAATCAAAGTATATCTCAACGCTCTTACTGAGAGTTTTCGTGCCTCCATGGCATTGTCTGGGAGCCAACCGGTCTCCAGGTGTGCCTTAATAGGATCTATCCAAGAGCCTCCTATATCAATTGGTGCCACTAACTTTGCATTAACGGTCGGGGCCTTCAAGACCTGAAAGTAGACACTCCCGGCATAATTTTCTATTTCAGAAGAAGCAAACTTAGATAGGGCATCGGCCTTAATGTTTTCCTCTCTTGGAATGTGCTCAACATAGCACTCCTCAAACTGGGACATAACAGCCTTTACTACTCTCAAGTATTTTGCCATAGTCTCATCTTTAGCCTCGAATTCACCATTTACTTGTGCTACCACAAGCCTTGAATCTCCACAAACTTTGAGATTCTTGACCCTCATGATTCTGGCCAAGCCCAAACCAGCTATCAATGCCTCATACTCTGCCTCGTTGTTGGTAGTAGGGAAATCCAATTTTAAAGCGTACTCAACTGTGAACCCATCGGGGCTTTGCAAAACCAAACCTGCACCACTAGATTTTGTTTTTGATGCTCCATCAAAATAGAGCACCCAATATTCCTTCAGATCGGGTGTGAGTTTCTCTTCTTTATCCTCTTGCCCAGGGGTAGTCATTATCTCTTGCCCCCCGACTTCTTGGTTGTTAATAGTACATTCAACCACGAAGTCAGCTAATGCCTGAGCTTTGATAGCTGTCCGAGGCTTGTATGTGATGTCAAACTCTCCTAACTCAATCGCCCATTTGATTAGCCTTCCACTGGCCTTAGGGCTATGCAATATGTTCCTCAATTGCTGGTTTGTCAGAACTTGAATCTTATGTGCCTGAAAGTAAGGCCGCAGCTTTCTTGAGGCAGTTACTAATGCCAAAGCAAACTTTTCTATGGGTGAGTAATTCAACTCAGCCCCATGCAACACTTTACTCACATAGTAGATAGGTTTCTGGATCTTCTCCTCTTCCCGAATAAGGACGGCACTCAGGGCTTGTTCGGATACCGCCAGGTATAAACTAAGAATCTCCCCAGGACTTGGTTTAGTCAACAACGGGGCTTCAACCATGTACTTCTTCAGTTGCTCAAAGGCCTCTTGACTTTCAGGTGTCCACTCAAAATTTTTCACCTTTTTTAACGCTTGGAAGAAAGGCAAGCATTTGTCTCCAGACTTGGAGATGAATCTTCCTAAGGCTGCAACTCGACCTGTCAACCTTTGCACATCTCTTATAGAGCGTGGTGGCTCCATGTCTAAAATCGCCTTGATCTTGTCAGGATTGGCCTCAATGCCTCTTTTCGAAACCATCAGCCCTAAGAACTTCCCCGATCCAACGCCAAAAGCACACTTGGCGGGATTCAACATCATCTTGTGGTGCCTCAGCACTTCAAATGCCTCTCCGAGGTGCTTGATATGATCAGCCTTAAGTAGGCTCTTGACTAACATGTCATCAACATATACCTCCATGGTTCTTCCAATCAGATGGGCGAATATCTTATTCACCAATCGTTGGTAAGTAGCTCCTGCATTCTTTAGACCAAAAGCCATGACAAGATAACAAAAGACACCAAAGTCAGTTATGAAAGATACCTTAGGTATGTCATCCTTGTGCATCTTAATCTGATTATAGCCGCTGAATCCATCCATGAAGCTTAACATCTCATGTCCAGCTGTAGCATCTATCAACATATCAATCCTCGGCAGGGGAAAACAATCTTTTGGGCATGCATCATTCAGGTCAGTAAAGTCTATACACATTCTCCACTTCCCATTTGCTTTCTTGACCATGACTGGGTTCGCTAACCATTCAGGAAACTGAATCTCTTCAATAAAACCAGCTTCCAAGAGCTTATTCACTTCTTGCCTAATGGCCTCTTGCCTCTCCGGAGCAAAGTTTCTCTTCTTCTGCTTTATTGTCTTTCTTTTGGGATCAACATTTAACCTATGAGTTATGAGTCGGGGGTCAATCCCTGGCATATCAGCTGCTGTCCATGCGAACACGTCGCTATTCTTCTGTAAGAATTCTATTAACTTGCCCTTCAGGGGTTCTTTCAGAGATGCTCCAACATAAGTAACTTTTTCAGGGTCATTAGGTTCTAGAGGTATGGGAATCAAATCCTCTGCTGGCTTCCCTCTATGCTCTTCATCATCACGGACATCCATGTCTTCAATCGGAAGGACCTGCCCCCCGGCTCCATCGGCCCTCAGTGCGGCCACATAACAACTTCTTGCCATCTTCTGATCACCCTTTTGTTCTCCGACACCATTACGTGTCGGAAACTTAATTTTCATATGATAGGAAGAGGCCACAGCCTTAAACGCATGAAGTCCAGTCCTTCCAAGGATTGCGTTGTATGTTGATGCTGCCTTGATCACCAAGAAATTCAACATCTGAGTCGCCTCTTTAGGCTCCTGCCCAATAGTCACGGGTAGCTGAATAGTCCCTTCAACGTTGGACTCCACTCCGTTAAACCCATATATAGGCATGTTTGTAGGAGTCAGTTGAGAGTCGTTGTAACCCATCTTTACAAATGCATCATGAAATAAAATATCCACAGAAGCCCCATTGTCTATCAAGACTCGTTTTACTTCGGAGTTTCCAATCACAGGAGTTATGACCAGCGGGTCGTCATGGGGGAATTTCACCCCTTCCAAGTCTGAATCATCGAAACCAATTACCATCTCGGTTTTAGCACGCTTCGGGGCTTCTCCCACAATGTGCATTACTTCTCTAGCATAAGCTTTTCGAGAATTCTTAGTCGTGCCGACTGCTGTCGGGCCTCCCCAGATCATATTGATAACTGCCCTTCGGGGCTGGGGATTGCGATCATGGTTGTCATCCCTCCTATTATTATCTCTCCTTTCATTGTCTCTTCTGTCATTGTCCCTTCTCTGGTTCCCACGGTCATCACCCTTGGTGAACTGACTTAGTTTTCCTCTTCGTATCAAGAACTCAATCTCATCCTTGAGTTGCCTACAATCGTCGGTGTCATGTCCCACATCTTTGTGGAACCTGCAGTATTGCTCCTTATTTCGCTTAGCTGGGTCTCCTCTAAGTGGCTTCGGCCATCGGAAATCCTTTTCCTTTTCAATGTCCAACAGGATCTGGCTTCTTGGAGCATTAAGTCTGGCATACTCTGAAAACCTTGGACCCGAGCTCTTTTTTGGAGCAGATTCAGAGTCTCTGCTAGCTCGGGGATACTTGTCCCTAGCATCGTACTCTTGTTCTTGCTTCCGCTTGTTCCCTCCATTGCCCAACGTGGCTTCTTTCTTGATGCTGTCCTCAGCTTTTATATACTTGTCCGCCCTTCGTTGAAGTTCATCCATGCTTTCAGGGGGGTGTTTTGCCAACGACCTCTTAAAAAAGAGATCCGTGGTTCCATGCTGCAAGGCTACCATGGCCACCTTATTTTCCAAATCGGTAATATTCAGAGTTTCCTTAGTGAATCGCTTGATGTAATCTCTTAAGTTCTCATTCTTTCCCTGTGTCACATACATAAGGGATGCAGAGCTTTTCTCATGAATTCTTCCGCTAATGAATTGACTGACAAAAGCGGTACTCAACTCCTTGAAAGAGCTAATAGAGTTTGGAGGTAAACGACTATACCAACGTTGCGCCATGCCCGACAGGGTTTGGGGAAACGCCCTACACTTAAGGGCATCATTGGCAGGCTGCAGTAACAAGGCGCTTGTAAACGTTCTCACATGAGTTGCGGGATCCCCCGTCCCATCGTAAGCTTTGATCGTGGGCATCTTAAACTTTCGGGAAATATGTGCATTCATTACCTCCTCAGTGAATGGAGGGGTCGGATCATCCAGATCTCCTTGTAGCATCAAATCTCTAGGATTATTCTTGGGGGGTTCCACCCTGGTAGTTCCTCTGGTTGGGACTTCAGCCCTTCGGTGTCTCCTTGAAGACCTCTCCAGATCTATGAAGGGAATCCCTCCTGAAGTCGGAGGAGGTCGAGTCTGATTAGGGTTCTGTCTCTCTAGTTCCCTTGCTTGGTCGTCCTTCAGCTTCTGAATCTCGGCTTCATAAGCCTTAATTTTCTCTGCGATTGTTAAAGGACCATCTCGGTTCGATGGATTCCTCCCTAGAGGTTCCTTACTAGCGCGTCGCCTCCTTGGGGCTTCGTCTCGATCATCGTCTTCAGACGACGAGTCTCCGGTATAAGGACCAGAGTAATCATAGTATCCTGGTTCAGGAGGAGCCGGGCCTCTAAGATAAGGGGATTGTTGTTGCCCATGGATCAACCGAGCATGACCGCTTGGTCCTGGATCCCTTGGATCTTGGGGGTAATTAGGTAGCCCATACATTGGGTTAGTGTTGACAGGGAGCGAAGAAGTGGAGAGACTGTGAAGCGGCGGGCGGCTACTCAGAGGGAGAGGAGAGACCACCATCTGGAGCGGGTTAGTCTCCTGTCCTAGAGGGACGATTTCAGGTTGAGGTCTTTCAGCGGGGGGATCCGTCCCTTGTGGTTGAGAGGCCTGACTACGAGGGTTTGTTTCCGTCAATGGGGGTACAGACCCTGGCCCTGTACCAACAGGAGGAGCAGTGATTGGTGGAACGATGGTTCCGGAGGTAGCCTCGGTTGAGATCGGTGTTGTTCTTCGAGTGGTAACCATGGTTGATGTCTTGGTCCCACAGACGGCGCCAAATGTTGTGGGATAAAAACTAGGTTGAAAATATTGCGGCTAGGGTTTGTATATTTAATGCTAAGGTTCGTGAGCTTCGTGCTTTAATGGCTGCTTCTGCGCTCGAGACTTAAACGGTCCTCACAGAATGCCTACGTATCTCTGTAAATTAGAGAATCAAGCCAATAAAAACGTAGTTCTGAGGTGAGGGGTCAGGCCCTTTATATAGGCTGAGAAGCCTTAGAATTATGGTAGGATTTGGAGACTTGGTGGGCAAGTCTTTGAGGAATGTTCTAGATCTATTCCTTGTAGGAATCAGTTTCCATATTGAATTGGATGCCTTATCGGATAAGTTTGAAAGGGATATTATCCTTATCCAACTCTTATTTGCTGAGCTGTTTATTACCCTTAATATTAATTACGAAATTAATATTATATTTAGGGTTTTGGGCCCAGCTGGTGGGCCCCACGTTTGGACTATCCTCGGCTCAATTAATGCCACATTAAATGTGTCTTTAGGGCTTATTTTCAGCCCATATCAACCCCTAGCGGGGCCCTTTAAAATAGCTTGAAATGTAGTGAATATGTGTGTTCTCACTATTCTCATTCTCACCAGAGCGTGACCATTAAACTGTATTAGTAAATTCATGTATGAAAATACAATGTATATATATTATTAATATAGATTCTTTTATTAAAAATAAGTAAATTATACAATTAAATAAGCAAGTCAAAATATCAGATAAATATTCTAGTAGATTGATAGTTTATATTCAAATTAAGGTCTTTCACTATGGCTCTCGCTTTCTGAAATTGTTGAATTTTTATTTTATTGACTTTATTATATTAAAAGTATGTTCTTATTGAAACGAATATAATAATTTGAATTTGAATATATTTTTAAACTACTTATTTTGACGGGTTGTTAATTTTTTTGTGATCAACTTAGAGGGGTGACCAAAAATAAAATTAATGGGAATGCATAAACCCATTACCCACGTTATGATAAACAGTACCTATAAAATGGAAGTTGCTTCTGTGGTTCAGGCTTGTTAATTACTTCAATACTTTATTAGCTTGATCATCATGTAGACCATCTTTCTTTTTATCACTTATGTTGCTGCTATGTAGTCTATCTGTAACTAACATCTTTCTTTTTATCACTTATGTTGTGGCTATGTAGTCTATCTGTAACTAAACATCTCTCTCTGCTTGTAATCTATATTTATAAATGCAAACTTCTTCTTCTTGTATTGTATTTTGTTTTCAATATTTAAAATTATGTAGCTGGAGGAGAAGAGAAAGGCTGGAGGTGCAATCGTAATACTACAGCATTACTGAAAATAAGTACAATATCATAATAGAATTTTTTGTTTCAATCTAAATTGGGTCGCTCAAAATGTCGTGTAATGACAAAAATGGGCATTAAAGAAATAAAGAAGATTAAAAAAAATGAAGGATAATACTGTTTACCAAAAACACGGGTCTCCGCAAGAAGCTCACTTATTCACTTTTATCTTCAAATAATGTATGATTACAAATTATAACAATCACATTTTCCACAACCTATTCTCTCTCAAAAAGCCAACTAAACTGAAAAAGGGAAAAGTTAGTGCTTTTATATTTTAATGTGGAGCTCAAGTGAAAGTGCTAA
Organism: Saposhnikovia divaricata; assembly: GCA_036435485.1. NCBI lineage: Eukaryota > Viridiplantae > Streptophyta > Magnoliopsida > Apiales > Apiaceae > Saposhnikovia > Saposhnikovia divaricata. The sequence continues at coordinate 152,913,334 of CM071594.1, forward strand.
ATATGAGATCATATATGAAGTGAAAGTGCTAATTTAGAGCATAAATAAGAGCAATGTTGCCTGACCCAGAGGGCGAGGCTTGTGCCGTGGGTCTGAGATTTTAAGTATGCTACTCCCTCCGTCCCACCGGGATCTTTACATCCTTGGTGGGCACGGAGACCAATATATACATATATTTAAGTAGGTAAAGTAATGAAAAGTGATGAAAAGTGGGTAAAGTGGTGGGACCTATCAATATTTAATAGTAGATTTGAGAAAGTGGAAGAAGTTAGTGAGTGTAATAGTGTTTTATATTATTAAAAGGTTACTATTTTTGGAATGTAAAGAAATGAATGGGACAGCCCAAAATAGTAACTGTAAAGAAATGGATGGGACGGAGGGAGTATTCCATAGTCCCTTCGGAGACATCCGATAAAAAGTATGCTATTCCATAAGACCTTCTGGTACGTAGCATGTCTACCCCATGAACCTTAAGTTGAACAAATCCATAAAGAACATAAACTTGCTTGAAAACAAAATAATGTCTATAATGCTAGATGTATCAAATTGAGTCCCAAGATTATTTACAAATAACATGGTGCAAGTAACGTGACATCATGATTGGTTGTAACTGATTGTCTACATATTTTTATTTAAATTTAAATATAAAGTGGTTCATTACATTTAATTAAAATACATAACCAATTAAAATGTCACATGACATGTGGGATTCCGCCATTTAAATAAATAATTTGATCGATTTCTAGTATGCCCTTCATCCTTGCTACCTCTTGTATCGGTACTGTGCCAATGTTATTAACTGGTAATCTTTCCAACTACCTTTGTTATTATGACATGTAAATTCGAAAATTGAAAGGCCAAGCAAATATTTTAAAGGTACCTTTCTGGTGTCCTGTATATTATTATAACATTGGGTAATTCATTAAAACTTTAATTCTTAAATGCCAAATCAAAATCAAAACCAAACAAATATTATCCTGTCTAATTTTTAATATTGTGAAATCAATAAAAACTTAACTTTTAAGGCCAAATTAAAAACCGGAACCAAACATATATGACCCGTCCCTACTTTAGGGGGTTGAGATGCTAATTTTGTGAAAAACCCAGCTTTCAAATCTGAAAAAGTGCAAACATGCGTCAAAATCCAGCAGTGTGAAGATTTGAGCGGCTTGGACTTGAAGGTGAAAATGACAGAGATAGATTTGGGTAATGACAAAAAGGAGCATCAAAGAAATAAATAAAGATAAAAAAAATAAATGATAATAGTAGAGATTTAGATTTGGGTCGATCCAATTGTGTTACTCCAAATGTTGTGTAATGACAAAAAATAGTATATGTTTAGATTTGGGTTGATCCAATCTAAATTGGGTCGCTCCAAATGCTGTGTAATGGTAAAAAGGGGCATCAAAGAAATAAAGAAGATTAAGAAAATGAAGGATAATAGTATCGCTGACGGAATTCGAAACTTGAAATTTTAGTAAATAAATTTAATCATGTAATATATTTAATCATTAGATCTAACAGTTCTAATTTTTAACTAAAAATCTAACGGATATTATTCGTTGTATACGAATTTTATTATATTTTGTTAGTGGTTAGAAGATATGATGTCATATTTTTGGGCATGTATTTAGTAAATAAATTTAATCATGTAATATATTTAATCATTAGATCTAACGATTCTAATTTTTAACTAAAAATTTAACGGATATTATTCTTTGTATACGAATTTTTATTATATTTTGTTAGTGGTTAGAAGATATGATGTCATATTTTTGGGTATGTATTAATTATTACAATATTATGTTTTAAATTAAAAGTCAAAGTGTTTTAATTAGAGAGAAAAAAAAAATTACTGATTGAAATATATGATATTTTAGGTATTTATAAAAATTCGAACCTTGAAATTTTAGTAAATAAATTTAATCATGTAATATATTAATCATTAGATCTAACAGTTCTAATTTTTAACTAAAAATCTAACGGATATTATTCGTTGTATACAAATTTTTATTATATTTTGTTAGTGGTTAGAATATATGATGTCATATTTTTGGGTATGTATTTTGTAAATAAATTTAATCATGTAATATATTTAATCATTAGATATAACAGTTCTAATTTTTAACTAAAAATCTAACGGATATTATTCGTTGTATATGAATTTTTATTATATTTTGTTAGTGGTTAGAAGATATGATGTCATATTTTTGTGTATGTATTAATTATTGCAATATTATGTTTTAAATTAAAAGTCAACGTGTTTTAATTAGAGAGAAAAAAATTATTGATTGGAAGATATGATATTTTAGGTATTTATAAAAATTCGAACTTTGAAATTTTAGTAAATAAATTTAATCATTAGATCTAACAGTTCTATTTTTTAACTAAAAATCTAACGGATATTATTCGTTGTATACGAATTTTTATTATATTTTGTTAGTGATTAGAAGATATGAAGTCATATTTTTGGGTATGTATTTAGTAAATAAATTTAATCATGTAATATATTTAATCATTAGATCTAACAGTTCTAATTTTTAACTAAAAATCTAACGGATATTATTCGTTGTGTACGAATTTTTATTATATTTTGTTAGTGGTTAGAAGATATGATGTCATATTTTTGAGTATGTATTAATTATTGCAATATTATGTTTTAAATTAAAAGTCAACGTGTTTTAATTAGAGAGAAAAAAATTATTGATTGGAAGATATGATATTTTAGGTATTTATAAAAATTCGAACTTTGAAATTTTAGTAAATAAATTTAATCATTAGATCTAACAGTTCTATTTTTTAACTAAAAATCTAACGGATATTATTCGTTGTATACGAATTTTTATTATATTTTGTTAGTGATTAGAAGATATGAAGTCATATTTTTGGGTATGTATTTAGTAAATAAATTTAATCATGTAATATATTTAATCATTAGATCTAACAGTTCTAATTTTTAACTAAAAATCTAACGGATATTATTCGTTGTGTACGAATTTTTATTATATTTTGTTAGTGGTTAGAAGATATGATGTCATATTTTTGAGTATGTATTAATTATTTCAATATTATGTTTTAAATTAAAAGTCAACGTGTTTTAATTAGAGAAAAAAAAAATTATTGATTGGAAGATATGATATTTTATGTATTTATAAAAGGTAATATCATCAATTATAACTAAACATCTTTTAATTGAAAAAGGCAATCGGCTAATTATCATTAATTATATTATTAATAGAAAAATGAAGGATAATAGTAGAGGTTTAGATTTGGGTCGCTCCAAATGCTGATTAGAGAGAAAAAAATTATTGATTGGAAGATATGATATTTAAAGTTATTGATTGAAAGATATGATATTTTAGGTATTTATAATAGGTAATATCATATCAATTATAAATAAACATCTTTTAATTGAGAAAGGCACTCGGCTGATTATCATTAATTATATTATTAATAAAAAAAATGAAGGATAATAGTACAGCTTTAGATTTGGGTCGATCCAATTGGGTCGCTCCAAATGCTGTGTAATGATAAAAAAATAGTATAGATTTAGATTTGGGTCGATCCAATCTAAATTGGGTCGCTCCAAATGCTGTGTAATGACAAAAAGGGACATCAAAGAAATAAAGAAGATTAAAAAAATGAAGGATAAAAGCAGTAATTTTCCTGTGTAATGACAAAAAAGGGCATCAAAAAAATAAAGAAGATTAAAAAAATGAAGGATAAAAGCAGTAATTTTCGAAATGCAATACTAGCAGACATTAGGAATATATTGATTATTTTGCATGAAAATGGCTAAATTTTTATTTGTGCTAGAGTGATGTCTAAATGTTGAATTTTGAATCACTTTGGGGGCTCAGACTCCCTCCCGTTACTTTTGGACTAACGGAGTTAAAATAAAAAATATTCACGAGGACATATGGGTAATTTCAGACACCCGTACTTCTTTGCACACGACCGTGCATAGCTTCTAAAAAAAACAAAACAGAGCATAAACTCCCTCGCCCACCACAACAGCCAGAACTCCACCATCGTCCCCTCCACACCACCGACCAACAGCCACCACAACGCCGCCCATCAGTTCATCTCCTTTCATTCACTACCAAGTAGTAATGTCTAGTGCAAAGATTATAGCAAATAGTGCTGTTTACTGGCTTTAATATATTTGATTTAGTTCCGAAAAGGCAAACATTTCACTTTTGAAGAAGACAGACAAACATTTGATTATTCTGCAACAATCCCAGAAAAGCCATGTACAGATTTGCAGCAAATCTTGCCTCTAAAGCACGGATTGCTTCAAATAGCAGCAAATAGATTGGGAGTAGGTTAAATTTGAGCCGAAACTATGCTGCCAAGGATATTAGATTTGGGGTTGAAGCCCGAGCTTCAATGCTAAAAGGTGTTGAAGATCTTGCTGATGTAGTTAGAGTAACTATGGGGCCTAAGGGTTGTACTGTGGTCATTGAGCAACCTTATGGGGCGCCAAAAGTTATTAAAGATGGGGTAACGGTCGCTAAGAGCATCGAGTTCAATGACAAAGTGAAGAACATGGGAGCAATCCTTGTCAAACAGGTTACAAATGCCACCAATGATGTTGCCGGGGACGGTACCACTTGTGCTACAGTATAATGAGTTGGAAGTTGTTGAAGGAATGAAGCTCGATAGTGTTTCATATCGCCATTTTTCATCACAAATCAGAAGAACCAGAAATGTGAGTTAGACGATCCTCTCATATTAATTCATGAGAAGAAAATCTCTAGCATAAATTTAGTGGTTAAAGTATTAGTGTTGGCATTAAAGACACAAAGGCCTCTGTTAATAGTTGCTGAAGATGTGGATAGTGAAGCATTAACTACATTAATTATAAATAAGCTGCGTGCTGGAATAAAGGTTTGTTAAATCAAAGCTCCTGGGTTTGGAGAAAACCAAAAGTCTTATCTCCAGGATCTTGCTGTCCTTACTGGTGGCCAGGTTATAACTGAAGAACTTGGTATGAACCTTGACAATGTGGAGTTGGATATGTTTGGGTCATGCAAAAAGATCATAATATCCAAGGATGACACTGTTGTTCTTGACGGTGCTGGTGATAAAAAGGCTATAGAAGAGAGGTGTGAACAGATAAGCTCATCAATCGAATTAAGTACTTCTGATTATGACAAAGAGAAGTATCAAGAAAGATTAGCTAAACTTTCTGGTGGTGTTGCTGTATTGAAGATTGGAGGAGCTAGTGAAACTGAAGTAGGTGATAAGAAGGATAGAGTTACAGATGCACTGAATGCCACAAAGGCTGTTGTAGAGGAAGGAATCGTGCCAGGTGGTGGAGTTGCTCTCTTATATGCGACTAAAGAGTTAGATAAGCTTCCAACAGCCAATTTTGACCAAAATAAAGTGTCCGAAAGAAAGTAACGTGTCTCAAATTACCAATATATCCTCATGAATATTTTTTAAATTAACTCCGTTAGTGCAAAAGTAACGGGAGGGAGTCGTAACCCCCAAAATGGCTCAAAATTCAACATTTAGACATCACTCTGGCACAAATAAAAATTTAGCCATTTCCGTGCAAAATAATTAAACTACAGACCACCAAAATGCAATTAAGTCAAATTATATTAATCATAATATTATATATATTGCCCTTTTTATGTCTTCTATGTCAAATCCATAGATAGAAACAATGATAATATCAAAAGGAGGACTAACAATTTTATGAATCAATAGATATCATTTACGAATGGGCAAACATTCGCTCAAATCGACCAATTCATCCGGATCATCCAAATCAAATCAAATTGGACGGTCCGACAAGTGGTCAGCAAATTTGGTTCTAATATATTAAAATTCAACTTATTTTGCCACTTTTATATTAGACATTTTTTGAACATAACACCACCGATCAGACTGAATATATATGTAGATAATAATTCAATTTTATTTAATCGTTTACCAAGTACGTTATGTATGATATTAAAATAAATATATTCAATTATTTCTATCATTAGTATCATTGCTAATAAAAGTGAGTACTTGAGTACTTTGCATTATCATAACTGGAATGTTGTATGATAGTAAAATTCATATATTCAAATATTTCTATCATTATTGTCATTGCTAATAAAAGTTACTCCCTCTGTTTCTTTTTAAGTTTCCTGTTTTGACTTTAAATACTGTTCATTATAAGCGGTTGACTATTAATTTATGCATAATTTATAAGATAAAATATAGTCATGATTGATCTTGTTGGATTCGTATTTATGAGTATTTTAATACAGTTAAGTTTTTATATTTAGTACTAATACGAAATTCAAGATATTAACCATCAAAAGTGTGCGTTGGCAAACGTGTTTTTAAAAAAAAAGAAACTTATTATGAAACGGAGGGAGTAATAAAAATGAGTTGAGTACTTTGCAAAATCATAACTATTAATCTCGGTAACAATCATAATTATTACCAATTGAACCGACTATTATGATCTTTAGGCAGTCAATGCACAAGTAGAACACAATCATTATGTCTCAAACCTTTTTATTCAATGAATATATAATCTTGTAGCTATCTCAGCCACAACTGCCTTTCAGGTTCAATTGCTTATATCTTTTCAGCTCTGACATGGTACGTAAGCATGTGTAAGTTGTGACTCTATTACAGATCAGCAGTTTTTATTTACTTCTGTATTTCTTATGAGTTCATATTTGTCATTCACTAAATGGTTCGTGTCTAATTACGCAATAACATGTGATATTTTGTACATACTCCCTCTGTCCCATTTTATGTGAACCTCTTTCCTTTTCGATACGTCCCAAAAAGAATGAACATAATATACTTACTATTTTTGAACACTACTTTTCACTATTACACCTACTACTTCTCCACTTTTTTATTAAATAAACACTATTACACCCACTACTTTCCTCCACTATCACAAATATATCATTAAATATTAACAGGTCCCACCATTTTACCAACTTTTCAACTAACTTTACTCTTTTTTACTACATTTTCTTAATCTCCGTGAAAGTCAAACAGGTGCATACAATTTGGGACGGAGGGAGTATGTTTTATCTCTCGTTAAATTTTCAGGGTTGTTGAATATGGGTCACTTCCAGGAACAGTGCTATATTAACTTTTTGGTCTCCCACAGATTCAACCAAGTGTAAGCTGCTATGTGCAATATATCCCAGCTACTTTACTGATGCAATCAATCACAAAGAGAAATAAACCGTCAACCGTGGCTCTACTTACCTATATTTTTAACAGGAATCTGAAGAAAAACAATTTTAGTGAAATATTAAATTTAAGTGGCAGCATCAGCCAGCAGCTGGAGCTTATTGACTTGCAGAACAATCTCATATCCTATATTACACTAGGTTCCGAATACCACAAAACATTGATGTAAGCAAGCTTTTCTAATTTTCGAATAACATTAAATCTATACTTTGTCTAAAATCCCCAGATTGCAACCTTTATATTACATATTAACTCGTTATTTAAAAACTGAAAGTTGGGACAAATTCAAAATGCAAAAATTGTGTTTCAGCATGCAAGAAACTCATATCGTGTATTTGATTATGATACTAATATCCGATTATGATACTAATATCCGATCACGGATATCTGTTATGTGTATCCTATATATTGTACCTATACAAGTTTATCTAAGCAATATCTAATTCCATAGGTTAAGTGGAAATTCAATATGCGCCAATGGTACTCTGGCAAATATGGAGTTCTGTAAACTTCAAGAAGAAACGTCAAAGCCATACTCCACTAGTCTAGCATATTGCGGGAACACAAATCTTGTGGTTCCGAACAGAAGCTCAACCCGCAGAGCTGTGAATGTGCATATCCATACCAAGGGACATTATTCTTCAGTGGGCCCTCTTTCAGAGATTTATCCAATGCTACTATTTTTCATTCTTTAGAAATGAGCCTGTGGTTTAACTTCAGCCTCAGTCCAGGCAAGTATCTTTAGACAATATATTCTTTAATAGTGATGATTAGCTTCAGGTGCACATGGGAATGTTTCCATCATATGGAATTTCTTTCAAAATGTCTGAGGTTCAGAGATTCGGTTCTGCTTTTGTAATCAGACTTGCAATCCTCCTGATGCTTTTGGTCCTTATTATTTTATAGCATCTGCTTATATATCTGGATTTTGAAGACGATTGTTTCCTGCTTCAGATACTCTTCCTCTCACAAAGTAGACCTATTATTTTTGTTTAAATAATTATGTATCTATTTTTGTTTAAATAAATTTGTATTCATTTGATGCTTATTTACATTTCTACATTGGTTGTGTGAATTGTGTCTATGCTTACACTGGAAGTTTCATCCGATTACATGCTGCATCGGACTTCATTTCCAGGTGAATATCGCTTTCTTCCATCTCTGCATCCAGGAACACCTTTAGGTCTTCATTTGAGACTTCAGATTTTTTTTTTTTAGAGTGAGTTTGTCAAATATTTAACCAACTCTAGTGACTTATGGTTGGGTTATAAAACACGCAATATTTACTTGATTTTTTATAAACATTCCTGCATCACATGAGTAATAAACTTGTATAATCTAACATTAGTAATAACAAATATAGTAATTCACTTTAGTACCAGATGTATTCAGACCTTTTCTTTTCTTTTGAATTTCAAGTTGCGAGCCTTAACCGGATTAATTAATCCTAGGGGCTAGGATCATAGTACAAGTTGAATCCATACATGTTCCCAATTTTAACAATTTAGTTAGGTGCATTATTTCTGGTTCCGTTTGCCTCTTAACATCATTAAACCGAAAACTATAAAAATTTGTAAGTCTCCTCGCATAGTACAACCCACAACTTAAAAAATAGTAAGTAAAACATATACATATATTTGTGCAAAGTTTTAATTGAGAGCTGCAACAAGACCACAAAAATGACACCAACTTAAAAATTTGAAATATAATAAAACACTTTGTGCTTACACATTTATTTATAACTAGAATGTGCTGTTTCGTTGATCACATTGAGGAAGCTAAAAACTTTATCAACAATTAGAAGCTTAGTAAAGAAGTGATTTACGCCAGCTTATACAAACATTCTCTTCAGAGTTACTTCATCACAAACAGTCAGTCCAAGTATCTTAGTGTTCGCTCCCATGTCTCTTAATGTTCTAGTCACCTGAAATTGAAACCACAAATATTAAATCAAATTTATTGAAATTTGAAAATATTATTCGAGGAAGGAGATTATACGTATTGTCAAACAACTAACCTCAACACCGTCCGTTATTGGCATTTGGAAATTCATGGTCATCAAATCAAATTCTACTCTAGAATGAAACAACTCAACGGCTTGTCTTCTATTTTCACCTATGAAAGTTTTGAACCCAAAATGACTTAGAACACGCTCATTGATCAATTGCATTAACTAATCGTCAATAATAAGTGCTTCGTTTTATGTGGCCATTTTGTGAGTTAAAACCTCCTTTTCGTTCAAATTACAAGTACAACTTTTGAAGCTGGAACTTTGAACGGAAAGGAGGTTGTTACTCGCAAAATGGCCGCAGAAAATGAAGCACTTATTGTTAACAATTAGTATTAATGCAAACAATCAAGAAGGGCGTTCTAAGTCGATTTGGGTTCAAAACATTCACAGCTAAAAACGGAAGACAAGCCGTTGAGTTATTTCATTCTGGAGCACATTTTGATTCGTTAACCACGGATTTCCAAATGCCAATAAAGGATGGTGTTCTGGTTAGTTGTTTGATAATATGTATAATTTCCTTCCTCGAATAACATTTGCAAATTTCAAAAAATTCAAATTTTCAGCAATTTAATATTCATGATTTCAATTTTAGGCGACTTTAATATTAAGAGACACGGGAGTGGACACTAAGATACTTGGAATGACTGCTTGTGATGAAGTAAATGTGAAGGAAATGTTTGTATAAGCTGGCGTTGATCACTTCGTTACTAAGCCTCTAACTGTTGATAAAGTTGCTAGCTTATTCAATAACATGTGATTAATGAAGCAACAAATACTAGTTATAAATAAGTGTGTAATCTGTAAGAACAAAGTGTTTTATTACTCCCTCCGTCCCTTTTTAGTTGGTACATTTGCAAAAAACACACATATTAAGAAAGAATTAATTATATAATTTGTTTCCATGTTTGTCCTTAATCTTAACATTAAATGAAGAGTTATGAGTGTGTATATTAAATATAAAGTCAAACATTGGTATTAGAAATAAAGGGGTATATATGGAAAAATTGGTAAAAATATGTATTGGAACAAGGAATGTGACAACTATTTAGGGACAAATTTTTTTTGCAAATGTGCCAACTAAAGAGGGACGGAGGGAGTATATTTTTAAAATTATTAATTTGGTGTCATTTTTTTGGACTTGTAGTAGACGTCACCTCTCACTTAAAGCTTCATAGAGATATATGTACGTGTATTACTTACTATTTCCTATGTGGTGGATTGTACTATGAGGGAAAACTTACAAATTTTTATAGTTCTCGGTTCAATGATGTTAAAAGGTAAACTGAACCTAGAAGTAAAAAGTGCACTAAAACTAAATTGTTAAAACTGAGAACATATATGGATTCAACTAGTACAATGATCTTAAGATTAACTAGTTCAGTAAGGGTCGCAAAATGAAATTTAAACGAAAAGAAAAGGTCCGACTACATGGGTGTACTAAAGTGAAACTAAAAGAGATATAGTATATTTGTTTTTACTAATTTATTACTTAGTTTTGTTCTAATAATTCTTCATCACTTTTACAGTTAGATATAATACTTTAAGTAACTTCAAATGAGAGAATTATGAAAGAAGTTAATTACATTAAATTAATCTAAATACTTAATCTCTACAAAGTAAAATGTAGATAATAATCATGATGTTTTTTATTTTCAATCGACAATATTAAATTCTAAAATAAAAAGCTTAAGATAGGTAAAAGTCTTTAAATATCACCGTGATCTAGCGGTATCTCATTTCTTTTACGGGAGACTCAATTAAATTATTGTTACAGACAAGGAAGGCGTGTAAGTTTGTTCAATTATTATAAAAATATCCATAAAATCATAAAATTGATTCTAAATTTTGGGTTTCTACTGTTTATCTAATGAAAAGTCCTTATTGTACTCAATTTAATTCTTTGTTATTTCATTTTCAAAGAACACCAAAATCTTAACCTTTTTATCATCCTACTTTTTTATTTCGCACGATCTCTTTTTTAATTTATTAAGATTATAACTAAGATGCAAGTAAGTTGAATTAGTTTTTTTTATTCACACTTTTGTTCCAAGTACGCTTGGGTCTAAAACTTTCATTGGTGAATACACAGTAATCTTTGGTAGAACAAACCTATTTGATAAGATCACTTTTAATCATATTAAAATACTAATTTCACTAGCTACTAAATGAAATATTCACACTAAACAAGTGGCTTATGAGCAATTAAATGAGTGACTCGAGGAGCGAAGTTCAAAACAATAAAGCAAGCTACACATAATTATTCTAGTTTCAAAATGATTTTTTAAGCTCGAATATGGCTTGGAATCGAGGTTCAACTCGCCTACTTTCTAGCGAGACTAGCTTGAGTATAATTAAACTCAATTTCGACAAACTCTGTTACATCCTTGATTTTTAGAGTTTCGACTTGGGTACATCCATAATTTTGTATAGACAAGGTTTGTAGAAGTTTCTATTATGCGATAACTATAATAGCACATTTTTATAGCAAAATATGAAAAAGCACAGATGGGATGGGTTAAAGACGGGTTAAAGACGTGAAAAATCTAATTTGAAAGACTTTCTTTGGGCACACTAATAATTCTTTACAAGAAAAAAAATTTCTATCCTCTACCTACTTACGAACAAATCTTACGTAAAATTTAATTTGTTTTTGGAATGATTGATTCCTTTATGATATTAGATTTCTTTAACAATTTAGTAGTGGTTGACTAGTGTCTAGTGTTCAACTCGATAGAATATTAGATAATCAATCAACATTTGTGTATTACTTAATTTCAACATCGCCTTTTTTAATATTTATAAATTTAGTTTTAAAATTACTTAATCTCAACATCGCCTTTCGATATTGGCAAATTTAGTTTTTAAAAGTACATATATTTGTTAAGTCATCCTATTATAAAGAAGAAGAGGTGGCGTCCTTTTAGAATCAAATACAGTAAGTTACACAAAGTGTTAAAGGTAGAACTTGAAAAATTAAATTTTGATATTCATTTTTTTATTAAGCAATTTTATGAATTTATAGACGTAAACATGTTTACAGTGAATTCTAACCTTCGAACTTTAAATTTTTGGGGTTAAACGTTATTCAATATTATGTCCGAGAGGTTTTTTTACTATTACAAATTGATGACAATAATTAGTACGATATTGTATTACCAAGAATTGGTACCACATCATAGGTTACCCTTAAGTATGTTACAGATTTCTTTTTGTATAAAGGTTTCCATATACACATAATATATATATATATATGTGTGTGTGTGTGTGTGATGACATATATGGGTAAATATTAATACAGGTATAAGATCGAATCCATGTGGATATATAAAATCTAAGAGATAAATACGGTGCAATCTCATGTAGTACTTCGTTTCCTTTAGTGAGTCTGAGGCCAAAAAAAATAAACAGATTTTTTACGCTAGAAGTTGTCTACAGATTTGGATTTCCAAGTAAATACCCATGCATAGATCAAATCCACATAATCATATATATTTAAATTTGTTTATTTCCAAGGTTTGAACCCCAAATTCGTTAAGTTCAAAAAACGAATTTATACTTGCACGTATTATTGGTGAGATTTGGAAAGATCACTTTTACTCATTAAAATATTATTTCCTAAAACTAAGAAATGAAATGCTTAAATTTACATTTTTGAATTTTATACAATGAGCTCGTGGACACAATAAACAAAGCAACTTCCACACACACTAAACACGTGGCTCATGAACAACATAAACAAGCGACTAGAGAGAAAAGGTCAAAAAAGAGCTACTCAAAATTTGCTAATATGTTGAATTTCAATATAATTTTTTAAGCTCGAATTGGGCTTATGATTAAGGTCCAACTTGCCTACCTTCTAGCAAGGAAAGCTTGAGCAGGACAAAGCTCGGCTCATGTTCCACTCTGATACATTCATGAATTTGATGTTTCAACTCGATTACATCATGATTTTGAGGGTTTCACTTTATTACATACATGGTCATGTATGGAAAAGGTTATTCAAAAGTTTTGTCAGGCAGTACCATTAATAAGAGTATCACGTGGCATGTTTACAACTAATATATACATACTATAAGGGTAGCGTGTCCGTGAGGATATATAGAATCTAAGAGATAGATACCCTGGAAATCTGGAATCTCACGCACATTCCTTAAATCGGTTAAAGATGAAGATTTTTTATGCTAGAAGATGTCTACAAATTTATATTAATACACATACATATACATTAAGTTAACATAATCAAAGGGATTGACGTAATGATGCACTTATTGAAGTATTACTTGGACTGACAACCTGGAATATCCCAAAATTATCTCGAAGCCTACTATAAAATTGACTGCTCAATTGCAGTTAGCTGTTCAATTTAATTGTAATCACTTTTTCGAATAAAATTTGCAGATTTCGATAATTTTTTCTGTAAGTAAAAGTTTTAATGTTTCGTTTTGTAGGACTCTAAAATATTAGGAGATATATCAGAGTGGATTAATGTAAGATACTTGGAGTAACTGCTAGTAAGGATGCTTCGGTCAAGGAAAGGTTTAGCTAGCATTGATCACTTACTAAGACTCAGAATGCTAATAAGCTTGCTAGCTCCCTCAAAAATAATTTGATTAATAAAACAAGTAATAACCACCTTATAAATAAGTGTGTTCTGTATAAGCGCAACGTATTTTTATTCTATTGTTAATTATTAAGTTGAAATGATTTTCATAGACTATTTGTAGTAGCTCTCGGTTAAAGACTCATGCATATCTATTACTTTCATGTTTCTATCCATCTGATGCACGCAGTTTTTCTTTTAGTTATTTGATTCAGTACTTATATGTATATGTGTTTTTGTTATTCGATGAATCTTTCTTTATAATTCTCGTCCTGCATCGTGACTACTACGACTGATTTTATTTATCTACTACGGACCTATCGCCGGTGCACACATATCCAAATAATCAGATTTTGTACAATATAGAATACATACAAGGACACCTACCAAAGTTGCAATAGAACAGTTCAATCTTCAAGGTGCATACTCTTAGACAAAATATCAATGCCAATGGTTGCCTGTATAGCAGTTGAAGAATATTTCTAATGAGAACATAGTAATCTCTATTTCGAAAATGACAACAAAATACTCTCTTGTATGTTTGTCATTTTATATATATATATATATAGAGAGTTGCACTCCATAACAAACACCTTATATAATAAACAATAAAGAACACCTCATATCTAATTTAATATAAGAGTTCCGTCATGGCACCCAATACAAAAAGTTGTTATTTTTTTACCTTCTATCCATCCAGCAAAAAAAAAAATTAAAAAAATATAAAAAATTACTGTTCATGATGACATCATTGATGACGTCAGCATGACGTCAGCATGAACAGTAATTTTTTTATTTTTTATTTCTTTTGCTGGGTTGATAGAGGGTAAAAAAATAACCATTTTTTGTATTGGGTGCCCCTGGCGGGGCCATTGGATCTATTAGATCTAAGGTGTTCTTTATTGTTTGTTATATAAGGGTGTTCTGTATGAAGCAATGGCCTATATATGTATATGCCTTTGCTGCATACAGAACACTCTTATATAACAAACAACAAAGAACACCTTAGATCTATTAGATCCTTTGGCCCCGCCAGGGGCACCAAATACAAAAAGTTATTTTTTTACCCTCTATCAAGTCTGCAAAAAAAAAAAATTGAAAATACTGTTCACTAATGACGTCACTGATGACGTCATCAATGAACAGTAAATTTTCAAAAAAAAATTTTTTTTTTGCTGGTTTGCTAGAGGGTAAAAAAATAACAACTTTTTATATTGGGTGCTATGACGGAACTCTTAAATTATATTAGATATGAGGTGTTCTTTATTGTTTGTTATATAAGGTGTTTGCTATGGAGTGCAACTCTATATATATATATATATTCATTTTTGTAATGAATTGTAAAACCATCCCACTTTCCTATCTTATGATCCAGTAATTTTGATAGTGAAGCTCCACGGGTTAGCTCAGCTGGTAAGAGCAAGTGGAAGCTATCCAGGCGGTCCAAGGTTCGACTCCCTCGGGAGACGCTTGGCACGCTTGCCCAAACTAGTTGAGTCCGGATTTACCCGGTTATGGGTAGGGGCAGTCCATAACCCGAGGTTTGAAATCCCGCAGTAATGTGGGGTAGTTCCTCGTTAAAAAAAAAAATTGATAGTGAATGTTGCGGTGATTAAGAGTTAAAACACCGAAATTGCATTAGTCTTTGGCATCAATAACTCAATCCCGTAAAACAAAAAACTAAACGAACTGCAACACCTATATATGTTAAAATCAGCTCATTAGCTATATATCCTAGTATGGCCAATGATCAATCACCTCCTCTAACCAGATCATATTTTTATGTCCATCTTTAAGCAAGATATACAACTGAGAATAAAGGAATTGATGTAACTGCAAATAAAGGAATTAATGTAGTCATTCATATACCATCATTCTAAACCCAAGTGTAAAGCTAATAATTGATAAACGAATCGACTTATATGGATAATTACTTTTAATTTAACCTAAATAACTATTAGCAAAGAATAAAGCAAAATAACCTGGCCCAACTCGATTGCTCCCCATGAATCTCATTCCAAATATCAAACCGTATTCGAACAACAATGTAATTAGTTTAATATACCATTATCCACAAAACAAGAAAAACCTGCTGCTTTAAAATTCCCAATCCCAAGTTATGAAGTTAAAAGCATATGGAAATAGAACAATTTGCACTTTTGTATTCAAATTGCGAATTAACTAGAGAAAAAGTAGGTAAATAATACAAAAATCAACTCGATACACAAATTATCATGATCCAAACCAACACGCTACATCAAAAACCACAAATATCAATATCAATAATCTTTGACACAATCAAAGTAAATAAATAAATTAATATCAATCTAAGGTGTCACAGTGCAGTGAGTGCGAAATACCTAATATGCATCATCAAACTTTTCATACATTTTGTATTCAAGAATATTCAACTACAATATAAACGATTAATAACAAGTCAACACCACATCAGAAACTCGTAAACTACACAAACAAAAAAAATTAATTAAAAACTAGCCAATCATATAAAGTGTTATTGGCAGGAGGAATACCTGTCAGCAAACTGTACAAAATCACAGCCTTTTCAGATTGGTATTTTAACTAAAACAACCTCTCCGAACTGGGAAAAGGTGTGTCTAAGTTCTATATCACCGACATCAGAATCAAGCCCTCCCACAAATACCTACGTGAGAGTTAGAGTTAATGATGTAGAAATTATGCAACAATTAAACTCAGCTAGAAAAAGAAAGACTCGCTGTTGTGTTAATTAGATGTATCACCATCAGACTGGGAGCCTTGAATGACAACTCGAATCGCGAACTAATAACATGTAACTTAATTTATTATCGAACTTTTATCGTAATAATACTTCAGAACCATCTAAATACACAAATGAGCTCTGTAGATAAGATCATTCCGCCATAACACAATCACATTAAACAATAAAATAAATTTCAATTTCAATTTGTACAGAGAGTTGGTTACCTGATACGTATCATCGAACGTATCGTACTCGAGTGATAATACTTGTTCCTCCAATTGATTGATCGCGCAAGAAGACGTGTGTGTGTGTGTACACTCGGATTCGGTTTTAATACAGTTCAGGTATGAATTTTCCGACGACGTGATGGAGTTCTGCCGGAAAATTGATCGGTGATTTGAAGGAGGTGCCAATATAAATTGGGGAGAGAGGGCTTTTATGTGTAGGGTTTCATGCTACCCAAAAAGTCACCCACCCCTCTCGTTATAACCCGGTTCTTTTTTAATCATAACAAGTATTTATGCCGGTGCTCAGCACACGGGATTGATTTTTTTATTCAAAATTATTATTTTTTAGATGAAAAATTAATAAATTAGATTCCTAGGTTTAGCATAAAAAAATTTCATAGAAAAGATGAATTAAAAAAATTATTGTTAAAATTTTTTATAAAACAAAAAGTATTCAGATAGCATTTTTCTTTTAAAGCAGAAATGATAACTACCTCGAGGTAACATTCAACAGCTTTAAAGTTCGGTGAAAGTGAAGGATGTGTGCTCCATTTGGTATGATTGTATTCATCTTTTTTAATTATATATCTTGTAACTTTATAAATTATACAATATACCAAATTTTAATATCACTAAATATTTTTTTTTATTTCTCATACTTGTTTTTCTATTACCTGATTCATTAAAAAAGACAAAGTCCAAGAAATTAAGCTAGCCAAAAAAAATAGAATTACAGGCTTAATCTTAAAATGTGGTGGCATTGTTTCTCTATCCCAGTATAAATAGATTCACATTTATATTTATGACTTTAAATAAGTATTTTTTATTTTCAATACATCAATTTTAAGCTTTCAATTAGTTCAGCAAAAGAGTCATATCTGGCAATTTCGTAATCATAAACATAAGTCATGCACACATCCACAGAGTCTTATATACTATTGATCTTGGTAGATAAATTGCATGTGTAAACTGTCAATATGATACTTTTCTCTAAAATGGTTCAAAGTTCACCATTCTCCTAGATTAATCCATATTTAATGCATAGGAAAGAAATGCAGAAATATCCTCACTTGACAATGCAAACCTTCACTTTTAAAACTAATAATAGTAAATTAACCAAAGCTCATTAAACTGAGAGTTCCAAGTATTAAATCTAGTTACATATTTGTTGAAATTGGCACAAACATTTGATGTCATTCCGAAAAGATAATAGTATAAGTTTCTTAAAGCTTGAAAAGGTAAACTCCATGCTAGATACGGTCAACTGATTAATCCTGCAAACATAAGCATAGTAATAAAGTTCAATTTAGTTAAAGTAATAAACTTATGAAGTACTCATTGAGATATATTTACTTTGTAAAATGCATAATATTGTTTATTGTACCTCTTTCTCCTGTTTGATTTTCTTATTCAACAACTCATGTGGCATGTCATTTGTAACCTCAGATCTCTCGGCCTACTCTTACTTGAGGATTTTGCAGTCCCGGGAGTGTTAGTCTCACGTGCAGATGCAGATGTCTAAAATGGATAATGAAATCATTAGATCCTATAGAGTAAGGAGGTTTTGATGGACATACGGGAGAGAAAGAGTTGTTGAACAAAGTAAACAAACAAAATAAAACAAAACAAACAAATAAAAAAACAACAAATTTAATAAAATATATATAACATTTATAACAAAAAGTTCTAAAGAATTCTTAGTAACCACACATTTAAAGGAAAAAAGATTTATAAATTTAATTATACAAATAGGATACTAATATGTTTCAACTATATCACATCTTACCAAACATGATAAAACAAAAAATATATGAAATAATAAAAAAAATATCCTAAATTTTAAAATTTAATTTACATTAAAACCAATAAACACCCTTTAAGAAAAAAACATTTCAAAAAAATTAAAAATGATATACTTAAAATATTAATAACAAACAAAATTCTAAAAATCATAATAAAATACGGAATACCAAAAAAAACCAAACATTTAATTTGCAAAGATTGTAGATTCTGTACAAAACGTAGTTATTAACTAAAAATAATATCTCAACAGAACCCCTAAAATAGTTTAATAACTTAAAAATTACAAAAACATTAAATTGCATAACCAAGAAAAAAATCAAAACTAAAAAAAAATCAAAACAACTTCAATAATTATTATTATAAGTTTACATAAATTTTTTGTTTTTGCAAGATAAGTTTACAAATATTTAAAATATATATATATATATATATATATATATATATAAAGAGAATCCAAAAAAACCAAACAAAAAATAGTAGTAATAAAAGCAACCCGGATTTAAAGCTAGTAAATATAATTATTGTATAACATTATACAAATAATTTGCCTCAGTAACATTCAAAGAGGAATCTTCAGCTTTTGTAAAGTCTGAATTGGAGACTTCGTTTGTTGACTTGAAATCACAGATGTCAGCCGCGTAGTAGATATTGCTGTCACTTAGGATGTTATCTTTATGTATATCAATGACCAGTGTATACTCCATGCCAACAATATTTTTAATTATGTCCGGAAATTCTGTAGACTTTGCTTTATCTTTTTTCATATCTCCCACCAATTTTGTTGCTGTAATGCCAACCATTCTTTTCACTGCCATATCTTCGAGAATAACATTGCAAGCATCTGTCTCGTCTTCAGCAAGGATACACAGCTTATACCTAATATAAAAAGTTAAAGTTATTCTATCAACTTAATACTAAATTCGTAGAACCTATTTTCTTAATAAATTTATATTTTAGTATATCTTTTTTAGGATTATAAATATAACATAAATAATTGGTGAAGTACATTTTCTTCATAAGTACATACCTTTTTCGTGGAACTGGCATTGATTTTGGACAATAGGTACATCTGAATGCTTTTTCAAGTTTAGATACTTCATGTTTGCATCTGTCACAACTCTTATACCACCACGAATCTTGATCTTCTATTTGGTTAACTTTAATTCGACAAATGAAATAGTTAAATAAATGAGTAAGCACATATTATCAACATTAATTTTGGTTAGATATTAGATGAATACCTCGATATAGGCTTTATCAGTAAGTTCATTCATGTTTTTTATAGTTAACATTTCAATGGGGATGACCTCATCATCTTTCTGTGATTCACATTTGTATTCAGCACCTTTGTAACCGATTTCTTCCAACCTACACAATAATATATATATCATGTAAATAATTAATAATTGATGTAGATACATAATGATGTGTATATTAGAACCTGCTCCTCATTGCAAGGACAACGTCATCTTCGAGATTAAGGTAAATCTTGTTAAATGAAAGTAAACCAACATATATAGTATCTGCAAGTAATAAAAGCATAGGCATAAAATCCAATTACATACACCCATAAAAGCACTAGGATGATTATTGCCAAAAAACTAACATGCATGAACTTGTATAATATACCTTTTGTTTTGAACAACTTTGTACCAGTCATAATAATTATGATTGGCTTAATTTCTTGTTTTTCAATTTTTTCACGGAGTTTAATACCATCATCGCCCCAGACAGTTACCTTATGGGATTTCCTAAAAATTGAGGAACACATAAGTTTTTTTAATATCAATTAAGCTACATATATAATTTTTTAAGTAGTTACCTGCCATCAGTAACTTTGAATAAAAATTTGTCCCTCGGCCCGATTGAGGTTGGTACTTTTGTCACCAATTCTGGTTCTTCCACAGCTTCCATTATATCTTCATTTATCGATTGTTGTAATAAAGCAGTAATTTTTAACAACTATATGTAGGCAAATAAAATAAATGTATATTGAAATAATATACTGAAAAAGAACAACTTATGGAATATATTAGTATACCAATAGCAAACTCAGGTAACACCTCCTTCTGACCCTTTGGTGTTTCATTGACATATTGGTCTAAATCTTCAAAATCAACATATTCAAATTTATACACCGGAATCATGCGATCATTTTACATGAACTCGGTGATAGTTGTTGACTTAGAGAAAGTTATTCCGTATTTAGAAAAAACTGGTCTCAATTTACCATATGCATCATTAACAATAAAATCAATAACGACATATATACTTCTTTCCTTGATTCTTTCCCCAACTTCAGCCCATATATCAGCCTATACAAAAGCATGCATGAGAAATTCCTGAAATTTAAAAATAAAATAAAATTATGCACCTAGAATAACACAACAAAGATATCATTAAGTAGTAAAAATTATATCTTGATGGTACATATACTTACATCTTCATCACATACCCATAGAACATACAAATTAGAGATAGGAAAAAGAATTGAAATTCGAGGTTACATACCCATAGAACATGAATTAACGCGGGCCAAGCTAATACATATAGTAGTAAATGGTATATACCTTTTCTTTGTCCGATAAACTAATACATATTGATCTGTAACTAAAACATACAAATCAGAGATAGGAAAACTTCCGAGCACAACACAACATGATTATGCACACAATGACAAACCACATGAAAACATACAAATTAGAGATAGGAAAAAGAATTGAAATTCTAGGTTACATACCCATATGACATGAATTAACGCGGACCAAGTAATTCAAATTTTGATCATCAGCTATATTATCGGAATGGGATTATCTTAGCAGCAGTTTGTATATCAACGTGTACATGTTTGATCGGGTTTTTTTACAAAGTAGCAAGTAGTTTGGGTCATGGGTTTAACCCATATCAATATGTTAAAAGACATTTTTAACCTTTTTAATATGAATTTGGTAGTTGTTGAATAAATTAACCGGAGGGCATGATTAGTAAAATTACAATATGGTTAGAGTATGGTTTAGCTTGGATAAACTCAGTAATTTAGTATATATTGATTTTTGAATGCAGGTCAAAATTGCCAAATACAGTTTGGTATAATTACAGTAATGTCCTGAATTTATTTTTCTGTGCAAGTGCATTTACTGACACCTTGATCTTGATTACATGTATTTGCATAGTTTTCATCCTTTTACAAGACTTAGTCAATGTTACATTAGTCAATCTAACGTTAATGATATCAAAATTTTATTTGCGCTTTAATAATTTATATACAATTATTTTATGATATTATAGTATCTCAAAATAGGTTAATTTCATATCAATTTTAAAAATATTGTATATTGTTATTTAAATTATAAATAATAACTATTTTGAAAAATATGGAGAGAATAACTATTTTATGTTAGAGTACATATACAATAAATTAAAAAAAATTGTCAAAACTTGTGAATAAAAGATAAAATTCATTCATTTCAAGATTTCAAAACCAATATTTTGGGATTTTCTGTTTAATTCCCTTCCAATTTGTAATACGCAATTATTCATTTAATAATAGGATAATATAATTAATGGTAATTGACCATTGCCATTTTCACATTTACTTTTAGTTGAAGATATTAATTTTTATAAACACCTAAAAACATCAATCGTACCATATCTTCAAATCATTAATATTCTCTTTCTAATTAAAACACGTTACCATTTTTATTTAAAATTAATTTTACAATAATTAATATATACCCGAAAAAATCATGTCATATTTTCTAATTACTAATAAAATATATTAAAAATCCCAATACGTTGTTTATAATAATGAAACATTAGTATAATCCGTAAACATGAGTATATTAAATTATATTAAATTAAAATTAAAAACTACTAAAATAATGATTATATAAAAACATAATTGTACTATTAAATAAAATTTAATAAACACATAAAATATTGTATCTGTCTTAATTTAAAAGACGTTTACTTTTAACTATTTAAGATAAAATTTAAACAATTTAAAACTAAATATTTAAATTATGATTATGCAAAATTTTGATATATAAGATAAGCATAAAACTATTTATTTATCATGATTTATCTACTTTAAAATTAGTACTCCCTCCGTCCCTAATTAGTTGTCCAGTTTGATTTTTAAGTGGTCAAATTGACCAATTTTTGACCAAAGATTAAAAGCTATCCTTCTATTATTTTAAAAAATGGAAAAGTACATTTTAAAATAGATTAGATATATTTTACAATGATATAACTTTTTTTATTTTTTTCAAATATATAATATAGGTAAATTTCAGTCAAAATTTGGTCAATTTAACCACTGAAAGTCAAACTAGATAACTAATTAGGGACGGAAGGAGTAATATTTAAGAGATTGTTCATATGGTTTTTTGTTGCAATCACTGTGTAATTAATGTACCCTGTAATCAATCAGCAAGGTGCAGCGAGTATTTCATTATCACATTTAATACATAGAAGGACTTGGATGTAATTTCAGCGGTTCTCCCTATGTAAATTAATATAAAATAATTTATATTTATAAAATTTTCTTTGCGGGACCACTTGTTTTATAGAAATAAAAATTTTTAACCTTAGGATTCTTTCTTGAGGACAACCTCAGATCCTGTTTTCTCTTTTAATATTTGTATTTATATAAACTAGCTTCATTACTCTTGCAAGGCACGGGGATATTCTAACTTTATTGCGAGATTTTGATTTTTAATAGTTGTGATCATGATTATTCTTCAATTTGTTGCAATGTTGCCTAAATATAGATTTACTCACTATCTTTTCAAGTGTTCTTATTTTCTAACCTAGTTGTGTCCAAAAAATTCTACTATACAATCAATTAGTCATCTTGTTCAGTGATTTTAATTATAAATTTAAATTCATTATATTTAGAACTGAGATGTCACAATTTCAATTCTGGACAATGTGAAGATTAACTAACATTTTCATAACATTTGACTTTGGGGGGTGTTTAAAGTAAAATCAAAGAAAATTTGAAGGCATAAATGTGAAATGATATTAAAAAATGTGGGATATTGCGATATTTTGGCTTTTAGTAATTCAACTTTGACCGTGAACACCTTTCAATTTGTAGCGGTGTTCCCTAAATATAGCTTAGCAAACTCTCTTCTCGAGGGCTTCATTTTCAACATAATCTGTATAAGATTTATAATATCTACCAAGATAACCTTCTCCTTATGAGTTTTACTCTCTACTACCTCCTTTTCACTATGCATCAGCTCTGCCTCTCTCTCCCCAGACCTCGGCAAACTCCCGTTAACATGTCTTTGTGGAGCCCTCTTCCTTGCCCAACTAACATAAATTTGTTTGTCCTTGATGATGAGGCCATTAAGCTTAAAGATTAATTTTTCCAGAGTTCTTTCATCGAAACCTTAACAAACCCATAACGGTTATTATTATTTTTTTTTTGAGGCAGAACAATGTCCTTGATCCTTCCTTCTTCTTTGAATAATAACCAAAGATCTTTTAGCTGAACAGAGTCCGGGAGATTGGTGATGAATCCTGTATTTTTTCTCTATCTGTTTTGAATGACTCATGAGGCTTTCTTTCCATCCTTTTTTTTGCTCTTGCCTTGAAGAATGACTATCGACTTTGCTCTTTGGATACTTGGCTTTGTTTCAGCAGGGCTTCCTTGTAATCTAGCTTTGAATTCTCTTTATGAATTCTTAGACTCCTAAGTTGAATTTGGTGCTGTGTCTTTGTAAATGCAAGATCATCACCCTACAACCATTTCATATTAGCTTCTATAAATTTTTGAATATCTTCCTCCATACTTTGTGATTTTGCTTCTCCCTTATTCAACTCTTTCTTCATTAATAGTATATTTCTCAACAATTTTTCCTCTTTACGGTCATTCCAAGGTGATTTATCTTTGAAACTCATCCTTACTTCTCCTTTTGAGTTATAATCTATTATTACCCTCCCTCTCAATTGATTCTCCCAGTGCTGATTTCCTGGGCCGTAATTGTTAATCGTCTTATCTCCCCAATTTCTGAATTTCTTCTTCCATATCTTTTTGCTTTCACCCACTATCCTGAAGCGACTATTCCACCAGTTTTCATCGATATAGAAAGCCTTACATCCACTTTTGTAATCCTTACTCCCTTCTTCATTGTCATCTTCATCCTTCAATCTAAACTTGTTTGGATCTGAATTTTATGAAGGATGAAATTTTCTCTCTCTTCTTTCTCTCTCCATCTATTTAGTTAACTCCGTTAATCTGTTGTATTTTATATGCAAATTTACGGTTTTAATCAAACTTATTTCAGATTATTAACTTTTTTGTTTTTTTTCATCTCTAACTATACCCTCCATCTTTCACTATGTTATGAACAATTTTTGTTTGAATCGAGTTTAAATTCAAATTAAAGTGATGAACATGTGTGTGTATTTATATATATACATACATACATATATATATATATATGAATTCAATTTGAAGAATGATATGAAATATGTGTGTGCATGCGTATTATGTAACATTCTAGTCCCACATCGAGTAGATATAGGACTTTAGTTCAGTTTATAAGGCAAAGTCATACTACTAAAGTGCACTAACAAATCATGATCTTAAAAGTTGGGTACAAATTTTAATACAAGCATACATCAAAAATGCAACACATAATTAGTTCGTACCTTAGTCTTCCTTAGGTGGGTGTTGGTACACTCGTCCATAACTTGGTCCAATGAGAGCTGCCAGAATGCCCTGAGTTGCATTATAGCGTTCTAAAATTTTTTGAAAATTTGAGAAATTTTCGATTAATTTTTAAAAAATAATTTACTCACTAAGAATTATTTTTGAACAGTAAATTTTATAACAAATGAAATTAAGATATCAAATACTATTACAATATTAAAATATATTTGATTATTACTTTGGCTAATTTCAATTTGCTACTTAGCCATATCAAGAATTAAATTCATTAGAACCGATTATCGAATTTTACGAATATCTTTATATAATTATTATTTGTATTTTGTTACAAGTACGACTAATTTATCAAATAATTTTATTACTAAAATAAATCTGATTATTATTATGGCAAATTCCTGATTCTCTACTTATATTCTTAATCGAGAACCTAATAGATTAGTCCCTATTCTCAAATTTTATGAGTATCTGTATAATTATTATCCGTATTTTAGTATATTCATATACTAATTTATCGAAAAACTTTAATCTAAATACATGCACCCATATAAACTATAAATTGAAAAATTTAATGTGTTGCATTTTTTCTCAAATGATGTTTAGTTTGTCCCACTTACTAGATTCTCATTTTTGTAATAGATTTTGGGTGAGCCTTTTAATATAATTTTCTCAAACAAAAAATTCCGCAATTACTTAGAATCAAATATTTTATTGTATTTGATATTGCTGAATAATTAGTACTTGTTGTAAGACACAAGAGTTAAGAAAATATGTGAAATTTTAAACATTTTATATGAAATAAAATAAGAAGTTATTATTAGAGTAGACATGTAAATTTATGTATATATAGAGACATAAACTAACAAAATCAATAAAAAAATATCATGTGTAGCTCATAAATTAACAAAAGCAAATTAATGAAAAAACACTGATGGATATAAATAATGAATTCTACTATTTAACCAAATACATGCGTAACTCAATGGTTATAGTTATAACGCCTTAGAAATTTTTAATATTTATAATTAAATATTTAATATTAAATATGAATTATATGACGTGAATATTGGTTGAGAAGGTGAAAGGTGTATGATATTATATTTGTGGGATTATTTGATGATTTATATGTGTCAGATAAGTCTACGTATTTTTATTTTTATTTTTGGGGATTAAATTCTAATTAAATCATGTGTTATTTATCTTCTGAGGATTTTATTAAAATTATCGGGATTAGTAAAAATCATGAAATCTTTTGCATTATTAACTTTATTAGTTTATTTGAGTTTTAAAAATATTAGATGGATTTAAAATGATTTTTAAGGATTTTAAAATGATTTTATGAATTGATTTATGTTTTATTGATTAATTCTGGTAAAATTCATATTTAATTCGTTATTGATCCTAAAAATATTCTAAAAATATATGGGGGATCATAATTTTATACTCTTTATTTTAAAATTTAATATTCCACCCATTTTTTTTTCTCTATTTAATTATGACTTTAGGAAGTATTTTAGAAATTTTCAACAAAGTAAATTTTTAGAAATTCTTTTGTTCTCCCCAAAAATCTATCCCTAAATATCCTAAATCCCTAATTAAACTACTTTGTTTTACAGTATTGGGTTGGTTCATCGAAAACATCTTCTCGAACTCTCCAGCAAATTCTTTCTAATTCCCCCATTTCTCCCTCATCCTCTCGATTATCCTCACCAAGTAAGCTGCGATTCCAAAACTCTTTTGCCAGTAATTTCGTTATCAACTAATCATCTTCTTCCCTCGTCTGTTCGTCACTTTTCTGGTGTGGCTGTGTTCCTCCCCTCCCTGTTTTCTGCGTTTATGTGTCACCGTTGATGTGGGTAAAAGGGTGTGTGTGGATGGTCCTTTCCGTGTATCTATATGTGTTTGAGACAGGTGTGTGCGTGTGTGCTTGTAATTGTGTGTGTGTGTGCGCGAACTGTGTAGTGTGGGTGTGGCGTGAGTTGGTGTGTGTAGGTATATACCCTGTTCGTGTATGCGTGCATTTTGTGTGATGGAAATGAGGGTTGAATCAGTTGTGTTGGTTGGGAGTTCACTTGCTGCTATTCGACTATTGCTTCTGTTGTAATTCGACTATTGTGGTTCTTGTGATTCAAAATTACTGTAACCTTTGTTTGATTATTCCTGTGAAATAAATTGTTGATTACCCGTATAATTATTTTGTGTGGAGTTTTGAGTTGGAAACCAAAATTTGGGTACCCTCGGGATTTTGCCCCCTCGACGATGATTTAATTTGAGTCGAGGGCAAATTGGCAATGATGATTTCCTGAGCCAAGTATTATTTCATCAATTATATAATATTTTTCAGTTCGTGTTTTAATTTACGAATTGTATATCCGGTTGATATGATATAATTAATTTAAGGATTATTCGGACTGGAGTAATATTAGTTTGAATTGTTAATCTATGGATAGTTGTGGATTTCTTTTGGAATTTGATAATTGTTAGTTGGTTGTGTCGGTTATGTTCTGACTGGCAGTTACCTGTATAAAGGGGATACCGTAAAAATTTTCTAAAAATCTTAATTTTATTTCCTCGAGTATATGTATATACGTATGTACTACTAGTATGGAGTGGTATTTGGAATATGTTTTATTTATGTGATTATGTGCTAAATATTTATCGGTTATAGTTATATTTATATATGTCAGTGGTCAAGGGTTGATAATATATGAATAAAGTGAATAAATTTAGGGATTATCGCAAGGGTAGATTAAGGTTAGACGTTCAGAGATGAACGTCGAATATTTAATAGAATTCTGAAATAGTGTTTTTATATGTGTAGATTTGAAGGACGTAGACTCAAGAAATAAAGGAAAGGCAAAGGCTGAGGGTTTTTGAGCTAAGTGACTAGCGTGAAAGTACTTGGTTAAGGTAAGTGATTCGAACCTTGCATTTAAGTTCAGATTTCTTCAATTGTTTATGAATATCTGCTTAAACGTTTATATCATACTGTAACCCTTTCTAAATTATTGTGAAATCTTTTGTACCTTACTGCTTATTCCTTATAACTTGTTGTTTACCTTTTGTACCCTGTTATCCACCTTTGTGAACTAATTGTTAAACCCTTGTACCTTCTGATTTATGCCATGATTAGTTGTTTAAAATCTCTGCACCCTACTATCACACTAAATACTTGCTAAACTATAAACCTTATATTATAATTCATGCCTTGCTCAGTCATAAACTTTTTCTTTACACTTAGTTCCTAATATACACAAATAAAATCCTACTTATAATTCCGTGGAGCCTTATGACTAAAACCCCCCCTTACCTAATTTCCTTATTAGCTAATGACCCCTTTTTGCTGATATAATCCTGTTTACTGAAACCTACCAGATTTAATTAAATATTTATTTTACATCAACCCTTTTTAATACCAGGTGCTTGGCAAACATTTATCCTAAATAATCATACTTGAATCCCCTACCTTGTGTATATTATGAAAGTACTCTTAACTACTTCCCTGACCCTTAATAATTTATAATTGCAAATCAAAATGGCTTATTTATTAAAGATGTTTTTAAAAATTCCTTATACTGGGTTGATCTGTTATCAGTGAGTATAAAGGACTTGAAAATGAATGGTTTTAAAAGTTTGAAGATTTATTATGAGGGATTCCGTCAAAAAATGTTTTCTACGGATTCCTTCAGATTGGAGAGCGTTAGAGGCCGGGTGACGCCGGTCCAGCATGTTTTATTTTATGTTGTAGTTCTGGTGGGACCAGTCCAGCATCCTATAGGCCAATGTGTTGCCTAATTGGGAACCCAATTTTATGTCAAGACGGACCGAGTGTCCCGGCTGGGGACTATACGTGGCTGATCACCCGTATTGTCCGGAGTCGGGAAAAACCTCCAATCAAATTTAAATGTTTTAAAAATGAAAGTTTATTTAAAAAAAAGAATTGATGAATCTCTACTTTAAATGAAAGATTTTAGAAATTTTCAAAGGATGGTTTTGAAATGTCATAAACAGAGTACAGTATTGCCAGACAGTTTTATCTTGAGATTGTGAATTAAAATCTGAACATCCTGAATACTCTTTGGTACCCTTATATTGTTGTAGTCAGCATACAGTTGTGGACTCTTTATTTCTATTTTTATCACTTGCTGAGCATTTGGCTCACTCCTTGCTATTGTTTCTAACCCTTTTTCAGTTCAAGAAGAAAAAGATACGAAGTAGGAGCTATATCCGAGAAGAACTTGTTGTGGACCTTAGGCAGCCTAGTTGCACTCTACTAGAAGGTTGGACTTTTGGGTATCAGTAAAAATTTGTGTAATAGTTCTAGTTGGTTGTATTTATATTTGTGGAGTGTATGTATCTTTTAATTAAGGATTTAGTATTGTAATGTAATAATTTAGTTAGTAGTTGCTTGTTTCATACCACTACCTGTTAGAGATCCGGGTTAGTAGTGGGGTTGTATTTATTTCTTATTATTTTGTTATCAAGGTTTATGTTTTTAGTTGGTATTGTGATGCCCCGATCTTTGCTCTGATCGGGAGGGCATTTTGGTATGGTTCACCTGATCAGTTAGGACAGGTTGAACATGTGTTTGTATTATTTCTTTAGTAGTTGAAATTGTTGTTGGTGTTGGAATGAATTGGTTTGGATTCAAATTACAGGTGGATAGTCCGTATTACGAATACTACATGCCGAAATTTTCCAAAATTTCCCTGTATTAAAAATCCATTTTATCTAATTAAATTCAATAATTTATTATAAAAGTATATTTATAGTATTGGGAAGTCGGGGCGTTACAGGTTGGTATCAGAGCTGTCAGGTTTTGGTCACTAAAACAAGCCAGGATTAGGTATAGGATAAGTGTAGGATAGGATTTGAACCCTTATAGGCATAGGATAGGAACGATAGGTTTAGGTTATCATTAGGATAGTAGGTAGTAGGTTTAGGATATTCTTTTATCGCTTTAATAATTTCTTTACTCGCTATATCGTTATCGCAGATGGTGGATGATTGAGATTATCCTCGGTATTTATTTTTTTTGTAGTAGGATGGTTAAAAGTGTACCTTGAACTCTGAAACTGTGGTGTTATATTATTAACTTTGTTGGTACCATGACCTTTATTTTCTCGTTATCTGCACATCTTTTATTACATTTCTGAGTTGCCTGAATATCTCCTGTTATAATTACTTGCTCAAGATAATACCTATGCTTCCCTGTTTCTATACATCGTTATAACTCTTGTGATCACAGATAACTCAAAATTCAGGATTTGTAAACCTTATCTCTATACATAATTGCTTGTTGTTTATTTACCTGTTGTTTAATGAACTATTTATCTTCTTATCAGAATCATGCCTCCAAAGAAGAAAACACCTACTGCAAATCCTGAAAACCAGAATACTGGAAATCAAAATCCAGTTGACCCGACTATGACTCAAATTCTCCAACTTCTTCAACAACAGACAGCCGCACTAGCTCAGCAATGACCCGTTCAACCAATTGTGACCTTCAAAGCTTTTCAAGCCGTACACCCTCCAGAGTTCAAAGGTAATGTCAACCCTATAGAAGCTAGGGCTTGGCTTAATGAAATGGAAAAAGATTTTGCTTTGGTAAGGGTAGGAGAAGAACAAAAGACTGAATATGCGAGCTATTTCTTGAAAGCTAAAGCAAACTATTGGTGGGAGTCAACAAAGTTGTTAGAAGGTGAAGGAGTGATTACATTGCAGAGATTCACAGAGTTATTTCTTGAGAATTATCTTCCATGGTATATGCAAGATCAGCTAGAAATTTAATTTCTAGGGCTAAAGCAGGAGAATATGAGTGTGGCGGAATATGAGGCAAAATTCATGGAGCTAGCAAGGTTTGTTCCTGAATATATCAATACTGAGGCGAAGAAAGCTAAAAGATTTCAACATGGTTTAAAGTCATGGATACGTAGTAAGGTGGCAGTATTTCAGTTGGAGAATTATGCAATGGTGGTGGAGAAAGCTATGATTGTTGAAGGTGAAAGTGAATTATACCAGAAGGAGAAAGCGGGAAAGAAAAGGAAGATAGAAGCTACTGAGGGAAGTCAGAACCCAAGAGGTAACAATAAAAATAATAAGTTCAAGCCAAGGAATGAGGGTCAGTTTGATAGGAACCGAGGTTTTCAGAAGCCAAAGAATGGAAATGGTGGTCAAGGTAAATGCTTTCAGAATACCAATCAGCAACTTGCAATCAGACCAACTCTACCTGAATGTAAAATTTGTGGGAGGAAGTACTCAGGAGTCTGCAACAAACCAAATGTTACATGTTTTAAGTGCAACAAGAAGGGACATTATGCGGCAGAGTGCCTGACTCCGAAACCAGCAGTAACGTGCTACAAATGTGGGAAACTTGGTCATATTGCTAAGGATTGTAAGGAGTCAGTTCAGTCAGCAAATGTTTTGAGGATAGCCGGACCCCCATCGGTAAATGCTTTGAGGAAATCTGGACCTCCCGCCCAGACCCAAATGTCTCAACCTAGAGCCAGAACCTTCAACATGACTATGCAGGATGCTGTTCAGGAAATGGATGTTGTCGCAGGTACGCTTCCTATGAACTCAGTAGAGGCTAAAGTTTTAATTGATTCTGGAGCTACAAAGTCTTTCATTTCCAACAAGTTTCTTAGTAAATTGCAATGTGAAATTCGACCTTTAGAGCAAGTTTTAGTGATAGAGGTGGCAAATCAAGATAGAGTCCCCGTCAATCAAGTGTGTCCTCAGTGTAATATAGAGATATGTGGTTATCTTTTCTATGCCAATTTGATACCTTTCGAAATGGGAGAATTTGATGTATTCTTAGGAATGGATTTGTTGGCCGATTATGATGCACAGATTGAGTGTAGAAAGAAGCAGGTAAGATTAAGGGCTGAGGATGATAAGGAAGTGATATTTCAAGGACAAAGGCAGGTGAAGAATTTTTTGAGTATTATGCAAGCCAAGAGGTTACTTAGACAAGGTTGTGAAGCGTATTTAGCCCACTTGATGGATGTAGAGAAGCAGGCACCGAAAATAGAAGATATACCAATTGTTAATGAGTTCCCTGACGTTTTTCCAGAAGAATTACCCGGTTCACCTCCAGATCGAGAAGTGGAGTTTGCTATAGACCTAGTACCTGGAGCAGAACCCGTGTCTAAAGCACCATATAGGATGGCACCTGTGGAGATGAAAGAGTTAGCAACACAATTACAAGAACTTTTAGATAAGGGAGTCATAAGACCAAGTGTATCACCGTGGGGAGCGCCTATACTGTTTGTCAAGAAAAAGGATGGTAGTATGAGACTGTGTATCGATTATCGAGAGCTCAACAAATTGACCATCAAGAATAGATATCCCTTACCTAGAATCGATGATTTGTTCGACCAACTTAAAGGAGCAGCTTATTTCTCGAAGATTGACTTAAGATCAGGCTATCATCAATTGAAGATCAAACCTGAAGACATTCTAAAGACATCATTTCGTACAAGGTATGGACATTACAAATTTCTTGTAATGCCATTTGGATTAACCAATGCCCCAGCAGCATTTATGGATCTCATGAATAGAGTCTTTAGGAAGCATTTGGATAAATTTGTGATAGTTTTTATCGATGATATTTTGATATATTCCAAGACCCGGGAAGAACATGCGGAACATTTAAGGATTACATTGGAAATCTTGAAAGTAGAGAAGTTGTATGCCAAGTTTTCGAAATGTGAGTTTTGGTTAGAGGAGGTGCAGTTTTTAGGCCATATAATCAGTAGTGAAGGAATTAGAGTTGACCCTGCAAAGATAGAAGTTGTGGTGAATTGGAGCAGACCGAAGACACCTACCGAAGTAAGAAGTTTCTTAGGATTGGCTAGTTATTATAGAAGATTTGTTCAAGATTTTGCTAAAATCGCCTCACCATTGGCCAAGTTAACTAGGAAAAATGAGAAGTTCATATGGAATGAAAAGTGTGAGGAAAGTTTCCAGGAATTAAAGAAAAGATTGGTAATAGCACCAGTGTTAGTTTTACCCGACAGTCAAGGAAATTTTGTGATCTACAACTATGCCTCGTACAAGGGATTAGGGTGTGTACTGATGCAGCATGGAAAGGTGATTGCGTATGCTTCCTGTAACGCCCCCAGATCCGGGGTCAGGGATCTGGTGGTTACGGTCTTACATCCATTCATAATACTTGACTTGAGTCCACAATAAATAAATCACATGCTGTGACCCCACAATAATTACCACTCACACACACAACAGTTATAGTCCCAGAGATGAAATTGAAATAAGTCTTACATTAAAGGGTTACGAATAAAAGTTATTACAATCCCAAAAGGATAACATCATAGGTTTAAAAGTTTTGTCGTTAATTACATTAATTATACATATAGTTAAACAGGAAACAAAAGCTGTCTAACTATGCTACCTCAGCAATGGCGGCTAGCATCTCAGTGGGTAGTCCGGTGGGTCGGGTAACCTGCTTGCGCCGAGTGCGCCTGACGCGAGCCATCTGTCCTAGCTGTTGTTGTGACATAATATAAACAAAGCAAGGGTGAGCGAAAGCCCACCAACAAATATATAACTGAACGAAAATTTAAAACAGTTCAAAGCTATCTTTCAAACCATATGCCATGCATTTACGGAAATGATGCCAGTATAATATGAACGATGAAGTTACAAGGTGACTGAAAGT
Source organism: Saposhnikovia divaricata (assembly GCA_036435485.1). Classification (NCBI taxonomy): domain Eukaryota; kingdom Viridiplantae; phylum Streptophyta; class Magnoliopsida; order Apiales; family Apiaceae; genus Saposhnikovia; species Saposhnikovia divaricata. The sequence goes on from CM071594.1 coordinate 152,947,298, forward strand.
ATTTGTTTGAAGAAATATCTGCTACATCAAAGTAAGCGAGATATTCTTATTGTTATTAAGAAGAGGAACTTGCAAGAAAAGGTTGCAATTCCAGTTATGACACTTTTCCAACTCTGCCAACAGTAATCATGTTGCAGGAAATAAATAAATTTGGATGATGAACCAATGATGGAGTATTCACCGCGCCCGCTGTTCCAATCTTGATGATCAGTCGAGATCGTACAGCTCAATTTAGATTTACTACCGGTAGAAGGAAGAACTGACGGCTTTACTTGTATACCGCCTTACTAGCTCTCCCCGGCCAACGGTTGGGCCAAAGGGGATGGACCGGCGCTACTCGGCCTCTTACACGACTCCTAGTTCAAATAGAATTCATGATTCTGAATGTAACGTTCGTCCCCCTTTCCCCAAGTATAATACTTGTTGATAAGACTCCACAAAGTAGTCGTATCTAGTTGGAAAGGAAAATTTACCAATATCTCCCAAGCTATTACTTGGTAACGGATATTAACTTGTTCCAGTAATCTTACCCCTCGAAAGATGAGAAGGTAAGCAACGACTTAATAAGTCAACAGCACCCGAGTTGCGGGTGAAGGGAATACTTTATGACCGGGAAGTCGACAAGATAAATAACATTTTTCCAAGTAAGGTTCCCTTATTATTAAGGAGATAGACTCAAAGATGAATGATGTCTGGGAACCTTTCTTGATATAAGATTAATAATAATATGACTTCGAAATATTTTCTGTAATAATCGAAGAAGATAAACCTTATCGAGATTATTTTAAGTATGGAATAAATATTCAGAGAATATTTATTGAGTTAAAATATTGAAAGAATATTTGGGAATATGAAAGAATATCTTTAATCAGAGTATTTCTCAAAATAATCCCTGAAGAAATATCAGGAGTATATTTATTGAATAAATAAATATTTAAATGAATATTCAAAACAATATTCATTAATTAATTAGACCTGAAAAGAATATTTAAGGTAATATTCATAATTAATTAGGAATTTAAATGAATATTCAAAAGTAATATTCATTTAATGAATAATATCCTAAATGAATATCAAGTAATATTCATTTAGTAATCCAAGCCTTAAGGAATATTCGAGATAATATTCGATAATTAAATCAAGCTTCAAATGAATATTAAAATAATATTCATCAAGTATTTAATATCTTAAATGAATATTCAAAAGTAATATTTATTTAATAAAATAATAATCTAAAAGAATATCCAAATAATATTCATTAATAGACTCATCTTTAGAAGAATATTCGAAATAGTAGTCGATAATCAATTCGACTCTGAATGAATATTGAGAAATATTATTCGTTGAATAGTTACGTTCAAATAATTATTTGAAATAAGGATCATTAAATAAATAATCTCGAACGAATATTCAAATAATATTCGTCGCCTGAATAATAGAAAATATTTACTTAAATATTTTCTTCCGAGGTAATCTCGATATATCAAGGAATATTGACTCCCGGTCTATATTCGATTAATAAGATGTATATGCCCTTCTATGAGGGTCTTACAATCCCCGGCTTATAACTGATATCTAACTATCTAGCTTATAAGCCAACAATAACATTCAGGGAACAAGTATATCAATTCAACTTGAAAGTAGGCATGCATGCAATGGCATATGTATATCAGCAATCATATATATATATATATATATATATATATATTTATTCAATCACAACAACAGCCTAAAAGAAGGGAATTGAAACTTGCCTGGTGGTCGAGTACGGTAAGGGGTAGTGGTAGCGGGTCCCGGTTCAGCTTGGTGATCTATAAATAGCCAAGGCATTCGGGATTAATCACTTAACATATTTAAAAGTTAAGTTATACTTAAATCGAAACACGTTCTCGAGTTATCTCGTTATACCCCTTTTAGTGGATTACTTATTATCACTGATCCGACCCGACATTCGTTCGTTAATACGACATGTCACTGCACTTATACTTGGGACATACTTAAGTCATATGAGTTCTAAGGTTGATCGTCACGAACCAATATTTTACTCCGAGTTTTATCGCCCGTTTTCTAAGTGTTTTACCAAAGTTATAAAAGAGTCGTCTTTTAGGGGTTCGTTCGCGTTTAACCTTGACTCGAACATTTTTAATAAATCGAAAAATGCTCTTTTTGACATACGGTTTTCTTTCACACCTTCCTTCTTACCCCTAGTATTTATCTACCAAGATTCGCCATGACGTTACATAGCTTACGAGGGTTCAATTTCAGTTACGAACTTTCGTTTACGGATTCGAACTACTTTTAGTAATTTGGTCATAAATCCTAAACCGTAAGTCCGTTTCACGTGATCTTTATATCAAAACGAAGCTTAGAGCATTACCTATCCTATCATGGCAGATAAGGTCTCTAGACAGTAGGGGTTCGACATGGAAAATGGCATACAAAACATGGTATTGTAAAATTGGGCATTATAACGGCTGTAAATCGAATATCTATCAATTTCGAATCTTCCCATACACATAGCATCCAACCCAAACAACATATACATGACTTATATACATGAACTGAGGCCAAGCAATGCCTTTCCGTTCATCTAGCTATTTACATCATTAATCCAAAATCCATACATAATCATGCTTATAACTTTAACATAACCATAGCTAAGTTATAACTATCATAAACATGCTTAAATCTCAAACAAGGGTTAGGGTTTCAAGAGCTTTATACCTTCCTTAGATAGTGATATAGCCTTACTAAGCCTTGTATGGTCCTTAGGAGTGATTATGCTTGCTATATCAACCATGAAAAATCAAGAAAACCAAGTTAGTTCAAGAAGAACACTATTCATGCTCCTCTTGAATGATTTATTTGAAAATGGAAATGGATGAGTTTGAAGCTAAGATTTTGAGGAGATAAGTTTTATGAAATTTAAGACTCACCTTAATTATTTCAAGAACAAACAATGGTGGGAAGGTTGAGTTTGGATTTTGAATTAAGGGGTATGGCCGAATGCTTTGTTTGCAAGGGGGGGGAGAGAGTTGCTTGGTTCTTTGATTTTTTTGTGTTTTAATCTCCTTCACTCTCATCCACTTACAACATAATATCTTGTAAAAGTCACTTTAATAAAGTGATGAGGTGTTGGATGATCAAATGGCAAGACATGTGTTGGTTTTGTGGTGGTTAATGCTTAACTAGGTAGTTACTTGCTAAGTACTTGGTTCTTTCTCTAAGGTGCTAGTTCCTTGCTTCTAGTTTAGTTACTAGATATTTATACTAGTAGCTTGCACAAGACTCTTGCTTCCTCTGCTTGTTTCTGTGTCCGGTTATTACCCGTTTCGATTGATCGTTCGTGAGAATATTTCACGGATTTCTAATTAGGGTTTACCGGGAATCCTTTTTAATATTAATACTTTCATTCTCCATCTTTCATTCTAACTTTCCATTTTATATTCCTTTAATCCATTCGTTAAATACTTAAGGCTATCAGTGTCCAGGGAACTCTCGGAGAAAATAAAAGTGCGGTTTTTCAGAATCCGACAGCTTTTACATACACTTATTTTCCCCCTGGATCACTAATACGAACTCGGAAATCCGTTCCGAATACTTCTATATAGTGTCGTCTCATATTATTATATACTCCCACCAAAACACTATTCATTCTGTATTCTTTACTTGTTCTCTTAGGGTTGTATAATTGTCCGTATTCTCTTTCGATCGTTCCTTAACCTTTTTACGGAACTACTGGATTAATCGTTATCGATCTGGATGACATGAGAGTATTCTCTTGCTTGAAGTTGCCATATCTTATCCCTTTAGAAGATAGATTATTCTTACCTATGTTGTCACCCTTTAGCATTCTTCAAGACATAAACATAATAAAGTCGAATTCCATTCATTCTTTCCCAATTATCAATTATTACACTGTAGCCATATCCACTATTCATTCTTACATCATTAAATACATAAAAGTTTTAATTCCACCCAAAATCTGGGTTCTTACAGTCTCCCCTCCTTAAAAGGATTCCGTCCCGGAATCAGTTTGAAAACAAGTGGGGGTACTTTTCTTGCATTGCGCTTTCAAGTTCCCAGGTGGATTCTTCTACATTGTGGTTCTGCCACAAAACTCTGACTAGCTGAATGACCTTGTTTCGGAGCACTTGTTCTTTCCGGTCTATGATTTCCACAGGTTGCTCCACATAGGTCAGGTCTGGTTGCATGTCCACTTGCTCATACTCTACAATATGCTTAGCATCCGGATTATACTTCCTCACCATCGAAACATGGAACACATTGTGCACCTGTTGTAGATTCGGGGGCAATGCGAGCTCATAAGCTAGTTCTCCAATCCGTCTCAAGATCTCAAATGGTCCAATGTACCTGGGACTCAGCTTTCCTTTCTTCCCAAATCTCATTAAACCTTTCCAAGGTGACACTTTCAAGAACACTAGGTCCCCTACCTCGTATTCCTTGCCTTTCCGAGCTAAGTTGGCATATTTCTTTTGTCGATCCTGGGCTGCTACCAACCGTCCTCTGATTAGATCTACTGCATCTTTAGTTCGTTGGACCACTTCGGGCCCGAGCATCTTTCGCTCTCCAACTTCATCCCAATACAAGGGAGATCGACATTTTCTTCCATAAAGGGCCTCATAAGGTGGCATCCCAATGCTTGAATGATAACTGTTATTATAGGAGAACTCAACTAATGGCAAGTGATCATCCCAACTTCCCTTGAAGTCTATCGCGCAGACTCTCAACATATCCTCTAGCGTTTGGATGGTCCTTTCACTTTGCCCATCTGTCTGGGGGTGGTAGGCTGTGCTCATGTTCAGCCGGGTCCCTACACATTCTTGAAAACTTCTCCAAAACCTGGAGTTAAATCTAGGATCTCGATCGGATACTATTGCGACTGGGACTCCGTGTCGCGCCACAATCTCTTTTAAGTAGATGTCCACTAGTCTGTCGACCGTGCACCTTTCGTTGATCGGGAGAAAGTGAGCCGATTTCGTCAGTCGATCTATAATTACCCATATGGCATCATGATTAGCCTTGGTCCTTGGTAAACCTACTACGAAATCCATGGCTATATGTTCCCATTTCCATTCTGGAATCTCTAAGGGATGTAGAAGTCCGCTGGGTTTCTGGTGCTCTGCCTTCACTCGTTGGCAGGTCAAGCATCTGCTTACCCACTCTGCTACGTCCTTTTTCATATTGGGCCACCAGTAATACTCCTTCAAATCCCTATACATTTTGGTGCTACCGGGGTGCACCGAGTATCTTGAGTTATGTGCCTCATTTAAAATCTCATTCTTGAGTTCCTGAACGTTTGGGATCCATATCCTGTATATGTACCTCATGATCCCTTCCTTGTCTCTTACGCACTTAATTTCCTCCCCGGTCATTAGCTTTTCTGTGGAGTTCTTTTCTTCCTCCATCATCCGTTCCTGGCACAGTCTAATCTTTTCTAGCAATGGAGGTTGGATTCTAATTTCCATCAACTTTTCTTGGCCCTCTCCAGGTAACTTAACCTCGATTTCCAAATTCTCAAAATCCTTCACTAGCTCTTTCTCTGAAGTTATCATCTTGAGCTTCTCTTTCCGACTAAGGGCGTCAGCCACCACATTGGCTTTGCCCGGGTGATAGCGAATTTCACAGTCGTAATCCTTGATTAACTCTAACCATCTCCTCTGGCACATGTTAAGCTCTTTCTGAGTGAAAATGTATTTGAGGCTCTTATGGTCTGTGTAAATTTCGCATTTTTCCCCATACAGGTAGTGTCTCCAAATCTTTAAAGCGAAGACTATGGCTGCTAGTTCTAGATCATGCGTGGGATATCTGACTTCATAATCCTTCAATTGCCTAGACGCATACGCTATTACCTTGCCGTGCTGCATAAGCACGCATCCCAGTCCTTTATGCGAAGCATCACTGTAAATCATGAAATCTCCTTTTCCATCAGGTAATGCCAGCACTGGGGCTGTCACCAGCCTCTTCTTTAACTCTTGGAAACTCTTCTCGCATTTCTCAGTCCATTCAAATTTCTCGGTTTTACGGGTAAGTCGAGTTAATGGAGCAGCGAGTTTCGCAAAGTCTTGGACAAATCTCCTGTAATATCCGGCCAGTCCAATGAAACTCCTCACCTCGGTTGGAGTAGCTGGCCGTTCCCAGTTTGAAACTGCTTCTATCTAGGAGGGGTCAACCAACACTCCTTCTCTATTGATCACGTGCCCTAAGAATTGTACCTCATTTTTCCAAAACTCACACTTGGAGAACTTGGCATATAGCTGCTCTTTCCTGAGTATTTCTAAGGTTATCCTTAAATGTTCAGCGTGTTCTGCCTCTGTCCTTGAGTAGATGAGAATATCATCAATGAAAACTATCACGAATTTGTCCAAATATTCCTTGAACACTCTATTCATTAGGTCCATGAAGGCTGCTGGGGCGTTGGTCAATCCAAATGACATAACTAAGAACTCATAATGTCCATATCTGGTGCGGAATGCAGTCTTCGGGATATCTTCAGGTTTGATCTTCAGTTGGTGATATCCCGTTCTCAAATCAATCTTAGAGAAGTATTCAGCTCCTCCTAGCTGGTCAAACAAATCGTCTATCCTGGGCAATGGATACTTATTCTTTATGGTTAACTTGTTCAATTCTCTGTAGTCGATGCATAACCTCATACTTCCATCCTTTTTCTTAACAAACAACACTGGTGCGCCCCAAGGTGACACACTGGGCCTTATCATGCCCTTATCCAACAATTCCTGTAATTGTTCAGCTAGCTCCTTCATTTCTACTGGGGCTAATCGGTACGGGGCCTTCGAAACTGGCGCCGTCCCCGGGGCTAACTCGATGGCAAACTCAATTACCCTATCAGGTGGTAGTCCGGGAAGATCTTGTGGGAACACGTCCTCGAACTCATTAACTACCAGAATGTCTTGCAATCTTGGCACTTCCTTCTGAGTATCTATAACGTAGGCTAAATAAGCCTCGTTCCCTTTTCGTAACAATCTCTTGGTTTGCGCCATGGTCAGAATTTTCTGGGTCTGTCGCATCCCCTTAAACACTATTTCTTTCTTCCCTGGGGTTTTCAACTTAACCTTTTTCCCTTTACAATCTATCCGCGCATCATTGCGAGACAACCAATCCATACCCAAAATGACATCGAATTCCCCTAGCTTAAAAGGAATTAAATCGACATAGAAGGATCGTCCTCCTATTTGTAGCTTACAATCGGGGTGAATTTGATTAACCGGTACGATTTCCTGATTAGTTATTTCTACTTGTAAGGAATCTCTTAGTTGCTGGGTTTTAAGTTTCAACTTATGCGCAAAATCTCTAGATATAAAAGACTTAGTCGCTCCTGAATCAAATAAGACATTTGCACTGACTGAATTAAGAGAAAAAGTACTTGCTATCACATCTGTGTCCCTCACGGCATCTTGTACTGACATATTGAAAGTCCTAGCAGTTGGTGGCCTATTTGAGGCAACCTTGCTTGCTCCTAATGCTGCTGGTTTGTTCTTTGGGCAATCCTTCCTCATGTGCCCTCGCTGTCCACACTGGAAACAGGTTGTGCTGTTAGGGATGACCGTGGTGCAAGAGGTGGCATAATGCCCAGCTCGCCCACACTTATAACAGTTTATCTGCTTCAGGTTGCACACCCCGGAGTGCCTCTTCCTACAAGTAGCACACAATGGCAATGGAGG